>CAXAJV010001299.1:0-600000 GCA_963969225.1 Xylocopa violacea
TCGTGTCGGTTCCGACCGCTCGGCGCGAATATTTTCTAAGTCCCCGGTCGTGTCGGTCCCGACCTCACAGCGGGAATATTTTCAAAGTCCCCGGTCGTGTCGGTCCCGACCGCTCGGCGCGAATATTTTCAAAGTCCCCGGTCGTGTCGGTCCCGACCGCTCGGCGCGAACAATTTCCAAGTTCCCGGTCGTGCCGGTCCGTACTTCTCGGTGCGAACATTATATATGTAGAACGTAATATAACCTAACCTAACCCAACCTAACCTCTCGGTGGTATTATTTTACAGAAAGCCGGGCGTGTCTACTCCTACTTCTCGGTGCGAATATTATGTATATAACATAATATAACCTAACCTAATGCAACCTGGTCGCTCGGTGCGAATATTTTCTAAATTCCCAGTCGTGTCGGTTCCGACCGCTCGGCGCGAATATTTTCTAAGTCCCCGGTCGTGTCGGTCCCGACCTCACAGCGGGAATATTTTCAAAGTCCCCGGTCGTGTCGGTCCCGACCGCTCGGCGCGAATATTTTCAAAGTCCCCGGTCGTGTCGGTCCCGACCGCTCGGCGCGAACAATTTCCAAGTTCCCGGTCGTGCCGGTCCGTACTTCTCGGTGCGAACATTATATATGTAGAACGTAATATAACCTAACCTAACCCAACCTAACCTCTCGGTGGTATTATTTTACAGAAAGCCGGGCGTGTCTACTCCTACTTCTCGGTGCGAATATTATGGTATATAACATAATATAACCTAACCTAATGCAACCTGGTCGCTCGGTGCGAATATTTTCTAAATTCCCAGTCGTGTCGGTTCCGACCGCTCGGCGCGAATATTTTCTAAGTCCCCGGTCGTGTCGGTCCCGACCTCACAGCGGGAATATTTTCAAAGTCCCCGGTCGTGTCGGTCCCGACCGCTCGGCGCGAATATTTTCAAAGTCCCCGGTCGTGTCGGTCCCGACCGCTCGGCGCGAACAATTTCCAAGTTCCCGGTCGTGCCGGTCCGTACTTCTCGGTGCGAACATTATATATGTAGAACGTAATATAACCTAACCTAACCCAACCTAACCTCTCGATGGTATTATTTTACAGAAAGCCGGGCGTGTCTACTCCTACTTCTCGGTGCGAATATTATGTATATAACATAATATAACCTAACCTAATGCAACCTGGTCGCTCGGTGCGAATATTTTCTAAATTCCCAGTCGTGTCGGTTCCGACCGCTCGGCGCGAATATTTTCTAAGTCCCCGGTCGTGTCGGTCCCGACCTCACAGCGGGAATATTTTCAAAGTCCCCGGTCGTGTCGGTCCCGACCGCTCGGCGCGAATATTTTCAAAGTCCCCGGTCGTGTCGGTCCCGACCGCTCGGCGCGAACAATTTCCAAGTTCCCGGTCGTGCCGGTCCGTACTTCTCGGTGCGAACATTATATATGTAGAACGTAATATAACCTAACCTAACCCAACCTAACCTCTCGATGGTATTATTTTACAGAAAGCCGGGCGTGTCTACTCCTACTTCTCGGTGCGAATATTATGTATATAACATAATATAACCTAACCTAATGCAACCTGGTCGCTCGGTGCGAATATTTTCTAAATTCCCAGTCGTGTCGGTTCCGACCGCTCGGCGCGAATATTTTCTAAGTCCCCGGTCGTGTCGGTCCCGACCTCACAGCGGGAATATTTTCAAAGTCCCCGGTCGTGTCGGTCCCGACCGCTCGGCGCGAATATTTTCAAAGTCCCCGGTCGTGTCGGTCCCGACCGCTCGGCGCGAACAATTTCCAAGTTCCCGGTCGTGCCGGTCCGTACTTCTCGGTGCGAACATTATATATGTAGAACGTAATATAACCTAACCTAACCCAACCTAACCTCTCGGTGGTATTATTTTACAGAAAGCCGGGCGTGTCTACTCCTACTTCTCGGTGCGAATATTATGTATATAACATAATATAACCTAACCTAATGCAACCTGGTCGCTCGGTGCGAATATTTTCTAAATTCCCAGTCGTGTCGGTTCCGACCGCTCGGCGCGAATATTTTCTAAGTCCCCGGTCGTGTCGGTCCCGACCTCACAGCGGGAATATTTTCAAAGTCCCCGGTCGTGTCGGTCCCGACCGCTCGGCGCGAATATTTTCAAAGTCGACGGTCGTGTCGGTCCCGACCGCTCGGCGCGAACAATTTCCAAGTTCCCGGTCGTGCCGGTCCGTACTTCTCGGTGCGAACATTATATATGTAGAACGTAATATAACCTAACCTAACCCAACCTAACCTCTCGGTGGTATTATTTTACAGAAAGCCGGGCGTGTCTACTCCTACTTCTCGGTGCGAATATTATGTATATAACATAATATAACCTAACCTAATGCAACCTGGTCGCTCGTTGCGAATATTTTCTAAATTCCCAGTCGTGTCGGTTCCGACCGCTCGGCGCGAATATTTTCTAAGTCCCCGGTCGTGTCGGTCCCGACCTCACAGCGGGAATATTTTCAAAGTCCCCGGTCGTGTCGGTCCCGACCGCTCGGCGCGAATATTTTCAAAGTCGACGGTCGTGTCGGTCCCGACCGCTCGGCGCGAACAATTTCCAAGTTCCCGGTCGTGCCGGTCCGTACTTCTCGGTGCGAACATTATATATGTAGAACGTAATATAACCTAACCTAACCCAACCTAACCTCTCGGTGGTATTATTTTACAGAAAGCCGGGCGTGTCTACTCCTACTTCTCGGTGCGAATATTATGTATATAACATAATATAACCTAACCTAATGCAACCTGGTCGCTCGGTGCGAATATTTTCTAAATTCCCAGTCGTGTCGGTTCCGACCGCTCGGCGCGAATATTTTCTAAGTCCCCGGTCGTGTCGGTCCCGACCTCACAGCGGGAATATTTTCAAAGTCCCCGGTCGTGTCGGTCCCGACCGCTCGGCGCGAATATTTTCAAAGTCGACGGTCGTGTCGGTCCCGACCGCTCGGCGCGAACAATTTCCAAGTTCCCGGTCGTGCCGGTCCGTACTTCTCGGTGCGAACATTATATATGTAGAACGTAATATAACCTAACCTAACCCAACCTAACCTCTCGGTGGTATTATTTTACAGAAAGCCGGGCGTGTCTACTCCTACTTCTCGGTGCGAATATTATGTATATAACATAATATAACCTAACCTAATGCAACCTGGTCGCTCGTTGCGAATATTTTCTAAATTCCCAGTCGTGTCGGTTCCGACCGCTCGGCGCGAATATTTTCTAAGTCCCCGGTCGTGTCGGTCCCGACCTCACAGCGGGAATATTTTCAAAGTCCCCGGTCGTGTCGGTCCCGACCGCTCGGCGCGAATATTTTCAAAGTCCCCGGTCGTGTCGGTCCCGACCGCTCGGCGCGAACAATTTCCAAGTTCCCGGTCGTGCCGGTCCGTACTTCTCGGTGCGAACATTATATATGTAGAACGTAATATAACCTAACCTAACCCAACCTAACCTCTCGGTGGTATTATTTTACAGAAAGCCGGGCGTGTCTACTCCTACTTCTCGGTGCGAATATTATGTATATAACATAATATAACCTAACCTAATGCAACCTGGTCGCTCGGTGCGAATATTTTCTAAATTCCCAGTCGTGTCGGTTCCGACCGCTCGGCGCGAATATTTTCTAAGTCCCCGGTCGTGTCGGTCCCGACCTCACAGCGGGAATATTTTCAAAGTCCCCGGTCGTGTCGGTCCCGACCGCTCGGCGCGAATATTTTCAAAGTCGACGGTCGTGTCGGTCCCGACCGCTCGGCGCGAACAATTTCCAAGTTCCCGGTCGTGCCGGTCCGTACTTCTCGGTGCGAACATTATATATGTAGAACGTAATATAACCTAACCTAACCCAACCTAACCTCTCGGTGGTATTATTTTACAGAAAGCCGGGCGTGTCTACTC
Organism: Xylocopa violacea; assembly: GCA_963969225.1. Taxonomy (NCBI): domain Eukaryota; kingdom Metazoa; phylum Arthropoda; class Insecta; order Hymenoptera; family Apidae; genus Xylocopa; species Xylocopa violacea. Next base: position 3,909 of record CAXAJV010001299.1, read on the forward strand.
CTACTTCTCGGTGCGAATATTATGTATATAACATAATATAACCTAACCTAATGCAACCTGGTCGCTCGTTGCGAATATTTTCTAAATTCCCAGTCGTGTCGGTTCCGACCGCTCGGCGCGAATATTTTCTAAGTCCCCGGTCGTGTCGGTCCCGACCTCACAGCGGGAATATTTTCAAAGTCCCCGGTCGTGTCGGTCCCGACCGCTCGGCGCGAATATTTTCAAAGTCGACGGTCGTGTCGGTCCCGACCGCTCGGCGCGAACAATTTCCAAGTTCCCGGTCGTGCCGGTCCGTACTTCTCGGTGCGAACATTATATATGTAGAACGTAATATAACCTAACCTAACCCAACCTAACCTCTCGGTGGTATTATTTTACAGAAAGCCGGGCGTGTCTACTCCTACTTCTCGGTGCGAATATTATGTATATAACATAATATAACCTAACCTAATGCAACCTGGTCGCTCGTTGCGAATATTTTCTAAATTCCCAGTCGTGTCGGTTCCGACCGCTCGGCGCGAATATTTTCTAAGTCCCCGGTCGTGTCGGTCCCGACCTCACAGCGGGAATATTTTCAAAGTCCCCGGTCGTGTCGGTCCCGACCGCTCGGCGCGAATATTTTCAAAGTCGACGGTCGTGTCGGTCCCGACCGCTCGGCGCGAACAATTTCCAAGTTCCCGGTCGTGCCGGTCCGTACTTCTCGGTGCGAACATTATATATGTAGAACGTAATATAACCTAACCTAACCCAACCTAACCTCTCGGTGGTATTATTTTACAGAAAGCCGGGCGTGTCTACTCCTACTTCTCGGTGCGAATATTATGTATATAACATAATATAACCTAACCTAATGCAACCTGGTCGCTCGTTGCGAATATTTTCTAAATTCCCAGTCGTGTCGGTTCCGACCGCTCGGCGCGAATATTTTCTAAGTCCCCGGTCGTGTCGGTCCCGACCTCACAGCGGGAATATTTTCAAAGTCCCCGGTCGTGTCGGTCCCGACCGCTCGGCGCGAATATTTTCAAAGTCGACGGTCGTGTCGGTCCCGACCGCTCGGCGCGAACAATTTCCAAGTTCCCGGTCGTGCCGGTCCGTACTTCTCGGTGCGAACATTATATATGTAGAACGTAATATAACCTAACCTAACCCAACCTAACCTCTCGATGGTATTATTTTACAGAAAGCCGGGCGTGTCTACTCCTACTTCTCGGTGCGAATATTATGTATATAACATAATATAACCTAACCTAATGCAACCTGGTCGCTCGGTGCGAATATTTTCTAAATTCCCAGTCGTGTCGGTTCCGACCGCTCGGCGCGAATATTTTCTAAGTCCCCGGTCGTGTCGGTCCCGACCTCACAGCGGGAATATTTTCAAAGTCCCCGGTCGTGTCGGTCCCGACCGCTCGGCGCGAATATTTTCAAAGTCGACGGTCGTGTCGGTCCCGACCGCTCGGCGCGAACAATTTCCAAGTTCCCGGTCGTGCCGGTCCGTACTTCTCGGTGCGAACATTATATATGTAGAACGTAATATAACCTAACCTAACCCAACCTAACCTCTCGGTGGTATTATTTTACAGAAAGCCGGGCGTGTCTACTCCTACTTCTCGGTGCGAATATTATGTATATAACATAATATAACCTAACCTAATGCAACCTGGTCGCTCGTTGCGAATATTTTCTAAATTCCCAGTCGTGTCGGTTCCGACCGCTCGGCGCGAATATTTTCTAAGTCCCCGGTCGTGTCGGTCCCGACCTCACAGCGGGAATATTTTCAAAGTCCCCGGTCGTGTCGGTCCCGACCGCTCGGCGCGAATATTTTCAAAGTCGACGGTCGTGTCGGTCCCGACCGCTCGGCGCGAACAATTTCCAAGTTCCCGGTCGTGCCGGTCCGTACTTCTCGGTGCGAACATTATATATGTAGAACGTAATATAACCTAACCTAACCCAACCTAACCTCTCGGTGGTATTATTTTACAGAAAGCCGGGCGTGTCTACTCCTACTTCTCGGTGCGAATATTATGTATATAACATAATATAACCTAACCTAATGCAACCTGGTCGCTCGTTGCGAATATTTTCTAAATTCCCAGTCGTGTCGGTTCCGACCGCTCGGCGCGAATATTTTCTAAGTCCCCGGTCGTGTCGGTCCCGACCTCACAGCGGGAATATTTTCAAAGTCCCCGGTCGTGTCGGTCCCGACCGCTCGGCGCGAATATTTTCAAAGTCGACGGTCGTGTCGGTCCCGACCGCTCGGCGCGAACAATTTCCAAGTTCCCGGTCGTGCCGGTCCGTACTTCTCGGTGCGAACATTATATATGTAGAACGTAATATAACCTAACCTAACCCAACCTAACCTCTCGATGGTATTATTTTACAGAAAGCCGGGCGTGTCTACTCCTACTTCTCGGTGCGAATATTATGTATATAACATAATATAACCTAACCTAATGCAACCTGGTCGCTCGGTGCGAATATTTTCTAAATTCCCAGTCGTGTCGGTTCCGACCGCTCGGCGCGAATATTTTCTAAGTCCCCGGTCGTGTCGGTCCCGACCTCACAGCGGGAATATTTTCAAAGTCCCCGGTCGTGTCGGTCCCGACCGCTCGGCGCGAATATTTTCAAAGTCGACGGTCGTGTCGGTCCCGACCGCTCGGCGCGAACAATTTCCAAGTTCCCGGTCGTGCCGGTCCGTACTTCTCGGTGCGAACATTATATATGTAGAACGTAATATAACCTAACCTAACCCAACCTAACCTCTCGATGGTATTATTTTACAGAAAGCCGGGCGTGTCTACTCCTACTTCTCGGTGCGAATATTATGTATATAACATAATATAACCTAACCTAATGCAACCTGGTCGCTCGGTGCGAATATTTTCTAAATTCCCAGTCGTGTCGGTTCCGACCGCTCGGCGCGAATATTTTCTAAGTCCCCGGTCGTGTCGGTCCCGACCTCACAGCGGGAATATTTTCAAAGTCCCCGGTCGTGTCGGTCCCGACCGCTCGGCGCGAATATTTTCAAAGTCCCCGGTCGTGTCGGTCCCGACCGCTCGGCGCGAACAATTTCCAAGTTCCCGGTCGTGCCGGTCCGTACTTCTCGGTGCGAACATTATATATGTAGAACGTAATATAACCTAACCTAACCCAACCTAACCTCTCGGTGGTATTATTTTACAGAAAGCCGGGCGTGTCTACTCCTACTTCTCGGTGCGAATATTATGTATATAACATAATATAACCTAACCTAATGCAACCTGGTCGCTCGGTGCGAATATTTTCTAAATTCCCAGTCGTGTCGGTTCCGACCGCTCGGCGCGAATATTTTCTAAGTCCCCGGTCGTGTCGGTCCCGACCTCACAGCGGGAATATTTTCAAAGTCCCCGGTCGTGTCGGTCCCGACCGCTCGGCGCGAATATTTTCAAAGTCCCCGGTCGTGTCGGTCCCGACCGCTCGGCGCGAACAATTTCCAAGTTCCCGGTCGTGCCGGTCCGTACTTCTCGGTGCGAACATTATATATGTAGAACGTAATATAACCTAACCTAACCCAACCTAACCTCTCGGTGGTATTATTTTACAGAAAGCCGGGCGTGTCTACTCCTACTTCTCGGTGCGAATATTATGTATATAACATAATATAACCTAACCTAATGCAACCTGGTCGCTCGGTGCGAATATTTTCTAAATTCCCAGTCGTGTCGGTTCCGACCGCTCGGCGCGAATATTTTCTAAGTCCCCGGTCGTGTCGGTCCCGACCTCACAGCGGGAATATTTTCAAAGTCCCCGGTCGTGTCGGTCCCGACCGCTCGGCGCGAATATTTTCAAAGTCGACGGTCGTGTCGGTCCCGACCGCTCGGCGCGAACAATTTCCAAGTTCCCGGTCGTGCCGGTCCGTACTTCTCGGTGCGAACATTATATATGTAGAACGTAATATAACCTAACCTAACCCAACCTAACCTCTCGATGGTATTATTTTACAGAAAGCCGGGCGTGTCTACTCCTACTTCTCGGTGCGAATATTATGTATATAACATAATATAACCTAACCTAATGCAACCTGGTCGCTCGGTGCGAATATTTTCTAAATTCCCAGTCGTGTCGGTTCCGACCGCTCGGCGCGAATATTTTCTAAGTCCCCGGTCTTGTCGGTCCCGACCTCACAGCGGGAATATTTTCAAAGTCCCCGGTCGTGTCGGTCCCGACCGCTCGGCGCGAATATTTTCAAAGTCCCCGGTCGTGTCGGTCCCGACCGCTCGGCGCGAACAATTTCCAAGTTCCCGGTCGTGCCGGTCCGTACTTCTCGGTGCGAACATTATATATGTAGAACGTAATATAACCTAACCTAACCCAACCTAACCTCTCGGTGGTATTATTTTACAGAAAGCCGGGCGTGTCTACTCCTACTTCTCGGTGCGAATATTATGTATATAACATAATATAACCTAACCTAATGCAACCTGGTCGCTCGGTGCGAATATTTTCTAAATTCCCAGTCGTGTCGGTTCCGACCGCTCGGCGCGAATATTTTCTAAGTCCCCGGTCGTGTCGGTCCCGACCTCACAGCGGGAATATTTTCAAAGTCCCCGGTCGTGTCGGTCCCGACCGCTCGGCGCGAATATTTTCAAAGTCGACGGTCGTGTCGGTCCCGACCGCTCGGCGCGAACAATTTCCAAGTTCCCGGTCGTGCCGGTCCGTACTTCTCGGTGCGAACATTATATATGTAGAACGTAATATAACCTAACCTAACCCAACCTAACCTCTCGATGGTATTATTTTACAGAAAGCCGGGCGTGTCTACTCCTACTTCTCGGTGCGAATATTATGTATATAACATAATATAACCTAACCTAATGCAACCTGGTCGCTCGGTGCGAATATTTTCTAAATTCCCAGTCGTGTCGGTTCCGACCGCTCGGCGCGAATATTTTCTAAGTCCCCGGTCTTGTCGGTCCCGACCTCACAGCGGGAATATTTTCAAAGTCCCCGGTCGTGTCGGTCCCGACCGCTCGGCGCGAATATTTTCAAAGTCCCCGGTCGTGTCGGTCCCGACCGCTCGGCGCGAACAATTTCCAAGTTCCCGGTCGTGCCGGTCCGTACTTCTCGGTGCGAACATTATATATGTAGAACGTAATATAACCTAACCTAACCCAACCTAACCTCTCGATGGTATTATTTTACAGAAAGCCGGGCGTGTCTACTCCTACTTCTCGGTGCGAATATTATGTATATAACATAATATAACCTAACCTAATGCAACCTGGTCGCTCGGTGCGAATATTTTCTAAATTCCCAGTCGTGTCGGTTCCGACCGCTCGGCGCGAATATTTTCTAAGTCCCCGGTCTTGTCGGTCCCGACCTCACAGCGGGAATATTTTCAAAGTCCCCGGTCGTGTCGGTCCCGACCGCTCGGCGCGAATATTTTCAAAGTGCCCGGTCGTGTCGGTCCCGACCGCTCGGCGCGAACAATTTCCAAGTTCCCGGTCGTGCCGGTCCGTACTTCTCGGTGCGAACATTATATATGTAGAACGTAATATAACCTAACCTAACCCAACCTAACCTCTCGATGGTATTATTTTACAGAAAGCCGGGCGTGTCTACTCCTACTTCTCGGTGCGAATATTATGTATATAACATAATATAACCTAACCTAATGCAACCTGGTCGCTCGGTGCGAATATTTTCTAAATTCCCAGTCGTGTCGGTTCCGACCGCTCGGCGCGAATATTTTCTAAGTCCCCGGTCGTGTCGGTCCCGACCTCACAGCGGGAATATTTTCAAAGTCCCCGGTCGTGTCGGTCCCGACCGCTCGGCGCGAATATTTTCAAAGTCGACGGTCGTGTCGGTCCCGACCGCTCGGCGCGAACAATTTCCAAGTTCCCGGTCGTGCCGGTCCGTACTTCTCGGTGCGAACATTATATATGTAGAACGTAATATAACCTAACCTAACCCAACCTAACCTCTCGATGGTATTATTTTACAGAAAGCCGGGCGTGTCTACTCCTACTTCTCGGTGCGAATATTATGTATATAACATAATATAACCTAACCTAATGCAACCTGGTCGCTCGGTGCGAATATTTTCTAAATTCCCAGTCGTGTCGGTTCCGACCGCTCGGCGCGAATATTTTCTAAGTCCCCGGTCGTGTCGGTCCCGACCTCACAGCGGGAATATTTTCAAAGTCCCCGGTCGTGTCGGTCCCGACCGCTCGGCGCGAATATTTTCAAAGTCGACGGTCGTGTCGGTCCCGACCGCTCGGCGCGAACAATTTCCAAGTTCCCGGTCGTGCCGGTCCGTACTTCTCGGTGCGAACATTATATATGTAGAACGTAATATAACCTAACCTAACCCAACCTAACCTCTCGATGGTATTATTTTACAGAAAGCCGGGCGTGTCTACTCCTACTTCTCGGTGCGAATATTATGTATATAACATAATATAACCTAACCTAATGCAACCTGGTCGCTCGGTGCGAATATTTTCTAAATTCCCAGTCGTGTCGGTTCCGACCGCTCGGCGCGAATATTTTCTAAGTCCCCGGTCGTGTCGGTCCCGACCTCACAGCGGGAATATTTTCAAAGTCCCCGGTCGTGTCGGTCCCGACCGCTCGGCGCGAATATTTTCAAAGTCCCCGGTCGTGTCGGTCCCGACCGCTCGGCGCGAACAATTTCCAAGTTCCCGGTCGTGCCGGTCCGTACTTCTCGGTGCGAACATTATATATGTAGAACGTAATATAACCTAACCTAACCCAACCTAACCTCTCGGTGGTATTATTTTACAGAAAGCCGGGCGTGTCTACTCCTACTTCTCGGTGCGAATATTATGTATATAACATAATATAACCTAACCTAATGCAACCTGGTCGCTCGGTGCGAATATTTTCTAAATTCCCAGTCGTGTCGGTTCCGACCGCTCGGCGCGAATATTTTCTAAGTCCCCGGTCGTGTCGGTCCCGACCTCACAGCGGGAATATTTTCAAAGTCCCCGGTCGTGTCGGTCCCGACCGCTCGGCGCGAATATTTTCAAAGTCCCCGGTCGTGTCGGTCCCGACCGCTCGGCGCGAACAATTTCCAAGTTCCCGGTCGTGCCGGTCCGTACTTCTCGGTGCGAACATTATATATGTAGAACGTAATATAACCTAACCTAACCCAACCTAACCTCTCGGTGGTATTATTTTACAGAAAGCCGGGCGTGTCTACTCCTACTTCTCGGTGCGAATATTATGTATATAACATAATATAACCTAACCTAATGCAACCTGGTCGCTCGGTGCGAATATTTTCTAAATTCCCAGTCGTGTCGGTTCCGACCGCTCGGCGCGAATATTTTCTAAGTCCCCGGTCGTGTCGGTCCCGACCTCACAGCGGGAATATTTTCAAAGTCCCCGGTCGTGTCGGTCCCGACCGCTCGGCGCGAATATTTTCAAAGTCGACGGTCGTGTCGGTCCCGACCGCTCGGCGCGAACAATTTCCAAGTTCCCGGTCGTGCCGGTCCGTACTTCTCGGTGCGAACATTATATATGTAGAACGTAATATAACCTAACCTAACCCAACCTAACCTCTCGATGGTATTATTTTACAGAAAGCCGGGCGTGTCTACTCCTACTTCTCGGTGCGAATATTATGTATATAACATAATATAACCTAACCTAATGCAACCTGGTCGCTCGGTGCGAATATTTTCTAAATTCCCAGTCGTGTCGGTTCCGACCGCTCGGCGCGAATATTTTCTAAGTCCCCGGTCTTGTCGGTCCCGACCTCACAGCGGGAATATTTTCAAAGTCCCCGGTCGTGTCGGTCCCGACCGCTCGGCGCGAATATTTTCAAAGTCCCCGGTCGTGTCGGTCCCGACCGCTCGGCGCGAACAATTTCCAAGTTCCCGGTCGTGCCGGTCCGTACTTCTCGGTGCGAACATTATATATGTAGAACGTAATATAACCTAACCTAACCCAACCTAACCTCTCGGTGGTATTATTTTACAGAAAGCCGGGCGTGTCTACTCCTACTTCTCGGTGCGAATATTATGTATATAACATAATATAACCTAACCTAATGCAACCTGGTCGCTCGGTGCGAATATTTTCTAAATTCCCAGTCGTGTCGGTTCCGACCGCTCGGCGCGAATATTTTCTAAGTCCCCGGTCGTGTCGGTCCCGACCTCACAGCGGGAATATTTTCAAAGTCCCCGGTCGTGTCGGTCCCGACCGCTCGGCGCGAATATTTTCAAAGTCGACGGTCGTGTCGGTCCCGACCGCTCGGCGCGAACAATTTCCAAGTTCCCGGTCGTGCCGGTCCGTACTTCTCGGTGCGAACATTATATATGTAGAACGTAATATAACCTAACCTAACCCAACCTAACCTCTCGATGGTATTATTTTACAGAAAGCCGGGCGTGTCTACTCCTACTTCTCGGTGCGAATATTATGTATATAACATAATATAACCTAACCTAATGCAACCTGGTCGCTCGGTGCGAATATTTTCTAAATTCCCAGTCGTGTCGGTTCCGACCGCTCGGCGCGAATATTTTCTAAGTCCCCGGTCTTGTCGGTCCCGACCTCACAGCGGGAATATTTTCAAAGTCCCCGGTCGTGTCGGTCCCGACCGCTCGGCGCGAATATTTTCAAAGTCCCCGGTCGTGTCGGTCCCGACCGCTCGGCGCGAACAATTTCCAAGTTCCCGGTCGTGCCGGTCCGTACTTCTCGGTGCGAACATTATATATGTAGAACGTAATATAACCTAACCTAACCCAACCTAACCTCTCGATGGTATTATTTTACAGAAAGCCGGGCGTGTCTACTCCTACTTCTCGGTGCGAATATTATGTATATAACATAATATAACCTAACCTAATGCAACCTGGTCGCTCGGTGCGAATATTTTCTAAATTCCCAGTCGTGTCGGTTCCGACCGCTCGGCGCGAATATTTTCTAAGTCCCCGGTCTTGTCGGTCCCGACCTCACAGCGGGAATATTTTCAAAGTCCCCGGTCGTGTCGGTCCCGACCGCTCGGCGCGAATATTTTCAAAGTGCCCGGTCGTGTCGGTCCCGACCGCTCGGCGCGAACAATTTCCAAGTTCCCGGTCGTGCCGGTCCGTACTTCTCGGTGCGAACATTATATATGTAGAACGTAATATAACCTAACCTAACCCAACCTAACCTCTCGATGGTATTATTTTACAGAAAGCCGGGCGTGTCTACTCCTACTTCTCGGTGCGAATATTATGTATATAACATAATATAACCTAACCTAATGCAACCTGGTCGCTCGGTGCGAATATTTTCTAAATTCCCAGTCGTGTCGGTTCCGACCGCTCGGCGCGAATATTTTCTAAGTCCCCGGTCGTGTCGGTCCCGACCTCACAGCGGGAATATTTTCAAAGTCCCCGGTCGTGTCGGTCCCGACCGCTCGGCGCGAATATTTTCAAAGTCCCCGGTCGTGTCGGTCCCGACCGCTCGGCGCGAACAATTTCCAAGTTCCCGGTCGTGCCGATCCGTACTTCTCGGTGCGAACATTATATATGTAGAACGTAATATAACCTAACCTAACCCAACCTAACCTCTCGGTGGTATTATTTTACAGAAAGCCGGGCGTGTCTACTCCTACTTCTCGGTGCGAATATTATGTATATAACATAATATAACCTAACCTAATGCAACCTGGTCGCTCGGTGCGAATATTTTCTAAATTCCCAGTCGTGTCGGTTCCGACCGCTCGGCGCGAATATTTTCTAAGTCCCCGGTCGTGTCGGTCCCGACCTCACAGCGGGAATATTTTCAAAGTCCCCGGTCGTGTCGGTCCCGACCGCTCGGCGCGAATATTTTCAAAGTCCCCGGTCGTGTCGGTCCCGACCGCTCGGCGCGAACAATTTCCAAGTTCCCGGTCGTGCCGGTCCGTACTTCTCGGTGCGAACATTATGTATGTAGAACGTGATATAACCTAACCTAACCCAACCTAACCTCTCGGTGGTATTATTTTACAGAAAGCCGGGCGTGTCTACTCCTACTTCTCGGTGCGAATATTATGTATATAACATAATATAACCTAACCTAATGCAACCTGGTCGCTCGCTGCGAATATTTTCTAAATTCCCAGTCGTGTCGGTTCCGACCGCTCGGCGCGAATATTTTCTAAGTCCCCGGTCGTGTCGGTCCCGACCTCACAGCGGGAATATTTTCAAAGTCACCGGTCGTGTCGGTCCCGACCGCTCGGCGCGAATATTTTCAAAGTCCCCGGTCGTGTCGATCCCGACCGCTCGGCGCGAACAATTTCCAAGTTCCCGGTCGTGCCGGTCCGTACTTCTCGGTGCGAACATTATATATGTAGAACGTAATATAACCTAACCTAACCCAACCTAACCTCTCGGTGGTATTATTTTACAGAAAGCCGGGCGTGTCTACTCCTACTTCTCGGTGCGAATATTATGTATATAACATAATATAACCTAACCTAATGCAACCTGGTCGCTCGGTGCGAATATTTTCTAAATTCCCAGTCGTGTCGGTTCCGACCGCTCGGCGCGAACAATTTCCAAGTTCCCGGTCGTGCCGGTTCGTACTTCTCGGTGCGAACATTATATATGTAGAACGTAATATAACCTAACCTAACCCAACCTAACCTCTCGGTGGTATTATTTTACAGAAAGCCGGGCGTGTCTACTCCTACTTCTCGGTGCGAATATTATGTATATAACATAATATAACCTAGCCTAATGCAACCTGATCGCTCGGTGCAAATATTTTCTAAATTCCCAGTCGTGTCGGTTCCGACCGCTCGGCGCGAATATTTTCTAAGTCTCCGGTCGTGTCGGTCCCGACCTCACAGCGGGAATATTTTCAAAGTCCCCGGTCGTGTCGGTCCCGACCGCTCGGCGCGAATATTTTCAAAGTCCCCGGTCGTGTCGGTCCCGACCGCTCGGCGCGAACAATTTCCAAGTTCCCGGTCGTGCCGGTCCGTACTTCTCGGTGCGAACATTATATATGTAGAACGTAATATAACCTAACCTAACCCAACCTAACCTCTCGGTGGTATTATTTTACAGAAAGCCGGGCGTGTCTACTCCTACTTCTCGGTGCGAATATTATGTATATAACATAATATAACCTAACCTAATGCAACCTGGTCGCTCGGTGCGAATATTTTCTAAATTCCCAGTCGTGTCGGTTCCGACCGCTCGGCGCGAACAATTTCCAAGTTCCCGGTCGTGCCGGTCCGTACTTCTCGGTGCGAACATTATATATGTAGAACGTAATATAACCTAACCTAACCCAACCTAACCTCTCGGTGGTATTATTTTACAGAAAGCCGGGCGTGTCTACTCCTACTTCTCGGTGCGAATATTATGTATATAACATAATATAACCTAACCTAATGCAACCTGGTCGCTCGGTGCGAATATTTTCTAAATTCCCAGTCGTGTCGGTTCCGACCGCTCGGCGCGAACAATTTCCAAGTTCCCGGTCGTGCCGGTCCGTACTTCTCGGTGCGAACATTATATATGTAGAACGTAATATAACCTAACCTAACCCAACCTAACCTCTCGGTGGTATTATTTTACAGAAAGCCGGGCGTGTCTACTCCTACTTCTCGGTGCGAATATTATGTATATAACATAATATAACCTAACCTAATGCAACCTGGTCGCTCGGTGCGAATATTTTCTAAATTCCCAGTCGTGTCGGTTCCGACCGCTCGGCGCGAATATTTTCTAAGTCCCCGGTCGTGTCGGTCCCGACCTCACAGCGGGAATATTTTCAAAGTCCCCGGTCGTGTCGGTCCCGACCGCTCGGCGCGAATATTTTCAAAGTCCCCGGTCGTGTCGGTCCCGACCGCTCGGCGCGAACAATTTCCAAGTTCCCGGTCGTGCCGGTCCGTACTTCTCGGTGCGAACATTATATATGTAGAACGTAATATAACCTAACCTAACCCAACCTAACCTCTCGGTGGTATTATTTTACAGAAAGCCGGGCGTGTCTACTCCTACTTCTCGGTGCGAATATTATGTATATAACATAATATAACCTAACCTAATGCAACCTGGTCGCTCGGTGCGAATATTTTCTAAATTCCCAGTCGTGTCGGTTCCGACCGCTCGGCGCGAATATTTTCTAAGTCCCCGGTCGTGTCGGTCCCGACCTCACAGCGGGAATATTTTCAAAGTCCCCGGTCGTGTCGGTCCCGACCGCTCGGCGCGAATATTTTCAAAGTCCCCGGTCGTGTCGGTCCCGACCGCTCGGCGCGAACAATTTCCAAGTTCCCGGTCGTGCCGGTCCGTACTTCTCGGTGCGAACATTATATATGTAGAACGTAATATAACCTAACCTAACCCAACCTAACCTCTCGGTGGTATTATTTTACAGAAAGCCGGGCGTGTCTACTCCTACTTCTCGGTGCGAATATTATGTATATAACATAATATAACCTAACCTAATGCAACCTGGTCGCTCGGTGCGAATATTTTCTAAATTCCCAGTCGTGTCGGTTCCGACCGCTCGGCGCGAATATTTTCTAAGTCCCCGGTCGTGTCGGTCCCGACCTCACAGCGGGAATATTTTCAAAGTCCCCGGTCGTGTCGGTCCCGACCGCTCGGCGCGAATATTTTCAAAGTCGACGGTCGTGTCGGTCCCGACCGCTCGGCGCGAACAATTTCCAAGTTCCCGGTCGTGCCGGTCCGTACTTCTCGGTGCGAACATTATATATGTAGAACGTAATATAACCTAACCTAACCCAACCTAACCTCTCGGTGGTATTATTTTACAGAAAGCCGGGCGTGTCTACTCCTACTTCTCGGTGCGAATATTATGTATATAACATAATATAACCTAGCCTAATGCAACCTGATCGCTCGGTGCAAATATTTTCTAAATTCCCAGTCGTGTCGGTTCCGACCGCTCGGCGCGAATATTTTCTAAGTCTCCGGTCGTGTCGGTCCCGACCTCACAGCGGGAATATTTTCAAAGTCCCCGGTCGTGTCGGTCCCGACCGCTCGGCGCGAATATTTTCAAAGTCCCCGGTCGTGTCGGTTCCGACCGCTCGGCGCGAATATTTTCTAAGTCCCCGGTCGTGTCGGTCCCGACCTCACAGCGGGAATATTTTCAAAGTCCCCGGTCGTGTCGGTCCCGACCGCTCGGCGCGAATATTTTCAAAGTCGACGGTCGTGTCGGTCCCGACCGCTCGGCGCGAACAATTTCCAAGTTCCCGGTCGTGCCGGTCCGTACTTCTCGGTGCGAACATTATATATGTAGAACGTAATATAACCTAACCTAACCCAACCTAACCTCTCGGTGGTATTATTTTACAGAAAGCCGGGCGTGTCTACTCCTACTTCTCGGTGCGAATATTATGTATATAACATAATATAACCTAGCCTAATGCAACCTGATCGCTCGGTGCAAATATTTTCTAAATTCCCAGTCGTGTCGGTTCCGACCGCTCGGCGCGAATATTTTCTAAGTCTCCGGTCGTGTCGGTCCCGACCTCACAGCGGGAATATTTTCAAAGTCCCCGGTCGTGTCGGTCCCGACCGCTCGGCGCGAATATTTTCAAAGTCCCCGGTCGTGTCGGTTCCGACCGCTCGGCGCGAATATTTTCTAAGTCCCCGGTCGTGTCGGTCCCGACCTCACAGCGGGAATATTTTCAAAGTCCCCGGTCGTGTCGGTCCCGACCGCTCGGCGCGAATATTTTCAAAGTCCCCGGTCGTGTCGGTCCCGACCGCTCGGCGCGAACAATTTCCAAGTTCCCGGTCGTGCCGGTCCGTACTTCTCGGTGCGAACATTATATATGTAGAACGTAATATAACCTAACCTAACCCAACCTAACCTCTCGGTGGTATTATTTTACAGAAAGCCGGGCGTGTCTACTCCTACTTCTCGGTGCGAATATTATGTATATAACATAATATAACCTAACCTAATGCAACCTGGTCGCTCGGTGCGAATATTTTCTAAATTCCCAGTCGTGTCGGTTCCGACCGCTCGGCGCGAATATTTTCAAAGTCCCCGGTCGTGTCGGTCCCGACCGCTCGGCGCGAACAATTTCCAAGTTCCCGGTCGTGCCGGTCCGTACTTCTCGGTGCGAACATTATATATGTAGAACGTGATATAACCTAACCTAACCCAACCTAACCTCTCGGTGGTATTATTTTACAGAAAGCCGGGCGTGTCTACTCCTACTTCTCGGTGCGAATATTATGTATATAACATAATATAACCTAACCTAATGCAACCTGGTCGCTCGGTGCGAATATTTTCTAAATTCCCAGTCGTGTCGGTTCCGACCGCTCGGCGCGAATATTTTCTAAGTCCCCGGTCGTGTCGGTCCCGACCTCACAGCGGGAATATTTTCAAAGTCCCCGGTCGTGTCGGTCCCGACCGCTCGGCGCGAATATTTTCAAAGTCGACGGTCGTGTCGGTCCCGACCGCTCGGCGCGAACAATTTCCAAGTTCCCGGTCGTGCCGGTCCGTACTTCTCGGTGCGAACATTATATATGTAGAACGTAATATAACCTAACCTAACCCAACCTAACCTCTCGGTGGTATTATTTTACAGAAAGCCGGGCGTGTCTACTCCTACTTCTCGGTGCGAATATTATGTATATAACATAATATAACCTAGCCTAATGCAACCTGATCGCTCGGTGCAAATATTTTCTAAATTCCCAGTCGTGTCGGTTCCGACCGCTCGGCGCGAATATTTTCTAAGTCTCCGGTCGTGTCGGTCCCGACCTCACAGCGGGAATATTTTCAAAGTCCCCGGTCGTGTCGGTCCCGACCGCTCGGCGCGAATATTTTCAAAGTCCCCGGTCGTGTCGGTTCCGACCGCTCGGCGCGAATATTTTCTAAGTCCCCGGTCGTGTCGGTCCCGACCTCACAGCGGGAATATTTTCAAAGTCCCCGGTCGTGTCGGTCCCGACCGCTCGGCGCGAATATTTTCAAAGTCCCCGGTCGTGTCGGTCCCGACCGCTCGGCGCGAACAATTTCCAAGTTCCCGGTCGTGCCGGTCCGTACTTCTCGGTGCGAACATTATATATGTAGAACGTAATATAACCTAACCTAACCCAACCTAACCTCTCGGTGGTATTATTTTACAGAAAGCCGGGCGTGTCTACTCCTACTTCTCGGTGCGAATATTATGTATATAACATAATATAACCTAACCTAATGCAACCTGGTCGCTCGGTGCGAATATTTTCTAAATTCCCAGTCGTGTCGGTTCCGACCGCTCGGCGCGAATATTTTCAAAGTCCCCGGTCGTGTCGGTCCCGACCGCTCGGCGCGAACAATTTCCAAGTTCCCGGTCGTGCCGGTCCGTACTTTTCGGTGCGAACATTATATATGTAGAACGTGATATAACCTAACCTAACCCAACCTAACCTCTCGGTGGTATTATTTTACAGAAAGCCGGGCGTGTCTACTCCTACTTCTCGGTGCGAATATTATGTATATAACATAATATAACCTAACCTAATGCAACCTGGTCGCTCGGTGCGAATATTTTCTAAATTCCCAGTCGTGTCGGTTCCGACCGCTCGGCGCGAATATTTTCTAAGTCCCCGGTCTTGTCGGTCCCGACCTCACAGCGGGAATATTTTCAAAGTCCCCGGTCGTGTCGGTCCCGACCGCTCGGCGCGAATATTTTCAAAGTCCCCGGTCGTGTCGGTCCCGACCGCTCGGCGCGAACAATTTCCAAGTTCCCGGTCGTGCCGGTCCGTACTTCTCGGTGCGAACATTATATATGTAGAACGTAATATAACCTAACCTAACCCAACCTAACCTCTCGATGGTATTATTTTACAGAAAGCCGGGCGTGTCTACTCCTACTTCTCGGTGCGAATATTATGTATATAACATAATATAACCTAACCTAATGCAACCTGGTCGCTCGGTGCGAATATTTTCTAAATTCCCAGTCGTGTCGGTTCCGACCGCTCGGCGCGAATATTTTCTAAGTCCCCGGTCGTGTCGGTCCCGACCTCACAGCGGGAATATTTTCAAAGTCCCCGGTCGTGTCGGTCCCGACCGCTCGGCGCGAATATTTTCAAAGTCCCCGGTCATGTCGGTCCCGACCGCTCGGCGCGAACAATTTCCAAGTTCCCGGTCGTGCCGGTCCGTACTTCTCGGTGCGAACATTATATATGTAGAACGTAATATAACCTAACCTAACCCAACCTAACCTCTCGGTGGTATTATTTTACAGAAAGCCGGGCGTGTCTACTCCTACTTCTCGGTGCGAATATTATGTATATAACATAATATAACCTAACCTAATGCAACCTGGTCGCTCGGTGCGAATATTTTCTAAATTCCCAGTCGTGTCGGTTCCGACCGCTCGGCGCGAATATTTTCTAAGTCCCCGGTCGTGTCGGTCCCGACCTCACAGCGGGAATATTTTCAAAGTCCCCGGTCGTGTCGGTCCCGACCGCTCGGCGCGAATATTTTCAAAGTCGACGGTCGTGTCGGTCCCGACCGCTCGGCGCGAACAATTTCCAAGTTCCCGGTCGTGCCGGTCCGTACTTCTCGGTGCGAACATTATATATGTAGAACGTAATATAACCTAACCTAACCCAACCTAACCTCTCGGTGGTATTATTTTACAGAAAGCCGGGCGTGTCTACTCCTACTTCTCGGTGCGAATATTATGTATATAACATAATATAACCTAACCTAATGCAACCTGGTCGCTCGGTGCGAATATTTTCTAAATTCCCAGTCGTGTCGGTTCCGACCGCTCGGCGCGAACAATTTCCAAGTTCCCGGTCGTGCCGGTCCGTACTTCTCGGTGCGAACATTATATATGTAGAACGTAATATAACCTAACCTAACCCAACCTAACCTCTCGGTGGTATTATTTTACAGAAAGCCGGGCGTGTCTACTCCTACTTCTCGGTGCGAATATTATGTATATAACATAATATAACCTAACCTAATGCAACCTGGTCGCTCGGTGCGAATATTTTCTAAATTCCCAGTCGTGTCGGTTCCGACCGCTCGGCGCGAATATTTTCTAAGTCCCCGGTCGTGTCGGTCCCGACCTCACAGCGGGAATATTTTCAAAGTCCCCGGTCGTGTCGGTCCCGACCGCTCGGCGCGAATATTTTCAAAGTCCCCGGTCGTGTCGGTCCCGACCGCTCGGCGCGAACAATTTCCAAGTTCCCGGTCGTGCCGGTCCGTACTTCTCGGTGCGAACATTATATATGTAGAACGTAATATAACCTAACCTAACCCAACCTAACCTCTCGGTGGTATTATTTTACAGAAAGCCGGGCGTGTCTACTCCTACTTCTCGGTGCGAATATTATGTATATAACATAATATAACCTAACCTAATGCAACCTGGTCGCTCGGTGCGAATATTTTCTAAATTCCCAGTCGTGTCGGTTCCGACCGCTCGGCGCGAATATTTTCTAAGTCCCCGGTCGTGTCGGTCCCGACCTCACAGCGGGAATATTTTCAAAGTCCCCGGTCGTGTCGGTCCCGACCGCTCGGCGCGAACAATTTCCAAGTTCCCGGTCGTGCCGGTCCGTACTTCTCGGTGCGAACATTATATATGTAGAACGTAATATAACCTAACCTAACCCAACCTAACCTCTCGGTGGTATTATTTTACAGAAAGCCGGGCGTGTCTACTCCTACTTCTCGGTGCGAATATTATGTATATAACATAATATAACCTAGCCTAATGCAACCTGATCGCTCGGTGCAAATATTTTCTAAATTCCCAGTCGTGTCGGTTCCGACCGCTCGGCGCGAATATTTTCTATGTCTCCGGTCGTGTCGGTCCCGACCTCACAGCGGGAATATTTTCAAAGTCCCCGGTCGTGTCGGTCCCGACCGCTCGGCGCGAATATTTTCAAAGTCCCCGGTCGTGTCGGTCCCGACCGCTCGGCGCGAACAATTTCCAAGTTCCCGGTCGTGCCGGTCCGTACTTCTCGGTGCGAACATTATATATGTAGAACGTAATATAACCTAACCTAACCCAACCTAACCTCTCGGTGGTATTATTTTACAGAAAGCCGGGCGTGTCTACTCCTACTTCTCGGTGCGAATATTATGTATATAACATAATATAACCTAACCTAATGCAACCTGGTCGCTCGGTGCGAATATTTTCTAAATTCCCAGTCGTGTCGGTTCCGACCGCTCGGCGCGAACAATTTCCAAGTTCCCGGTCGTGCCGGTCCGTACTTCTCGGTGCGAACATTATATATGTAGAACGTAATATAACCTAACCTAACCCAACCTAACCTCTCGGTGGTATTATTTTACAGAAAGCCGGGCGTGTCTACTCCTACTTCTCGGTGCGAATATTATGTATATAACATAATATAACCTAACCTAATGCAACCTGGTCGCTCGGTGCGAATATTTTCTAAATTCCCAGTCGTGTCGGTTCCGACCGCTCGGCGCGAACAATTTCCAAGTTCCCGGTCGTGCCGGTCCGTACTTCTCGGTGCGAACATTATATATGTAGAACGTAATATAACCTAACCTAACCCAACCTAACCTCTCGGTGGTATTATTTTACAGAAAGCCGGGCGTGTCTACTCCTACTTCTCGGTGCGAATATTATGTATATAACATAATATAACCTAACCTAATGCAACCTGGTCGCTCGGTGCGAATATTTTCTAAATTCCCAGTCGTGTCGGTTCCGACCGCTCGGCGCGAACAATTTCCAAGTTCCCGGTCGTGCCGGTCCGTACTTCTCGGTGCGAACATTATATATGTAGAACGTAATATAACCTAACCTAACCCAACCTAACCTCTCGGTGGTATTATTTTACAGAAAGCCGGGCGTGTCTACTCCTACTTCTCGGTGCGAATATTATGTATATAACATAATATAACCTAACCTAATGCAACCTGGTCGCTCGGTGCGAATATTTTCTAAATTCCCAGTCGTGTCGGTTCCGACCGCTCGGCGCGAATATTTTCAAAGTCCCCGGTCGTGTCGGTCCCGACCGCTCGGCGCGAACCATTTCCAAGTTCCCGGTCGTGCCGGTCCGTACTTCTCGGTGCGAACATTATATATGTAGAACGTAATATAACCTAACCTAACCCAACCTAACCTCTCGGTGGTATTATTTTACAGAAAGTCGGGCGTGTCTACTCCTACTTCTCGGTGCGAATATTATGTATATAACATAATATAACCTAACCTAATGCAACCTGGTCGCTCGGTGCGAATATTTTCTAAATTCCCAGTCGTGTCGGTTCCGACCGCTCGGCGCGAATATTTTCTAAGTCCCCGGTCGTGTCGGTCCCGACCTCACAGCGGGAATATTTTCAAAGTCCCCGGTCGTGTCGGTCCCGACCGCTCGGCGCGAATATTTTCAAAGTCCCCGGTCGTGTCGGTCCCGACCGCTCGGCGCGAACAATTTCCAAGTTCCCGGTCGTGCCGGTCCGTACTTCTCGGTGCGAACATTATATATGTAGAACGTAATATAACCTAACCTAACCCAACCTAACCTCTCGGTGGTATTATTTTACAGAAAGCCGGGCGTGTCTACTCCTACTTCTCGGTGCGAATATTATGTATATAACATAATATAACCTAACCTAATGCAACCTGGTCGCTCGGTGCGAATATTTTCTAAATTCCCAGTCGTGTCGGTTCCGACCGCTCGGCGCGAATATTTTCTAAGTCCCCGGTCGTGTCGGTCCCGACCTCACAGCGGGAATATTTTCAAAGTCCCCGGTCGTGTCGGTCCCGACCGCTCGGCGCGAATATTTTCAAAGTCGACGGTCGTGTCGGTCCCGACCGCTCGGCGCGAACAATTTCCAAGTTCCCGGTCGTGCCGGTCCGTACTTCTCGGTGCGAACATTATATATGTAGAACGTAATATAACCTAACCTAACCCAACCTAACCTCTCGGTGGTATTATTTTACAGAAAGCCGGGCGTGTCTACTCCTACTTCTCGGTGCGAATATTATGTATATAACATAATATAACCTAACCTAATGCAACCTGGTCGCTCGGTGCGAATATTTTCTAAATTCCCAGTCGTGTCGGTTCCGACCGCTCGGCGCGAATATTTTCTAAGTCCCCGGTCGTGTCGGTCCCGACCTCACAGCGGGAATATTTTCAAAGTCCCCGGTCGTGTCGGTCCCGACCGCTCGGCGCGAATATTTTCTAAGTCTCCGGTCGTGTCGGTCCCGACCTCACAGCGGGAATATTTTCAAAGTCCCCGGTCGTGTCGGTCCCGACCGCTCGGCGCGAATATTTTCAAAGTCCCCGGTCGTGTCGATCCCGACCGCTCGGCGCGAACAATTTCCAAGTTCCCGGTCGTGCCGGTCCGTACTTCTCGGTGCGAACATTATATATGTAGAACGTAATATAACCTAACCTAACCCAACCTAACCTCTCGGTGGTATTATTTTACAGAAAGCCGGGCGTGTCTACTCCTACTTCTCGGTGCGAATATTATGTATATAACATAATATAACCTAACCTAATGCAACCTGGTCGCTCGGTGCGAATATTTTCTAAATTCCCAGTCGTGTCGGTTCCGACCGCTCGGCGCGAATATTTTCAAAGTCGACGGTCGTGTCGGTCCCGACCGCTCGGCGCGAACAATTTCCAAGTTCCCGGTCGTGCCGGTCCGTACTTCTCGGTGCGAACATTATATATGTAGAACGTAATATAACCTAACCTAACCCAACCTAACCTCTCGGTGGTATTATTTTACAGAAAGCCGGGCGTGTCTACTCCTACTTCTCGGTGCGAATATTATGTATATAACATAATATAACCTAGCCTAATGCAACCTGGTCGCTCGGTGCAAATATTTTCTAAATTCCCAGTCGTGTCGGTTCCGACCGCTCGGCGCGAACCATTTCCAAGTTCCCGGTCGTGCCGGTCCGTACTTCTCGGTGCGAACATTATATATGTAGAACGTAATATAACCTAACCTAACCCAACCTAACCTCTCGGTGGTATTATTTTACAGAAAGTCGGGCGTGTCTACTCCTACTTCTCGGTGCGAATATTATGTATATAACATAATATAACCTAACCTAATGCAACCTGGTCGCTCGGTGCGAATATTTTCTAAATTCCCAGTCGTGTCGGTTCCGACCGCTCGGCGCGAACAATTTCCAAGTTCCCGGTCGTGCCGGTCCGTACTTCTCGGTGCGAACATTATATATGTAGAACGTAATATAACCTAACATAACCCAACCTAACCTCTCGGTGGTATTATTTTACAGAAAGCCGGGCGTGTCTACTCCTACTTCTCGGTGCGAATATTATGTATATAACATAATATAACCTAACCTAATGCAACCTGGTCGCTCGGTGCGAATATTTTCTAAATTCCCAGTCGTGTCGGTTCCGACCGCTCGGCGCGAATATTTTCAAAGTCCCCGGTCGTGTCGGTCCCGACCGCTCGGCGCGAACCATTTCCAAGTTCCCGGTCGTGCCGGTCCGTACTTCTCGGTGCGAACATTATATATGTAGAACGTAATATAACCTAACCTAACCCAACCTAACCTCTCGGTGGTATTATTTTACAGAAAGCCGGGCGTGTCTACTCCTACTTCTCGGTGCGAATATTATGTATATAACATAATATAACCTAACCTAATGCAACCTGGTCGCTCGGTGCGAATATTTTCTAAATTCCCAGTCGTGTCGGTTCCGACCGCTCGGCGCGAACAATTTCCAAGTTCCCGGTCGTGCCGGTCCGTACTTCTCGGTGCGAACATTATATATGTAGAACGTAATATAACCTAACCTAACCCAACCTAACCTCTCGGTGGTATTATTTTACAGAAAGCCGGGCGTGTCTACTCCTACTTCTCGGTGCGAATATTATGTATATAACATAATATAACCTAACCTAATGCAACCTGGTCGCTCGGTGCGAATATTTTCTAAATTCCCAGTCGTGTCGGTTCCGACCGCTCGGCGCGAATATTTTCTAAGTCCCCGGTCGTGTCGGTCCCGACCTCACAGCGGGAATATTTTCAAAGTCCCCGGTCGCGTCGGTCCCGACCGCTCGGCGCGAATATTTTCAAAGTCCCCGGTCGTGTCGGTCCCGACCGCTCGGCGCGAACAATTTCCAAGTTCCCGGTCGTGCCGGTCCGTACTTCTCGGTCCGAACATTATATATGTAGAACGTAATATAACCTAACCTAACCCAACCTAACCTCTCGGTGGTATTATTTTACAGAAAGCCGGGCGTGTCTACTCCTACTTCTCGGTGCGAATATTATGTATATAACATAATATAACCTAACCTAATGCAACCTGGTCGCTCGGTGCGAATATTTTCTAAATTCCCAGTCGTGTCGGTTCCGACCGCTCGGCGCGAATATTTTCTAAGTCCCCGGTCGTGTCGGTCCCGACCTCACAGCGGGAATATTTTCAAAGTCCCCGGTCGTGTCGGTCCCGACCGCTCGGCGCGAATATTTTCAAAGTCGACGGTCGTGTCGGTCCCGACCGCTCGGCGCGAACAATTTCCAAGTTCCCGGTCGTGCCGGTCCGTACTTCTCGGTGCGAACATTATATATGTAGAACGTAATATAACCTAACCTAACCCAACCTAACCTCTCGGTGGTATTATTTTACAGAAAGCCGGGCGTATCTACTCCTACTTCTCGGTGCGAATATTATGTATATAACATAATATAACCTAACCTAATGCAACCTGGTCGCTCGGTGCGAATATTTTCTAAATTCCCAGTCGTGTCGGTTCCGACCGCTCGGCGCGAATATTTTCTAAGTCCCCGGTCGTGTCGGTCCCGACCTCACAGCGGGAATATTTTCAAAGTCCCCGGTCGTGTCGGTCCCGACCGCTCGGCGCGAATATTTTCTAAGTCTCCGGTCGTGTCGGTCCCGACCTCACAGCGGGAATATTTTCAAAGTCCCCGGTCGTGTCGGTCCCGACCGCTCGGCGCGAATATTTTCAAAGTCCCCGGTCGTGTCGATCCCGACCGCTCGGCGCGAACAATTTCCAAGTTCCCGGTCGTGCCGGTCCGTACTTCTCGGTGCGAACATTATATATGTAGAACGTAATATAACCTAACCTAACCCAACCTAACCTCTCGGTGGTATTATTTTACAGAAAGCCGGGCGTGTCTACTCCTACTTCTCGGTGCGAATATTATGTATATAACATAATATAACCTAACCTAATGCAACCTGGTCGCTCGGTGCGAATATTTTCTAAATTCCCAGTCGTGTCGGTTCCGACCGCTCGGCGCGAATATTTTCAAAGTCGACGGTCGTGTCGGTCCCGACCGCTCGGCGCGAACAATTTCCAAGTTCCCGGTCGTGCCGGTCCGTACTTCTCGGTGCGAACATTATATATGTAGAACGTAATATAACCTAACCTAACCCAACCTAACCTCTCGGTGGTATTATTTTACAGAAAGCCGGGCGTGTCTACTCCTACTTCTCGGTGCGAATATTATGTATATAACATAATATAACCTAGCCTAATGCAACCTGGTCGCTCGGTGCAAATATTTTCTAAATTCCCAGTCGTGTCGGTTCCGACCGCTCGGCGCGAACCATTTCCAAGTTCCCGGTCGTGCCGGTCCGTACTTCTCGGTGCGAACATTATATATGTAGAACGTAATATAACCTAACCTAACCCAACCTAACCTCTCGGTGGTATTATTTTACAGAAAGTCGGGCGTGTCTACTCCTACTTCTCGGTGCGAATATTATGTATATAACATAATATAACCTAACCTAATGCAACCTGGTCGCTCGGTGCGAATATTTTCTAAATTCCCAGTCGTGTCGGTTCCGACCGCTCGGCGCGAACAATTTCCAAGTTCCCGGTCGTGCCGGTCCGTACTTCTCGGTGCGAACATTATATATGTAGAACGTAATATAACCTAACATAACCCAACCTAACCTCTCGGTGGTATTATTTTACAGAAAGCCGGGCGTGTCTACTCCTACTTCTCGGTGCGAATATTATGTATATAACATAATATAACCTAACCTAATGCAACCTGGTCGCTCGGTGCGAATATTTTCTAAATTCCCAGTCGTGTCGGTTCCGACCGCTCGGCGCGAATATTTTCAAAGTCCCCGGTCGTGTCGGTCCCGACCGCTCGGCGCGAACCATTTCCAAGTTCCCGGTCGTGCCGGTCCGTACTTCTCGGTGCGAACATTATATATGTAGAACGTAATATAACCTAACCTAACCCAACCTAACCTCTCGGTGGTATTATTTTACAGAAAGCCGGGCGTGTCTACTCCTACTTCTCGGTGCGAATATTATGTATATAACATAATATAACCTAACCTAATGCAACCTGGTCGCTCGGTGCGAATATTTTCTAAATTCCCAGTCGTGTCGGTTCCGACCGCTCGGCGCGAACAATTTCCAAGTTCCCGGTCGTGCCGGTCCGTACTTCTCGGTGCGAACATTATATATGTAGAACGTAATATAACCTAACCTAACCCAACCTAACCTCTCGGTGGTATTATTTTACAGAAAGCCGGGCGTGTCTACTCCTACTTCTCGGTGCGAATATTATGTATATAACATAATATAACCTAACCTAATGCAACCTGGTCGCTCGGTGCGAATATTTTCTAAATTCCCAGTCGTGTCGGTTCCGACCGCTCGGCGCGAATATTTTCTAAGTCCCCGGTCGTGTCGGTCCCGACCTCACAGCGGGAATATTTTCAAAGTCCCCGGTCGTGTCGGTCCCGACCGCTCGGCGCGAATATTTTCAAAGTCGACGGTCGTGTCGGTCCCGACCGCTCGGCGCGAACAATTTCCAAGTTCCCGGTCGTGCCGGTCCGTACTTCTCGGTGCGAACATTATATATGTAGAACGTAATATAACCTAACCTAACCCAACCTAACCTCTCGGTGGTATTATTTTACAGAAAGCCGGGCGTGTCTACTCCTACTTCTCGGTGCGAATATTATGTATATAACATAATATAACCTAACCTAATGCAACCTGGTCGCTCGGTGCGAATATTTTCTAAATTCCCAGTCGTGTCGGTTCCGACCGCTCGGCGCGAACAATTTCCAAGTTCCCGGTCGTGCCGGTCCGTACTTCTCGGTGCGAACATTATATATGTAGAACGTAATATAACCTAACCTAACCCAACCTAACCTCTCGGTGGTATTATTTTACAGAAAGCCGGGCGTGTCTACTCCTACTTCTCGGTGCGAATATTATGTATATAACATAATATAACCTAACCTAATGCAACCTGGTCGCTCGGTGCGAATATTTTCTAAATTCCCAGTCGTGTCGGTTCCGACCGCTCGGCGCGAATATTTTCTAAGTCCCCGGTCGTGTCGGTCCCGACCTCACAGCGGGAATATTTTCAAAGTCCCCGGTCGTGTCGGTCCCGACCGCTCGGCGCGAATATTTTCAAAGTCCCCGGTCGTGTCGGTCCCGACCGCTCGGCGCGAACAATTTCCAAGTTCCCGGTCGTGCCGGTCCGTACTTCTCGGTGCGAACATTATATATGTAGAACGTAATATAACCTAACCTAACCCAACCTAACCTCTCGGTGGTATTATTTTACAGAAAGCCGGGCGTGTCTACTCCTACTTCTCGGTGCGAATATTATGTATATAACATAATATAACCTAACCTAATGCAACCTGGTCGCTCGGTGCGAATATTTTCTAAATTCCCAGTCGTGTCGGTTCCGACCGCTCGGCGCGAATATTTTCTAAGTCCCCGGTCGTGTCGGTCCCGACCTCACAGCGGGAATATTTTCAAAGTCCCCGGTCGTGTCGGTCCCGACCGCTCGGCGCGAATATTTTCTAAGTCTCCGGTCGTGTCGGTCCCGACCTCACAGCGGGAATATTTTCAAAGTCCCCGGTCGTGTCGGTCCCGACCGCTCGGCGCGAATATTTTCAAAGTCCCCGGTCGTGTCGGTCCCGACCGCTCGGCGCGAACAATTTCCAAGTTCCCGGTCGTGCCGGTCCGTACTTCTCGGTGCGAACATTATATATGTAGAACGTGATATAACCTAACCTAACCCAACCTAACCTCTCGGTGGTATTATTTTACAGAAAGCCGGGCGTGTCTACTCCTACTTCTCTGTGCGAATATTATGTATATAACATAATATAACCTAACCTAATGCAACCTGGTCGCTCGGTGCGAATATTTTCTAAATTCCCAGTCGTGTCGGTTCCGACCGCTCGGCGCGAATATTTTCTAAGTCCCCGGTCGTGTCGGTCCCGACCTCACAGCGGGAATATTTTCAAAGTCCCCGGTCGTGTCGGTCCCGACCGCTCGGCGCGAATATTTTCTAAGTCTCCGGTCGTGTCGGTCCCGACCTCACAGCGGGAATATTTTCAAAGTCCCCGGTCGTGTCGGTCCCGACCGCTCGGCGCGAATATTTTCAAAGTCCCCGGTCGTGTCGATCCCGACCGCTCGGCGCGAACAATTTCCAAGTTCCCGGTCGTGCCGGTCCGTACTTCTCGGTGCGAACATTATATATGTAGAACGTAATATAACCTAACCTAACCCAACCTAACCTCTCGGTGGTATTATTTTACAGAAAGCCGGGCGTGTCTACTCCTACTTCTCGGTGCGAATATTATGTATATAACATAATATAACCTAACCTAATGCAACCTGGTCGCTCGGTGCGAATATTTTCTAAATTCCCAGTCGTGTCGGTTCCGACCGCTCGGCGCGAATATTTTCAAAGTCGACGGTCGTGTCGGTCCCGACCGCTCGGCGCGAACAATTTCCAAGTTCCCGGTCGTGCCGGTCCGTACTTCTCGGTGCGAACATTATATATGTAGAACGTAATATAACCTAACCTAACCCAACCTAACCTCGCGGTGGTATTATTTTACAGAAAGCCGGGCGTGTCTACTCCTACTTCTCGGTGCGAATATTATGTATATAACATAATATAACCTAGCCTAATGCAACCTGGTCGCTCGGTGCAAATATTTTCTAAATTCCCAGTCGTGTCGGTTCCGACCGCTCGGCGCGAATATTTTCTAAGTCTCCGGTCGTGTCGGTCCCGACCTCACAGCGGGAATATTTTCAAAGTCCCCGGTCGTGTCGGTCCCGACCGCTCGGCGCGAATATTTTCAAAGTCCCCGGTCGTGTCGGTCCCGACCGCTCGGCGCGAACAATTTCCAAGTTCCCGGTCGTGCCGGTCCGTACTTCTCGGTGCGAACATTATATATGTAGAACGTAATATAACCTAACCTAACCCAACCTAACCTCTCGGTGGTATTATTTTACAGAAAGCCGGGCGTGTCTACTCCTACTTCTCGGTGCGAATATTATGTATATAACATAATATAACCTAGCCTAATGCAACCTGATCGCTCGGTGCAAATATTTTCTAAATTCCCAGTCGTGTCGGTTCCGACCGCTCGGCGCGAATATTTTCTATGTCTCCGGTCGTGTCGGTCCCGACCTCACAGCGGGAATATTTTCAAAGTCCCCGGTCGTGTCGGTCCCGACCGCTCGGCGCGAATATTTTCAAAGTCCCCGGTCGTGTCGGTCCCGACCGCTCGGCGCGAACAATTTCCAAGTTCCCGGTCGTGCCGGTCCGTACTTCTCGGTGCGAACATTATATATGTAGAACGTAATATAACCTAACCTAACCCAACCTAACCTCTCGGTGGTATTATTTTACAGAAAGCCGGGCGTGTCTACTCCTACTTCTCGGTGCGAATATTATGTATATAACATAATATAACCTAACCTAATGCAACCTGGTCGCTCGGTGCGAATATTTTCTAAATTCCCAGTCGTGTCGGTTCCGACCGCTCGGCGCGAACAATTTCCAAGTTCCCGGTCGTGCCGGTCCGTACTTCTCGGTGCGAACATTATATATGTAGAACGTAATATAACCTAACCTAACCCAACCTAACCTCTCGGTGGTATTATTTTACAGAAAGCCGGGCGTGTCTACTCCTACTTCTCGGTGCGAATATTATGTATATAACATAATATAACCTAACCTAATGCAACCTGGTCGCTCGGTGCGAATATTTTCTAAATTCCCAGTCGTGTCGGTTCCGACCGCTCGGCGCGAACAATTTCCAAGTTCCCGGTCGTGCCGGTCCGTACTTCTCGGTGCGAACATTATATATGTAGAACGTAATATAACCTAACCTAACCCAACCTAACCTCTCGGTGGTATTATTTTACAGAAAGCCGGGCGTGTCTACTCCTACTTCTCGGTGCGAATATTATGTATATAACATAATATAACCTAACCTAATGCAACCTGGTCGCTCGGTGCGAATATTTTCTAAATTCCCAGTCGTGTCGGTTCCGACCGCTCGGCGCGAACAATTTCCAAGTTCCCGGTCGTGCCGGTCCGTACTTCTCGGTGCGAACATTATATATGTAGAACGTAATATAACCTAACCTAACCCAACCTAACCTCTCGGTGGTATTATTTTACAGAAAGCCGGGCGTGTCTACTCCTACTTCTCGGTGCGAATATTATGTATATAACATAATATAACCTAACCTAATGCAACCTGGTCGCTCGGTGCGAATATTTTCTAAATTCCCAGTCGTGTCGGTTCCGACCGCTCGGCGCGAATATTTTCAAAGTCCCCGGTCGTGTCGGTCCCGACCGCTCGGCGCGAACCATTTCCAAGTTCCCGGTCGTGCCGGTCCGTACTTCTCGGTGCGAACATTATATATGTAGAACGTAATATAACCTAACCTAACCCAACCTAACCTCTCGGTGGTATTATTTTACAGAAAGTCGGGCGTGTCTACTCCTACTTCTCGGTGCGAATATTATGTATATAACATAATATAACCTAACCTAATGCAACCTGGTCGCTCGGTGCGAATATTTTCTAAATTCCCAGTCGTGTCGGTTCCGACCGCTCGGCGCGAATATTTTCTAAGTCCCCGGTCGTGTCGGTCCCGACCTCACAGCGGGAATATTTTCAAAGTCCCCGGTCGTGTCGGTCCCGACCGCTCGGCGCGAATATTTTCAAAGTCCCCGGTCGTGTCGGTCCCGACCGCTCGGCGCGAACAATTTCCAAGTTCCCGGTCGTGCCGGTCCGTACTTCTCGGTGCGAACATTATATATGTAGAACGTAATATAACCTAACCTAACCCAACCTAACCTCTCGGTGGTATTATTTTACAGAAAGCCGGGCGTGTCTACTCCTACTTCTCGGTGCGAATATTATGTATATAACATAATATAACCTAACCTAATGCAACCTGGTCGCTCGGTGCGAATATTTTCTAAATTCCCAGTCGTGTCGGTTCCGACCGCTCGGCGCGAATATTTTCTAAGTCCCCGGTCGTGTCGGTCCCGACCTCACAGCGGGAATATTTTCAAAGTCCCCGGTCGTGTCGGTCCCGACCGCTCGGCGCGAATATTTTCAAAGTCGACGGTCGTGTCGGTCCCGACCGCTCGGCGCGAACAATTTCCAAGTTCCCGGTCGTGCCGGTCCGTACTTCTCGGTGCGAACATTATATATGTAGAACGTAATATAACCTAACCTAACCCAACCTAACCTCTCGGTGGTATTATTTTACAGAAAGCCGGGCGTGTCTACTCCTACTTCTCGGTGCGAATATTATGTATATAACATAATATAACCTAACCTAATGCAACCTGGTCGCTCGGTGCGAATATTTTCTAAATTCCCAGTCGTGTCGGTTCCGACCGCTCGGCGCGAATATTTTCTAAGTCCCCGGTCGTGTCGGTCCCGACCTCACAGCGGGAATATTTTCAAAGTCCCCGGTCGTGTCGGTCCCGACCGCTCGGCGCGAATATTTTCTAAGTCTCCGGTCGTGTCGGTCCCGACCTCACAGCGGGAATATTTTCAAAGTCCCCGGTCGTGTCGGTCCCGACCGCTCGGCGCGAATATTTTCAAAGTCCCCGGTCGTGTCGATCCCGACCGCTCGGCGCGAACAATTTCCAAGTTCCCGGTCGTGCCGGTCCGTACTTCTCGGTGCGAACATTATATATGTAGAACGTAATATAACCTAACCTAACCCAACCTAACCTCTCGGTGGTATTATTTTACAGAAAGCCGGGCGTGTCTACTCCTACTTCTCGGTGCGAATATTATGTATATAACATAATATAACCTAACCTAATGCAACCTGGTCGCTCGGTGCGAATATTTTCTAAATTCCCAGTCGTGTCGGTTCCGACCGCTCGGCGCGAATATTTTCAAAGTCGACGGTCGTGTCGGTCCCGACCGCTCGGCGCGAACAATTTCCAAGTTCCCGGTCGTGCCGGTCCGTACTTCTCGGTGCGAACATTATATATGTAGAACGTAATATAACCTAACCTAACCCAACCTAACCTCTCGGTGGTATTATTTTACAGAAAGCCGGGCGTGTCTACTCCTACTTCTCGGTGCGAATATTATGTATATAACATAATATAACCTAGCCTAATGCAACCTGGTCGCTCGGTGCAAATATTTTCTAAATTCCCAGTCGTGTCGGTTCCGACCGCTCGGCGCGAACCATTTCCAAGTTCCCGGTCGTGCCGGTCCGTACTTCTCGGTGCGAACATTATATATGTAGAACGTAATATAACCTAACCTAACCCAACCTAACCTCTCGGTGGTATTATTTTACAGAAAGTCGGGCGTGTCTACTCCTACTTCTCGGTGCGAATATTATGTATATAACATAATATAACCTAACCTAATGCAACCTGGTCGCTCGGTGCGAATATTTTCTAAATTCCCAGTCGTGTCGGTTCCGACCGCTCGGCGCGAACAATTTCCAAGTTCCCGGTCGTGCCGGTCCGTACTTCTCGGTGCGAACATTATATATGTAGAACGTAATATAACCTAACATAACCCAACCTAACCTCTCGGTGGTATTATTTTACAGAAAGCCGGGCGTGTCTACTCCTACTTCTCGGTGCGAATATTATGTATATAACATAATATAACCTAACCTAATGCAACCTGGTCGCTCGGTGCGAATATTTTCTAAATTCCCAGTCGTGTCGGTTCCGACCGCTCGGCGCGAATATTTTCAAAGTCCCCGGTCGTGTCGGTCCCGACCGCTCGGCGCGAACCATTTCCAAGTTCCCGGTCGTGCCGGTCCGTACTTCTCGGTGCGAACATTATATATGTAGAACGTAATATAACCTAACCTAACCCAACCTAACCTCTCGGTGGTATTATTTTACAGAAAGCCGGGCGTGTCTACTCCTACTTCTCGGTGCGAATATTATGTATATAACATAATATAACCTAACCTAATGCAACCTGGTCGCTCGGTGCGAATATTTTCTAAATTCCCAGTCGTGTCGGTTCCGACCGCTCGGCGCGAACAATTTCCAAGTTCCCGGTCGTGCCGGTCCGTACTTCTCGGTGCGAACATTATATATGTAGAACGTAATATAACCTAACCTAACCCAACCTAACCTCTCGGTGGTATTATTTTACAGAAAGCCGGGCGTGTCTACTCCTACTTCTCGGTGCGAATATTATGTATATAACATAATATAACCTAACCTAATGCAACCTGGTCGCTCGGTGCGAATATTTTCTAAATTCCCAGTCGTGTCGGTTCCGACCGCTCGGCGCGAATATTTTCTAAGTCCCCGGTCGTGTCGGTCCCGACCTCACAGCGGGAATATTTTCAAAGTCCCCGGTCGTGTCGGTCCCGACCGCTCGGCGCGAATATTTTCAAAGTCCCCGGTCGTGTCGGTCCCGACCGCTCGGCGCGAACAATTTCCAAGTTCCCGGTCGTGCCGGTCCGTACTTCTCGGTGCGAACATTATATATGTAGAACGTAATATAACCTAACCTAACCCAACCTAACCTCTCGGTGGTATTATTTTACAGAAAGCCGGGCGTGTCTACTCCTACTTCTCGGTGCGAATATTATGTATATAACATAATATAACCTAACCTAATGCAACCTGGTCGCTCGGTGCGAATATTTTCTAAATTCCCAGTCGTGTCGGTTCCGACCGCTCGGCGCGAATATTTTCAAAGTCCCCGGTCGTGTCGGTCCCGACCGCTCGGCGCGAACCATTTCCAAGTTCCCGGTCGTGCCGGTCCGTACTTCTCGGTGCGAACATTATATATGTAGAACGTAATATAACCTAACCTAACCCAACCTAACCTCTCGGTGGTATTATTTTACAGAAAGCCGGGCGTGTCTACTCCTACTTCTCGGTGCGAATATTATGTATATAACATAATATAACCTAACCTAATGCAACCTGGTCGCTCGGTGCGAATATTTTCTAAATTCCCAGTCGTGTCGGTTCCGACCGCTCGGCGCGAACAATTTCCAAGTTCCCGGTCGTGCCGGTCCGTACTTCTCGGTGCGAACATTATATATGTAGAACGTAATATAACCTAACCTAACCCAACCTAACCTCTCGGTGGTATTATTTTACAGAAAGCCGGGCGTGTCTACTCCTACTTCTCGGTGCGAATATTATGTATATAACATAATATAACCTAGCCTAATGCAACCTGATCGCTCGGTGCAAATATTTTCTAAATTCCCAGTCGTGTCGGTTCCGACCGCTCGGCGCGAATATTTTCTATGTCTCCGGTCGTGTCGGTCCCGACCTCACAGCGGGAATATTTTCAAAGTCCCCGGTCGTGTCGGTCCCGACCGCTCGGCGCGAATATTTTCAAAGTCCCCGGTCGTGTCGGTCCCGACCGCTCGGCGCGAACAATTTCCAAGTTCCCGGTCGTGCCGGTCCGTACTTCTCGGTGCGAACATTATATATGTAGAACGTAATATAACCTAACCTAACCCAACCTAACCTCTCGGTGGTATTATTTTACAGAAAGCCGGGCGTGTCTACTCCTACTTCTCGGTGCGAATATTATGTATATAACATAATATAACCTAACCTAATGCAACCTGGTCGCTCGGTGCGAATATTTTCTAAATTCCCAGTCGTGTCGGTTCCGACCGCTCGGCGCGAACAATTTCCAAGTTCCCGGTCGTGCCGGTCCGTACTTCTCGGTGCGAACATTATATATGTAGAACGTAATATAACCTAACCTAACCCAACCTAACCTCTCGGTGGTATTATTTTACAGAAAGCCGGGCGTGTCTACTCCTACTTCTCGGTGCGAATATTATGTATATAACATAATATAACCTAACCTAATGCAACCTGGTCGCTCGGTGCGAATATTTTCTAAATTCCCAGTCGTGTCGGTTCCGACCGCTCGGCGCGAACAATTTCCAAGTTCCCGGTCGTGCCGGTCCGTACTTCTCGGTGCGAACATTATATATGTAGAACGTAATATAACCTAACATAACCCAACCTAACCTCTCGGTGGTATTATTTTACAGAAAGCCGGGCGTGTCTACTCCTACTTCTCGGTGCGAATATTATGTATATAACATAATATAACCTAACCTAATGCAACCTGGTCGCTCGGTGCGAATATTTTCTAAATTCCCAGTCGTGTCGGTTCCGACCGCTCGGCGCGAATATTTTCAAAGTCGACGGTCGTGTCGGTCCCGACCGCTCGGCGCGAACAATTTCCAAGTTCCCGGTCGTGCCGGTCCGTACTTCTCGGTGCGAACATTATATATGTAGAACGTAATATAACCTAACCTAACCCAACCTAACCTCGCGGTGGTATTATTTTACAGAAAGCCGGGCGTGTCTACTCCTACTTCTCGGTGCGAATATTATGTATATAACATAATATAACCTAGCCTAATGCAACCTGGTCGCTCGGTGCAAATATTTTCTAAATTCCCAGTCGTGTCGGTTCCGACCGCTCGGCGCGAATATTTTCTAAGTCTCCGGTCGTGTCGGTCCCGACCTCACAGCGGGAATATTTTCAAAGTCCCCGGTCGTGTCGGTCCCGACCGCTCGGCGCGAATATTTTCAAAGTCCCCGGTCGTGTCGGTCCCGACCGCTCGGCGCGAACAATTTCCAAGTTCCCGGTCGTGCCGGTCCGTACTTCTCGGTGCGAACATTATATATGTAGAACGTAATATAACCTAACCTAACCCAACCTAACCTCTCGGTGGTATTATTTTACAGAAAGCCGGGCGTGTCTACTCCTACTTCTCGGTGCGAATATTATGTATATAACATAATATAACCTAGCCTAATGCAACCTGATCGCTCGGTGCAAATATTTTCTAAATTCCCAGTCGTGTCGGTTCCGACCGCTCGGCGCGAATATTTTCTATGTCTCCGGTCGTGTCGGTCCCGACCTCACAGCGGGAATATTTTCAAAGTCCCCGGTCGTGTCGGTCCCGACCGCTCGGCGCGAATATTTTCAAAGTCCCCGGTCGTGTCGGTCCCGACCGCTCGGCGCGAACAATTTCCAAGTTCCCGGTCGTGCCGGTCCGTACTTCTCGGTGCGAACATTATATATGTAGAACGTAATATAACCTAACCTAACCCAACCTAACCTCTCGGTGGTATTATTTTACAGAAAGCCGGGCGTGTCTACTCCTACTTCTCGGTGCGAATATTATGTATATAACATAATATAACCTAACCTAATGCAACCTGGTCGCTCGGTGCGAATATTTTCTAAATTCCCAGTCGTGTCGGTTCCGACCGCTCGGCGCGAACAATTTCCAAGTTCCCGGTCGTGCCGGTCCGTACTTCTCGGTGCGAACATTATATATGTAGAACGTAATATAACCTAACCTAACCCAACCTAACCTCTCGGTGGTATTATTTTACAGAAAGCCGGGCGTGTCTACTCCTACTTCTCGGTGCGAATATTATGTATATAACATAATATAACCTAACCTAATGCAACCTGGTCGCTCGGTGCGAATATTTTCTAAATTCCCAGTCGTGTCGGTTCCGACCGCTCGGCGCG
Organism: Xylocopa violacea; assembly: GCA_963969225.1. Lineage (NCBI taxonomy): Eukaryota > Metazoa > Arthropoda > Insecta > Hymenoptera > Apidae > Xylocopa > Xylocopa violacea. The sequence goes on from CAXAJV010001299.1 coordinate 38,669, forward strand.
AACAATTTCCAAGTTCCCGGTCGTGCCGGTCCGTACTTCTCGGTGCGAACATTATATATGTAGAACGTAATATAACCTAACCTAACCCAACCTAACCTCTCGGTGGTATTATTTTACAGAAAGCCGGGCGTGTCTACTCCTACTTCTCGGTGCGAATATTATGTATATAACATAATATAACCTAACCTAATGCAACCTGGTCGCTCGGTGCGAATATTTTCTAAATTCCCAGTCGTGTCGGTTCCGACCGCTCGGCGCGAACAATTTCCAAGTTCCCGGTCGTGCCGGTCCGTACTTCTCGGTGCGAACATTATATATGTAGAACGTAATATAACCTAACCTAACCCAACCTAACCTCTCGGTGGTATTATTTTACAGAAAGCCGGGCGTGTCTACTCCTACTTCTCGGTGCGAATATTATGTATATAACATAATATAACCTAACCTAATGCAACCTGGTCGCTCGGTGCGAATATTTTCTAAATTCCCAGTCGTGTCGGTTCCGACCGCTCGGCGCGAACAATTTCCAAGTTCCCGGTCGTGCCGGTCCGTACTTCTCGGTGCGAACATTATATATGTAGAACGTAATATAACCTAACCTAACCCAACCTAACCTCTCGGTGGTATTATTTTACAGAAAGCCGGGCGTGTCTACTCCTACTTCTCGGTGCGAATATTATGTATATAACATAATATAACCTAACCTAATGCAACCTGGTCGCTCGGTGCGAATATTTTCTAAATTCCCAGTCGTGTCGGTTCCGACCGCTCGGCGCGAATATTTTCAAAGTCCCCGGTCGTGTCGGTCCCGACCGCTCGGCGCGAACCATTTCCAAGTTCCCGGTCGTGCCGGTCCGTACTTCTCGGTGCGAACATTATATATGTAGAACGTAATATAACCTAACCTAACCCAACCTAACCTCTCGGTGGTATTATTTTACAGAAAGTCGGGCGTGTCTACTCCTACTTCTCGGTGCGAATATTATGTATATAACATAATATAACCTAACCTAATGCAACCTGGTCGCTCGGTGCGAATATTTTCTAAATTCCCAGTCGTGTCGGTTCCGACCGCTCGGCGCGAATATTTTCTAAGTCCCCGGTCGTGTCGGTCCCGACCTCACAGCGGGAATATTTTCAAAGTCCCCGGTCGTGTCGGTCCCGACCGCTCGGCGCGAATATTTTCAAAGTCCCCGGTCGTGTCGGTCCCGACCGCTCGGCGCGAACAATTTCCAAGTTCCCGGTCGTGCCGGTCCGTACTTCTCGGTGCGAACATTATATATGTAGAACGTAATATAACCTAACCTAACCCAACCTAACCTCTCGGTGGTATTATTTTACAGAAAGCCGGGCGTGTCTACTCCTACTTCTCGGTGCGAATATTATGTATATAACATAATATAACCTAACCTAATGCAACCTGGTCGCTCGGTGCGAATATTTTCTAAATTCCCAGTCGTGTCGGTTCCGACCGCTCGGCGCGAATATTTTCTAAGTCCCCGGTCGTGTCGGTCCCGACCTCACAGCGGGAATATTTTCAAAGTCCCCGGTCGTGTCGGTCCCGACCGCTCGGCGCGAATATTTTCAAAGTCGACGGTCGTGTCGGTCCCGACCGCTCGGCGCGAACAATTTCCAAGTTCCCGGTCGTGCCGGTCCGTACTTCTCGGTGCGAACATTATATATGTAGAACGTAATATAACCTAACCTAACCCAACCTAACCTCTCGGTGGTATTATTTTACAGAAAGCCGGGCGTGTCTACTCCTACTTCTCGGTGCGAATATTATGTATATAACATAATATAACCTAACCTAATGCAACCTGGTCGCTCGGTGCGAATATTTTCTAAATTCCCAGTCGTGTCGGTTCCGACCGCTCGGCGCGAATATTTTCTAAGTCCCCGGTCGTGTCGGTCCCGACCTCACAGCGGGAATATTTTCAAAGTCCCCGGTCGTGTCGGTCCCGACCGCTCGGCGCGAATATTTTCTAAGTCTCCGGTCGTGTCGGTCCCGACCTCACAGCGGGAATATTTTCAAAGTCCCCGGTCGTGTCGGTCCCGACCGCTCGGCGCGAATATTTTCAAAGTCCCCGGTCGTGTCGATCCCGACCGCTCGGCGCGAACAATTTCCAAGTTCCCGGTCGTGCCGGTCCGTACTTCTCGGTGCGAACATTATATATGTAGAACGTAATATAACCTAACCTAACCCAACCTAACCTCTCGGTGGTATTATTTTACAGAAAGCCGGGCGTGTCTACTCCTACTTCTCGGTGCGAATATTATGTATATAACATAATATAACCTAACCTAATGCAACCTGGTCGCTCGGTGCGAATATTTTCTAAATTCCCAGTCGTGTCGGTTCCGACCGCTCGGCGCGAATATTTTCAAAGTCGACGGTCGTGTCGGTCCCGACCGCTCGGCGCGAACAATTTCCAAGTTCCCGGTCGTGCCGGTCCGTACTTCTCGGTGCGAACATTATATATGTAGAACGTAATATAACCTAACCTAACCCAACCTAACCTCTCGGTGGTATTATTTTACAGAAAGCCGGGCGTGTCTACTCCTACTTCTCGGTGCGAATATTATGTATATAACATAATATAACCTAGCCTAATGCAACCTGGTCGCTCGGTGCAAATATTTTCTAAATTCCCAGTCGTGTCGGTTCCGACCGCTCGGCGCGAACAATTTCCAAGTTCCCGGTCGTGCCGGTCCGTACTTCTCGGTGCGAACATTATATATGTAGAACGTAATATAACCTAACCTAACCCAACCTAACCTCTCGGTGGTATTATTTTACAGAAAGTCGGGCGTGTCTACTCCTACTTCTCGGTGCGAATATTATGTATATAACATAATATAACCTAACCTAATGCAACCTGGTCGCTCGGTGCGAATATTTTCTAAATTCCCAGTCGTGTCGGTTCCGACCGCTCGGCGCGAACAATTTCCAAGTTCCCGGTCGTGCCGGTCCGTACTTCTCGGTGCGAACATTATATATGTAGAACGTAATATAACCTAACATAACCCAACCTAACCTCTCGGTGGTATTATTTTACAGAAAGCCGGGCGTGTCTACTCCTACTTCTCGGTGCGAATATTATGTATATAACATAATATAACCTAACCTAATGCAACCTGGTCGCTCGGTGCGAATATTTTCTAAATTCCCAGTCGTGTCGGTTCCGACCGCTCGGCGCGAATATTTTCAAAGTCCCCGGTCGTGTCGGTCCCGACCGCTCGGCGCGAACCATTTCCAAGTTCCCGGTCGTGCCGGTCCGTACTTCTCGGTGCGAACATTATATATGTAGAACGTAATATAACCTAACCTAACCCAACCTAACCTCTCGGTGGTATTATTTTACAGAAAGCCGGGCGTGTCTACTCCTACTTCTCGGTGCGAATATTATGTATATAACATAATATAACCTAACCTAATGCAACCTGGTCGCTCGGTGCGAATATTTTCTAAATTCCCAGTCGTGTCGGTTCCGACCGCTCGGCGCGAACAATTTCCAAGTTCCCGGTCGTGCCGGTCCGTACTTCTCGGTGCGAACATTATATATGTAGAACGTAATATAACCTAACCTAACCCAACCTAACCTCTCGGTGGTATTATTTTACAGAAAGCCGGGCGTGTCTACTCCTACTTCTCGGTGCGAATATTATGTATATAACATAATATAACCTAACCTAATGCAACCTGGTCGCTCGGTGCGAATATTTTCTAAATTCCCAGTCGTGTCGGTTCCGACCGCTCGGCGCGAATATTTTCTAAGTCCCCGGTCGTGTCGGTCCCGACCTCACAGCGGGAATATTTTCAAAGTCCCCGGTCGTGTCGGTCCCGACCGCTCGGCGCGAATATTTTCAAAGTCCCCGGTCGTGTCGGTCCCGACCGCTCGGCGCGAACAATTTCCAAGTTCCCGGTCGTGCCGGTCCGTACTTCTCGGTGCGAACATTATATATGTAGAACGTAATATAACCTAACCTAACCCAACCTAACCTCTCGGTGGTATTATTTTACAGAAAGCCGGGCGTGTCTACTCCTACTTCTCGGTGCGAATATTATGTATATAACATAATATAACCTAACCTAATGCAACCTGGTCGCTCGGTGCGAATATTTTCTAAATTCCCAGTCGTGTCGGTTCCGACCGCTCGGCGCGAATATTTTCTAAGTCCCCGGTCGTGTCGGTCCCGACCGCTCGGCGCGAACCATTTCCAAGTTCCCGGTCGTGCCGGTCCGTACTTCTCGGTGCGAACATTATATATGTAGAACGTAATATAACCTAACCTAACCCAACCTAACCTCTCGGTGGTATTATTTTACAGAAAGCCGGGCGTGTCTACTCCTACTTCTCGGTGCGAATATTATGTATATAACATAATATAACCTAACCTAATGCAACCTGGTCGCTCGGTGCGAATATTTTCTAAATTCCCAGTCGTGTCGGTTCCGACCGCTCGGCGCGAACAATTTCCAAGTTCCCGGTCGTGCCGGTCCGTACTTCTCGGTGCGAACATTATATATGTAGAACGTAATATAACCTAACCTAACCCAACCTAACCTCTCGGTGGTATTATTTTACAGAAAGCCGGGCGTGTCTACTCCTACTTCTCGGTGCGAATATTATGTATATAACATAATATAACCTAGCCTAATGCAACCTGATCGCTCGGTGCAAATATTTTCTAAATTCCCAGTCGTGTCGGTTCCGACCGCTCGGCGCGAATATTTTCTATGTCTCCGGTCGTGTCGGTCCCGACCTCACAGCGGGAATATTTTCAAAGTCCCCGGTCGTGTCGGTCCCGACCGCTCGGCGCGAATATTTTCAAAGTCCCCGGTCGTGTCGGTCCCGACCGCTCGGCGCGAACAATTTCCAAGTTCCCGGTCGTGCCGGTCCGTACTTCTCGGTGCGAACATTATATATGTAGAACGTAATATAACCTAACCTAACCCAACCTAACCTCTCGGTGGTATTATTTTACAGAAAGCCGGGCGTGTCTACTCCTACTTCTCGGTGCGAATATTATGTATATAACATAATATAACCTAACCTAATGCAACCTGGTCGCTCGGTGCGAATATTTTCTAAATTCCCAGTCGTGTCGGTTCCGACCGCTCGGCGCGAACAATTTCCAAGTTCCCGGTCGTGCCGGTCCGTACTTCTCGGTGCGAACATTATATATGTAGAACGTAATATAACCTAACCTAACCCAACCTAACCTCTCGGTGGTATTATTTTACAGAAAGCCGGGCGTGTCTACTCCTACTTCTCGGTGCGAATATTATGTATATAACATAATATAACCTAACCTAATGCAACCTGGTCGCTCGGTGCGAATATTTTCTAAATTCCCAGTCGTGTCGGTTCCGACCGCTCGGCGCGAACAATTTCCAAGTTCCCGGTCGTGCCGGTCCGTACTTCTCGGTGCGAACATTATATATGTAGAACGTAATATAACCTAACATAACCCAACCTAACCTCTCGGTGGTATTATTTTACAGAAAGCCGGGCGTGTCTACTCCTACTTCTCGGTGCGAATATTATGTATATAACATAATATAACCTAACCTAATGCAACCTGGTCGCTCGGTGCGAATATTTTCTAAATTCCCAGTCGTGTCGGTTCCGACCGCTCGGCGCGAATATTTTCAAAGTCCCCGGTCGTGTCGGTCCCGACCGCTCGGCGCGAACCATTTCCAAGTTCCCGGTCGTGCCGGTCCGTACTTCTCGGTGCGAACATTATATATGTAGAACGTAATATAACCTAACCTAACCCAACCTAACCTCTCGGTGGTATTATTTTACAGAAAGTCGGGCGTGTCTACTCCTACTTCTCGGTGCGAATATTATGTATATAACATAATATAACCTAACCTAATGCAACCTGGTCGCTCGGTGCGAATATTTTCTAAATTCCCAGTCGTGTCGGTTCCGACCGCTCGGCGCGAATATTTTCTAAGTCCCCGGTCGTGTCGGTCCCGACCTCACAGCGGGAATATTTTCAAAGTCCCCGGTCGTGTCGGTCCCGACCGCTCGGCGCGAATATTTTCAAAGTCCCCGGTCGTGTCGGTCCCGACCGCTCGCCGCGAACAATTTCCAAGTTCCCGGTCGTGCCGGTCCGTACTTCTCGGTGCGAACATTATATATGTAGAACGTAATATAACCTAACCTAACCCAACCTAACCTCTCGGTGGTATTATTTTACAGAAAGCCGGGCGTGTCTACTCCTACTTCTCGGTGCGAATATTATGTATATAACATAATATAACCTAACCTAATGCAACCTGGTCGCTCGGTGCGAATATTTTCTAAATTCCCAGTCGTGTCGGTTCCGACCGCTCGGCGCGAATATTTTCTAAGTCCCCGGTCGTGTCGGTCCCGACCTCACAGCGGGAATATTTTCAAAGTCCCCGGTCGTGTCGGTCCCGACCGCTCGGCGCGAATATTTTCAAAGTCGACGGTCGTGTCGGTCCCGACCGCTCGGCGCGAACAATTTCCAAGTTCCCGGTCGTGCCGGTCCGTACTTCTCGGTGCGAACATTATATATGTAGAACGTAATATAACCTAACCTAACCCAACCTAACCTCTCGGTGGTATTATTTTACAGAAAGCCGGGCGTGTCTACTCCTACTTCTCGGTGCGAATATTATGTATATAACATAATATAACCTAACCTAATGCAACCTGGTCGCTCGGTGCGAATATTTTCTAAATTCCCAGTCGTGTCGGTTCCGACCGCTCGGCGCGAATATTTTCTAAGTCCCCGGTCGTGTCGGTCCCGACCTCACAGCGGGAATATTTTCAAAGTCCCCGGTCGTGTCGGTCCCGACCGCTCGGCGCGAATATTTTCTAAGTCTCCGGTCGTGTCGGTCCCGACCTCACAGCGGGAATATTTTCAAAGTCCCCGGTCGTGTCGGTCCCGACCGCTCGGCGCGAATATTTTCAAAGTCCCCGGTCGTGTCGATCCCGACCGCTCGGCGCGAACAATTTCCAAGTTCCCGGTCGTGCCGGTCCGTACTTCTCGGTGCGAACATTATATATGTAGAACGTAATATAACCTAACCTAACCCAACCTAACCTCTCGGTGGTATTATTTTACAGAAAGCCGGGCGTGTCTACTCCTACTTCTCGGTGCGAATATTATGTATATAACATAATATAACCTAACCTAATGCAACCTGGTCGCTCGGTGCGAATATTTTCTAAATTCCCAGTCGTGTCGGTTCCGACCGCTCGGCGCGAATATTTTCAAAGTCCCCGGTCGTGTCGGTCCCGACCGCTCGGCGCGAACCATTTCCAAGTTCCCGGTCGTGCCGGTCCGTACTTCTCGGTGCGAACATTATATATGTAGAACGTAATATAACCTAACCTAACCCAACCTAACCTCTCGGTGGTATTATTTTACAGAAAGTCGGGCGTGTCTACTCCTACTTCTCGGTGCGAATATTATGTATATAACATAATATAACCTAACCTAATGCAACCTGGTCGCTCGGTGCGAATATTTTCTAAATTCCCAGTCGTGTCGGTTCCGACCGCTCGGCGCGAATATTTTCTAAGTCCCCGGTCGTGTCGGTCCCGACCTCACAGCGGGAATATTTTCAAAGTCCCCGGTCGTGTCGGTCCCGACCGCTCGGCGCGAATATTTTCAAAGTCCCCGGTCGTGTCGGTCCCGACCTCACAGCGGGAATATTTTCAAAGTCCCCGGTCGTGTCGGTCCCGACCGCTCGGCGCGAATATTTTCAAAGTCCCCGGTCGTGTCGATCCCGACCGCTCGGCGCGAACAATTTCCAAGTTCCCGGTCGTGCCGGTCCGTACTTCTCGGTGCGAACATTATATATGTAGAACGTAATATAACCTAACCTAACCCAACCTAACCTCTCGGTGGTATTATTTTACAGAAAGCCGGGCGTGTCTACTCCTACTTCTCGGTGCGAATATTATGTATATAACATAATATAACCTAACCTAATGCAACCTGGTCGCTCGGTGCGAATATTTTCTAAATTCCCAGTCGTGTCGGTTCCGACCGCTCGGCGCGAATATTTTCAAAGTCGACGGTCGTGTCGGTCCCGACCGCTCGGCGCGAACAATTTCCAAGTTCCCGGTCGTGCCGGTCCGTACTTCTCGGTGCGAACATTATATATGTAGAACGTAATATAACCTAACCTAACCCAACCTAACCTCTCGGTGGTATTATTTTACAGAAAGCCGGGCGTGTCTACTCCTACTTCTCGGTGCGAATATTATGTATATAACATAATATAACCTAGCCTAATGCAACCTGGTCGCTCGGTGCAAATATTTTCTAAATTCCCAGTCGTGTCGGTTCCGACCGCTCGGCGCGAATATTTTCTAAGTCTCCGGTCGTGTCGGTCCCGACCTCACAGCGGGAATATTTTCAAAGTCCCCGGTCGTGTCGGTCCCGACCGCTCGGCGCGAATATTTTCTAAGTCCCCGGTCGTGTCGGTCCCGACCTCACAGCGGGAATATTTTCAAAGTCCCCGGTCGTGTCGGTCCCGACCGCTCGGCGCGAATATTTTCAAAGTCCCCGGTCGTGTCGGTCCCGACCTCACAGCGGGAATATTTTCAAAGTCCCCGGTCGTGTCGGTCCCGACCGCTCGGCGCGAATATTTTCAAAGTCCCCGGTCGTGTCGATCCCGACCGCTCGGCGCGAACAATTTCCAAGTTCCCGGTCGTGCCGGTCCGTACTTCTCGGTGCGAACATTATATATGTAGAACGTAATATAACCTAACCTAACCCAACCTAACCTCTCGGTGGTATTATTTTACAGAAAGCCGGGCGTGTCTACTCCTACTTCTCGGTGCGAATATTATGTATATAACATAATATAACCTAACCTAATGCAACCTGGTCGCTCGGTGCGAATATTTTCTAAATTCCCAGTCGTGTCGGTTCCGAACGCTCGGCGCGAATATTTTCAAAGTCGACGGTCGTGTCGGTCCCGACCGCTCGGCGCGAACAATTTCCAAGTTCCCGGTCGTGCCGGTCCGTACTTCTCGGTGCGAACATTATATATGTAGAACGTAATATAACCTAACCTAACCCAACCTAACCTCTCGGTGGTATTATTTTACAGAAAGCCGGGCGTGTCTACTCCTACTTCTCGGTGCGAATATTATGTATATAACATAATATAACCTAGCCTAATGCAACCTGGTCGCTCGGTGCAAATATTTTCTAAATTCCCAGTCGTGTCGGTTCCGACCGCTCGGCGCGAATATTTTCTAAGTCTCCGGTCGTGTCGGTCCCGACCTCACAGCGGGAATATTTTCAAAGTCCCCGGTCGTGTCGGTCCCGACCGCTCGGCGCGAATATTTTCTAAGTCCCCGGTCGTGTCGGTCCCGACCTCACAGCGGGAATATTTTCAAAGTCCCCGGTCGTGTCGGTCCCGACCGCTCGGCGCGAATATTTTCAAAGTCCCCGGTCGTGTCGGTCCCGACCTCACAGCGGGAATATTTTCAAAGTCCCCGGTCGTGTCGGTCCCGACCGCTCGGCGCGAATATTTTCAAAGTCCCCGGTCGTGTCGATCCCGACCGCTCGGCGCGAACAATTTCCAAGTTCCCGGTCGTGCCGGTCCGTACTTCTCGGTGCGAACATTATATATGTAGAACGTAATATAACCTAACCTAACCCAACCTAACCTCTCGGTGGTATTATTTTACAGAAAGCCGGGCGTGTCTACTCCTACTTCTCGGTGCGAATATTATGTATATAACATAATATAACCTAACCTAATGCAACCTGGTCGCTCGGTGCGAATATTTTCTAAATTCCCAGTCGTGTCGGTTCCGAACGCTCGGCGCGAATATTTTCAAAGTCGACGGTCGTGTCGGTCCCGACCGCTCGGCGCGAACAATTTCCAAGTTCCCGGTCGTGCCGGTCCGTACTTCTCGGTGCGAACATTATATATGTAGAACGTAATATAACCTAACCTAACCCAACCTAACCTCTCGGTGGTATTATTTTACAGAAAGCCGGGCGTGTCTACTCCTACTTCTCGGTGCGAATATTATGTATATAACATAATATAACCTAGCCTAATGCAACCTGGTCGCTCGGTGCAAATATTTTCTAAATTCCCAGTCGTGTCGGTTCCGACCGCTCGGCGCGAATATTTTCTAAGTCTCCGGTCGTGTCGGTCCCGACCTCACAGCGGGAATATTTTCAAAGTCCCCGGTCGTGTCGGTCCCGACCGCTCGGCGCGAATATTTTCAAAGTCCCCGGTCGTGTCGGTCCCGACCGCTCGGCGCGAACAATTTCCAAGTTCCCGGTCGTGCCGGTCCGTACTTCTCGGTGCGAACATTATATATGTAGAACGTAATATAACCTAACCTAACCCAACCTAACCTCTCGGTGGTATTATTTTACAGAAAGCCGGGCGTGTCTACTCCTACTTCTCGGTGCGAATATTATGTATATAACATAATATAACGTAACCTAATGCAACCTGGTCGCTCGGTGCGAATATTTTCTAAATTCCCAGTCGTGTCGGTTCCGACCGCTCGGCGCGAACAATTTCCAAGTTCCCGGCCGTGCCGGTCCGTACTTCTCGGTGCGAACATTATATATGTAGAACGTAATATAACCTAACCTAACCCAACCTAACCTCTCGGTGGTATTATTTTACAGAAAGCCGGGCGTGTCTACTCCTACTTCTCGGTGCGAATATTATGTATATAACATAATATAACCTAGCCTAATGCAACCTGATCGCTCGGTGCAAATATTTTCTAAATTCCCAGTCGTGTCGGTTCCGACCGCTCGGCGCGAATATTTTCTAAGTCTCCGGTCGTGTCGGTCCCGACCTCACAGCGGGAATATTTTCAAAGTCCCCGGTCGTGTCGGTCCCGACCGCTCGGCGCGAATATTTTCAAAGTCCCCGGTCGTGTCGGTCCCGACCGCTCGGCGCGAACAATTTCCAAGTTCCCGGTCGTGCCGGTCCGTACTTCTCGGTGCGAACATTATATATGTAGAACGTAATATAACCTAACCTAACCCAACCTAACCTCTCGGTGGTATTATTTTACAGAAAGCCTGGCGTGTCTACTCCTACTTCTCGGTGCGAATATTATGTATATAACATAATATAACCTAACCTAATGCAACCTGGTCGCTCGGTGCGAATATTTTCTAAATTCCCAGTCGTGTCGGTTCCGACCGCTCGGCGCGAACAATTTCCAAGTTCCCGGTCGTGCCGGTCCGTACTTCTCGGTGCGAACATTATATATGTAGAACGTAATATAACCTAACCTAACCCAACCTAACCTCTCGGTGGTATTATTTTACAGAAAGCCGGGCGTGTCTACTCCTACTTCTCGGTGCGAATATTATGTATATAACATAATATAACCTAACCTAATGCAACCTGGTCGCTCGGTGCGAATATTTTCTAAATTCCCAGTCGTGTCGGTTCCGACCGCTCGGCGCGAACAATTTCCAAGTTCCCGGTCGTGCCGGTCCGTACTTCTCGGTGCGAACATTATATATGTAGAACGTAATATAACCTAACCTAACCCAACCTAACCTCTCGGTGGTATTATTTTACAGAAAGCCGGGCGTGTCTACTCCTACTTCTCGGTGCGAATATTATGTATATAACATAATATAACCTAACCTAATGCAACCTGGTCGCTCGGTGCGAATATTTTCTAAATTCCCAGTCGTGTCGGTTCCGACCGCTCGGCGCGAATATTTTCAAAGTCCCCGGTCGTGTCGGTTCCGACCGCTCGGCGCGAATATTTTCTAAGTCTCCGGTCGTGTCGGTCCCGACCTCACAGCGGGAATATTTTCAAAGTCCCCGGTCGTGTCGGTCCCGACCGCTCGGCGCGAATATTTTCAAAGTCCCCGGTCGTGTCGGTCCCGACCGCTCGGCGCGAACAATTTCCAAGTTCCCGGTCGTGCCGGTCCGTACTTCTCGGTGCGAACATTATATATGTAGAACGTAATATAACCTAACCTAACCCAACCTAACCTCTCGGTGGTATTATTTTACAGAAAGCCGGGCGTGTCTACTCCTACTTCTCGGTGCGAATATTATATATATAACATAATATAACCTAACCTAATGCAACCTGGTCGCGCGGTGCGAATATTTTCTAAATTCCCAGTCGTGTCGGTTCCGACCGCTCGGCGCGAACAATTTCCAAGTTCCCGGTCGTGCCGGTCCGTACTTCTCGGTGCGAACATTATATATGTAGAACGTAATATAACCTAACCTAACCCAACCTAACCTCTCGGTGGTATTATTTTACAGAAAGCCGGGCGTGTCTACTCCTACTTCTCGGTGCGAATATTATGTATATAACATAATATAACCTAACCTAATGCAACCTGGTCGCTCGGTGCGAATATTTTCTAAATTCCCAGTCGTGTCGGTTCCGACCGCTCGGCGCGAACAATTTCCAAGTTCCCGGTCGTGCCGGTCCGTACTTCTCGGTGCGAACATTATATATGTAGAACGTAATATAACCTAACCTAACCCAACCTAACCTCTCGGTGGTATTATTTTACAGAAAGCCGGGCGTGTCTACTCCTACTTCTCGGTGCGAATATTATGTATATAACATAATATAACCTAACCTAATGCAACCTGGTCGCTAGGTGCGAATATTTTCTAAATTCCCAGTCGTGTCGGTTCCGACCGCTCGGCGCGAATATTTTCAAAGTCCCCGGTCGTGTCGGTTCCGACCGCTCGGCGCGAATATTTTCTAAGTCTCCGGTCGTGTCGGTCCCGACCTCACAGCGGGAATATTTTCAAAGTCCCCGGTCGTGTCGGTCCCGACCGCTCGGCGCGAATATTTTCAAAGTCCCCGGTCGTGTCGGTCCCGACCGCTCGGCGCGAACAATTTCCAAGTTCCCGGTCGTGCCGGTTCGTACTTCTCGGTGCGAACATTATATATGTAGAACGTAATATAACCTAACCTAACCCAACCTAACCTCTCGGTGGTATTATTTTACAGAAAGCCGGGCGTGTCTACTCCTACTTCTCGGTGCGAATATTATGTATATAACATAATATAACCTAGCCTAATGCAACCTGATCGCTCGGTGCAAATATTTTCTAAATTCCCAGTCGTGTCGGTTCCGACCGCTCGGCGCGAATATTTTCTAAGTCTCCGGTCGTGTCGGTCCCGACCTCACAGCGGGAATATTTTCAAAGTCCCCGGTCGTGTCGGTCCCGACCGCTCGGCGCGAATATTTTCAAAGTCCCCGGTCGTGTCGGTCCCGACCGCTCGGCGCGAACAATTTCCAAGTTCCCGGTCGTGCCGGTCCGTACTTCTCGGTGCGAACATTATATATGTAGAACGTAATATAACCTAACCTAACCCAACCTAACCTCTCGGTGGTATTATTTTACAGAAAGCCGGGCGTGTCTACTCCTACTTCTCGGTGCGAATATTATGTATATAACATAATATAACCTAACCTAATGCAACCTGGTCGCTCGGTGCGAATATTTTCTAAATTCCCAGTCGTGTCGGTTCCGACCGCTCGGCGCGAACAATTTCCAAGTTCCCGGTCGTGCCGGTCCGTACTTCTCGGTGCGAACATTAAATATGTAGAACGTAATATAACCTAACCTAACCCAACCTAACCTCTCGGTGGTATTATTTTACAGAAAGCCGGGCGTGTCTACTCCTACTTCTCGGTGCGAATATTATGTATATAACATAATATAACCTAACCTAATGCAACCTGGTCGCTCGGTGCGAATATTTTCTAAATTCCCAGTCGTGTCGGTTCCGACCGCTCGGCGCGAACAATTTCCAAGTTCCCGGTCGTGCCGGTCCGTACTTCTCGGTGCGAACATTATATATGTAGAACGTAATATAACCTAACCTAACCCAACCTAACCTCTCGGTGGTATTATTTTACAGAAAGCCGGGCGTGTCTACTCCTACTTCTCGGTGCGAATATTATGTATATAACATAATATAACCTAACCTAATGCAACCTGGTCGCTCGGTGCGAATATTTTCTAAATTCCCAGTCGTGTCGGTTCCGACCGCTCGGCGCGAATATTTTCAAAGTCCCCGGTCGTGTCGGTCCCGACCGCTCGGCGCGAACCATTTCCAAGTTCCCGGTCGTGCCGGTCCGTACTTCTCGGTGCGAACATTATATATGTAGAACGTAATATAACCTAACCTAACCCAACCTAACCTCTCGGTGGTATTATTTTACAGAAAGTCGGGCGTGTCTACTCCTACTTCTCGGTGCGAATATTATGTATATAACATAATATAACCTAACCTAATGCAACCTGGTCGCTCGGTGCGAATATTTTCTAAATTCCCAGTCGTGTCGGTTCCGACCGCTCGGCGCGAATATTTTCTAAGTCCCCGGTCGTGTCGGTCCCGACCTCACAGCGGGAATATTTTCAAAGTCCCCGGTCGTGTCGGTCCCGACCGCTCGGCGCGAATATTTTCAAAGTCCCCGGTCGTGTCGGTCCCGACCGCTCGGCGCGAACAATTTCCAAGTTCCCGGTCGTGCCGGTCCGTACTTCTCGGTGCGAACATTATATATGTAGAACGTAATATAACCTAACCTAACCCAACCTAACCTCTCGGTGGTATTATTTTACAGAAAGCCGGGCGTGTCTACTCCTACTTCTCGGTGCGAATATTATGTATATAACATAATATAACCTAACCTAATGCAACCTGGTCGCTCAGTGCGAATATTTTCTAAATTCCCAGTCGTGTCGGTTCCGACCGCTCGGCGCGAACAATTTCCAAGTTCCCGGTCGTGCCGGTCCGTACTTCTCGGTGCGAACATTATATATGTAGAACGTAATATAACCTAACCTAACCCAACCTAACCTCTCGGTGGTATTATTTTACAGAAAGCCGGGCGTGTCTACTCCTACTTCTCGGTGCGAATATTATGTATATAACATAATATAACCTAACCTAATGCAACCTGGTCGCTCGGTGCGAATATTTTCTAAATTCCCAGTCGTGTCGGTTCCGACCGCTCGGCGCGAATATTTTCTAAGTCCCCGGTCGTGTCGGTCCCGACCTCACAGCGGGAATATTTTCAAAGTCCCCGGTCGTGTCGGTCCCGACCGCTCGGCGCGAATATTTTCAAAGTCCCCGGTCGTGTCGGTCCCGACCGCTCGGCGCGAACAATTTCCAAGTTCCCGGTCGTGCCGGTCCGTACTTCACGGTGCGAACATTATATATGTAGAACGTAATATAACCTAACCTAACCCAACCTAACCTCTCGGTGGTATTATTTTACAGAAAGCCGGGCGTGTCTACTCCTACTTCTCGGTGCGAATATTATGTATATAACATAATATAACCTAACCTAATGCAACCTGGTCGCTCGGTGCGAATATTTTCTAAATTCCCAGTCGTGTCGGTTCCGACCGCTCGGCGCGAATATTTTCTAAGTCCCCGGTCGTGTCGGTCCCGACCTCACAGCGGGAATATTTTCAAAGTCCCCGGTCGTGTCGGTCCCGACCGCTCGGCGCGAATATTTTCAAAGTCCCCGGTCGTGTCGGTCCCGACCGCTCGGCGCGAACAATTTCCAAGTTCCCGGTCGTGCCGGTCCGTACTTCTCGGTGCGAACATTATATATGTAGAACGTAATATAACCTAACCTAACCCAACCTAACCTCTCGGTGGTATTATTTTACAGAAAGCCGGGCGTGTCTACTCCTACTTCTCGGTGCGAATATTATGTATATAACATAATATAACCTAACCTAATGCAACCTGGTCGCTCGGTGCGAATATTTTCTAAATTCCCAGTCGTGTCGGTTCCGACCGCTCGGCGCGAATATTTTCTAAGTCCCCGGTCGTGTCGGTCCCGACCTCACAGCGGGAATATTTTCAAAGTCCCCGGTCGTGTCGGTCCCGACCGCTCGGCGCGAATATTTTCAAAGTCCCCGGTCGTGTCGGTCCCGACCGCTCGGCGCGAACAATTTCCAAGTTCCCGGTCGTGCCGGTCCGTACTTCTCGGTGCGAACATTATATATGTAGAACGTAATATAACCTAACCTAACCCAACCTAACCTCTCGGTGGTATTATTTTACAGAAAGCCGGGCGTGTCTACTCCTACTTCTCGGTGCGAATATTATGTATATAACATAATATAACCTAACCTAATGCAACCTGGTCGCTCGGTGCGAATATTTTCTAAATTCCCAGTCGTGTCGGTTCCGACCGCTCGGCGCGAATATTTTCTAAGTCCCCGGTCGTGTCGGTCCCGACCTCACAGCGGGAATATTTTCAAAGTCCCCGGTCGTGTCGGTCCCGACCGCTCGGCGCGAATATTTTCAAAGTCCCCGGTCGTGTCGGTCCCGACCGCTCGGCGCGAACAATTTCCAAGTTCCCGGTCGTGCCGGTCCGTACTTCTCGGTGCGAACATTATATATGTAGAACGTAATATAACCTAACCTAACCCAACCTAACCTCTCGGTGGTATTATTTTACAGAAAGCCGGGCGTGTCTACTCCTACTTCTCGGTGCGAATATTATGTATATAACATAATATAACCTAACCTAATGCAACCTGGTCGCTCGGTGCGAATATTTTCTAAATTCCCAGTCGTGTCGGTTCCGACCGCTCGGCGCGAATATTTTCTAAGTCCCCGGTCGTGTCGGTCCCGACCTCACAGCGGGAATATTTTCAAAGTCCCCGGTCGTGTCGGTCCCGACCGCTCGGCGCGAATATTTTCAAAGTCCCCGGTCGTGTCGGTCCCGACCGCTCGGCGCGAACAATTTCCAAGTTCCCGGTCGTGCCGGTCCGTACTTCTCGGTGCGAACATTATATATGTAGAACGTAATATAACCTAACCTAACCCAACCTAACCTCTCGGTGGTATTATTTTACAGAAAGCCGGGCGTGTCTACTCCTACTTCTCGGTGCGAATATTATGTATATAACATAATATAACCTAACCTAATGCAACCTGGTCGCTCGGTGCGAATATTTTCTAAATTCCCAGTCGTGTCGGTTCCGACTGCTCGGCGCGAACAATTTCCAAGTTCCCGGTCGTGCCGGTCCGTACTTCTCGGTGCGAACATTATATATGTAGAACGTAATATAACCTAACCTAACCCAACCTAACCTCTCGGTGGTATTATTTTACAGAAAGCCGGGCGTGTCTACTCCTACTTCTCGGTGCGAATATTATGTATATAACATAATATAACCTAACCTAATGCAACCTGGTCGCTCGGTGCGAATATTTTCTAAATTCCCAGTCGTGTCGGTTCCGACCGCTCGGCGCGAACAATATCCAAGTTCCCGGTCGTGCCGGTCCGTACTTCTCGGTGCGAACATTATATATGTAGAACGTAATATAACCTAACCTAACCCAACCTAACCTCTCGGTGGTATTATTTTACAGAAAGCCGGGCGTGTCTACTCCTACTTCTCGGTGCGAATATTATGTATATAACATAATATAACCTAACCTAATGCAACCTGGTCGCTCGGTGCGAATATTTTCTAAATTCCCAGTCGTGTCGGTTCCGACCGCTCGGCGCGAATATTTTCAAAGTCCCCGGTCGTGTCGGTCCCGACCGCTCGGCGCGAACCATTTCCAAGTTCCCGGTCGTGCCGGTCCGTACTTCTCGGTGCGAACATTATATATGTAGAACGTAATATAACCTAACCTAACCCAACCTAACCTCTCGGTGGTATTATTTTACAGAAAGTGGGGCGTGTCTACTCCTACTTCTCGGTGCGAATATTATGTATATAACATAATATAACCTAACCTAATGCAACCTGGTCGCTCGGTGCGAATATTTTCTAAATTCCCAGTCGTGTCGGTTCCGACCGCTCGGCGCGAATATTTTCTAAGTCCCCGGTCGTGTCGGTCCCGACCTCACAGCGGGAATATTTTCAAAGTCCCCGGTCGTGTCGGTCCCGACCGCTCGGCGCGAATATTTTCAAAGTCCCCGGTCGTGTCGGTCCCGACCGCTCGGCGCGAACAATTTCCAAGTTCCCGGTCGTGCCGGTCCGTACTTCTCGGTGCGAACATTATATATGTAGAACGTAATATAACCTAACCTAACCCAACCTAACCTCTCGGTGGTATTATTTTACAGAAAGCCGGGCGTGTCTACTCCTACTTCTCGGTGCGAATATTATGTATATAACATAATATAACCTAACCTAATGCAACCTGGTCGCTCAGTGCGAATATTTTCTAAATTCCCAGTCGTGTCGGTTCCGACCGCTCGGCGCGAACAATTTCCAAGTTCCCGGTCGTGCCGGTCCGTACTTCTCGGTGCGAACATTATATATGTAGAACGTAATATAACCTAACCTAACCCAACCTAACCTCTCGGTGGTATTATTTTACAGAAAGCCGGGCGTGTCTACTCCTACTTCTCGGTGCGAATATTATGTATATAACATAATATAACCTAACCTAATGCAACCTGGTCGCTCGGTGCGAATATTTTCTAAATTCCCAGTCGTGTCGGTTCCGACCGCTCGGCGCGAATATTTTCTAAGTCCCCGGTCGTGTCGGTCCCGACCTCACAGCGGGAATATTTTCAAAGTCCCCGGTCGTGTCGGTCCCGACCGCTCGGCGCGAATATTTTCAAAGTCCCCGGTCGTGTCGGTCCGTACTTCACGGTGCGAACATTATATATGTAGAACGTAATATAACCTAACCTAACCCAACCTAACCTCTCGGTGGTATTATTTTACAGAAAGCCGGGCGTGTCTACTCCTACTTCTCGGTGCGAATATTATGTATATAACATAATATAACCTAACCTAATGCAACCTGGTCGCTCGGTGCGAATATTTTCTAAATTCCCAGTCGTGTCGGTTCCGACCGCTCGGCGCGAATATTTTCTAAGTCCCCGGTCGTGTCGGTCCCGACCTCACAGCGGGAATATTTTCAAAGTCCCCGGTCGTGTCGGTCCCGACCGCTCGGCGCGAATATTTTCAAAGTCCCCGGTCGTGTCGGTCCCGACCGCTCGGCGCGAACAATTTCCAAGTTCCCGGTCGTGCCGGTCCGTACTTCTCGGTGCGAACATTATATATGTAGAACGTAATATAACCTAACCTAACCCAACCTAACCTCTCGGTGGTATTATTTTACAGAAAGCCGGGCGTGTCTACTCCTACTTCTCGGTGCGAATATTATGTATATAACATAATATAACCTAACCTAATGCAACCTGGTCGCTCGGTGCGAATATTTTCTAAATTCCCAGTCGTGTCGGTTCCGACCGCTCGGCGCGAATATTTTCTAAGTCCCCGGTCGTGTCGGTCCCGACCTCACAGCGGGAATATTTTCAAAGTCCCCGGTCGTGTCGGTCCCGACCGCTCGGCGCGAATATTTTCAAAGTCCCCGGTCGTGTCGGTCCCGACCGCTCGGCGCGAACAATTTCCAAGTTCCCGGTCGTGCCGGTCCGTACTTCTCGGTGCGAACATTATATATGTAGAACGTAATATAACCTAACCTAACCCAACCTAACCTCTCGGTGGTATTATTTTACAGAAAGCCGGGCGTGTCTACTCCTACTTCTCGGTGCGAATATTATGTATATAACATAATATAACCTAACCTAATGCAACCTGGTCGCTCGGTGCGAATATTTTCTAAATTCCCAGTCGTGTCGGTTCCGACCGCTCGGCGCGAATATTTTCTAAGTCCCCGGTCGTGTCGGTCCCGACCTCACAGCGGGAATATTTTCAAAGTCCCCGGTCGTGTCGGTCCCGACCGCTCGGCGCGAATATTTTCAAAGTCCCCGGTCGTGTCGGTCCCGACCGCTCGGCGCGAACAATTTCCAAGTTCCCGGTCGTGCCGGTCCGTACTTCTCGGTGCGAACATTATATATGTAGAACGTAATATAACCTAACCTAACCCAACCTAACCTCTCGGTGGTATTATTTTACAGAAAGCCGGGCGTGTCTACTCCTACTTCTCGGTGCGAATATTATGTATATAACATAATATAACCTAACCTAATGCAACCTGGTCGCTCGGTGCGAATATTTTCTAAATTCCCAGTCGTGTCGGTTCCGACCGCTCGGCGCGAATATTTTCTAAGTCCCCGGTCGTGTCGGTCCCGACCTCACAGCGGGAATATTTTCAAAGTCCCCGGTCGTGTCGGTCCCGACCGCTCGGCGCGAATATTTTCAAAGTCCCCGGTCGTGTCGGTCCCGACCGCTCGGCGCGAACAATTTCCAAGTTCCCGGTCGTGCCGGTCCGTACTTCACGGTGCGAACATTATATATGTAGAACGTAATATAACCTAACCTAACCCAACCTAACCTCTCGGTGGTATTATTTTACAGAAAGCCGGGCGTGTCTACTCCTACTTCTCGGTGCGAATATTATGTATATAACATAATATAACCTAACCTAATGCAACCTGGTCGCTCGGTGCGAATATTTTCTAAATTCCCAGTCGTGTCGGTTCCGACCGCTCGGCGCGAATATTTTCTAAGTCCCCGGTCGTGTCGGTCCCGACCTCACAGCGGGAATATTTTCAAAGTCCCCGGTCGTGTCGGTCCCGACCGCTCGGCGCGAATATTTTCAAAGTCCCCGGTCGTGTCGGTCCCGACCGCTCGGCGCGAACAATTTCCAAGTTCCCGGTCGTGCCGGTCCGTACTTCTCGGTGCGAACATTATATATGTAGAACGTAATATAACCTAACCTAACCCAACCTAACCTCTCGGTGGTATTATTTTACAGAAAGCCGGGCGTGTCTACTCCTACTTCTCGGTGCGAATATTATGTATATAACATAATATAACCTAACCTAATGCAACCTGGTCGCTCGGTGCGAATATTTTCTAAATTCCCAGTCGTGTCGGTTCCGACCGCTCGGCGCGAATATTTTCTAAGTCCCCGGTCGTGTCGGTCCCGACCTCACAGCGGGAATATTTTCAAAGTCCCCGGTCGTGTCGGTCCCGACCGCTCGGCGCGAATATTTTCAAAGTCCCCGGTCGTGTCGGTCCCGACCGCTCGGCGCGAACAATTTCCAAGTTCCCGGTCGTGCCGGTCCGTACTTCTCGGTGCGAACATTATATATGTAGAACGTAATATAACCTAACCTAACCCAACCTAACCTCTCGGTGGTATTATTTTACAGAAAGCCGGGCGTGTCTACTCCTACTTCTCGGTGCGAATATTATGTATATAACATAATATAACCTAACCTAATGCAACCTGGTCGCTCGGTGCGAATATTTTCTAAATTCCCAGTCGTGTCGGTTCCGACCGCTCGGCGCGAATATTTTCTAAGTCCCCGGTCGTGTCGGTCCCGACCTCACAGCGGGAATATTTTCAAAGTCCCCGGTCGTGTCGGTCCCGACCGCTCGGCGCGAATATTTTCAAAGTCCCCGGTCGTGTCGGTCCCGACCGCTCGGCGCGAACAATTTCCAAGTTCCCGGTCGTGCCGGTCCGTACTTCTCGGTGCGAACATTATATATGTAGAACGTAATATAACCTAACCTAACCCAACCTAACCTCTCGGTGGTATTATTTTACAGAAAGCCGGGCGTGTCTACTCCTACTTCTCGGTGCGAATATTATGTATATAACATAATATAACCTAACCTAATGCAACCTGGTCGCTCGGTGCGAATATTTTCTAAATTCCCAGTCGTGTCGGTTCCGACCGCTCGGCGCGAATATTTTCTAAGTCCCCGGTCGTGTCGGTCCCGACCTCACAGCGGGAATATTTTCAAAGTCCCCGGTCGTGTCGGTCCCGACCGCTCGGCGCGAATATTTTCAAAGTCCCCGGTCGTGTCGGTCCCGACCGCTCGGCGCGAACAATTTCCAAGTTCCCGGTCGTGCCGGTCCGTACTTCTCGGTGCGAACATTATATATGTAGAACGTAATATAACCTAACCTAACCCAACCTAACCTCTCGGTGGTATTATTTTACAGAAAGCCGGGCGTGTCTACTCCTACTTCTCGGTGCGAATATTATGTATATAACATAATATAACCTAACCTAATGCAACCTGGTCGCTCGGTGCGAATATTTTCTAAATTCCCAGTCGTGTCGGTTCCGACTGCTCGGCGCGAACAATTTCCAAGTTCCCGGTCGTGCCGGTCCGTACTTCTCGGTGCGAACATTATATATGTAGAACGTAATATAACCTAACCTAACCCAACCTAACCTCTCGGTGGTATTATTTTACAGAAAGCCGGGCGTGTCTACTCCTACTTCTCGGTGCGAATATTATGTATATAACATAATATAACCTAACCTAATGCAACCTGGTCGCTCGGTGCGAATATTTTCTAAATTCCCAGTCGTGTCGGTTCCGACCGCTCGGCGCGAACAATATCCAAGTTCCCGGTCGTGCCGGTCCGTACTTCTCGGTGCGAACATTATATATGTAGAACGTAATATAACCTAACCTAACCCAACCTAACCTCTCGGTGGTATTATTTTACAGAAAGCCGGGCGTGTCTACTCCTACTTCTCGGTGCGAATATTATGTATATAACATAATATAACCTAACCTAATGCAACCTGGTCGCTCGGTGCGAATATTTTCTAAATTCCCAGTCGTGTCGGTTCCGACCGCTCGGCGCGAATATTTTCAAAGTCCCCGGTCGTGTCGGTCCCGACCGCTCGGCGCGAACCATTTCCAAGTTCCCGGTCGTGCCGGTCCGTACTTCTCGGTGCGAACATTATATATGTAGAACGTAATATAACCTAACCTAACCCAACCTAACCTCTCGGTGGTATTATTTTACAGAAAGTGGGGCGTGTCTACTCCTACTTCTCGGTGCGAATATTATGTATATAACATAATATAACCTAACCTAATGCAACCTGGTCGCTCGGTGCGAATATTTTCTAAATTCCCAGTCGTGTCGGTTCCGACCGCTCGGCGCGAATATTTTCTAAGTCCCCGGTCGTGTCGGTCCCGACCTCACAGCTTGAATATTTTCAAAGTCCCCGGTCGTGTCGGTCCCGACCGCTCGGCGCGAATATTTTCAAAGTCCCCGGTCGTGTCGGTCCCGACCGCTCGGCGCGAACAATTTCCAAGTTCCCGGTCGTGCCGGTCCGTACTTCTCGGTGCGAACATTATATATGTAGAACGTAATATAACCTAACCTAACCCAACCTAACCTCTCGGTGGTATTATTTTACAGAAAGCCGGGCGTGTCTACTCCTACTTCTCGGTGCGAATATTATGTATATAACATAATATAACCTAACCTAATGCAACCTGGTCGCTCAGTGCGAATATTTTCTAAATTCCCAGTCGTGTCGGTTCCGACCGCTCGGCGCGAACAATTTCCAAGTTCCCGGTCGTGCCGGTCCGTACTTCTCGGTGCGAACATTATATATGTAGAACGTAATATAACCTAACCTAACCCAACCTAACCTCTCGGTGGTATTATTTTACAGAAAGCCGGGCGTGTCTACTCCTACTTCTCGGTGCGAATATTATGTATATAACATAATATAACCTAACCTAATGCAACCTGGTCGCTCGGTGCGAATATTTTCTAAATTCCCAGTCGTGTCGGTTCCGACCGCTCGGCGCGAATATTTTCTAAGTCCCCGGTCGTGTCGGTCCCGACCTCACAGCGGGAATATTTTCAAAGTCCCCGGTCGTGTCGGTCCCGACCGCTCGGCGCGAATATTTTCAAAGTCCCCGGTCGTGTCGGTCCGTACTTCACGGTGCGAACATTATATATGTAGAACGTAATATAACCTAACCTAACCCAACCTAACCTCTCGGTGGTATTATTTTACAGAAAGCCGGGCGTGTCTACTCCTACTTCTCGGTGCGAATATTATGTATATAACATAATATAACCTAACCTAATGCAACCTGGTCGCTCGGTGCGAATATTTTCTAAATTCCCAGTCGTGTCGGTTCCGACCGCTCGGCGCGAATATTTTCTAAGTCCCCGGTCGTGTCGGTCCCGACCTCACAGCGGGAATATTTTCAAAGTCCCCGGTCGTGTCGGTCCCGACCGCTCGGCGCGAATATTTTCAAAGTCCCCGGTCGTGTCGGTCCCGACCGCTCGGCGCGAACAATTTCCAAGTTCCCGGTCGTGCCGGTCCGTACTTCTCGGTGCGAACATTATATATGTAGAACGTAATATAACCTAACCTAACCCAACCTAACCTCTCGGTGGTATTATTTTACAGAAAGCCGGGCGTGTCTACTCCTACTTCTCGGTGCGAATATTATGTATATAACATAATATAACCTAACCTAATGCAACCTGGTCGCTCGGTGCGAATATTTTCTAAATTCCCAGTCGTGTCGGTTCCGACCGCTCGGCGCGAATATTTTCTAAGTCCCCGGTCGTGTCGGTCCCGACCTCACAGCGGGAATATTTTCAAAGTCCCCGGTCGTGTCGGTCCCGACCGCTCGGCGCGAATATTTTCAAAGTCCCCGGTCGTGTCGGTCCCGACCGCTCGGCGCGAACAATTTCCAAGTTCCCGGTCGTGCCGGTCCGTACTTCTCGGTGCGAACATTATATATGTAGAACGTAATATAACCTAACCTAACCCAACCTAACCTCTCGGTGGTATTATTTTACAGAAAGCCGGGCGTGTCTACTCCTACTTCTCGGTGCGAATATTATGTATATAACATAATATAACCTAACCTAATGCAACCTGGTCGCTCGGTGCGAATATTTTCTAAATTCCCAGTCGTGTCGGTTCCGACCGCTCGGCGCGAATATTTTCTAAGTCCCCGGTCGTGTCGGTCCCGACCTCACAGCGGGAATATTTTCAAAGTCCCCGGTCGTGTCGGTCCCGACCGCTCGGCGCGAATATTTTCAAAGTCCCCGGTCGTGTCGGTCCCGACCGCTCGGCGCGAACAATTTCCAAGTTCCCGGTCGTGCCGGTCCGTACTTCTCGGTGCGAACATTATATATGTAGAACGTAATATAACCTAACCTAACCCAACCTAACCTCTCGGTGGTATTATTTTACAGAAAGCCGGGCGTGTCTACTCCTACTTCTCGGTGCGAATATTATGTATATAACATAATATAACCTAACCTAATGCAACCTGGTCGCTCGGTGCGAATATTTTCTAAATTCCCAGTCGTGTCGGTTCCGACCGCTCGGCGCGAATATTTTCTAAGTCCCCGGTCGTGTCGGTCCCGACCTCACAGCGGGAATATTTTCAAAGTCCCCGGTCGTGTCGGTCCCGACCGCTCGGCGCGAATATTTTCAAAGTCCCCGGTCGTGTCGGTCCCGACCGCTCGGCGCGAACAATTTCCAAGTTCCCGGTCGTGCCGGTCCGTACTTCACGGTGCGAACATTATATATGTAGAACGTAATATAACCTAACCTAACCCAACCTAACCTCTCGGTGGTATTATTTTACAGAAAGCCGGGCGTGTCTACTCCTACTTCTCGGTGCGAATATTATGTATATAACATAATATAACCTAACCTAATGCAACCTGGTCGCTCGGTGCGAATATTTTCTAAATTCCCAGTCGTGTCGGTTCCGACCGCTCGGCGCGAATATTTTCTAAGTCCCCGGTCGTGTCGGTCCCGACCTCACAGCGGGAATATTTTCAAAGTCCCCGGTCGTGTCGGTCCCGACCGCTCGGCGCGAATATTTTCAAAGTCCCCGGTCGTGTCGGTCCCGACCGCTCGGCGCGAACAATTTCCAAGTTCCCGGTCGTGCCGGTCCGTACTTCTCGGTGCGAACATTATATATGTAGAACGTAATATAACCTAACCTAACCCAACCTAACCTCTCGGTGGTATTATTTTACAGAAAGCCGGGCGTGTCTACTCCTACTTCTCGGTGCGAATATTATGTATATAACATAATATAACCTAACCTAATGCAACCTGGTCGCTCGGTGCGAATATTTTCTAAATTCCCAGTCGTGTCGGTTCCGACCGCTCGGCGCGAATATTTTCTAAGTCCCCGGTCGTGTCGGTCCCGACCTCACAGCGGGAATATTTTCAAAGTCCCCGGTCGTGTCGGTCCCGACCGCTCGGCGCGAATATTTTCAAAGTCCCCGGTCGTGTCGGTCCCGACCGCTCGGCGCGAACAATTTCCAAGTTCCCGGTCGTGCCGGTCCGTACTTCTCGGTGCGAACATTATATATGTAGAACGTAATATAACCTAACCTAACCCAACCTAACCTCTCGGTGGTATTATTTTACAGAAAGCCGGGCGTGTCTACTCCTACTTCTCGGTGCGAATATTATGTATATAACATAATATAACCTAACCTAATGCAACCTGGTCGCTCGGTGCGAATATTTTCTAAATTCCCAGTCGTGTCGGTTCCGACCGCTCGGCGCGAATATTTTCTAAGTCCCCGGTCGTGTCGGTCCCGACCTCACAGCGGGAATATTTTCAAAGTCCCCGGTCGTGTCGGTCCCGACCGCTCGGCGCGAATATTTTCAAAGTCCCCGGTCGTGTCGGTCCCGACCGCTCGGCGCGAACAATTTCCAAGTTCCCGGTCGTGCCGGTCCGTACTTCACGGTGCGAACATTATATATGTAGAACGTAATATAACCTAACCTAACCCAACCTAACCTCTCGGTGGTATTATTTTACAGAAAGCCGGGCGTGTCTACTCCTACTTCTCGGTGCGAATATTATGTATATAACATAATATAACCTAACCTAATGCAACCTGGTCGCTCGGTGCGAATATTTTCTAAATTCCCAGTCGTGTCGATTCCGACCGCTCGGCGCGAATATTTTCTAAGTCCCCGGTCGTGTCGGTCCCGACCTCACAGCGGGAATATTTTCAAAGTCCCCGGTCGTGTCGGTCCCGACCGCTCGGCGCGAATATTTTCAAAGTCCCCGGTCGTGTCGGTCCCGACCGCTCGGCGCGAACAATTTCCAAGTTCCCGGTCGTGCCGGTCCGTACTTCTCGGTGCGAACATTATATATGTAGAACGTAATATAACCTAACCTAACCCAACCTAACCTCTCGGTGGTATTATTTTACAGAAAGCCGGGCGTGTCTACTCCTACTTCTCGGTGCGAATATTATGTATATAACATAATATAACCTAACCTAATGCAACCTGGTCGCTCGGTGCGAATATTTTCTAAATTCCCAGTCGTGTCGGTTCCGACCGCTCGGCGCGAATATTTTCTAAGTCCCCGGTCGTGTCGGTCCCGACCGCTCGGCGCGAATATTTTCAAAGTCCCCGGTCGTGTCGGTCCCGACCGCTCGGCGCGAATATTTTCAAAGTCGACGGTCGTGTCGGTCCCGACCGCTCGGCGCGAACAATTTCCAAGTTCCCGGTCGTGCCGGTCCGTACTTCTCGGTGCGAACATTATATATGTAGAACGTAATATAACCTAACCTAACCCAACCTAACCTCTCGGTGGTATTATTTTACAGAAAGCCGGGCGTGTCTACTCCTACTTCTCGGTGCGAATATTATGTATATAACATAATATAACCTAACCTAATGCAACCTGGTCGCTCGGTGCGAATATTTTCTAAATTCCCAGTCGTGTCGGTTCCGACCGCTCGGCGCGAATATTTTCTAAGTCCCCGGTCGTGTCGGTCCCGACCTCACAGCGGGAATATTTTCAAAGTCCCCGGTCGTGTCGGTCCCGACCGCTCGGCGCGAATATTTTCAAAGTCCCCGGTCGTGTCGGTCCCGACCGCTCGGCGCGAACAATTTCCAAGTTCCCGGTCGTGCCGGTCCGTACTTCTCGGTGCGAACATTATATATGTAGAACGTAATATAACCTAACCTAACCCAACCTAACCTCTCGGTGGTATTATTTTACAGAAAGCCGGGCGTGTCTACTCCTACTTCTCGGTGCGAATATTATGTATATAACATAATATAACCTAACCTAATGCAACCTGGTCGCTCGGTGCGAATATTTTCTAAATTCCCAGTCGTGTCGGTTCCGACCGCTCGGCGCGAATATTTTCTAAGTCCCCGGTCGTGTCGGTTCCGACCTCACAGCGGGAATATTTTCAAAGTCCCCGGTCGTGTCGGTCCCGACCGCTCGGCGCGAATATTTTCAAAGTCGACGGTCGTGTCGGTCCCGACCGCTCGGCGCGAACAATTTCCAAGTTCCCGGTCGTGCCGGTCCGTACTTCTCGGTGCGAACATTATATATGTAGAACGTAATATAACCTAACCTAACCCAACCTAACCTCTCGGTGGTATTATTTTACAGAAAGCCGGGCGTGTCTACTCCTACTTCTCGGTGCGAATATTATGTATATAACATAATATAACCTAACCTAATGCAACCTGGTCGCTCGGTGCGAATATTTTCTAAATTCCCAGTCGTGTCGGTTCCGACCGCTCGGCGCGAATATTTTCTAAGTCCCCGGTCGTGTCGGTCCCGACCTCACAGCGGGAATATTTTCAAAGTCCCCGGTCGTGTCGGTCCCGACCGCTCGGCGCGAATATTTTCAAAGTCCCCGGTCGTGTCGGTCCCGACCGCTCGGCGCGAACAATTTCCAAGTTCCCGGTCGTGCCGGTCCGTACTTCTCGGTGCGAACATTATATATGTAGAACGTAATATAACCTAACCTAACCCAACCTAACCTCTCGGTGGTATTATTTTACAGAAAGCCGGGCGTGTCTACTCCTACTTCTCGGTGCGAATATTATGTATATAACATAATATAACCTAACCTAATGCAACCTGGTCGCTCGGTGCGAATATTTTCTAAATTCCCAGTCGTGTCGGTTCCGACCGCTCGGCGCGAATATTTTCTAAGTCCCCGGTCGTGTCGGTCCCGACCTCACAGCGGGAATATTTTCAAAGTCCCCGGTCGTGTCGGTCCCGACCGCTCGGCGCGAATATTTTCAAAGTCGACGGTCGTGTCGGTCCCGACCGCTCGGCGCGAACAATTTCCAAGTTCCCGGTCGTGCCGGTCCGTACTTCTCGGTGCGAACATTATATATGTAGAACGTAATATAACCTAACCTAACCCAACCTAACCTCTCGATGGTATTATTTTACAGAAAGCCGGGCGTGTCTACTCCTACTTCTCGGTGCGAATATTATGTATATAACATAATATAACCTAACCTAATGCAACCTGGTCGCTCGGTGCGAATATTTTCTAAATTCCCAGTCGTGTCGGTTCCGACCGCTCGGCGCGAATATTTTCTAAGTCCCCGGTCGTGTCGGTCCCGACCTCACAGCGGGAATATTTTCAAAGTCCCCGGTCGTGTCGGTCCCGACCGCTCGGCGCGAATATTTTCAAAGTCGACGGTCGTGTCGGTCCCGACCGCTCGGCGCGAACAATTTCCAAGTTCCCGGTCGTGCCGGTCCGTACTTCTCGGTGCGAACATTATATATGTAGAACGTAATATAACCTAACCTAACCCAACCTAACCTCTCGATGGTATTATTTTACAGAAAGCCGGGCGTGTCTACTCCTACTTCTCGGTGCGAATATTATGTATATAACATAATATAACCTAACCTAATGCAACCTGGTCGCTCGGTGCGAATATTTTCTAAATTCCCAGTCGTGTCGGTTCCGACCGCTCGGCGCGAATATTTTCTAAGTCCCCGGTCGTGTCGGTCCCGACCTCACAGCGGGAATATTTTCAAAGTCCCCGGTCGTGTCGGTCCCGACCGCTCGGCGCGAATATTTTCAAAGTCCCCGGTCGTGTCGGTCCCGACCGCTCGGCGCGAACAATTTCCAAGTTCCCGGTCGTGCCGGTCCGTACTTCTCGGTGCGAACATTATATATGTAGAACGTAATATAACCTAACCTAACCCAACCTAACCTCTCGGTGGTATTATTTTACAGAAAGCCGGGCGTGTCTACTCCTACTTCTCGGTGCGAATATTATGTATATAACATAATATAACCTAACCTAATGCAACCTGGTCGCTCGGTGCGAATATTTTCTAAATTCCCAGTCGTGTCGGTTCCGACCGCTCGGCGCGAATATTTTCTAAGTCCCCGGTCGTGTCGGTCCCGACCTCACAGCGGGAATATTTTCAAAGTCCCCGGTCGTGTCGGTCCCGACCGCTCGGCGCGAATATTTTCAAAGTCCCCGGTCGTGTCGGTCCCGACCGCTCGGCGCGAACAATTTCCAAGTTCCCGGTCGTGCCGGTCCGTACTTCACGGTGCGAACATTATATATGTAGAACGTAATATAACCTAACCTAACCCAACCTAACCTCTCGGTGGTATTATTTTACAGAAAGCCGGGCGTGTCTACTCCTACTTCTCGGTGCGAATATTATGTATATAACATAATATAACCTAACCTAATGCAACCTGGTCGCTCGGTGCGAATATTTTCTAAATTCCCAGTCGTGTCGGTTCCGACCGCTCGGCGCGAATATTTTCTAAGTCCCCGGTCGTGTCGGTCCCGACCTCACAGCGGGAATATTTTCAAAGTCCCCGGTCGTGTCGGTCCCGACCGCTCGGCGCGAATATTTTCAAAGTCCCCGGTCGTGTCGGTCCCGACCGCTCGGCGCGAACAATTTCCAAGTTCCCGGTCGTGCCGGTCCGTACTTCTCGGTGCGAACATTATATATGTAGAACGTAATATAACCTAACCTAACCCAACCTAACCTCTCGGTGGTATTATTTTACAGAAAGCCGGGCGTGTCTACTCCTACTTCTCGGTGCGAATATTATGTATATAACATAATATAACCTAACCTAATGCAACCTGGTCGCTCGGTGCGAATATTTTCTAAATTCCCAGTCGTGTCGGTTCCGACCGCTCGGCGCGAATATTTTCTAAGTCCCCGGTCGTGTCGGTCCCGACCTCACAGCGGGAATATTTTCAAAGTCCCCGGTCGTGTCGGTCCCGACCGCTCGGCGCGAATATTTTCAAAGTCCCCGGTCGTGTCGGTCCCGACCGCTCGGCGCGAACAATTTCCAAGTTCCCGGTCGTGCCGGTCCGTACTTCTCGGTGCGAACATTATATATGTAGAACGTAATATAACCTAACCTAACCCAACCTAACCTCTCGGTGGTATTATTTTACAGAAAGCCGGGCGTGTCTACTCCTACTTCTCGGTGCGAATATTATGTATATAACATAATATAACCTAACCTAATGCAACCTGGTCGCTCGGTGCGAATATTTTCTAAATTCCCAGTCGTGTCGGTTCCGACCGCTCGGCGCGAATATTTTCTAAGTCCCCGGTCGTGTCGGTCCCGACCTCACAGCGGGAATATTTTCAAAGTCCCCGGTCGTGTCGGTCCCGACCGCTCGGCGCGAATATTTTCAAAGTCCCCGGTCGTGTCGGTCCCGACCGCTCGGCGCGAACAATTTCCAAGTTCCCGGTCGTGCCGGTCCGTACTTCTCGGTGCGAACATTATATATGTAGAACGTAATATAACCTAACCTAACCCAACCTAACCTCTCGGTGGTATTATTTTACAGAAAGCCGGGCGTGTCTACTCCTACTTCTCGGTGCGAATATTATGTATATAACATAATATAACCTAACCTAATGCAACCTGGTCGCTCGGTGCGAATATTTTCTAAATTCCCAGTCGTGTCGGTTCCGACCGCTCGGCGCGAATATTTTCTAAGTCCCCGGTCGTGTCGGTCCCGACCTCACAGCGGGAATATTTTCAAAGTCCCCGGTCGTGTCGGTCCCGACCGCTCGGCGCGAATATTTTCAAAGTCCCCGGTCGTGTCGGTCCCGACCGCTCGGCGCGAACAATTTCCAAGTTCCCGGTCGTGCCGGTCCGTACTTCTCGGTGCGAACATTATATATGTAGAACGTAATATAACCTAACCTAACCCAACCTAACCTCTCGGTGGTATTATTTTACAGAAAGCCGGGCGTGTCTACTCCTACTTCTCGGTGCGAATATTATGTATATAACATAATATAACCTAACCTAATGCAACCTGGTCGCTCGGTGCGAATATTTTCTAAATTCCCAGTCGTGTCGGTTCCGACCGCTCGGCGCGAATATTTTCTAAGTCCCCGGTCGTGTCGGTCCCGACCTCACAGCGGGAATATTTTCAAAGTCCCCGGTCGTGTCGGTCCCGACCGCTCGGCGCGAATATTTTCAAAGTCCCCGGTCGTGTCGGTCCCGACCGCTCGGCGCGAACAATTTCCAAGTTCCCGGTCGTGCCGGTCCGTACTTCTCGGTGCGAACATTATATATGTAGAACGTAATATAACCTAACCTAACCCAACCTAACCTCTCGGTGGTATTATTTTACAGAAAGCCGGGCGTGTCTACTCCTACTTCTCGGTGCGAATATTATGTATATAACATAATATAACCTAACCTAATGCAACCTGGTCGCTCGGTGCGAATATTTTCTAAATTCCCAGTCGTGTCGGTTCCGACCGCTCGGCGCGAATATTTTCTAAGTCCCCGGTCGTGTCGGTCCCGACCTCACAGCGGGAATATTTTCAAAGTCCCCGGTCGTGTCGGTCCCGACCGCTCGGCGCGAATATTTTCAAAGTCCCCGGTCGTGTCGGTCCCGACCGCTCGGCGCGAACAATTTCCAAGTTCCCGGTCGTGCCGGTCCGTACTTCTCGGTGCGAACATTATATATGTAGAACGTAATATAACCTAACCTAACCCAACCTAACCTCTCGGTGGTATTATTTTACAGAAAGCCGGGCGTGTCTACTCCTACTTCTCGGTGCGAATATTATGTATATAACATAATATAACCTAACCTAATGCAACCTGGTCGCTCGGTGCGAATATTTTCTAAATTCCCAGTCGTGTCGGTTCCGACCGCTCGGCGCGAATATTTTCTAAGTCCCCGGTCGTGTCGGTCCCGACCTCACAGCGGGAATATTTTCAAAGTCCCCGGTCGTGTCGGTCCCGACCGCTCGGCGCGAATATTTTCAAAGTCCCCGGTCGTGTCGGTCCCGACCGCTCGGCGCGAACAATTTCCAAGTTCCCGGTCGTGCCGGTCCGTACTTCACGGTGCGAACATTATATATGTAGAACGTAATATAACCTAACCTAACCCAACCTAACCTCTCGGTGGTATTATTTTACAGAAAGCCGGGCGTGTCTACTCCTACTTCTCGGTGCGAATATTATGTATATAACATAATATAACCTAACCTAATGCAACCTGGTCGCTCGGTGCGAATATTTTCTAAATTCCCAGTCGTGTCGGTTCCGACCGCTCGGCGCGAATATTTTCTAAGTCCCCGGTCGTGTCGGTCCCGACCTCACAGCGGGAATATTTTCAAAGTCCCCGGTCGTGTCGGTCCCGACCGCTCGGCGCGAATATTTTCAAAGTCCCCGGTCGTGTCGGTCCCGACCGCTCGGCGCGAACAATTTCCAAGTTCCCGGTCGTGCCGGTCCGTACTTCTCGGTGCGAACATTATATATGTAGAACGTAATATAACCTAACCTAACCCAACCTAACCTCTCGGTGGTATTATTTTACAGAAAGCCGGGCGTGTCTACTCCTACTTCTCGGTGCGAATATTATGTATATAACATAATATAACCTAACCTAATGCAACCTGGTCGCTCGGTGCGAATATTTTCTAAATTCCCAGTCGTGTCGGTTCCGACCGCTCGGCGCGAATATTTTCTAAGTCCCCGGTCGTGTCGGTCCCGACCTCACAGCGGGAATATTTTCAAAGTCCCCGGTCGTGTCGGTCCCGACCGCTCGGCGCGAATATTTTCAAAGTCCCCGGTCGTGTCGGTCCCGACCGCTCGGCGCGAACAATTTCCAAGTTCCCGGTCGTGCCGGTCCGTACTTCTCGGTGCGAACATTATATATGTAGAACGTAATATAACCTAACCTAACCCAACCTAACCTCTCGGTGGTATTATTTTACAGAAAGCCGGGCGTGTCTACTCCTACTTCTCGGTGCGAATATTATGTATATAACATAATATAACCTAACCTAATGCAACCTGGTCGCTCGGTGCGAATATTTTCTAAATTCCCAGTCGTGTCGGTTCCGACCGCTCGGCGCGAATATTTTCTAAGTCCCCGGTCGTGTCGGTCCCGACCTCACAGCGGGAATATTTTCAAAGTCCCCGGTCGTGTCGGTCCCGACCGCTCGGCGCGAATATTTTCAAAGTCCCCGGTCGTGTCGGTCCCGACCGCTCGGCGCGAACAATTTCCAAGTTCCCGGTCGTGCCGGTCCGTACTTCTCGGTGCGAACATTATATATGTAGAACGTAATATAACCTAACCTAACCCAACCTAACCTCTCGGTGGTATTATTTTACAGAAAGCCGGGCGTGTCTACTCCTACTTCTCGGTGCGAATATTATGTATATAACATAATATAACCTAACCTAATGCAACCTGGTCGCTCGGTGCGAATATTTTCTAAATTCCCAGTCGTGTCGGTTCCGACCGCTCGGCGCGAATATTTTCTAAGTCCCCGGTCGTGTCGGTCCCGACCGCTCGGCGCGAATATTTTCAAAGTCCCCGGTCGTGTCGGTCCCGACCGCTCGGCGCGAATATTTTCAAAGTCGACGGTCGTGTCGGTCCCGACCGCTCGGCGCGAACAATTTCCAAGTTCCCGGTCGTGCCGGTCCGTACTTCTCGGTGCGAACATTATATATGTAGAACGTAATATAACCTAACCTAACCCAACCTAACCTCTCGATGGTATTATTTTACAGAAAGCCGGGCGTGTCTACTCCTACTTCTCGGTGCGAATATTATGTATATAACATAATATAACCTAACCTAATGCAACCTGGTCGCTCGGTGCGAATATTTTCTAAATTCCCAGTCGTGTCGGTTCCGACCGCTCGGCGCGAATATTTTCTAAGTCCCCGGTCGTGTCGGTCCCGACCTCACAGCGGGAATATTTTCAAAGTCCCCGGTCGTGTCGGTCCCGACCGCTCGGCGCGAATATTTTCAAAGTCGACGGTCGTGTCGGTCCCGACCGCTCGGCGCGAACAATTTCCAAGTTCCCGGTCGTGCCGGTCCGTACTTCTCGGTGCGAACATTATATATGTAGAACGTAATATAACCTAACCTAACCCAACCTAACCTCTCGATGGTATTATTTTACAGAAAGCCGGGCGTGTCTACTCCTACTTCTCGGTGCGAATATTATGTATATAACATAATATAACCTAACCTAATGCAACCTGGTCGCTCGGTGCGAATATTTTCTAAATTCCCAGTCGTGTCGGTTCCGACCGCTCGGCGCGAATATTTTCTAAGTCCGCGGTCGTGTCGGTCCCGACCTCACAGCGGGAATATTTTCAAAGTCCCCGGTCGTGTCGGTCCCGACCGCTCGGCGCGAATATTTTCAAAGTCCCCGGTCGTGTCGGTCCCGACCGCTCGGCGCGAACAATTTCCAAGTTCCCGGTCGTGCCGGTCCGTACTTCTCTGTGCGAACATTATATATGTAGAACGTAATATAACCTAACCTAACCCAACCTAACCTCTCGGTGGTATTATTTTACAGAAAGCCGGGCGTGTCTACTCCTACTTCTCGGTGCGAATATTATGTATATAACATAATATAACCTAACCTAATGCAACCTGGTCGCTCGGTGCGAATATTTTCTAAATTCCCAGTCGTGTCGGTTCCGACCGCTCGGCGCGAATATTTTCTAAGTCCCCGGTCGTGTCGGTCCCGACCTCACAGCGGGAATATTTTCAAAGTCCCCGGTCGTGTCGGTCCCGACCGCTCGGCGCGAATATTTTCAAAGTCCCCGGTCGTGTCGATCCCGACCGCTCGGCGCGAACAATTTCCAAGTTCCCGGTCGTGCCGGTCCGTACTTCTCGGTGCGAACATTATATATGTAGAACGTAATATAACCTAACCTAACCCAACCTAACCTCTCGGTGGTATTATTTTACAGAAAGCCGGGCGTGTCTACTCCTACTTCTCGGTGCGAATATTATGTATATAACATAATATAACCTAACCTAATGCAACCTGGTCGCTCGGTGCGAATATTTTCTAAATTCCCAGTCGTGTCGGTTCCGACCGCTCGGCGCGAATATTTTCTAAGTCCCCGGTCGTGTCGGTCCCGACCTCACAGCGGGAATATTTTCAAAGTCCCCGGTCGTGTCGGTCCCGACCGCTCGGCGCGAATATTTTCAAAGTCCCCGGTCGTGTCGGTCCCGACCGCTCGGCGCGAACAATTTCCAAGTTCCCGGTCGTGCCGGTCCGTACTTCTCGGTGCGAACATTATATATGTAGAACGTAATATAACCTAACCTAACCCAACCTAACCTCTCGGTGGTATTATTTTACAGAAAGCCGGGCGTGTCTACTCCTACTTCTCGGTGCGAATATTATGTATATAACATAATATAACCTAACCTAATGCAACCTGGTCGCTCGGTGCGAATATTTTCTAAATTCCCAGTCGTGTCGGTTCCGACCGCTCGGCGCGAACAATTTCCAAGTTCCCGGTCGTGCCGGTCCGTACTTCTCGGTGCGAACATTATATATGTAGAACGTAATATAACCTAACCTAACCCAACCTAACCTCTCGGTGGTATTATTTTACAGAAAGCCGGGCGTGTCTACTCCTACTTCTCGGTGCGAATATTATGTATATAACATAATATAACCTAGCCTAATGCAACCTGATCGCTCGGTGCAAATATTTTCTAAATTCCCAGTCGTGTCGGTTCCGACCGCTCGGCGCGAATATTTTCTAAGTCTCCGGTCGTGTCGGTCCCGACCTCACAGCGGGAATATTTTCAAAGTCCCCGGTCGTGTCGGTCCCGACCGCTCGGCGCGAATATTTTCAAAGTCCCCGGTCGTGTCGGTCCCGACCGCTCGGCGCGAACAATTTCCAAGTTCCCGGTCGTGCCGGTCCGTACTTCTCGGTGCGAACATTATATATGTAGAACGTAATATAACCTAACCTAACCCAACCTAACCTCTCGGTGGTATTATTTTACAGAAAGCCGGGCGTGTCTACTCCTACTTCTCGGTGCGAATATTATGTATATAACATAATATAACCTAACCTAATGCAACCTGGTCGCTCGGTGCGAATATTTTCTAAATTCCCAGTCGTGTCGGTTCCGACCGCTCGGCGCGAACAATTTCCAAGTTCCCGGTCGTGCCGGTCCGTACTTCTCGGTGCGAACATTATATATGTAGAACGTAATATAACCTAACCTAACCCAACCTAACCTCTCGGTGGTATTATTTTACAGAAAGCCGGGCGTGTCTACTCCTACTTCTCGGTGCGAATATTATGTATATAACATAATATAACCTAACCTAATGCAACCTGGTCGCTCGGTGCGAATATTTTCTAAATTCCCAGTCGTGTCGGTTCCGACCGCTCGGCGCGAACAATTTCCAAGTTCCCGGTCGTGCCGGTCCGTACTTCTCGGTGCGAACATTATATATGTAGAACGTAATATAACCTAACCTAACCCAACCTAACCTCTCGGTGGTATTATTTTACAGAAAGCCGGGCGTGTCTACTCCTACTTCTCGGTGCGAATATTATGTATATAACATAATATAACCTAACCTAATGCAACCTGGTCGCTCGGTGCGAATATTTTCTAAATTCCCAGTCGTGTCGGTTCCGACCGCTCGGCGCGAATATTTTCTAAGTCCCCGGTCGTGTCGGTTCCGACCTCACAGCGGGAATATTTTCAAAGTCCCCGGTCGTGTCGGTCCCGACCGCTCGGCGCGAATATTTTCAAAGTCGACGGTCGTGTCGGTCCCGACCGCTCGGCGCGAACAATTTCCAAGTTCCCGGTCGTGCCGGTCCGTACTTCTCGGTGCGAACATTATATATGTAGAACGTAATATAACCTAACCTAACCCAACCTAACCTCTCGGTGGTATTATTTTACAGAAAGCCGGGCGTGTCTACTCCTACTTCTCGGTGCGAATATTATGTATATAACATAATATAACCTAACCTAATGCAACCTGGTCGCTCGGTGCGAATATTTTCTAAATTCCCAGTCGTGTCGGTTCCGACCGCTCGGCGCGAATATTTTCTAAGTCCCCGGTCGTGTCGGTCCCGACCTCACAGCGGGAATATTTTCAAAGTCCCCGGTCGTGTCGGTCCCGACCGCTCGGCGCGAATATTTTCAAAGTCCCCGGTCGTGTCGGTCCCGACCGCTCGGCGCGAACAATTTCCAAGTTCCCGGTCGTGCCGGTCCGTACTTCTCGGTGCGAACATTATATATGTAGAACGTAATATAACCTAACCTAACCCAACCTAACCTCTCGGTGGTATTATTTTACAGAAAGCCGGGCGTGTCTACTCCTACTTCTCGGTGCGAATATTATGTATATAACATAATATAACCTAACCTAATGCAACCTGGTCGCTCGGTGCGAATATTTTCTAAATTCCCAGTCGTGTCGGTTCCGACCGCTCGGCGCGAATATTTTCTAAGTCCCCGGTCGTGTCGGTCCCGACCTCACAGCGGGAATATTTTCAAAGTCCCCGGTCGTGTCGGTCCCGACCGCTCGGCGCGAATATTTTCAAAGTCGACGGTCGTGTCGGTCCCGACCGCTCGGCGCGAACAATTTCCAAGTTCCCGGTCGTGCCGGTCCGTACTTCTCGGTGCGAACATTATATATGTAGAACGTAATATAACCTAACCTAACCCAACCTAACCTCTCGATGGTATTATTTTACAGAAAGCCGGGCGTGTCTACTCCTACTTCTCGGTGCGAATATTATGTATATAACATAATATAACCTAACCTAATGCAACCTGGTCGCTCGGTGCGAATATTTTCTAAATTCCCAGTCGTGTCGGTTCCGACCGCTCGGCGCGAATATTTTCTAAGTCCCCGGTCGTGTCGGTCCCGACCTCACAGCGGGAATATTTTCAAAGTCCCCGGTCGTGTCGGTCCCGACCGCTCGGCGCGAATATTTTCAAAGTCGACGGTCGTGTCGGTCCCGACCGCTCGGCGCGAACAATTTCCAAGTTCCCGGTCGTGCCGGTCCGTACTTCTCGGTGCGAACATTATATATGTAGAACGTAATATAACCTAACCTAACCCAACCTAACCTCTCGATGGTATTATTTTACAGAAAGCCGGGCGTGTCTACTCCTACTTCTCGGTGCGAATATTATGTATATAACATAATATAACCTAACCTAATGCAACCTGGTCGCTCGGTGCGAATATTTTCTAAATTCCCAGTCGTGTCGGTTCCGACCGCTCGGCGCGAATATTTTCTAAGTCCCCGGTCGTGTCGGTCCCGACCTCACAGCGGGAATATTTTCAAAGTCCCCGGTCGTGTCGGTCCCGACCGCTCGGCGCGAATATTTTCAAAGTCCCCGGTCGTGTCGGTCCCGACCGCTCGGCGCGAACAATTTCCAAGTTCCCGGTCGTGCCGGTCCGTACTTCTCGGTGCGAACATTATATATGTAGAACGTAATATAACCTAACCTAACCCAACCTAACCTCTCGGTGGTATTATTTTACAGAAAGCCGGGCGTGTCTACTCCTACTTCTCGGTGCGAATATTATGTATATAACATAATATAACCTAACCTAATGCAACCTGGTCGCTCGGTGCGAATATTTTCTAAATTCCCAGTCGTGTCGGTTCCGACCGCTCGGCGCGAACAATTTCCAAGTTCCCGGTCGTGCCGGTCCGTACTTCTCGGTGCGAACATTATATATGTAGAACGTAATATAACCTAACCTAACCCAACCTAACCTCTCGGTGGTATTATTTTACAGAAAGCCGGGCGTGTCTACTCCTACTTCTCGGTGCGAATATTATGTATATAACATAATATAACCTAGCCTAATGCAACCTGATCGCTCGGTGCAAATATTTTCTAAATTCCCAGTCGTGTCGGTTCCGACCGCTCGGCGCGAATATTTTCTAAGTCTCCGGTCGTGTCGGTCCCGACCTCACAGCGGGAATATTTTCAAAGTCCCCGGTCGTGTCGGTCCCGACCGCTCGGCGCGAATATTTTCAAAGTCCCCGGTCGTGTCGGTCCCGACCGCTCGGCGCGAACAATTTCCAAGTTCCCGGTCGTGCCGGTCCGTACTTCTCGGTGCGAACATTATATATGTAGAACGTAATATAACCTAACCTAACCCAACCTAACCTCTCGGTGGTATTATTTTACAGAAAGCCGGGCGTGTCTACTCCTACTTCTCGGTGCGAATATTATGTATATAACATAATATAACCTAACCTAATGCAACCTGGTCGCTCGGTGCGAATATTTTCTAAATTCCCAGTCGTGTCGGTTCCGACCGCTCGGCGCGAACAATTTCCAAGTTCCCGGTCGTGCCGGTCCGTACTTCTCGGTGCGAACATTATATATGTAGAACGTAATATAACCTAACCTAACCCAACCTAACCTCTCGGTGGTATTATTTTACAGAAAGCCGGGCGTGTCTACTCCTACTTCTCGGTGCGAATATTATGTATATAACATAATATAACCTAACCTAATGCAACCTGGTCGCTCGGTGCGAATATTTTCTAAATTCCCAGTCGTGTCGGTTCCGACCGCTCGGCGCGAACAATTTCCAAGTTCCCGGTCGTGCCGGTCCGTACTTCTCGGTGCGAACATTATATATGTAGAACGTAATATAACCTAACCTAACCCAACCTAACCTCTCGGTGGTATTATTTTACAGAAAGCCGGGCGTGTCTACTCCTACTTCTCGGTGCGAATATTATGTATATAACATAATATAACCTAACCTAATGCAACCTGGTCGCTCGGTGCGAATATTTTCTAAATTCCCAGTCGTGTCGGTTCCGACCGCTCGGCGCGAATATTTTCTAAGTCCCCGGTCGTGTCGGTTCCGACCTCACAGCGGGAATATTTTCAAAGTCCCCGGTCGTGTCGGTCCCGACCGCTCGGCGCGAATATTTTCAAAGTCGACGGTCGTGTCGGTCCCGACCGCTCGGCGCGAACAATTTCCAAGTTCCCGGTCGTGCCGGTCCGTACTTCTCGGTGCGAACATTATATATGTAGAACGTAATATAACCTAACCTAACCCAACCTAACCTCTCGGTGGTATTATTTTACAGAAAGCCGGGCGTGTCTACTCCTACTTCTCGGTGCGAATATTATGTATATAACATAATATAACCTAACCTAATGCAACCTGGTCGCTCGGTGCGAATATTTTCTAAATTCCCAGTCGTGTCGGTTCCGACCGCTCGGCGCGAATATTTTCTAAGTCCCCGGTCGTGTCGGTCCCGACCTCACAGCGGGAATATTTTCAAAGTCCCCGGTCGTGTCGGTCCCGACCGCTCGGCGCGAATATTTTCAAAGTCCCCGGTCGTGTCGGTCCCGACCGCTCGGCGCGAACAATTTCCAAGTTCCCGGTCGTGCCGGTCCGTACTTCTCGGTGCGAACATTATATATGTAGAACGTAATATAACCTAACCTAACCCAACCTAACCTCTCGGTGGTATTATTTTACAGAAAGCCGGGCGTGTCTACTCCTACTTCTCGGTGCGAATATTATGTATATAACATAATATAACCTAACCTAATGCAACCTGGTCGCTCGGTGCGAATATTTTCTAAATTCCCAGTCGTGTCGGTTCCGACCGCTCGGCGCGAATATTTTCTAAGTCCCCGGTCGTGTCGGTCCCGACCTCACAGCGGGAATATTTTCAAAGTCCCCGGTCGTGTCGGTCCCGACCGCTCGGCGCGAATATTTTCAAAGTCGACGGTCGTGTCGGTCCCGACCGCTCGGCGCGAACAATTTCCAAGTTCCCGGTCGTGCCGGTCCGTACTTCTCGGTGCGAACATTATATATGTAGAACGTAATATAACCTAACCTAACCCAACCTAACCTCTCGATGGTATTATTTTACAGAAAGCCGGGCGTGTCTACTCCTACTTCTCGGTGCGAATATTATGTATATAACATAATATAACCTAACCTAATGCAACCTGGTCGCTCGGTGCGAATATTTTCTAAATTCCCAGTCGTGTCGGTTCCGACCGCTCGGCGCGAATATTTTCTAAGTCCCCGGTCGTGTCGGTCCCGACCTCACAGCGGGAATATTTTCAAAGTCCCCGGTCGTGTCGGTCCCGACCGCTCGGCGCGAATATTTTCAAAGTCGACGGTCGTGTCGGTCCCGACCGCTCGGCGCGAACAATTTCCAAGTTCCCGGTCGTGCCGGTCCGTACTTCTCGGTGCGAACATTATATATGTAGAACGTAATATAACCTAACCTAACCCAACCTAACCTCTCGATGGTATTATTTTACAGAAAGCCGGGCGTGTCTACTCCTACTTCTCGGTGCGAATATTATGTATATAACATAATATAACCTAACCTAATGCAACCTGGTCGCTCGGTGCGAATATTTTCTAAATTCCCAGTCGTGTCGGTTCCGACCGCTCGGCGCGAATATTTTCTAAGTCCCCGGTCGTGTCGGTCCCGACCTCACAGCGGGAATATTTTCAAAGTCCCCGGTCGTGTCGGTCCCGACCGCTCGGCGCGAATATTTTCAAAGTCCCCGGTCGTGTCGGTCCCGACCGCTCGGCGCGAACAATTTCCAAGTTCCCGGTCGTGCCGGTCCGTACTTCTCGGTGCGAACATTATATATGTAGAACGTAATATAACCTAACCTAACCCAACCTAACCTCTCGGTGGTATTATTTTACAGAAAGCCGGGCGTGTCTACTCCTACTTCTCGGTGCGAATATTATGTATATAACATAATATAACCTAACCTAATGCAACCTGGTCGCTCGGTGCGAATATTTTCTAAATTCCCAGTCGTGTCGGTTCCGACCGCTCGGCGCGAACAATTTCCAAGTTCCCGGTCGTGCCGGTCCGTACTTCTCGGTGCGAACATTATATATGTAGAACGTAATATAACCTAACCTAACCCAACCTAACCTCTCGGTGGTATTATTTTACAGAAAGCCGGGCGTGTCTACTCCTACTTCTCGGTGCGAATATTATGTATATAACATAATATAACCTAGCCTAATGCAACCTGATCGCTCGGTGCAAATATTTTCTAAATTCCCAGTCGTGTCGGTTCCGACCGCTCGGCGCGAATATTTTCTAAGTCTCCGGTCGTGTCGGTCCCGACCTCACAGCGGGAATATTTTCAAAGTCCCCGGTCGTGTCGGTCCCGACCGCTCGGCGCGAATATTTTCAAAGTCCCCGGTCGTGTCGGTCCCGACCGCTCGGCGCGAACAATTTCCAAGTTCCCGGTCGTGCCGGTCCGTACTTCTCGGTGCGAACATTATATATGTAGAACGTAATATAACCTAACCTAACCCAACCTAACCTCTCGGTGGTATTATTTTACAGAAAGCCGGGCGTGTCTACTCCTACTTCTCGGTGCGAATATTATGTATATAACATAATATAACCTAACCTAATGCAACCTGGTCGCTCGGTGCGAATATTTTCTAAATTCCCAGTCGTGTCGGTTCCGACCGCTCGGCGCGAACAATTTCCAAGTTCCCGGTCGTGCCGGTCCGTACTTCTCGGTGCGAACATTATATATGTAGAACGTAATATAACCTAACCTAACCCAACCTAACCTCTCGGTGGTATTATTTTACAGAAAGCCGGGCGTGTCTACTCCTACTTCTCGGTGCGAATATTATGTATATAACATAATATAACCTAACCTAATGCAACCTGGTCGCTCGGTGCGAATATTTTCTAAATTCCCAGTCGTGTCGGTTCCGACCGCTCGGCGCGAACAATTTCCAAGTTCCCGGTCGTGCCGGTCCGTACTTCTCGGTGCGAACATTATATATGTAGAACGTAATATAACCTAACCTAACCCAACCTAACCTCTCGGTGGTATTATTTTACAGAAAGCCGGGCGTGTCTACTCCTACTTCTCGGTGCGAATATTATGTATATAACATAATATAACCTAACCTAATGCAACCTGGTCGCTCGGTGCGAATATTTTCTAAATTCCCAGTCGTGTCGGTTCCGACCGCTCGGCGCGAATATTTTCTAAGTCCCCGGTCGTGTCGGTTCCGACCTCACAGCGGGAATATTTTCAAAGTCCCCGGTCGTGTCGGTCCCGACCGCTCGGCGCGAATATTTTCAAAGTCGACGGTCGTGTCGGTCCCGACCGCTCGGCGCGAACAATTTCCAAGTTCCCGGTCGTGCCGGTCCGTACTTCTCGGTGCGAACATTAT
Source organism: Xylocopa violacea (assembly GCA_963969225.1). Taxonomy (NCBI): domain Eukaryota; kingdom Metazoa; phylum Arthropoda; class Insecta; order Hymenoptera; family Apidae; genus Xylocopa; species Xylocopa violacea. Next base: position 82,683 of record CAXAJV010001299.1, read on the forward strand.
ATATGTAGAACGTAATATAACCTAACCTAACCCAACCTAACCTCTCGGTGGTATTATTTTACAGAAAGCCGGGCGTGTCTACTCCTACTTCTCGGTGCGAATATTATGTATATAACATAATATAACCTAACCTAATGCAACCTGGTCGCTCGGTGCGAATATTTTCTAAATTCCCAGTCGTGTCGGTTCCGACCGCTCGGCGCGAATATTTTCTAAGTCCCCGGTCGTGTCGGTCCCGACCTCACAGCGGGAATATTTTCAAAGTCCCCGGTCGTGTCGGTCCCGACCGCTCGGCGCGAATATTTTCAAAGTCCCCGGTCGTGTCGGTCCCGACCGCTCGGCGCGAACAATTTCCAAGTTCCCGGTCGTGCCGGTCCGTACTTCTCGGTGCGAACATTATATATGTAGAACGTAATATAACCTAACCTAACCCAACCTAACCTCTCGGTGGTATTATTTTACAGAAAGCCGGGCGTGTCTACTCCTACTTCTCGGTGCGAATATTATGTATATAACATAATATAACCTAACCTAATGCAACCTGGTCGCTCGGTGCGAATATTTTCTAAATTCCCAGTCGTGTCGGTTCCGACCGCTCGGCGCGAATATTTTCTAAGTCCCCGGTCGTGTCGGTCCCGACCTCACAGCGGGAATATTTTCAAAGTCCCCGGTCGTGTCGGTCCCGACCGCTCGGCGCGAATATTTTCAAAGTCGACGGTCGTGTCGGTCCCGACCGCTCGGCGCGAACAATTTCCAAGTTCCCGGTCGTGCCGGTCCGTACTTCTCGGTGCGAACATTATATATGTAGAACGTAATATAACCTAACCTAACCCAACCTAACCTCTCGATGGTATTATTTTACAGAAAGCCGGGCGTGTCTACTCCTACTTCTCGGTGCGAATATTATGTATATAACATAATATAACCTAACCTAATGCAACCTGGTCGCTCGGTGCGAATATTTTCTAAATTCCCAGTCGTGTCGGTTCCGACCGCTCGGCGCGAATATTTTCTAAGTCCCCGGTCGTGTCGGTCCCGACCTCACAGCGGGAATATTTTCAAAGTCCCCGGTCGTGTCGGTCCCGACCGCTCGGCGCGAATATTTTCAAAGTCGACGGTCGTGTCGGTCCCGACCGCTCGGCGCGAACAATTTCCAAGTTCCCGGTCGTGCCGGTCCGTACTTCTCGGTGCGAACATTATATATGTAGAACGTAATATAACCTAACCTAACCCAACCTAACCTCTCGATGGTATTATTTTACAGAAAGCCGGGCGTGTCTACTCCTACTTCTCGGTGCGAATATTATGTATATAACATAATATAACCTAACCTAATGCAACCTGGTCGCTCGGTGCGAATATTTTCTAAATTCCCAGTCGTGTCGGTTCCGACCGCTCGGCGCGAATATTTTCTAAGTCCCCGGTCGTGTCGGTCCCGACCTCACAGCGGGAATATTTTCAAAGTCCCCGGTCGTGTCGGTCCCGACCGCTCGGCGCGAATATTTTCAAAGTCCCCGGTCGTGTCGGTCCCGACCGCTCGGCGCGAACAATTTCCAAGTTCCCGGTCGTGCCGGTCCGTACTTCTCGGTGCGAACATTATATATGTAGAACGTAATATAACCTAACCTAACCCAACCTAACCTCTCGGTGGTATTATTTTACAGAAAGCCGGGCGTGTCTACTCCTACTTCTCGGTGCGAATATTATGTATATAACATAATATAACCTAACCTAATGCAACCTGGTCGCTCGGTGCGAATATTTTCTAAATTCCCAGTCGTGTCGGTTCCGACCGCTCGGCGCGAATATTTTCTAAGTCCCCGGTCGTGTCGGTCCCGACCTCACAGCGGGAATATTTTCAAAGTCCCCGGTCGTGTCGGTCCCGACCGCTCGGCGCGAATATTTTCAAAGTCCCCGGTCGTGTCGGTCCCGACCGCTCGGCGCGAACAATTTCCAAGTTCCCGGTCGTGCCGGTCCGTACTTCACGGTGCGAACATTATATATGTAGAACGTAATATAACCTAACCTAACCCAACCTAACCTCTCGGTGGTATTATTTTACAGAAAGCCGGGCGTGTCTACTCCTACTTCTCGGTGCGAATATTATGTATATAACATAATATAACCTAACCTAATGCAACCTGGTCGCTCGGTGCGAATATTTTCTAAATTCCCAGTCGTGTCGGTTCCGACCGCTCGGCGCGAATATTTTCTAAGTCCCCGGTCGTGTCGGTCCCGACCTCACAGCGGGAATATTTTCAAAGTCCCCGGTCGTGTCGGTCCCGACCGCTCGGCGCGAATATTTTCAAAGTCCCCGGTCGTGTCGGTCCCGACCGCTCGGCGCGAACAATTTCCAAGTTCCCGGTCGTGCCGGTCCGTACTTCTCGGTGCGAACATTATATATGTAGAACGTAATATAACCTAACCTAACCCAACCTAACCTCTCGGTGGTATTATTTTACAGAAAGCCGGGCGTGTCTACTCCTACTTCTCGGTGCGAATATTATGTATATAACATAATATAACCTAACCTAATGCAACCTGGTCGCTCGGTGCGAATATTTTCTAAATTCCCAGTCGTGTCGGTTCCGACCGCTCGGCGCGAATATTTTCTAAGTCCCCGGTCGTGTCGGTCCCGACCTCACAGCGGGAATATTTTCAAAGTCCCCGGTCGTGTCGGTCCCGACCGCTCGGCGCGAATATTTTCAAAGTCCCCGGTCGTGTCGGTCCCGACCGCTCGGCGCGAACAATTTCCAAGTTCCCGGTCGTGCCGGTCCGTACTTCTCGGTGCGAACATTATATATGTAGAACGTAATATAACCTAACCTAACCCAACCTAACCTCTCGGTGGTATTATTTTACAGAAAGCCGGGCGTGTCTACTCCTACTTCTCGGTGCGAATATTATGTATATAACATAATATAACCTAACCTAATGCAACCTGGTCGCTCGGTGCGAATATTTTCTAAATTCCCAGTCGTGTCGGTTCCGACCGCTCGGCGCGAATATTTTCTAAGTCCCCGGTCGTGTCGGTCCCGACCTCACAGCGGGAATATTTTCAAAGTCCCCGGTCGTGTCGGTCCCGACCGCTCGGCGCGAATATTTTCAAAGTCCCCGGTCGTGTCGGTCCCGACCGCTCGGCGCGAACAATTTCCAAGTTCCCGGTCGTGCCGGTCCGTACTTCTCGGTGCGAACATTATATATGTAGAACGTAATATAACCTAACCTAACCCAACCTAACCTCTCGGTGGTATTATTTTACAGAAAGCCGGGCGTGTCTACTCCTACTTCTCGGTGCGAATATTATGTATATAACATAATATAACCTAACCTAATGCAACCTGGTCGCTCGGTGCGAATATTTTCTAAATTCCCAGTCGTGTCGGTTCCGACCGCTCGGCGCGAATATTTTCTAAGTCCCCGGTCGTGTCGGTCCCGACCTCACAGCGGGAATATTTTCAAAGTCCCCGGTCGTGTCGGTCCCGACCGCTCGGCGCGAATATTTTCAAAGTCCCCGGTCGTGTCGGTCCCGACCGCTCGGCGCGAACAATTTCCAAGTTCCCGGTCGTGCCGGTCCGTACTTCTCGGTGCGAACATTATATATGTAGAACGTAATATAACCTAACCTAACCCAACCTAACCTCTCGGTGGTATTATTTTACAGAAAGCCGGGCGTGTCTACTCCTACTTCTCGGTGCGAATATTATGTATATAACATAATATAACCTAACCTAATGCAACCTGGTCGCTCGGTGCGAATATTTTCTAAATTCCCAGTCGTGTCGGTTCCGACCGCTCGGCGCGAATATTTTCTAAGTCCCCGGTCGTGTCGGTCCCGACCTCACAGCGGGAATATTTTCAAAGTCCCCGGTCGTGTCGGTCCCGACCGCTCGGCGCGAATATTTTCAAAGTCCCCGGTCGTGTCGGTCCCGACCGCTCGGCGCGAACAATTTCCAAGTTCCCGGTCGTGCCGGTCCGTACTTCTCGGTGCGAACATTATATATGTAGAACGTAATATAACCTAACCTAACCCAACCTAACCTCTCGGTGGTATTATTTTACAGAAAGCCGGGCGTGTCTACTCCTACTTCTCGGTGCGAATATTATGTATATAACATAATATAACCTAACCTAATGCAACCTGGTCGCTCGGTGCGAATATTTTCTAAATTCCCAGTCGTGTCGGTTCCGACCGCTCGGCGCGAATATTTTCTAAGTCCCCGGTCGTGTCGGTCCCGACCTCACAGCGGGAATATTTTCAAAGTCCCCGGTCGTGTCGGTCCCGACCGCTCGGCGCGAATATTTTCAAAGTCCCCGGTCGTGTCGGTCCCGACCGCTCGGCGCGAACAATTTCCAAGTTCCCGGTCGTGCCGGTCCGTACTTCTCGGTGCGAACATTATATATGTAGAACGTAATATAACCTAACCTAACCCAACCTAACCTCTCGGTGGTATTATTTTACAGAAAGCCGGGCGTGTCTACTCCTACTTCTCGGTGCGAATATTATGTATATAACATAATATAACCTAACCTAATGCAACCTGGTCGCTCGGTGCGAATATTTTCTAAATTCCCAGTCGTGTCGGTTCCGACCGCTCGGCGCGAATATTTTCTAAGTCCCCGGTCGTGTCGGTCCCGACCTCACAGCGGGAATATTTTCAAAGTCCCCGGTCGTGTCGGTCCCGACCGCTCGGCGCGAATATTTTCAAAGTCCCCGGTCGTGTCGGTCCCGACCGCTCGGCGCGAACAATTTCCAAGTTCCCGGTCGTGCCGGTCCGTACTTCACGGTGCGAACATTATATATGTAGAACGTAATATAACCTAACCTAACCCAACCTAACCTCTCGGTGGTATTATTTTACAGAAAGCCGGGCGTGTCTACTCCTACTTCTCGGTGCGAATATTATGTATATAACATAATATAACCTAACCTAATGCAACCTGGTCGCTCGGTGCGAATATTTTCTAAATTCCCAGTCGTGTCGGTTCCGACCGCTCGGCGCGAATATTTTCTAAGTCCCCGGTCGTGTCGGTCCCGACCTCACAGCGGGAATATTTTCAAAGTCCCCGGTCGTGTCGGTCCCGACCGCTCGGCGCGAATATTTTCAAAGTCCCCGGTCGTGTCGGTCCCGACCGCTCGGCGCGAACAATTTCCAAGTTCCCGGTCGTGCCGGTCCGTACTTCTCGGTGCGAACATTATATATGTAGAACGTAATATAACCTAACCTAACCCAACCTAACCTCTCGGTGGTATTATTTTACAGAAAGCCGGGCGTGTCTACTCCTACTTCTCGGTGCGAATATTATGTATATAACATAATATAACCTAACCTAATGCAACCTGGTCGCTCGGTGCGAATATTTTCTAAATTCCCAGTCGTGTCGGTTCCGACCGCTCGGCGCGAATATTTTCTAAGTCCCCGGTCGTGTCGGTCCCGACCTCACAGCGGGAATATTTTCAAAGTCCCCGGTCGTGTCGGTCCCGACCGCTCGGCGCGAATATTTTCAAAGTCCCCGGTCGTGTCGGTCCCGACCGCTCGGCGCGAACAATTTCCAAGTTCCCGGTCGTGCCGGTCCGTACTTCTCGGTGCGAACATTATATATGTAGAACGTAATATAACCTAACCTAACCCAACCTAACCTCTCGGTGGTATTATTTTACAGAAAGCCGGGCGTGTCTACTCCTACTTCTCGGTGCGAATATTATGTATATAACATAATATAACCTAACCTAATGCAACCTGGTCGCTCGGTGCGAATATTTTCTAAATTCCCAGTCGTGTCGGTTCCGACCGCTCGGCGCGAATATTTTCTAAGTCCCCGGTCGTGTCGGTCCCGACCTCACAGCGGGAATATTTTCAAAGTCCCCGGTCGTGTCGGTCCCGACCGCTCGGCGCGAATATTTTCAAAGTCCCCGGTCGTGTCGGTCCCGACCGCTCGGCGCGAACAATTTCCAAGTTCCCGGTCGTGCCGGTCCGTACTTCTCGGTGCGAACATTATATATGTAGAACGTAATATAACCTAACCTAACCCAACCTAACCTCTCGGTGGTATTATTTTACAGAAAGCCGGGCGTGTCTACTCCTACTTCTCGGTGCGAATATTATGTATATAACATAATATAACCTAACCTAATGCAACCTGGTCGCTCGGTGCGAATATTTTCTAAATTCCCAGTCGTGTCGGTTCCGACCGCTCGGCGCGAATATTTTCTAAGTCCCCGGTCGTGTCGGTCCCGACCGCTCGGCGCGAATATTTTCAAAGTCCCCGGTCGTGTCGGTCCCGACCGCTCGGCGCGAATATTTTCAAAGTCGACGGTCGTGTCGGTCCCGACCGCTCGGCGCGAACAATTTCCAAGTTCCCGGTCGTGCCGGTCCGTACTTCTCGGTGCGAACATTATATATGTAGAACGTAATATAACCTAACCTAACCCAACCTAACCTCTCGATGGTATTATTTTACAGAAAGCCGGGCGTGTCTACTCCTACTTCTCGGTGCGAATATTATGTATATAACATAATATAACCTAACCTAATGCAACCTGGTCGCTCGGTGCGAATATTTTCTAAATTCCCAGTCGTGTCGGTTCCGACCGCTCGGCGCGAATATTTTCTAAGTCCCCGGTCGTGTCGGTCCCGACCTCACAGCGGGAATATTTTCAAAGTCCCCGGTCGTGTCGGTCCCGACCGCTCGGCGCGAATATTTTCAAAGTCGACGGTCGTGTCGGTCCCGACCGCTCGGCGCGAACAATTTCCAAGTTCCCGGTCGTGCCGGTCCGTACTTCTCGGTGCGAACATTATATATGTAGAACGTAATATAACCTAACCTAACCCAACCTAACCTCTCGATGGTATTATTTTACAGAAAGCCGGGCGTGTCTACTCCTACTTCTCGGTGCGAATATTATGTATATAACATAATATAACCTAACCTAATGCAACCTGGTCGCTCGGTGCGAATATTTTCTAAATTCCCAGTCGTGTCGGTTCCGACCGCTCGGCGCGAATATTTTCTAAGTCCGCGGTCGTGTCGGTCCCGACCTCACAGCGGGAATATTTTCAAAGTCCCCGGTCGTGTCGGTCCCGACCGCTCGGCGCGAATATTTTCAAAGTCCCCGGTCGTGTCGGTCCCGACCGCTCGGCGCGAACAATTTCCAAGTTCCCGGTCGTGCCGGTCCGTACTTCTCTGTGCGAACATTATATATGTAGAACGTAATATAACCTAACCTAACCCAACCTAACCTCTCGGTGGTATTATTTTACAGAAAGCCGGGCGTGTCTACTCCTACTTCTCGGTGCGAATATTATGTATATAACATAATATAACCTAACCTAATGCAACCTGGTCGCTCGGTGCGAATATTTTCTAAATTCCCAGTCGTGTCGGTTCCGACCGCTCGGCGCGAATATTTTCTAAGTCCCCGGTCGTGTCGGTCCCGACCTCACAGCGGGAATATTTTCAAAGTCCCCGGTCGTGTCGGTCCCGACCGCTCGGCGCGAATATTTTCAAAGTCCCCGGTCGTGTCGATCCCGACCGCTCGGCGCGAACAATTTCCAAGTTCCCGGTCGTGCCGGTCCGTACTTCTCGGTGCGAACATTATATATGTAGAACGTAATATAACCTAACCTAACCCAACCTAACCTCTCGGTGGTATTATTTTACAGAAAGCCGGGCGTGTCTACTCCTACTTCTCGGTGCGAATATTATGTATATAACATAATATAACCTAACCTAATGCAACCTGGTCGCTCGGTGCGAATATTTTCTAAATTCCCAGTCGTGTCGGTTCCGACCGCTCGGCGCGAATATTTTCTAAGTCCCCGGTCGTGTCGGTCCCGACCTCACAGCGGGAATATTTTCAAAGTCCCCGGTCGTGTCGGTCCCGACCGCTCGGCGCGAATATTTTCAAAGTCCCCGGTCGTGTCGGTCCCGACCGCTCGGCGCGAACAATTTCCAAGTTCCCGGTCGTGCCGGTCCGTACTTCTCGGTGCGAACATTATATATGTAGAACGTAATATAACCTAACCTAACCCAACCTAACCTCTCGGTGGTATTATTTTACAGAAAGCCGGGCGTGTCTACTCCTACTTCTCGGTGCGAATATTATGTATATAACATAATATAACCTAACCTAATGCAACCTGGTCGCTCGGTGCGAATATTTTCTAAATTCCCAGTCGTGTCGGTTCCGACCGCTCGGCGCGAACAATTTCCAAGTTCCCGGTCGTGCCGGTCCGTACTTCTCGGTGCGAACATTATATATGTAGAACGTAATATAACCTAACCTAACCCAACCTAACCTCTCGGTGGTATTATTTTACAGAAAGCCGGGCGTGTCTACTCCTACTTCTCGGTGCGAATATTATGTATATAACATAATATAACCTAGCCTAATGCAACCTGATCGCTCGGTGCAAATATTTTCTAAATTCCCAGTCGTGTCGGTTCCGACCGCTCGGCGCGAATATTTTCTAAGTCTCCGGTCGTGTCGGTCCCGACCTCACAGCGGGAATATTTTCAAAGTCCCCGGTCGTGTCGGTCCCGACCGCTCGGCGCGAATATTTTCAAAGTCCCCGGTCGTGTCGGTCCCGACCGCTCGGCGCGAACAATTTCCAAGTTCCCGGTCGTGCCGGTCCGTACTTCTCGGTGCGAACATTATATATGTAGAACGTAATATAACCTAACCTAACCCAACCTAACCTCTCGGTGGTATTATTTTACAGAAAGCCGGGCGTGTCTACTCCTACTTCTCGGTGCGAATATTATGTATATAACATAATATAACCTAACCTAATGCAACCTGGTCGCTCGGTGCGAATATTTTCTAAATTCCCAGTCGTGTCGGTTCCGACCGCTCGGCGCGAACAATTTCCAAGTTCCCGGTCGTGCCGGTCCGTACTTCTCGGTGCGAACATTATATATGTAGAACGTAATATAACCTAACCTAACCCAACCTAACCTCTCGGTGGTATTATTTTACAGAAAGCCGGGCGTGTCTACTCCTACTTCTCGGTGCGAATATTATGTATATAACATAATATAACCTAACCTAATGCAACCTGGTCGCTCGGTGCGAATATTTTCTAAATTCCCAGTCGTGTCGGTTCCGACCGCTCGGCGCGAACAATTTCCAAGTTCCCGGTCGTGCCGGTCCGTACTTCTCGGTGCGAACATTATATATGTAGAACGTAATATAACCTAACCTAACCCAACCTAACCTCTCGGTGGTATTATTTTACAGAAAGCCGGGCGTGTCTACTCCTACTTCTCGGTGCGAATATTATGTATATAACATAATATAACCTAACCTAATGCAACCTGGTCGCTCGGTGCGAATATTTTCTAAATTCCCAGTCGTGTCGGTTCCGACCGCTCGGCGCGAATATTTTCTAAGTCCCCGGTCGTGTCGGTTCCGACCTCACAGCGGGAATATTTTCAAAGTCCCCGGTCGTGTCGGTCCCGACCGCTCGGCGCGAATATTTTCAAAGTCCCCGGTCGTGTCGGTCCCGACCGCTCGGCGCGAACAATTTCCAAGTTCCCGGTCGTGCCGGTCCGTACTTCTCGGTGCGAACATTATATATGTAGAACGTAATATAACCTAACCTAACCCAACCTAACCTCTCGGTGGTATTATTTTACAGAAAGCCGGGCGTGTCTACTCCTACTTCTCGGTGCGAATATTATGTATATAACATAATATAACCTAACCTAATGCAACCTGGTCGCTCGGTGCGAATATTTTCTAAATTCCCAGTCGTGTCGGTTCCGACCGCTCGGCGCGAATATTTTCTAAGTCCCCGGTCGTGTCGGTCCCGACCTCACAGCGGGAATATTTTCAAAGTCCCCGGTCGTGTCGGTCCCGACCGCTCGGCGCGAATATTTTCAAAGTCCCCGGTCGTGTCGGTCCCGACCGCTCGGCGCGAACAATTTCCAAGTTCCCGGTCGTGCCGGTCCGTACTTCTCGGTGCGAACATTATATATGTAGAACGTAATATAACCTAACCTAACCCAACCTAACCTCTCGGTGGTATTATTTTACAGAAAGCCGGGCGTGTCTACTCCTACTTCTCGGTGCGAATATTATGTATATAACATAATATAACCTAACCTAATGCAACCTGGTCGCTCGGTGCGAATATTTTCTAAATTCCCAGTCGTGTCGGTTCCGACCGCTCGGCGCGAATATTTTCTAAGTCCCCGGTCGTGTCGGTCCCGACCGCTCGGCGCGAATATTTTCAAAGTCCCCGGTCGTGTCGGTCCCGACCGCTCGGCGCGAATATTTTCAAAGTCGACGGTCGTGTCGGTCCCGACCGCTCGGCGCGAACAATTTCCAAGTTCCCGGTCGTGCCGGTCCGTACTTCTCGGTGCGAACATTATATATGTAGAACGTAATATAACCTAACCTAACCCAACCTAACCTCTCGATGGTATTATTTTACAGAAAGCCGGGCGTGTCTACTCCTACTTCTCGGTGCGAATATTATGTATATAACATAATATAACCTAACCTAATGCAACCTGGTCGCTCGGTGCGAATATTTTCTAAATTCCCAGTCGTGTCGGTTCCGACCGCTCGGCGCGAATATTTTCTAAGTCCCCGGTCGTGTCGGTCCCGACCTCACAGCGGGAATATTTTCAAAGTCCCCGGTCGTGTCGGTCCCGACCGCTCGGCGCGAATATTTTCAAAGTCGACGGTCGTGTCGGTCCCGACCGCTCGGCGCGAACAATTTCCAAGTTCCCGGTCGTGCCGGTCCGTACTTCTCGGTGCGAACATTATATATGTAGAACGTAATATAACCTAACCTAACCCAACCTAACCTCTCGATGGTATTATTTTACAGAAAGCCGGGCGTGTCTACTCCTACTTCTCGGTGCGAATATTATGTATATAACATAATATAACCTAACCTAATGCAACCTGGTCGCTCGGTGCGAATATTTTCTAAATTCCCAGTCGTGTCGGTTCCGACCGCTCGGCGCGAATATTTTCTAAGTCCCCGGTCGTGTCGGTCCCGACCTCACAGCGGGAATATTTTCAAAGTCCCCGGTCGTGTCGGTCCCGACCGCTCGGCGCGAATATTTTCAAAGTCCCCGGTCGTGTCGGTCCCGACCGCTCGGCGCGAACAATTTCCAAGTTCCCGGTCGTGCCGGTCCGTACTTCTCTGTGCGAACATTATATATGTAGAACGTAATATAACCTAACCTAACCCAACCTAACCTCTCGGTGGTATTATTTTACAGAAAGCCGGGCGTGTCTACTCCTACTTCTCGGTGCGAATATTATGTATATAACATAATATAACCTAACCTAATGCAACCTGGTCGCTCGGTGCGAATATTTTCTAAATTCCCAGTCGTGTCGGTTCCGACCGCTCGGCGCGAATATTTTCTAAGTCCCCGGTCGTGTCGGTCCCGACCTCACAGCGGGAATATTTTCAAAGTCCCCGGTCGTGTCGGTCCCGACCGCTCGGCGCGAATATTTTCAAAGTCCCCGGTCGTGTCGATCCCGACCGCTCGGCGCGAACAATTTCCAAGTTCCCGGTCGTGCCGGTCCGTACTTCTCGGTGCGAACATTATATATGTAGAACGTAATATAACCTAACCTAACCCAACCTAACCTCTCGGTGGTATTATTTTACAGAAAGCCGGGCGTGTCTACTCCTACTTCTCGGTGCGAATATTATGTATATAACATAATATAACCTAACCTAATGCAACCTGGTCGCTCGGTGCGAATATTTTCTAAATTCCCAGTCGTGTCGGTTCCGACCGCTCGGCGCGAATATTTTCTAAGTCCCCGGTCGTGTCGGTCCCGACCTCACAGCGGGAATATTTTCAAAGTCCCCGGTCGTGTCGGTCCCGACCGCTCGGCGCGAATATTTTCAAAGTCCCCGGTCGTGTCGGTCCCGACCGCTCGGCGCGAACAATTTCCAAGTTCCCGGTCGTGCCGGTCCGTACTTCTCGGTGCGAACATTATATATGTAGAACGTAATATAACCTAACCTAACCCAACCTAACCTCTCGGTGGTATTATTTTACAGAAAGCCGGGCGTGTCTACTCCTACTTCTCGGTGCGAATATTATGTATATAACATAATATAACCTAACCTAATGCAACCTGGTCGCTCGGTGCGAATATTTTCTAAATTCCCAGTCGTGTCGGTTCCGACCGCTCGGCGCGAACAATTTCCAAGTTCCCGGTCGTGCCGGTCCGTACTTCTCGGTGCGAACATTATATATGTAGAACGTAATATAACCTAACCTAACCCAACCTAACCTCTCGGTGGTATTATTTTACAGAAAGCCGGGCGTGTCTACTCCTACTTCTCGGTGCGAATATTATGTATATAACATAATATAACCTAGCCTAATGCAACCTGATCGCTCGGTGCAAATATTTTCTAAATTCCCAGTCGTGTCGGTTCCGACCGCTCGGCGCGAATATTTTCTAAGTCTCCGGTCGTGTCGGTCCCGACCTCACAGCGGGAATATTTTCAAAGTCCCCGGTCGTGTCGGTCCCGACCGCTCGGCGCGAATATTTTCAAAGTCCCCGGTCGTGTCGGTCCCGACCGCTCGGCGCGAACAATTTCCAAGTTCCCGGTCGTGCCGGTCCGTACTTCTCGGTGCGAACATTATATATGTAGAACGTAATATAACCTAACCTAACCCAACCTAACCTCTCGGTGGTATTATTTTACAGAAAGCCGGGCGTGTCTACTCCTACTTCTCGGTGCGAATATTATGTATATAACATAATATAACCTAACCTAATGCAACCTGGTCGCTCGGTGCGAATATTTTCTAAATTCCCAGTCGTGTCGGTTCCGACCGCTCGGCGCGAACAATTTCCAAGTTCCCGGTCGTGCCGGTCCGTACTTCTCGGTGCGAACATTATATATGTAGAACGTAATATAACCTAACCTAACCCAACCTAACCTCTCGGTGGTATTATTTTACAGAAAGCCGGGCGTGTCTACTCCTACTTCTCGGTGCGAATATTATGTATATAACATAATATAACCTAACCTAATGCAACCTGGTCGCTCGGTGCGAATATTTTCTAAATTCCCAGTCGTGTCGGTTCCGACCGCTCGGCGCGAACAATTTCCAAGTTCCCGGTCGTGCCGGTCCGTACTTCTCGGTGCGAACATTATATATGTAGAACGTAATATAACCTAACCTAACCCAACCTAACCTCTCGGTGGTATTATTTTACAGAAAGCCGGGCGTGTCTACTCCTACTTCTCGGTGCGAATATTATGTATATAACATAATATAACCTAACCTAATGCAACCTGGTCGCTCGGTGCGAATATTTTCTAAATTCCCAGTCGTGTCGGTTCCGACCGCTCGGCGCGAATATTTTCAAAGTCCCCGGTCGTGTCGGTTCCGACCGCTCGGCGCGAATATTTTCTAAGTCTCCGGTCGTGTCGGTCCCGACCTCACAGCGGGAATATTTTCAAAGTCCCCGGTCGTGTCGGTCCCGACCGCTCGGCGCGAACAATTTCCAAGTTCCCGGTCGTGCCGGTCCGTACTTCTCGGTGCGAACATTATATATGTAGAACGTAATATAACCTAACCTAACCCAACCTAACCTCTCGGTGGTATTATTTTACAGAAAGCCGGGCGTGTCTACTCCTACTTCTCGGTGCGAATATTATGTATATAACATAATATAACCTAACCTAATGCAACCTGGTCGCTCGGTGCGAATATTTTCTAAATTCCCAGTCGTGTCGGTTCCGACCGCTCGGCGCGAATATTTTCTAAGTCCCCGGTCTTGTCGGTCCCGACCTCACAGCGGGAATATTTTCAAAGTCCCCGGTCGTGTCGGTCCCGACCGCTCGGCGCGAATATTTTCAAAGTCCCCGGTCGTGTCGGTCCCGACCGCTCGGCGCGAACAATTTCCAAGTTCCCGGTCGTGCCGGTCCGTACTTCTCGGTGCGAACATTATATATGTAGAACGTAATATAACCTAACCTAACCCAACCTAACCTCTCGGTGGTATTATTTTACAGAAAGCCGGGCGTGTCTACTCCTACTTCTCGGTGCGAATATTATGTATATAACATAATATAACCTAACCTAATGCAACCTGGTCGCTCGGTGCGAATATTTTCTAAATTCCCAGTCGTGTCGGTTCCGACCGCTCGGCGCGAATATTTTCTAAGTCCCCGGTCGTGTCGGTCCCGACCTCACAGCGGGAATATTTTCAAAGTCCCCGGTCGTGTCGGTCCCGACCGCTCGGCGCGAATATTTTCAAAGTCCCCGGTCGTGTCGGTCCCGACCGCTCGGCGCGAACAATTTCCAAGTTCCCGGTCGTGCCGGTCCGTACTTCTCTGTGCGAACATTATATATGTAGAACGTAATATAACCTAACCTAACCCAACCTAACCTCTCGGTGGTATTATTTTACAGAAAGCCGGGCGTGTCTACTCCTACTTCTCGGTGCGAATATTATGTATATAACATAATATAACCTAACCTAATGCAACCTGGTCGCTCGGTGCGAATATTTTCTAAATTCCCAGTCGTGTCGGTTCCGACCGCTCGGCGCGAATATTTTCTAAGTCCCCGGTCGTGTCGGTCCCGACCTCACAGCGGGAATATTTTCAAAGTCCCCGGTCGTGTCGGTCCCGACCGCTCGGCGCGAATATTTTCAAAGTCCCCGGTCGTGTCGATCCCGACCGCTCGGCGCGAACAATTTCCAAGTTCCCGGTCGTGCCGGTCCGTACTTCTCGGTGCGAACATTATATATGTAGAACGTAATATAACCTAACCTAACCCAACCTAACCTCTCGGTGGTATTATTTTACAGAAAGCCGGGCGTGTCTACTCCTACTTCTCGGTGCGAATATTATGTATATAACATAATATAACCTAACCTAATGCAACCTGGTCGCTCGGTGCGAATATTTTCTAAATTCCCAGTCGTGTCGGTTCCGACCGCTCGGCGCGAATATTTTCTAAGTCCCCGGTCGTGTCGGTCCCGACCTCACAGCGGGAATATTTTCAAAGTCCCCGGTCGTGTCGGTCCCGACCGCTCGGCGCGAATATTTTCAAAGTCCCCGGTCGTGTCGGTCCCGACCGCTCGGCGCGAACAATTTCCAAGTTCCCGGTCGTGCCGGTCCGTACTTCTCGGTGCGAACATTATATATGTAGAACGTAATATAACCTAACCTAACCCAACCTAACCTCTCGGTGGTATTATTTTACAGAAAGCCGGGCGTGTCTACTCCTACTTCTCGGTGCGAATATTATGTATATAACATAATATAACCTAACCTAATGCAACCTGGTCGCTCGGTGCGAATATTTTCTAAATTCCCAGTCGTGTCGGTTCCGACCGCTCGGCGCGAATATTTTCTAAGTCCCCGGTCGTGTCGGTCCCGACCTCACAGCGGGAATATTTTCAAAGTCCCCGGTCGTGTCGGTCCCGACCGCTCGGCGCGAATATTTTCAAAGTCCCCGGTCGTGTCGGTCCCGACCGCTCGGCGCGAACAATTTCCAAGTTCCCGGTCGTGCCGGTCCGTACTTCTCGGTGCGAACATTATATATGTAGAACGTAATATAACCTAACCTAACCCAACCTAACCTCTCGGTGGTATTATTTTACAGAAAGCCGGGCGTGTCTACTCCTACTTCTCGGTGCGAATATTATGTATATAACATAATATAACCTAACCTAATGCAACCTGGTCGCTCGGTGCGAATATTTTCTAAATTCCCAGTCGTGTCGGTTCCGACCGCTCGGCGCGAATATTTTCTAAGTCCCCGGTCGTGTCGGTCCCGACCTCACAGCGGGAATATTTTCAAAGTCCCCGGTCGCGTCGGTCCCGACCGCTCGGCGCGAATATTTTCAAAGTCCCCGGTCGTGTCGGTCCCGACCGCTCGGCGCGAACAATTTCCAAGTTCCCGGTCGTGCCGGTCCGTACTTCTCGGTGCGAACATTATATATGTAGAACGTAATATAACCTAACCTAACCCAACCTAACCTCTCGGTGGTATTATTTTACAGAAAGCCGGGCGTGTCTACTCCTACTTCTCGGTGCGAATATTATGTATATAACATAATATAACCTAACCTAATGCAACCTGGTCGCTCGGTGCGAATATTTTCTAAATTCCCAGTCGTGTCGGTTCCGACCGCTCGGCGCGAATATTTTCTAAGTCCCCGGTCGTGTCGGTCCCGACCTCACAGCGGGAATATTTTCAAAGTCCCCGGTCGTGTCGGTCCCGACCGCTCGGCGCGAATATTTTCAAAGTCCCCGGTCGTGTCGGTCCCGACCGCTCGGCGCGAACAATTTCCAAGTTCCCGGTCGTGCCGGTCCGTACTTCTCGGTGCGAACATTATATATGTAGAACGTAATATAACCTAACCTAACCCAACCTAACCTCTCGATGGTATTATTTTACAGAAAGCCGGGCGTGTCTACTCCTACTTCTCGGTGCGAATATTATGTATATAACATAATATAACCTAACCTAATGCAACCTGGTCGCTCGGTGCGAATATTTTCTAAATTCCCAGTCGTGTCGGTTCCGACCGCTCGGCGCGAATATTTTCTAAGTCCCCGGTCGTGTCGGTCCCGACCTCACAGCGGGAATATTTTCAAAGTCCCCGGTCGTGTCGGTCCCGACCGCTCGGCGCGAATATTTTCAAAGTCCCCGGTCGTGTCGGTCCCGACCGCTCGGCGCGAACAATTTCCAAGTTCCCGGTCGTGCCGGTCCGTACTTCTCGGTGCGAACATTATATATGTAGAACGTAATATAACCTAACCTAACCCAACCTAACCTCTCGGTGGTATTATTTTACAGAAAGCCGGGCGTGTCTACTCCTACTTCTCGGTGCGAATATTATGTATATAACATAATATAACCTAACCTAATGCAACCTGGTCGCTCGGTGCGAATATTTTCTAAATTCCCAGTCGTGTCGGTTCCGACCGCTCGGCGCGAATATTTTCTAAGTCCCCGGTCGTGTCGGTCCCGACCTCACAGCGGGAATATTTTCAAAGTCCCCGGTCGTGTCGGTCCCGACCGCTCGGCGCGAATATTTTCAAAGTCCCCGGTCGTGTCGGTCCCGACCGCTCGGCGCGAACAATTTCCAAGTTCCCGGTCGTGCCGGTCCGTACTTCTCGGTGCGAACATTATATATGTAGAACGTAATATAACCTAACCTAACCCAACCTAACCTCTCGGTGGTATTATTTTACAGAAAGCCGGGCGTGTCTACTCCTACTTCTCGGTGCGAATATTATGTATATAACATAATATAACCTAACCTAATGCAACCTGGTCGCTCGGTGCGAATATTTTCTAAATTCCCAGTCGTGTCGGTTCCGACCGCTCGGCGCGAACAATTTCCAAGTTCCCGGTCGTGCCGGTCCGTACTTCTCGGTGCGAACATTATATATGTAGAACGTAATATAACCTAACCTAACCCAACCTAACCTCTCGGTGGTATTATTTTACAGAAAGCCGGGCGTGTCTACTCCTACTTCTCGGTGCGAATATTATGTATATAACATAATATAACCTAGCCTAATGCAACCTGATCGCTCGGTGCAAATATTTTCTAAATTCCCAGTCGTGTCGGTTCCGACCGCTCGGCGCGAATATTTTCTAAGTCTCCGGTCGTGTCGGTCCCGACCTCACAGCGGGAATATTTTCAAAGTCCCCGGTCGTGTCGGTCCCGACCGCTCGGCGCGAATATTTTCAAAGTCCCCGGTCGTGTCGGTCCCGACCGCTCGGCGCGAACAATTTCCAAGTTCCCGGTCGTGCCGGTCCGTACTTCTCGGTGCGAACATTATATATGTAGAACGTAATATAACCTAACCTAACCCAACCTAACCTCTCGGTGGTATTATTTTACAGAAAGCCGGGCGTGTCTACTCCTACTTCTCGGTGCGAATATTATGTATATAACATAATATAACCTAACCTAATGCAACCTGGTCGCTCGGTGCGAATATTTTCTAAATTCCCAGTCGTGTCGGTTCCGACCGCTCGGCGCGAACAATATCCAAGTTCCCGGTCGTGCCGGTCCGTACTTCTCGGTGCGAACATTATATATGTAGAACGTAATATAACCTAACCTAACCCAACCTAACCTCTCGGTGGTATTATTTTACAGAAAGCCGGGCGTGTCTACTCCTACTTCTCGGTGCGAATATTATGTATATAACATAATATAACCTAACCTAATGCAACCTGGTCGCTCGGTGCGAATATTTTCTAAATTCCCAGTCGTGTCGGTTCCGACCGCTCGGCGCGAACAATTTCCAAGTTCCCGGTCGTGCCGGTCCGTACTTCTCGGTGCGAACATTATATATGTAGAACGTAATATAACCTAACCTAACCCAACCTAACCTCTCGGTGGTATTATTTTACAGAAAGCCGGGCGTGTCTACTCCTACTTCTCGGTGCGAATATTATGTATATAACATAATATAACCTAACCTAATGCAACCTGGTCGCTCGGTGCGAATATTTTCTAAATTCCCAGTCGTGTCGGTTCCGACCGCTCGGCGCGAATATTTTCAAAGTCCCCGGTCGTGTCGGTTCCGACCGCTCGGCGCGAATATTTTCTAAGTCTCCGGTCGTGTCGGTCCCGACCTCACAGCGGGAATATTTTCAAAGTCCCCGGTCGTGTCGGTCCCGACCGCTCGGCGCGAATATTTTCAAAGTCCCCGGTCGTGTCGGTCCCGACCGCTCGGCGCGAACAATTTCCAAGTTCCCGGTCGTGCCGGTCCGTACTTCTCGGTGCGAACATTATATATGTAGAACGTAATATAACCTAACCTAACCCAACCTAACCTCTCGGTGGTATTATTTTACAGAAAGCCGGGCGTGTCTACTCCTACTTCTCGGTGCGAATATTATGTATATAACATAATATAACCTAACCTAATGCAACCTGGTCGCTCGGTGCGAATATTTTCTAAATTCCCAGTCGTGTCGGTTCCGACCGCTCGGCGCGAACAATTTCCAAGTTCCCGGTCGTGCCGGTCCGTACTTCTCGGTGCGAACATTATATATGTAGAACGTAATATAACCTAACCTAACCCAACCTAACCTCTCGGTGGTATTATTTTACAGAAAGCCGGGCGTGTCTACTCCTACTTCTCGGTGCGAATATTATGTATATAACATAATATAACCTAACCTAATGCAACCTGGTCGCTCGGTGCGAATATTTTCTAAATTCCCAGTCGTGTCGGTTCCGACCGCTCGGCGCGAATATTTTCAAAGTCCCCGGTCGTGTCGGTTCCGACCGCTCGGCGCGAATATTTTCTAAGTCTCCGGTCGTGTCGGTCCCGACCTCACAGCGGGAATATTTTCAAAGTCCCCGGTCGTGTCGGTCCCGACCGCTCGGCGCGAACAATTTCCAAGTTCCCGGTCGTGCCGGTCCGTACTTCTCGGTGCGAACATTATATATGTAGAACGTAATATAACCTAACCTAACCCAACCTAACCTCTCGGTGGTATTATTTTACAGAAAGCCGGGCGTGTCTACTCCTACTTCTCGGTGCGAATATTATGTATATAACATAATATAACCTAACCTAATGCAACCTGGTCGCTCGGTGCGAATATTTTCTAAATTCCCAGTCGTGTCGGTTCCGACCGCTCGGCGCGAACAATTTCCAAGTTCCCGGTCGTGCCGGTCCGTACTTCTCGGTGCGAACATTATATATGTAGAACGTAATATAACCTAACCTAACCCAAGCTAACCTCTCGGTGGTATTATTTTACAGAAAGCCGGGCGTGTCTACTCCTACTTCTCGGTGCGAATATTATGTATATAACATAATATAACCTAACCTAATGCAACCTGGTCGCTCGGTGCGAATATTTTCTAAATTCCCAGTCGTGTCGGTTCCGACCGCTCGGCGCGAACAATTTCCAAGTTCCCGGTCGTGCCGGTCCGTACTTCTCGGTGCGAACATTATATATGTAGAACGTAATATAACCTAACCTAACCCAACCTAACCTCTCGGTGGTATTATTTTACAGAAAGCCGGGCGTGTCTACTCCTACTTCTCGGTGCGAATATTATGTATATAACATAATATAACCTAACCTAATGCAACCTGGTCGCTCGGTGCGAATATTTTCTAAATTCCCAGTCGTGTCGGTTCCGACCGCTCGGCGCGAATATTTTCAAAGTCCCCGGTCGTGTCGGTCCCGACCGCTCGGCGCGAACCATTTCCAAGTTCCCGGTCGTGCCGGTCCGTACTTCTCGGTGCGAACATTATATATGTAGAACGTAATATAACCTAACCTAACCCAACCTAACCTCTCGGTGGTATTATTTTACAGAAAGTCGGGCGTGTCTACTCCTACTTCTCGGTGCGAATATTATGTATATAACATAATATAACCTAACCTAATGCAACCTGGTCGCTCGGTGCGAATATTTTCTAAATTCCCAGTCGTGTCGGTTCCGACCGCTCGGCGCGAATATTTTCTAAGTCCCCGGTCGTGTCGGTCCCGACCTCACAGCGGGAATATTTTCAAAGTCCCCGGTCGTGTCGGTCCCGACCTCACAGCGGGAATATTTTCAAAGTCCCCGGTCGTGTCGGTCCCGACCGCTCGGCGCGAATATTTTCAAAGTCCCCGGTCGTGTCGGTCCCGACCGCTCGGCGCGAACAATTTCCAAGTTCCCGGTCGTGCCGGTCCGTACTTCACGGTGCGAACATTATATATGTAGAACGTAATATAACCTAACCTAACCCAACCTAACCTCTCGGTGGTATTATTTTACAGAAAGCCGGGCGTGTCTACTCCTACTTCTCGGTGCGAATATTATGTATATAACATAATATAACCTAACCTAATGCAACCTGGTCGCTCGGTGCGAATATTTTCTAAATTCCCAGTCGTGTCGGTTCCGACCGCTCGGCGCGAATATTTTCTAAGTCCCCGGTCGTGTCGGTCCCGACCTCACAGCGGGAATATTTTCAAAGTCCCCGGTCGTGTCGGTTCCGACCGCTCGGCGCGAATATTTTCTAAGTCCCCGGTCGTGTCGGTCCCGACCTCACAGCGGGAATATTTTCAAAGTCCCCGGTCGTGTCGGTCCCGACCGCTCGGCGCGAATATTTTCAAAGTCCCCGGTCGTGTCGGTCCCGACCGCTCGGCGCGAACAATTTCCAAGTTCCCGGTCGTGCCGGTCCGTACTTCTCGGTGCGAACATTATATATGTAGAACGTAATATAACCTAACCTAACCCAACCTAACCTCTCGGTGGTATTATTTTACAGAAAGCCGGGCGTGTCTACTCCTACTTCTCGGTGCGAATATTATGTATATAACATAATATAACCTAACCTAATGCAACCTGGTCGCTCGGTGCGAATATTTTCTAAATTCCCAGTCGTGTCGGTTCCGACCGCTCGGCGCGAATATTTTCTAAGTCCCCGGTCGTGTCGGTCCCGACCTCACAGCGGGAATATTTTCAAAGTCCCCGGTCGTGTCGGTCCCGACCGCTCGGCGCGAATATTTTCAAAGTCCCCGGTCGTGTCGGTCCCGACCGCTCGGCGCGAACAATTTCCAAGTTCCCGGTCGTGCCGGTCCGTACTTCTCGGTGCGAACATTATATATGTAGAACGTAATATAACCTAACCTAACCCAACCTAACCTCTCGGTGGTATTATTTTACAGAAAGCCGGGCGTGTCTACTCCTACTTCTCGGTGCGAATATTATGTATATAACATAATATAACCTAACCTAATGCAACCTGGTCGCTCGGTGCGAATATTTTCTAAATTCCCAGTCGTGTCGGTTCCGACCGCTCGGCGCGAATATTTTCTAAGTCCCCGGTCGTGTCGGTCCCGACCTCACAGCGGGAATATTTTCAAAGTCCCCGGTCGTGTCGGTCCCGACCGCTCGGCGCGAATATTTTCAAAGTCCCCGGTCGTGTCGGTCCCGACCGCTCGGCGCGAACAATTTCCAAGTTCCCGGTCGTGCCGGTCCGTACTTCTCGGTGCGAACATTATATATGTAGAACGTAATATAACCTAACCTAACCCAACCTAACCTCTCGGTGGTATTATTTTACAGAAAGCCGGGCGTGTCTACTCCTACTTCTCGGTGCGAATATTATGTATATAACATAATATAACCTAACCTAATGCAACCTGGTCGCTCGGTGCGAATATTTTCTAAATTCCCAGTCGTGTCGGTTCCGACCGCTCGGCGCGAATATTTTCTAAGTCCCCGGTCGTGTCGGTCCCGACCTCACAGCGGGAATATTTTCAAAGTCCCCGGTCGTGTCGGTCCCGACCGCTCGGCGCGAATATTTTCAAAGTCCCCGGTCGTGTCGGTCCCGACCGCTCGGCGCGAACAATTTCCAAGTTCCCGGTCGTGCCGGTCCGTACTTCTCGGTGCGAACATTATATATGTAGAACGTAATATAACCTAACCTAACCCAACCTAACCTCTCGGTGGTATTATTTTACAGAAAGCCGGGCGTGTCTACTCCTACTTCTCGGTGCGAATATTATGTATATAACATAATATAACCTAACCTAATGCAACCTGGTCGCTCGGTGCGAATATTTTCTAAATTCCCAGTCGTGTCGGTTCCGACCGCTCGGCGCGAATATTTTCTAAGTCCCCGGTCGTGTCGGTCCCGACCTCACAGCGGGAATATTTTCAAAGTCCCCGGTCGTGTCGGTCCCGACCGCTCGGCGCGAATATTTTCAAAGTCCCCGGTCGTGTCGGTCCCGACCGCTCGGCGCGAACAATTTCCAAGTTCCCGGTCGTGCCGGTCCGTACTTCTCGGTGCGAACATTATATATGTAGAACGTAATATAACCTAACCTAACCCAACCTAACCTCTCGGTGGTATTATTTTACAGAAAGCCGGGCGTGTCTACTCCTACTTCTCGGTGCGAATATTATGTATATAACATAATATAACCTAACCTAATGCAACCTGGTCGCTCGGTGCGAATATTTTCTAAATTCCCAGTCGTGTCGGTTCCGACCGCTCGGCGCGAATATTTTCTAAGTCCCCGGTCGTGTCGGTCCCGACCTCACAGCGGGAATATTTTCAAAGTCCCCGGTCGTGTCGGTCCCGACCGCTCGGCGCGAATATTTTCAAAGTCCCCGGTCGTGTCGGTCCCGACCGCTCGGCGCGAACAATTTCCAAGTTCCCGGTCGTGCCGGTCCGTACTTCTCGGTGCGAACATTATATATGTAGAACGTAATATAACCTAACCTAACCCAACCTAACCTCTCGGTGGTATTATTTTACAGAAAGCCGGGCGTGTCTACTCCTACTTCTCGGTGCGAATATTATGTATATAACATAATATAACCTAACCTAATGCAACCTGGTCGCTCGGTGCGAATATTTTCTAAATTCCCAGTCGTGTCGGTTCCGACCGCTCGGCGCGAATATTTTCTAAGTCCCCGGTCGTGTCGGTCCCGACCTCACAGCGGGAATATTTTCAAAGTCCCCGGTCGTGTCGGTCCCGACCGCTCGGCGCGAATATTTTCAAAGTCCCCGGTCGTGTCGGTCCCGACCGCTCGGCGCGAACAATTTCCAAGTTCCCGGTCGTGCCGGTCCGTACTTCTCGGTGCGAACATTATATATGTAGAACGTAATATAACCTAACCTAACCCAACCTAACCTCTCGGTGGTATTATTTTACAGAAAGCCGGGCGTGTCTACTCCTACTTCTCGGTGCGAATATTATGTATATAACATAATATAACCTAACCTAATGCAACCTGGTCGCTCGGTGCGAATATTTTCTAAATTCCCAGTCGTGTCGGTTCCGACCGCTCGGCGCGAATATTTTCTAAGTCCCCGGTCGTGTCGGTCCCGACCTCACAGCGGGAATATTTTCAAAGTCCCCGGTCGTGTCGGTCCCGACCGCTCGGCGCGAATATTTTCAAAGTCCCCGGTCGTGTCGGTCCCGACCGCTCGGCGCGAACAATTTCCAAGTTCCCGGTCGTGCCGGTCCGTACTTCTCGGTGCGAACATTATATATGTAGAACGTAATATAACCTAACCTAACCCAACCTAACCTCTCGGTGGTATTATTTTACAGAAAGCCGGGCGTGTCTACTCCTACTTCTCGGTGCGAATATTATGTATATAACATAATATAACCTAACCTAATGCAACCTGGTCGCTCGGTGCGAATATTTTCTAAATTCCCAGTCGTGTCGGTTCCGACCGCTCGGCGCGAATATTTTCTAAGTCCCCGGTCGTGTCGGTCCCGACCTCACAGCGGGAATATTTTCAAAGTCCCCGGTCGTGTCGGTCCCGACCGCTCGGCGCGAATATTTTCAAAGTCCCCGGTCGTGTCGGTCCCGACCGCTCGGCGCGAACAATTTCCAAGTTCCCGGTCGTGCCGGTCCGTACTTCTCGGTGCGAACATTATATATGTAGAACGTAATATAACCTAACCTAACCCAACCTAACCTCTCGGTGGTATTATTTTACAGAAAGCCGGGCGTGTCTACTCCTACTTCTCGGTGCGAATATTATGTATATAACATAATATAACCTAACCTAATGCAACCTGGTCGCTCGGTGCGAATATTTTCTAAATTCCCAGTCGTGTCGGTTCCGACCGCTCGGCGCGAATATTTTCTAAGTCCCCGGTCGTGTCGGTCCCGACCTCACAGCGGGAATATTTTCAAAGTCCCCGGTCGTGTCGGTCCCGACCGCTCGGCGCGAATATTTTCAAAGTCCCCGGTCGTGTCGGTCCCGACCGCTCGGCGCGAACAATTTCCAAGTTCCCGGTCGTGCCGGTCCGTACTTCTCGGTGCGAACATTATATATGTAGAACGTAATATAACCTAACCTAACCCAACCTAACCTCTCGGTGGTATTATTTTACAGAAAGCCGGGCGTGTCTACTCCTACTTCTCGGTGCGAATATTATGTATATAACATAATATAACCTAACCTAATGCAACCTGGTCGCTCGGTGCGAATATTTTCTAAATTCCCAGTCGTGTCGGTTCCGACCGCTCGGCGCGAACAATTTCCAAGTTCCCGGTCGTGCCGGTCCGTACTTCTCGGTGCGAACATTATATATGTAGAACGTAATATAACCTAACCTAACCCAACCTAACCTCTCGGTGGTATTATTTTACAGAAAGCCGGGCGTGTCTACTCCTACTTCTCGGTGCGAATATTATGTATATAACATAATATAACCTAACCTAATGCAACCTGGTCGCTCGGTGCGAATATTTTCTAAATTCCCAGTCGTGTCGGTTCCGACCGCTCGGCGCGAATATTTTCTAAGTCCCCGGTCGTGTCGGTCCCGACCTCACAGCGGGAATATTTTCAAAGTCCCCGGTCGTGTCGGTCCCGACCGCTCGGCGCGAATATTTTCAAAGTCCCCGGTCGTGTCGGTCCCGACCGCTCGGCGCGAACAATTTCCAAGTTCCCGGTCGTGCCGGTCCGTACTTCTCGGTGCGAACATTATATATGTAGAACGTAATATAACCTAACCTAACCCAACCTAACCTCTCGGTGGTATTATTTTACAGAAAGCCGGGCGTGTCTACTCCTACTTCTCGGTGCGAATATTATGTATATAACATAATATAACCTAACCTAATGCAACCTGGTCGCTCGGTGCGAATATTTTCTAAATTCCCAGTCGTGTCGGTTCCGACCGCTCGGCGCGAATATTTTCTAAGTCCCCGGTCGTGTCGGTCCCGACCTCACAGCGGGAATATTTTCAAAGTCCCCGGTCGTGTCGGTCCCGACCGCTCGGCGCGAATATTTTCAAAGTCCCCGGTCGTGTCGGTCCCGACCGCTCGGCGCGAACAATTTCCAAGTTCCCGGTCGTGCCGGTCCGTACTTCTCGGTGCGAACATTATATATGTAGAACGTAATATAACCTAACCTAACCCAACCTAACCTCTCGGTGGTATTATTTTACAGAAAGCCGGGCGTGTCTACTCCTACTTCTCGGTGCGAATATTATGTATATAACATAATATAACCTAACCTAATGCAACCTGGTCGCTCGGTGCGAATATTTTCTAAATTCCCAGTCGTGTCGGTTCCGACCGCTCGGCGCGAATATTTTCTAAGTCCCCGGTCGTGTCGGTCCCGACCTCACAGCGGGAATATTTTCAAAGTCCCCGGTCGTGTCGGTCCCGACCGCTCGGCGCGAATATTTTCAAAGTCCCCGGTCGTGTCGGTCCCGACCGCTCGGCGCGAACAATTTCCAAGTTCCCGGTCGTGCCGGTCCGTACTTCTCGGTGCGAACATTATATATGTAGAACGTAATATAACCTAACCTAACCCAACCTAACCTCTCGGTGGTATTATTTTACAGAAAGCCGGGCGTGTCTACTCCTACTTCTCGGTGCGAATATTATGTATATAACATAATATAACCTAACCTAATGCAACCTGGTCGCTCGGTGCGAATATTTTCTAAATTCCCAGTCGTGTCGGTTCCGACCGCTCGGCGCGAATATTTTCTAAGTCCCCGGTCGTGTCGGTCCCGACCTCACAGCGGGAATATTTTCAAAGTCCCCGGTCGTGTCGGTCCCGACCGCTCGGCGCGAATATTTTCAAAGTCCCCGGTCGTGTCGGTCCCGACCGCTCGGCGCGAACAATTTCCAAGTTCCCGGTCGTGCCGGTCCGTACTTCTCGGTGCGAACATTATATATGTAGAACGTAATATAACCTAACCTAACCCAACCTAACCTCTCGGTGGTATTATTTTACAGAAAGCCGGGCGTGTCTACTCCTACTTCTCGGTGCGAATATTATGTATATAACATAATATAACCTAACCTAATGCAACCTGGTCGCTCGGTGCGAATATTTTCTAAATTCCCAGTCGTGTCGGTTCCGACCGCTCGGCGCGAATATTTTCTAAGTCCCCGGTCGTGTCGGTCCCGACCTCACAGCGGGAATATTTTCAAAGTCCCCGGTCGTGTCGGTCCCGACCGCTCGGCGCGAATATTTTCAAAGTCCCCGGTCGTGTCGGTCCCGACCGCTCGGCGCGAACAATTTCCAAGTTCCCGGTCGTGCCGGTCCGTACTTCTCGGTGCGAACATTATATATGTAGAACGTAATATAACCTAACCTAACCCAACCTAACCTCTCGGTGGTATTATTTTACAGAAAGCCGGGCGTGTCTACTCCTACTTCTCGGTGCGAATATTATGTATATAACATAATATAACCTAACCTAATGCAACCTGGTCGCTCGGTGCGAATATTTTCTAAATTCCCAGTCGTGTCGGTTCCGACCGCTCGGCGCGAACAATTTCCAAGTTCCCGGTCGTGCCGGTCCGTACTTCTCGGTGCGAACATTATATATGTAGAACGTAATATAACCTAACCTAACCCAACCTAACCTCTCGGTGGTATTATTTTACAGAAAGCCGGGCGTGTCTACTCCTACTTCTCGGTGCGAATATTATGTATATAACATAATATAACCTAACCTAATGCAACCTGGTCGCTCGGTGCGAATATTTTCTAAATTCCCAGTCGTGTCGGTTCCGACCGCTCGGCGCGAATATTTTCTAAGTCCCCGGTCGTGTCGGTCCCGACCTCACAGCGGGAATATTTTCAAAGTCCCCGGTCGTGTCGGTCCCGACCGCTCGGCGCGAATATTTTCAAAGTCCCCGGTCGTGTCGGTCCCGACCGCTCGGCGCGAACAATTTCCAAGTTCCCGGTCGTGCCGGTCCGTACTTCTCGGTGCGAACATTATATATGTAGAACGTAATATAACCTAACCTAACCCAACCTAACCTCTCGGTGGTATTATTTTACAGAAAGCCGGGCGTGTCTACTCCTACTTCTCGGTGCGAATATTATGTATATAACATAATATAACCTAACCTAATGCAACCTGGTCGCTCGGTGCGAATATTTTCTAAATTCCCAGTCGTGTCGGTTCCGACCGCTCGGCGCGAATATTTTCTAAGTCCCCGGTCGTGTCGGTCCCGACCTCACAGCGGGAATATTTTCAAAGTCCCCGGTCGTGTCGGTCCCGACCGCTCGGCGCGAATATTTTCAAAGTCCCCGGTCGTGTCGGTCCCGACCGCTCGGCGCGAACAATTTCCAAGTTCCCGGTCGTGCCGGTCCGTACTTCTCGGTGCGAACATTATATATGTAGAACGTAATATAACCTAACCTAACCCAACCTAACCTCTCGGTGGTATTATTTTACAGAAAGCCGGGCGTGTCTACTCCTACTTCTCGGTGCGAATATTATGTATATAACATAATATAACCTAACCTAATGCAACCTGGTCGCTCGGTGCGAATATTTTCTAAATTCCCAGTCGTGTCGGTTCCGACCGCTCGGCGCGAATATTTTCTAAGTCCCCGGTCGTGTCGGTCCCGACCTCACAGCGGGAATATTTTCAAAGTCCCCGGTCGTGTCGGTCCCGACCGCTCGGCGCGAATATTTTCAAAGTCCCCGGTCGTGTCGGTCCCGACCGCTCGGCGCGAACAATTTCCAAGTTCCCGGTCGTGCCGGTCCGTACTTCTCGGTGCGAACATTATATATGTAGAACGTAATATAACCTAACCTAACCCAACCTAACCTCTCGATGGTATTATTTTACAGAAAGCCGGGCGTGTCTACTCCTACTTCTCGGTGCGAATATTATGTATATAACATAATATAACCTAACCTAATGCAACCTGGTCGCTCGGTGCGAATATTTTCTAAATTCCCAGTCGTGTCGGTTCCGACCGCTCGGCGCGAATATTTTCTAAGTCCCCGGTCGTGTCGGTCCCGACCTCACAGCGGGAATATTTTCAAAGTCCCCGGTCGTGTCGGTCCCGACCGCTCGGCGCGAATATTTTCAAAGTCCCCGGTCGTGTCGGTCCCGACCGCTCGGCGCGAACAATTTCCAAGTTCCCGGTCGTGCCGGTCCGTACTTCTCGGTGCGAACATTATATATGTAGAACGTAATATAACCTAACCTAACCCAACCTAACCTCTCGGTGGTATTATTTTACAGAAAGCCGGGCGTGTCTACTCCTACTTCTCGGTGCGAATATTATGTATATAACATAATATAACCTAACCTAATGCAACCTGGTCGCTCGGTGCGAATATTTTCTAAATTCCCAGTCGTGTCGGTTCCGACCGCTCGGCGCGAATATTTTCTAAGTCCCCGGTCGTGTCGGTCCCGACCTCACAGCGGGAATATTTTCAAAGTCCCCGGTCGTGTCGGTCCCGACCGCTCGGCGCGAATATTTTCAAAGTCCCCGGTCGTGTCGGTCCCGACCGCTCGGCGCGAACAATTTCCAAGTTCCCGGTCGTGCCGGTCCGTACTTCTCGGTGCGAACATTATATATGTAGAACGTAATATAACCTAACCTAACCCAACCTAACCTCTCGGTGGTATTATTTTACAGAAAGCCGGGCGTGTCTACTCCTACTTCTCGGTGCGAATATTATGTATATAACATAATATAACCTAACCTAATGCAACCTGGTCGCTCGGTGCGAATATTTTCTAAATTCCCAGTCGTGTCGGTTCCGACCGCTCGGCGCGAACAATTTCCAAGTTCCCGGTCGTGCCGGTCCGTACTTCTCGGTGCGAACATTATATATGTAGAACGTAATATAACCTAACCTAACCCAACCTAACCTCTCGGTGGTATTATTTTACAGAAAGCCGGGCGTGTCTACTCCTACTTCTCGGTGCGAATATTATGTATATAACATAATATAACCTAGCCTAATGCAACCTGATCGCTCGGTGCAAATATTTTCTAAATTCCCAGTCGTGTCGGTTCCGACCGCTCGGCGCGAATATTTTCTAAGTCTCCGGTCGTGTCGGTCCCGACCTCACAGCGGGAATATTTTCAAAGTCCCCGGTCGTGTCGGTCCCGACCGCTCGGCGCGAATATTTTCAAAGTCCCCGGTCGTGTCGGTCCCGACCGCTCGGCGCGAACAATTTCCAAGTTCCCGGTCGTGCCGGTCCGTACTTCTCGGTGCGAACATTATATATGTAGAACGTAATATAACCTAACCTAACCCAACCTAACCTCTCGGTGGTATTATTTTACAGAAAGCCGGGCGTGTCTACTCCTACTTCTCGGTGCGAATATTATGTATATAACATAATATAACCTAACCTAATGCAACCTGGTCGCTCGGTGCGAATATTTTCTAAATTCCCAGTCGTGTCGGTTCCGACCGCTCGGCGCGAACAATTTCCAAGTTCCCGGTCGTGCCGGTCCGTACTTCTCGGTGCGAACATTATATATGTAGAACGTAATATAACCTAACCTAACCCAACCTAACCTCTCGGTGGTATTATTTTACAGAAAGCCGGGCGTGTCTACTCCTACTTCTCGGTGCGAATATTATGTATATAACATAATATAACCTAACCTAATGCAACCTGGTCGCTCGGTGCGAATATTTTCTAAATTCCCAGTCGTGTCGGTTCCGACCGCTCGGCGCGAACAATTTCCAAGTTCCCGGTCGTGCCGGTCCGTACTTCTCGGTGCGAACATTATATATGTAGAACGTAATATAACCTAACCTAACCCAACCTAACCTCTCGGTGGTATTATTTTACAGAAAGCCGGGCGTGTCTACTCCTACTTCTCGGTGCGAATATTATGTATATAACATAATATAACCTAACCTAATGCAACCTGGTCGCTCGGTGCGAATATTTTCTAAATTCCCAGTCGTGTCGGTTCCGACCGCTCGGCGCGAATATTTTCAAAGTCCCCGGTCGTGTCGGTTCCGACCGCTCGGCGCGAATATTTTCTAAGTCTCCGGTCGTGTCGGTCCCGACCTCACAGCGGGAATATTTTCAAAGTCCCCGGTCGTGTCGGTCCCGACCGCTCGGCGCGAACAATTTCCAAGTTCCCGGTCGTGCCGGTCCGTACTTCTCGGTGCGAACATTATATATGTAGAACGTAATATAACCTAACCTAACCCAACCTAACCTCTCGGTGGTATTATTTTACAGAAAGCCGGGCGTGTCTACTCCTACTTCTCGGTGCGAATATTATGTATATAACATAATATAACCTAACCTAATGCAACCTGGTCGCTCGGTGCGAATATTTTCTAAATTCCCAGTCGTGTCGGTTCCGACCGCTCGGCGCGAATATTTTCTAAGTCCCCGGTCTTGTCGGTCCCGACCTCACAGCGGGAATATTTTCAAAGTCCCCGGTCGTGTCGGTCCCGACCGCTCGGCGCGAATATTTTCAAAGTCCCCGGTCGTGTCGGTCCCGACCGCTCGGCGCGAACAATTTCCAAGTTCCCGGTCGTGCCGGTCCGTACTTCTCGGTGCGAACATTATATATGTAGAACGTAATATAACCTAACCTAACCCAACCTAACCTCTCGGTGGTATTATTTTACAGAAAGCCGGGCGTGTCTACTCCTACTTCTCGGTGCGAATATTATGTATATAACATAATATAACCTAACCTAATGCAACCTGGTCGCTCGGTGCGAATATTTTCTAAATTCCCAGTCGTGTCGGTTCCGACCGCTCGGCGCGAATATTTTCTAAGTCCCCGGTCGTGTCGGTCCCGACCTCACAGCGGGAATATTTTCAAAGTCCCCGGTCGTGTCGGTCCCGACCGCTCGGCGCGAATATTTTCAAAGTCCCCGGTCGTGTCGGTCCCGACCGCTCGGCGCGAACAATTTCCAAGTTCCCGGTCGTGCCGGTCCGTACTTCTCTGTGCGAACATTATATATGTAGAACGTAATATAACCTAACCTAACCCAACCTAACCTCTCGGTGGTATTATTTTACAGAAAGCCGGGCGTGTCTACTCCTACTTCTCGGTGCGAATATTATGTATATAACATAATATAACCTAACCTAATGCAACCTGGTCGCTCGGTGCGAATATTTTCTAAATTCCCAGTCGTGTCGGTTCCGACCGCTCGGCGCGAATATTTTCTAAGTCCCCGGTCGTGTCGGTCCCGACCTCACAGCGGGAATATTTTCAAAGTCCCCGGTCGTGTCGGTCCCGACCGCTCGGCGCGAATATTTTCAAAGTCCCCGGTCGTGTCGATCCCGACCGCTCGGCGCGAACAATTTCCAAGTTCCCGGTCGTGCCGGTCCGTACTTCTCGGTGCGAACATTATATATGTAGAACGTAATATAACCTAACCTAACCCAACCTAACCTCTCGGTGGTATTATTTTACAGAAAGCCGGGCGTGTCTACTCCTACTTCTCGGTGCGAATATTATGTATATAACATAATATAACCTAACCTAATGCAACCTGGTCGCTCGGTGCGAATATTTTCTAAATTCCCAGTCGTGTCGGTTCCGACCGCTCGGCGCGAATATTTTCTAAGTCCCCGGTCGTGTCGGTCCCGACCTCACAGCGGGAATATTTTCAAAGTCCCCGGTCGTGTCGGTCCCGACCGCTCGGCGCGAATATTTTCAAAGTCCCCGGTCGTGTCGGTCCCGACCGCTCGGCGCGAACAATTTCCAAGTTCCCGGTCGTGCCGGTCCGTACTTCTCGGTGCGAACATTATATATGTAGAACGTAATATAACCTAACCTAACCCAACCTAACCTCTCGGTGGTATTATTTTACAGAAAGCCGGGCGTGTCTACTCCTACTTCTCGGTGCGAATATTATGTATATAACATAATATAACCTAACCTAATGCAACCTGGTCGCTCGGTGCGAATATTTTCTAAATTCCCAGTCGTGTCGGTTCCGACCGCTCGGCGCGAATATTTTCTAAGTCCCCGGTCGTGTCGGTCCCGACCTCACAGCGGGAATATTTTCAAAGTCCCCGGTCGTGTCGGTCCCGACCGCTCGGCGCGAATATTTTCAAAGTCCCCGGTCGTGTCGGTCCCGACCGCTCGGCGCGAACAATTTCCAAGTTCCCGGTCGTGCCGGTCCGTACTTCTCGGTGCGAACATTATATATGTAGAACGTAATATAACCTAACCTAACCCAACCTAACCTCTCGGTGGTATTATTTTACAGAAAGCCGGGCGTGTCTACTCCTACTTCTCGGTGCGAATATTATGTATATAACATAATATAACCTAACCTAATGCAACCTGGTCGCTCGGTGCGAATATTTTCTAAATTCCCAGTCGTGTCGGTTCCGACCGCTCGGCGCGAATATTTTCTAAGTCCCCGGTCGTGTCGGTCCCGACCTCACAGCGGGAATATTTTCAAAGTCCCCGGTCGTGTCGGTCCCGACCGCTCGGCGCGAATATTTTCAAAGTCCCCGGTCGTGTCGGTCCCGACCGCTCGGCGCGAACAATTTCCAAGTTCCCGGTCGTGCCGGTCCGTACTTCTCGGTGCGAACATTATATATGTAGAACGTAATATAACCTAACCTAACCCAACCTAACCTCTCGATGGTATTATTTTACAGAAAGCCGGGCGTGTCTACTCCTACTTCTCGGTGCGAATATTATGTATATAACATAATATAACCTAACCTAATGCAACCTGGACGCTCGGTGCGAATATTTTCTAAATTCCCAGTCGTGTCGGTTCCGACCGCTCGGCGCGAATATTTTCTACGTCCCCGGTCGTGTCGGTCCCGACCTCACAGCGGGAATATTTTCAAAGTCCCCGGTCGTGTCGGTCCCGACCGCTCGGCGCGAATATTTTCAAAGTCCCCGGTCGTGTCGGTCCCGACCGCTCGGCGCGAACAATTTCCAAGTTCCCGGTCGTGCCGGTCCGTACTTCTCGGTGCGAACATTATATATGTAGAACGTAATATAACCTAACCTAACCCAACCTAACCTCTCGGTGGTATTATTTTACAGAAAGCCGGGCGTGTCTACTCCTACTTCTCGGTGCGAATATTATGTATATAACATAATATAACCTAACCTAATGCAACCTGGTCGCTCGGTGCGAATATTTTCTAAATTCCCAGTCGTGTCGGTTCCGACCGCTCGGCGCGAATATTTTCTAAGTCCCCGGTCGTGTCGGTCCCGACCTCACAGCGGGAATATTTTCAAAGTCCCCGGTCGTGTCGGTCCCGACCGCTCGGCGCGAATATTTTCAAAGTCCCCGGTCGTGTCGGTCCCGACCGCTCGGCGCGAACAATTTCCAAGTTCCCGGTCGTGCCGGTCCGTACTTCTCGGTGCGAACATTATATATGTAGAACGTAATATAACCTAACCTAACCCAACCTAACCTCTCGGTGGTATTATTTTACAGAAAGCCGGGCGTGTCTACTCCTACTTCTCGGTGCGAATATTATGTATATAACATAATATAACCTAACCTAATGCAACCTGGTCGCTCGGTGCGAATATTTTCTAAATTCCCAGTCGTGTCGGTTCCGACCGCTCGGCGCGAATATTTTCTAAGTCCCCGGTCGTGTCGGTCCCGACCTCACAGCGGGAATATTTTCAAAGTCCCCGGTCGTGTCGGTCCCGACCGCTCGGCGCGAATATTTTCAAAGTCCCCGGTCGTGTCGGTCCCGACCGCTCGGCGCGAACAATTTCCAAGTTCCCGGTCGTGCCGGTCCGTACTTCTCGGTGCGAACATTATATATGTAGAACGTAATATAACCTAACCTAACCCAACCTAACCTCTCGGTGGTATTATTTTACAGAAAGCCGGGCGTGTCTACTCCTACTTCTCGGTGCGAATATTATGTATATAACATAATATAACCTAACCTAATGCAACCTGGTCGCTCGGTGCGAATATTTTCTAAATTCCCAGTCGTGTCGGTTCCGACCGCTCGGCGCGAACAATTTCCAAGTTCCCGGTCGTGCCGGTCCGTACTTCTCGGTGCGAACATTATATATGTAGAACGTAATATAACCTAACCTAACCCAACCTAACCTCTCGGTGGTATTATTTTACAGAAAGCCGGGCGTGTCTACTCCTACTTCTCGGTGCGAATATTATGTATATAACATAATATAACCTAGCCTAATGCAACCTGATCGCTCGGTGCAAATATTTTCTAAATTCCCAGTCGTGTCGGTTCCGACCGCTCGGCGCGAATATTTTCTAAGTCTCCGGTCGTGTCGGTCCCGACCTCACAGCGGGAATATTTTCAAAGTCCCCGGTCGTGTCGGTCCCGACCGCTCGGCGCGAATATTTTCAAAGTCCCCGGTCGTGTCGGTCCCGACCGCTCGGCGCGAACAATTTCCAAGTTCCCGGTCGTGCCGGTCCGTACTTCTCGGTGCGAACATTATATATGTAGAACGTAATATAACCTAACCTAACCCAACCTAACCTCTCGGTGGTATTATTTTACAGAAAGCCGGGCGTGTCTACTCCTACTTCTCGGTGCGAATATTATGTATATAACATAATATAACCTAACCTAATGCAACCTGGTCGCTCGGTGCGAATATTTTCTAAATTCCCAGTCGTGTCGGTTCCGACCGCTCGGCGCGAACAATTTCCAAGTTCCCGGTCGTGCCGGTCCGTACTTCTCGGTGCGAACATTATATATGTAGAACGTAATATAACCTAACCTAACCCAACCTAACCTCTCGGTGGTATTATTTTACAGAAAGCCGGGCGTGTCTACTCCTACTTCTCGGTGCGAATATTATGTATATAACATAATATAACCTAACCTAATGCAACCTGGTCGCTCGGTGCGAATATTTTCTAAATTCCCAGTCGTGTCGGTTCCGACCGCTCGGCGCGAACAATTTCCAAGTTCCCGGTCGTGCCGGTCCGTACTTCTCGGTGCGAACATTATATATGTAGAACGTAATATAACCTAACCTAACCCAACCTAACCTCTCGGTGGTATTATTTTACAGAAAGCCGGGCGTGTCTACTCCTACTTCTCGGTGCGAATATTATGTATATAACATAATATAACCTAACCTAATGCAACCTGGTCGCTCGGTGCGAATATTTTCTAAATTCCCAGTCGTGTCGGTTCCGACCGCTCGGCGCGAATATTTTCAAAGTCCCCGGTCGTGTCGGTTCCGACCGCTCGGCGCGAATATTTTCTAAGTCTCCGGTCGTGTCGGTCCCGACCTCACAGCGGGAATATTTTCAAAGTCCCCGGTCGTGTCGGTCCCGACCGCTCGGCGCGAACAATTTCCAAGTTCCCGGTCGTGCCGGTCCGTACTTCTCGGTGCGAACATTATATATGTAGAACGTAATATAACCTAACCTAACCCAACCTAACCTCTCGGTGGTATTATTTTACAGAAAGCCGGGCGTGTCTACTCCTACTTCTCGGTGCGAATATTATGTATATAACATAATATAACCTAACCTAATGCAACCTGGTCGCTCGGTGCGAATATTTTCTAAATTCCCAGTCGTGTCGGTTCCGACCGCTCGGCGCGAACAATTTCCAAGTTCCCGGTCGTGCCGGTCCGTACTTCTCGGTGCGAACATTATATATGTAGAACGTAATATAACCTAACCTAACCCAAGCTAACCTCTCGGTGGTATTATTTTACAGAAAGCCGGGCGTGTCTACTCCTACTTCTCGGTGCGAATATTATGTATATAACATAATATAACCTAACCTAATGCAACCTGGTCGCTCGGTGCGAATATTTTCTAAATTCCCAGTCGTGTCGGTTCCGACCGCTCGGCGCGAATATTTTCTAAGTCCCCGGTCGTGTCGGTCCCGACCTCACAGCGGGAATATTTTCAAAGTCCCCGGTCGTGTCGGTCCCGACCGCTCGGCGCGAATATTTTCAAAGTCCCCGGTCGTGTCGGTCCCGACCGCTCGGCGCGAACAATTTCCAAGTTCCCGGTCGTGCCGGTCCGTACTTCTCGGTGCGAACATTATATATGTAGAACGTAATATAACCTAACCTAACCCAACCTAACCTCTCGGTGGTATTATTTTACAGAAAGCCGGGCGTGTCTACTCCTACTTCTCGGTGCGAATATTATGTATATAACATAATATAACCTAACCTAATGCAACCTGGTCGCTCGGTGCGAATATTTTCTAAATTCCCAGTCGTGTCGGTTCCGACCGCTCGGCGCGAATATTTTCTAAGTCCCCGGTCGTGTCGGTCCCGACCTCACAGCGGGAATATTTTCAAAGTCCCCGGTCGTGTCGGTCCCGACCGCTCGGCGCGAATATTTTCAAAGTCCCCGGTCGTGTCGGTCCCGACCGCTCGGCGCGAACAATTTCCAAGTTCCCGGTCGTGCCGGTCCGTACTTCTCGGTGCGAACATTATATATGTAGAACGTAATATAACCTAACCTAACCCAACCTAACCTCTCGGTGGTATTATTTTACAGAAAGCCGGGCGTGTCTACTCCTACTTCTCGGTGCGAATATTATGTATATAACATAATATAACCTAACCTAATGCAACCTGGTCGCTCGGTGCGAATATTTTCTAAATTCCCAGTCGTGTCGGTTCCGACCGCTCGGCGCGAATATTTTCTAAGTCCCCGGTCGTGTCGGTCCCGACCTCACAGCGGGAATATTTTCAAAGTCCCCGGTCGTGTCGGTCCCGACCGCTCGGCGCGAATATTTTCAAAGTCCCCGGTCGTGTCGGTCCCGACCGCTCGGCGCGAACAATTTCCAAGTTCCCGGTCGTGCCGGTCCGTACTTCTCGGTGCGAACATTATATATGTAGAACGTAATATAACCTAACCTAACCCAACCTAACCTCTCGATGGTATTATTTTACAGAAAGCCGGGCGTGTCTACTCCTACTTCTCGGTGCGAATATTATGTATATAACATAATATAACCTAACCTAATGCAACCTGGACGCTCGGTGCGAATATTTTCTAAATTCCCAGTCGTGTCGGTTCCGACCGCTCGGCGCGAATATTTTCTACGTCCCCGGTCGTGTCGGTCCCGACCTCACAGCGGGAATATTTTCAAAGTCCCCGGTCGTGTCGGTCCCGACCGCTCGGCGCGAATATTTTCAAAGTCCCCGGTCGTGTCGGTCCCGACCGCTCGGCGCGAACAATTTCCAAGTTCCCGGTCGTGCCGGTCCGTACTTCTCGGTGCGAACATTATATATGTAGAACGTAATATAACCTAACCTAACCCAACCTAACCTCTCGGTGGTATTATTTTACAGAAAGCCGGGCGTGTCTACTCCTACTTCTCGGTGCGAATATTATGTATATAACATAATATAACCTAACCTAATGCAACCTGGTCGCTCGGTGCGAATATTTTCTAAATTCCCAGTCGTGTCGGTTCCGACCGCTCGGCGCGAATATTTTCTAAGTCCCCGGTCGTGTCGGTCCCGACCTCACAGCGGGAATATTTTCAAAGTCCCCGGTCGTGTCGGTCCCGACCGCTCGGCGCGAATATTTTCAAAGTCCCCGGTCGTGTCGGTCCCGACCGCTCGGCGCGAACAATTTCCAAGTTCCCGGTCGTGCCGGTCCGTACTTCTCGGTGCGAACATTATATATGTAGAACGTAATATAACCTAACCTAACCCAACCTAACCTCTCGGTGGTATTATTTTACAGAAAGCCGGGCGTGTCTACTCCTACTTCTCGGTGCGAATATTATGTATATAACATAATATAACCTAACCTAATGCAACCTGGTCGCTCGGTGCGAATATTTTCTAAATTCCCAGTCGTGTCGGTTCCGACCGCTCGGCGCGAACAATTTCCAAGTTCCCGGTCGTGCCGGTCCGTACTTCTCGGTGCGAACATTATATATGTAGAACGTAATATAACCTAACCTAACCCAACCTAACCTCTCGGTGGTATTATTTTACAGAAAGCCGGGCGTGTCTACTCCTACTTCTCGGTGCGAATATTATGTATATAACATAATATAACCTAGCCTAATGCAACCTGATCGCTCGGTGCAAATATTTTCTAAATTCCCAGTCGTGTCGGTTCCGACCGCTCGGCGCGAATATTTTCTAAGTCTCCGGTCGTGTCGGTCCCGACCTCACAGCGGGAATATTTTCAAAGTCCCCGGTCGTGTCGGTCCCGACCGCTCGGCGCGAATATTTTCAAAGTCCCCGGTCGTGTCGGTCCCGACCGCTCGGCGCGAACAATTTCCAAGTTCCCGGTCGTGCCGGTCCGTACTTCTCGGTGCGAACATTATATATGTAGAACGTAATATAACCTAACCTAACCCAACCTAACCTCTCGGTGGTATTATTTTACAGAAAGCCGGGCGTGTCTACTCCTACTTCTCGGTGCGAATATTATGTATATAACATAATATAACCTAACCTAATGCAACCTGGTCGCTCGGTGCGAATATTTTCTAAATTCCCAGTCGTGTCGGTTCCGACCGCTCGGCGCGAACAATTTCCAAGTTCCCGGTCGTGCCGGTCCGTACTTCTCGGTGCGAACATTATATATGTAGAACGTAATATAACCTAACCTAACCCAACCTAACCTCTCGGTGGTATTATTTTACAGAAAGCCGGGCGTGTCTACTCCTACTTCTCGGTGCGAATATTATGTATATAACATAATATAACCTAACCTAATGCAACCTGGTCGCTCGGTGCGAATATTTTCTAAATTCCCAGTCGTGTCGGTTCCGACCGCTCGGCGCGAACAATTTCCAAGTTCCCGGTCGTGCCGGTCCGTACTTCTCGGTGCGAACATTATATATGTAGAACGTAATATAACCTAACCTAACCCAACCTAACCTCTCGGTGGTATTATTTTACAGAAAGCCGGGCGTGTCTACTCCTACTTCTCGGTGCGAATATTATGTATATAACATAATATAACCTAACCTAATGCAACCTGGTCGCTCGGTGCGAATATTTTCTAAATTCCCAGTCGTGTCGGTTCCGACCGCTCGGCGCGAATATTTTCAAAGTCCCCGGTCGTGTCGGTTCCGACCGCTCGGCGCGAATATTTTCTAAGTCTCCGGTCGTGTCGGTCCCGACCTCACAGCGGGAATATTTTCAAAGTCCCCGGTCGTGTCGGTCCCGACCGCTCGGCGCGAACAATTTCCAAGTTCCCGGTCGTGCCGGTCCGTACTTCTCGGTGCGAACATTATATATGTAGAACGTAATATAACCTAACCTAACCCAACCTAACCTCTCGGTGGTATTATTTTACAGAAAGCCGGGCGTGTCTACTCCTACTTCTCGGTGCGAATATTATGTATATAACATAATATAACCTAACCTAATGCAACCTGGTCGCTCGGTGCGAATATTTTCTAAATTCCCAGTCGTGTCGGTTCCGACCGCTCGGCGCGAACAATTTCCAAGTTCCCGGTCGTGCCGGTCCGTACTTCTCGGTGCGAACATTATATATGTAGAACGTAATATAACCTAACCTAACCCAAGCTAACCTCTCGGTGGTATTATTTTACAGAAAGCCGGGCGTGTCTACTCCTACTTCTCGGTGCGAATATTATGTATATAACATAATATAACCTAACCTAATGCAACCTGGTCGCTCGGTGCGAATATTTTCTAAATTCCCAGTCGTGTCGGTTCCGACCGCTCGGCGCGAACAATTTCCAAGTTCCCGGTCGTGCCGGTCCGTACTTCTCGGTGCGAACATTATATATGTAGAACGTAATATAACCTAACCTAACCCAACCTAACCTCTCGGTGGTATTATTTTACAGAAAGCCGGGCGTGTCTACTCCTACTTCTCGGTGCGAATATTATGTATATAACATAATATAACCTAACCTAATGCAACCTGGTCGCTCGGTGCGAATATTTTCTAAATTCCCAGTCGTGTCGGTTCCGACCGCTCGGCGCGAATATTTTCAAAGTCCCCGGTCGTGTCGGTCCCGACCGCTCGGCGCGAACCATTTCCAAGTTCCCGGTCGTGCCGGTCCGTACTTCTCGGTGCGAACATTATATATGTAGAACGTAATATAACCTAACCTAACCCAACCTAACCTCTCGGTGGTATTATTTTACAGAAAGTCGGGCGTGTCTACTCCTACTTCTCGGTGCGAATATTATGTATATAACATAATATAACCTAACCTAATGCAACCTGGTCGCTCGGTGCGAATATTTTCTAAATTCCCAGTCGTGTCGGTTCCGACCGCTCGGCGCGAATATTTTCTAAGTCCCCGGTCGTGTCGGTCCCGACCTCACAGCGGGAATATTTTCAAAGTCCCCGGTCGTGTCGGTCCCGACCTCACAGCGGGAATATTTTCAAAGTCCCCGGTCGTGTCGGTCCCGACCGCTCGGCGCGAATATTTTCAAAGTCCCCGGTCGTGTCGGTCCCGACCGCTCGGCGCGAACAATTTCCAAGTTCC
This sequence comes from Xylocopa violacea, assembly GCA_963969225.1. NCBI lineage: Eukaryota > Metazoa > Arthropoda > Insecta > Hymenoptera > Apidae > Xylocopa > Xylocopa violacea. Next base: position 123,826 of record CAXAJV010001299.1, read on the forward strand.
CGGTCGTGCCGGTCCGTACTTCTCGGTGCGAACATTATATATGTAGAACGTAATATAACCTAACCTAACCCAACCTAACCTCTCGGTGGTATTATTTTACAGAAAGCCGGGCGTGTCTACTCCTACTTCTCGGTGCGAATATTATGTATATAACATAATATAACCTAACCTAATGCAACCTGGTCGCTCGGTGCGAATATTTTCTAAATTCCCAGTCGTGTCGGTTCCGACCGCTCGGCGCGAACAATTTCCAAGTTCCCGGTCGTGCCGGTCCGTACTTCTCGGTGCGAACATTATATATGTAGAACGTAATATAACCTAACCTAACCCAACCTAACCTCTCGGTGGTATTATTTTACAGAAAGCCGGGCGTGTCTACTCCTACTTCTCGGTGCGAATATTATGTATATAACATAATATAACCTAACCTAATGCAACCTGGTCGCTCGGTGCGAATATTTTCTAAATTCCCAGTCGTGTCGGTTCCGACCGCTCGGCGCGAATATTTTCTAAGTCCCCGGTCGTGTCGGTCCCGACCTCACAGCGGGAATATTTTCAAAGTCCCCGGTCGTGTCGGTCCCGACCGCTCGGCGCGAATATTTTCAAAGTCCCCGGTCGTGTCGGTCCCGACCGCTCGGCGCGAACAATTTCCAAGTTCCCGGTCGTGCCGGTCCGTACTTCACGGTGCGAACATTATATATGTAGAACGTAATATAACCTAACCTAACCCAACCTAACCTCTCGGTGGTATTATTTTACAGAAAGCCGGGCGTGTCTACTCCTACTTCTCGGTGCGAATATTATGTATATAACATAATATAACCTAACCTAATGCAACCTGGTCGCTCGGTGCGAATATTTTCTAAATTCCCAGTCGTGTCGGTTCCGACCGCTCGGCGCGAATATTTTCTATGTCCCCGGTCGTGTCGGTCCCGACCTCACAGCGGGAATATTTTCAAAGTCCCCGGTCGTGTCGGTCCCGACCGCTCGGCGCGAATATTTTCAAAGTCCCCGGTCGTGTCGGTCCCGACCGCTCGGCGCGAACAATTTCCAAGTTCCCGGTCGTGCCGGTCCGTACTTCTCGGTGCGAACATTATATATGTAGAACGTAATATAACCTAACCTAACCCAACCTAACCTCTCGGTGGTATTATTTTACAGAAAGCCGGGCGTGTCTACTCCTACTTCTCGGTGCGAATATTATGTATATAACATAATATAACCTAACCTAATGCAACCTGGTCGCTCGGTGCGAATATTTTCTAAATTCCCAGTCGTGTCGGTTCCGACCGCTCGGCGCGAATATTTTCTAAGTCCCCGGTCGTGTCGGTCCCGACCTCACAGCGGGAATATTTTCAAAGTCCCCGGTCGTGTCGGTCCCGACCGCTCGGCGCGAATATTTTCAAAGTCCCCGGTCGTGTCGGTCCCGACCGCTCGGCGCGAACAATTTCCAAGTTCCCGGTCGTGCCGGTCCGTACTTCTCGGTGCGAACATTATATATGTAGAACGTAATATAACCTAACCTAACCCAACCTAACCTCTCGGTGGTATTATTTTACAGAAAGCCGGGCGTGTCTACTCCTACTTCTCGGTGCGAATATTATGTATATAACATAATATAACCTAACCTAATGCAACCTGGTCGCTCGGTGCGAATATTTTCTAAATTCCCAGTCGTGTCGGTTCCGACCGCTCGGCGCGAATATTTTCTAAGTCCCCGGTCGTGTCGGTCCCGACCTCACAGCGGGAATATTTTCAAAGTCCCCGGTCGTGTCGGTCCCGACCGCTCGGCGCGAATATTTTCAAAGTCCCCGGTCGTGTCGGTCCCGACCGCTCGGCGCGAACAATTTCCAAGTTCCCGGTCGTGCCGGTCCGTACTTCTCGGTGCGAACATTATATATGTAGAACGTAATATAACCTAACCTAACCCAACCTAACCTCTCGGTGGTATTATTTTACAGAAAGCCGGGCGTGTCTACTCCTACTTCTCGGTGCGAATATTATGTATATAACATAATATAACCTAACCTAATGCAACCTGGTCGCTCGGTGCGAATATTTTCTAAATTCCCAGTCGTGTCGGTTCCGACCGCTCGGCGCGAATATTTTCTAAGTCCCCGGTCGTGTCGGTCCCGACCTCACAGCGGGAATATTTTCAAAGTCCCCGGTCGTGTCGGTCCCGACCGCTCGGCGCGAATATTTTCAAAGTCCCCGGTCGTGTCGGTCCCGACCGCTCGGCGCGAACAATTTCCAAGTTCCCGGTCGTGCCGGTCCGTACTTCTCGGTGCGAACATTATATATGTAGAACGTAATATAACCTAACCTAACCCAACCTAACCTCTCGGTGGTATTATTTTACAGAAAGCCGGGCGTGTCTACTCCTACTTCTCGGTGCGAATATTATGTATATAACATAATATAACCTAACCTAATGCAACCTGGTCGCTCGGTGCGAATATTTTCTAAATTCCCAGTCGTGTCGGTTCCGACCGCTCGGCGCGAATATTTTCTAAGTCCCCGGTCGTGTCGGTCCCGACCTCACAGCGGGAATATTTTCAAAGTCCCCGGTCGTGTCGGTCCCGACCGCTCGGCGCGAATATTTTCAAAGTCCCCGGTCGTGTCGGTCCCGACCGCTCGGCGCGAACAATTTCCAAGTTCCCGGTCGTGCCGGTCCGTACTTCTCGGTGCGAACATTATATATGTAGAACGTAATATAACCTAACCTAACCCAACCTAACCTCTCGGTGGTATTATTTTACAGAAAGCCGGGCGTGTCTACTCCTACTTCTCGGTGCGAATATTATGTATATAACATAATATAACCTAACCTAATGCAACCTGGTCGCTCGGTGCGAATATTTTCTAAATTCCCAGTCGTGTCGGTTCCGACCGCTCGGCGCGAATATTTTCTAAGTCCCCGGTCGTGTCGGTCCCGACCTCACAGCGGGAATATTTTCAAAGTCCCCGGTCGTGTCGGTCCCGACCGCTCGGCGCGAATATTTTCAAAGTCCCCGGTCGTGTCGGTCCCGACCGCTCGGCGCGAACAATTTCCAAGTTCCCGGTCGTGCCGGTCCGTACTTCTCGGTGCGAACATTATATATGTAGAACGTAATATAACCTAACCTAACCCAACCTAACCTCTCGGTGGTATTATTTTACAGAAAGCCGGGCGTGTCTACTCCTACTTCTCGGTGCGAATATTATGTATATAACATAATATAACCTAACCTAATGCAACCTGGTCGCTCGGTGCGAATATTTTCTAAATTCCCAGTCGTGTCGGTTCCGACCGCTCGGCGCGAATATTTTCTAAGTCCCCGGTCGTGTCGGTCCCGACCTCACAGCGGGAATATTTTCAAAGTCCCCGGTCGTGTCGGTCCCGACCGCTCGGCGCGAATATTTTCAAAGTCCCCGGTCGTGTCGGTCCCGACCGCTCGGCGCGAACAATTTCCAAGTTCCCGGTCGTGCCGGTCCGTACTTCTCGGTGCGAACATTATATATGTAGAACGTAATATAACCTAACCTAACCCAACCTAACCTCTCGGTGGTATTATTTTACAGAAAGCCGGGCGTGTCTACTCCTACTTCTCGGTGCGAATATTATGTATATAACATAATATAACCTAACCTAATGCAACCTGGTCGCTCGGTGCGAATATTTTCTAAATTCCCAGTCGTGTCGGTTCCGACCGCTCGGCGCGAATATTTTCTAAGTCCCCGGTCGTGTCGGTCCCGACCTCACAGCGGGAATATTTTCAAAGTCCCCGGTCGTGTCGGTCCCGACCGCTCGGCGCGAATATTTTCAAAGTCCCCGGTCGTGTCGGTCCCGACCGCTCGGCGCGAACAATTTCCAAGTTCCCGGTCGTGCCGGTCCGTACTTCTCGGTGCGAACATTATATATGTAGAACGTAATATAACCTAACCTAACCCAACCTAACCTCTCGGTGGTATTATTTTACAGAAAGCCGGGCGTGTCTACTCCTACTTCTCGGTGCGAATATTATGTATATAACATAATATAACCTAACCTAATGCAACCTGGTCGCTCGGTGCGAATATTTTCTAAATTCCCAGTCGTGTCGGTTCCGACCGCTCGGCGCGAACAATTTCCAAGTTCCCGGTCGTGCCGGTCCGTACTTCTCGGTGCGAACATTATATATGTAGAACGTAATATAACCTAACCTAACCCAACCTAACCTCTCGGTGGTATTATTTTACAGAAAGCCGGGCGTGTCTACTCCTACTTCTCGGTGCGAATATTATGTATATAACATAATATAACCTAACCTAATGCAACCTGGTCGCTCGGTGCGAATATTTTCTAAATTCCCAGTCGTGTCGGTTCCGACCGCTCGGCGCGAATATTTTCTAAGTCCCCGGTCGTGTCGGTCCCGACCTCACAGCGGGAATATTTTCAAAGTCCCCGGTCGTGTCGGTCCCGACCGCTCGGCGCGAATATTTTCAAAGTCCCCGGTCGTGTCGGTCCCGACCGCTCGGCGCGAACAATTTCCAAGTTCCCGGTCGTGCCGGTCCGTACTTCACGGTGCGAACATTATATATGTAGAACGTAATATAACCTAACCTAACCCAACCTAACCTCTCGGTGGTATTATTTTACAGAAAGCCGGGCGTGTCTACTCCTACTTCTCGGTGCGAATATTATGTATATAACATAATATAACCTAACCTAATGCAACCTGGTCGCTCGGTGCGAATATTTTCTAAATTCCCAGTCGTGTCGGTTCCGACCGCTCGGCGCGAATATTTTCTAAGTCCCCGGTCGTGTCGGTCCCGACCTCACAGCGGGAATATTTTCAAAGTCCCCGGTCGTGTCGGTCCCGACCGCTCGGCGCGAATATTTTCAAAGTCCCCGGTCGTGTCGGTCCCGACCGCTCGGCGCGAACAATTTCCAAGTTCCCGGTCGTGCCGGTCCGTACTTCTCGGTGCGAACATTATATATGTAGAACGTAATATAACCTAACCTAACCCAACCTAACCTCTCGGTGGTATTATTTTACAGAAAGCCGGGCGTGTCTACTCCTACTTCTCGGTGCGAATATTATGTATATAACATAATATAACCTAACCTAATGCAACCTGGTCGCTCGGTGCGAATATTTTCTAAATTCCCAGTCGTGTCGGTTCCGACCGCTCGGCGCGAATATTTTCTAAGTCCCCGGTCGTGTCGGTCCCGACCTCACAGCGGGAATATTTTCAAAGTCCCCGGTCGTGTCGGTCCCGACCGCTCGGCGCGAATATTTTCAAAGTCCCCGGTCGTGTCGGTCCCGACCGCTCGGCGCGAACAATTTCCAAGTTCCCGGTCGTGCCGGTCCGTACTTCTCGGTGCGAACATTATATATGTAGAACGTAATATAACCTAACCTAACCCAACCTAACCTCTCGGTGGTATTATTTTACAGAAAGCCGGGCGTGTCTACTCCTACTTCTCGGTGCGAATATTATGTATATAACATAATATAACCTAACCTAATGCAACCTGGTCGCTCGGTGCGAATATTTTCTAAATTCCCAGTCGTGTCGGTTCCGACCGCTCGGCGCGAATATTTTCTAAGTCCCCGGTCGTGTCGGTCCCGACCTCACAGCGGGAATATTTTCAAAGTCCCCGGTCGTGTCGGTCCCGACCGCTCGGCGCGAATATTTTCAAAGTCCCCGGTCGTGTCGGTCCCGACCGCTCGGCGCGAACAATTTCCAAGTTCCCGGTCGTGCCGGTCCGTACTTCTCGGTGCGAACATTATATATGTAGAACGTAATATAACCTAACCTAACCCAACCTAACCTCTCGGTGGTATTATTTTACAGAAAGCCGGGCGTGTCTACTCCTACTTCTCGGTGCGAATATTATGTATATAACATAATATAACCTAACCTAATGCAACCTGGTCGCTCGGTGCGAATATTTTCTAAATTCCCAGTCGTGTCGGTTCCGACCGCTCGGCGCGAATATTTTCTAAGTCCCCGGTCGTGTCGGTCCCGACCTCACAGCGGGAATATTTTCAAAGTCCCCGGTCGTGTCGGTCCCGACCGCTCGGCGCGAATATTTTCAAAGTCCCCGGTCGTGTCGGTCCCGACCGCTCGGCGCGAACAATTTCCAAGTTCCCGGTCGTGCCGGTCCGTACTTCTCGGTGCGAACATTATATATGTAGAACGTAATATAACCTAACCTAACCCAACCTAACCTCTCGGTGGTATTATTTTACAGAAAGCCGGGCGTGTCTACTCCTACTTCTCGGTGCGAATATTATGTATATAACATAATATAACCTAACCTAATGCAACCTGGTCGCTCGGTGCGAATATTTTCTAAATTCCCAGTCGTGTCGGTTCCGACCGCTCGGCGCGAACAATTTCCAAGTTCCCGGTCGTGCCGGTCCGTACTTCTCGGTGCGAACATTATATATGTAGAACGTAATATAACCTAACCTAACCCAACCTAACCTCTCGGTGGTATTATTTTACAGAAAGCCGGGCGTGTCTACTCCTACTTCTCGGTGCGAATATTATGTATATAACATAATATAACCTAACCTAATGCAACCTGGTCGCTCGGTGCGAATATTTTCTAAATTCCCAGTCGTGTCGGTTCCGACCGCTCGGCGCGAATATTTTCTAAGTCCCCGGTCGTGTCGGTCCCGACCTCACAGCGGGAATATTTTCAAAGTCCCCGGTCGTGTCGGTCCCGACCGCTCGGCGCGAATATTTTCAAAGTCCCCGGTCGTGTCGGTCCCGACCGCTCGGCGCGAACAATTTCCAAGTTCCCGGTCGTGCCGGTCCGTACTTCTCGGTGCGAACATTATATATGTAGAACGTAATATAACCTAACCTAACCCAACCTAACCTCTCGGTGGTATTATTTTACAGAAAGCCGGGCGTGTCTACTCCTACTTCTCGGTGCGAATATTATGTATATAACATAATATAACCTAACCTAATGCAACCTGGTCGCTCGGTGCGAATATTTTCTAAATTCCCAGTCGTGTCGGTTCCGACCGCTCGGCGCGAATATTTTCTAAGTCCCCGGTCGTGTCGGTCCCGACCTCACAGCGGGAATATTTTCAAAGTCCCCGGTCGTGTCGGTCCCGACCGCTCGGCGCGAATATTTTCAAAGTCCCCGGTCGTGTCGGTCCCGACCGCTCGGCGCGAACAATTTCCAAGTTCCCGGTCGTGCCGGTCCGTACTTCTCGGTGCGAACATTATATATGTAGAACGTAATATAACCTAACCTAACCCAACCTAACCTCTCGGTGGTATTATTTTACAGAAAGCCGGGCGTGTCTACTCCTACTTCTCGGTGCGAATATTATGTATATAACATAATATAACCTAACCTAATGCAACCTGGTCGCTCGGTGCGAATATTTTCTAAATTCCCAGTCGTGTCGGTTCCGACCGCTCGGCGCGAATATTTTCTAAGTCCCCGGTCGTGTCGGTCCCGACCTCACAGCGGGAATATTTTCAAAGTCCCCGGTCGTGTCGGTCCCGACCGCTCGGCGCGAATATTTTCAAAGTCCCCGGTCGTGTCGGTCCCGACCGCTCGGCGCGAACAATTTCCAAGTTCCCGGTCGTGCCGGTCCGTACTTCTCGGTGCGAACATTATATATGTAGAACGTAATATAACCTAACCTAACCCAAGCTAACCTCTCGGTGGTATTATTTTACAGAAAGCCGGGCGTGTCTACTCCTACTTCTCGGTGCGAATATTATGTATATAACATAATATAACCTAACCTAATGCAACCTGGTCGCTCGGTGCGAATATTTTCTAAATTCCCAGTCGTGTCGGTTCCGACCGCTCGGCGCGAACAATTTCCAAGTTCCCGGTCGTGCCGGTCCGTACTTCTCGGTGCGAACATTATATATGTAGAACGTAATATAACCTAACCTAACCCAACCTAACCTCTCGGTGGTATTATTTTACAGAAAGCCGGGCGTGTCTACTCCTACTTCTCGGTGCGAATATTATGTATATAACATAATATAACCTAACCTAATGCAACCTGGTCGCTCGGTGCGAATATTTTCTAAATTCCCAGTCGTGTCGGTTCCGACCGCTCGGCGCGAATATTTTCTAAGTCCCCGGTCGTGTCGGTCCCGACCTCACAGCGGGAATATTTTCAAAGTCCCCGGTCGTGTCGGTCCCGACCGCTCGGCGCGAATATTTTCAAAGTCCCCGGTCGTGTCGGTCCCGACCGCTCGGCGCGAACAATTTCCAAGTTCCCGGTCGTGCCGGTCCGTACTTCTCGGTGCGAACATTATATATGTAGAACGTAATATAACCTAACCTAACCCAACCTAACCTCTCGGTGGTATTATTTTACAGAAAGCCGGGCGTGTCTACTCCTACTTCTCGGTGCGAATATTATGTATATAACATAATATAACCTAACCTAATGCAACCTGGTCGCTCGGTGCGAATATTTTCTAAATTCCCAGTCGTGTCGGTTCCGACCGCTCGGCGCGAATATTTTCTAAGTCCCCGGTCGTGTCGGTCCCGACCTCACAGCGGGAATATTTTCAAAGTCCCCGGTCGTGTCGGTCCCGACCGCTCGGCGCGAATATTTTCAAAGTCCCCGGTCGTGTCGGTCCCGACCGCTCGGCGCGAACAATTTCCAAGTTCCCGGTCGTGCCGGTCCGTACTTCTCGGTGCGAACATTATATATGTAGAACGTAATATAACCTAACCTAACCCAACCTAACCTCTCGGTGGTATTATTTTACAGAAAGCCGGGCGTGTCTACTCCTACTTCTCGGTGCGAATATTATGTATATAACATAATATAACCTAACCTAATGCAACCTGGTCGCTCGGTGCGAATATTTTCTAAATTCCCAGTCGTGTCGGTTCCGACCGCTCGGCGCGAATATTTTCTAAGTCCCCGGTCGTGTCGGTCCCGACCTCACAGCGGGAATATTTTCAAAGTCCCCGGTCGTGTCGGTCCCGACCGCTCGGCGCGAATATTTTCAAAGTCCCCGGTCGTGTCGGTCCCGACCGCTCGGCGCGAACAATTTCCAAGTTCCCGGTCGTGCCGGTCCGTACTTCTCGGTGCGAACATTATATATGTAGAACGTAATATAACCTAACCTAACCCAACCTAACCTCTCGGTGGTATTATTTTACAGAAAGCCGGGCGTGTCTACTCCTACTTCTCGGTGCGAATATTATGTATATAACATAATATAACCTAACCTAATGCAACCTGGTCGCTCGGTGCGAATATTTTCTAAATTCCCAGTCGTGTCGGTTCCGACCGCTCGGCGCGAATATTTTCTAAGTCCCCGGTCGTGTCGGTCCCGACCTCACAGCGGGAATATTTTCAAAGTCCCCGGTCGTGTCGGTCCCGACCGCTCGGCGCGAATATTTTCAAAGTCCCCGGTCGTGTCGGTCCCGACCGCTCGGCGCGAACAATTTCCAAGTTCCCGGTCGTGCCGGTCCGTACTTCTCGGTGCGAACATTATATATGTAGAACGTAATATAACCTAACCTAACCCAACCTAACCTCTCGGTGGTATTATTTTACAGAAAGCCGGGCGTGTCTACTCCTACTTCTCGGTGCGAATATTATGTATATAACATAATATAACCTAACCTAATGCAACCTGGTCGCTCGGTGCGAATATTTTCTAAATTCCCAGTCGTGTCGGTTCCGACCGCTCGGCGCGAATATTTTCTAAGTCCCCGGTCGTGTCGGTCCCGACCTCACAGCGGGAATATTTTCAAAGTCCCCGGTCGTGTCGGTCCCGACCGCTCGGCGCGAATATTTTCTAAGTCTCCGGTCGTGTCGGTCCCGACCTCACAGCGGGAATATTTTCAAAGTCCCCGGTCGTGTCGGTCCCGACCGCTCGGCGCGAATATTTTCAAAGTCCCCGGTCGTGTCGATCCCGACCGCTCGGCGCGAACAATTTCCAAGTTCCCGGTCGTGCCGGTCCGTACTTCTCGGTGCGAACATTATATATGTAGAACGTAATATAACCTAACCTAACCCAACCTAACCTCTCGGTGGTATTATTTTACAGAAAGCCGGGCGTGTCTACTCCTACTTCTCGGTGCGAATATTATGTATATAACATAATATAACCTAACCTAATGCAACCTGGTCGCTCGGTGCGAATATTTTCTAAATTCCCAGTCGTGTCGGTTCCGACCGCTCGGCGCGAATATTTTCAAAGTCGACGGTCGTGTCGGTCCCGACCGCTCGGCGCGAACAATTTCCAAGTTCCCGGTCGTGCCGGTCCGTACTTCTCGGTGCGAACATTATATATGTAGAACGTAATATAACCTAACCTAACCCAACCTAACCTCTCGGTGGTATTATTTTACAGAAAGCCGGGCGTGTCTACTCCTACTTCTCGGTGCGAATATTATGTATATAACATAATATAACCTAACCTAATGCAACCTGGTCGCTCGGTGCGAATATTTTCTAAATTCCCAGTCGTGTCGGTTCCGACCGCTCGGCGCGAATATTTTCTAAGTCCCCGGTCGTGTCGGTCCCGACCTCACAGCGGGAATATTTTCAAAGTCCCCGGTCGTGTCGGTCCCGACCGCTCGGCGCGAATATTTTCAAAGTCGACGGTCGTGTCGGTCCCGACCGCTCGGCGCGAACAATTTCCAAGTTCCCGGTCGTGCCGGTCCGTACTTCTCGGTGCGAACATTATATATGTAGAACGTAATATAACCTAACCTAACCCAACCTAACCTCTCGATGGTATTATTTTACAGAAAGCCGGGCGTGTCTACTCCTACTTCTCGGTGCGAATATTATGTATATAACATAATATAACCTAACCTAATGCAACCTGGTCGCTCGGTGCGAATATTTTCTAAATTCCCAGTCGTGTCGGTTCCGACCGCTCGGCGCGAATATTTTCTAAGTCCCCGGTCGTGTCGGTCCCGACCTCACAGCGGGAATATTTTCAAAGTCCCCGGTCGTGTCGGTCCCGACCGCTCGGCGCGAATATTTTCAAAGTCCCCGGTCGTGTCGGTCCCGACCGCTCGGCGCGAACAATTTCCAAGTTCCCGGTCGTGCCGGTCCGTACTTCTCGGTGCGAACATTGTATATGTAGAACGTAATATAACCTAACCTAACCCAACCTAACCTCTCGGTGGTATTATTTTACAGAAAGCCGGGCGTGTCTACTCCTACTTCTCGGTGCGAATATTATGTATATAACATAATATAACCTAACCTAATGCAACCTGGTCGCTCGGTGCGAATATTTTCTAAATTCCCAGTCGTGTCGGTTCCGACCGCTCGGCGCGAATATTTTCTAAGTCCCCGGTCGTGTCGGTCCCGACCTCACAGCGGGAATATTTTCAAAGTCCCCGGTCGTGTCGGTCCCGACCGCTCGGCGCGAATATTTTCAAAGTCGACGGTCGTGTCGGTCCCGACCGCTCGGCGCGAACAATTTCCAAGTTCCCGGTCGTGCCGGTCCGTACTTCTCGGTGCGAACATTATATATGTAGAACGTAATATAACCTAACCTAACCCAACCTAACCTCTCGATGGTATTATTTTACAGAAAGCCGGGCGTGTCTACTCCTACTTCTCGGTGCGAATATTATGTATATAACATAATATAACCTAACCTAATGCAACCTGGTCGCTCGGTGCGAATATTTTCTAAATTCCCAGTCGTGTCGGTTCCGACCGCTCGGCGCGAATATTTTCTAAGTCCCCGGTCGTGTCGGTCCCGACCTCACAGCGGGAATATTTTCAAAGTCCCCGGTCGTGTCGGTCCCGACCGCTCGGCGCGAATATTTTCAAAGTCCCCGGTCGTGTCGGTCCCGACCGCTCGGCGCGAACAATTTCCAAGTTCCCGGTCGTGCCGGTCCGTACTTCTCGGTGCGAACATTATATATGTAGAACGTAATATAACCTAACCTAACCCAACCTAACCTCTCGGTGGTATTATTTTACAGAAAGCCGGGCGTGTCTACTCCTACTTCTCGGTGCGAATATTATGTATATAACATAATATAACCTAACCTAATGCAACCTGGTCGCTCGGTGCGAATATTTTCTAAATTCCCAGTCGTGTCGGTTCCGACCGCTCGGCGCGAATATTTTCTAAGTCCCCGGTCGTGTCGGTCCCGACCTCACAGCGGGAATATTTTCAAAGTCCCCGGTCGTGTCGGTCCCGACCGCTCGGCGCGAATATTTTCTAAGTCTCCGGTCGTGTCGGTCCCGACCTCACAGCGGGAATATTTTCAAAGTCCCCGGTCGTGTCGGTCCCGACCGCTCGGCGCGAATATTTTCAAAGTCCCCGGTCGTGTCGATCCCGACCGCTCGGCGCGAACAATTTCCAAGTTCCCGGTCGTGCCGGTCCGTACTTCTCGGTGCGAACATTATATATGTAGAACGTAATATAACCTAACCTAACCCAACCTAACCTCTCGGTGGTATTATTTTACAGAAAGCCGGGCGTGTCTACTCCTACTTCTCGGTGCGAATATTATGTATATAACATAATATAACCTAACCTAATGCAACCTGGTCGCTCGGTGCGAATATTTTCTAAATTCCCAGTCGTGTCGGTTCCGACCGCTCGGCGCGAATATTTTCAAAGTCGACGGTCGTGTCGGTCCCGACCGCTCGGCGCGAACAATTTCCAAGTTCCCGGTCGTGCCGGTCCGTACTTCTCGGTGCGAACATTATATATGTAGAACGTAATATAACCTAACCTAACCCAACCTAACCTCTCGGTGGTATTATTTTACAGAAAGCCGGGCGTGTCTACTCCTACTTCTCGGTGCGAATATTATGTATATAACATAATATAACCTAACCTAATGCAACCTGGTCGCTCGGTGCGAATATTTTCTAAATTCCCAGTCGTGTCGGTTCCGACCGCTCGGCGCGAATATTTTCTAAGTCCCCGGTCGTGTCGGTCCCGACCTCACAGCGGGAATATTTTCAAAGTCCCCGGTCGTGTCGGTCCCGACCGCTCGGCGCGAATATTTTCAAAGTCCCCGGTCGTGTCGGTCCCGACCGCTCGGCGCGAACAATTTCCAAGTTCCCGGTCGTGCCGGTCCGTACTTCTCGGTGCGAACATTATATATGTAGAACGTAATATAACCTAACCTAACCCAACCTAACCTCTCGGTGGTATTATTTTACAGAAAGCCGGGCGTGTCTACTCCTACTTCTCGGTGCGAATATTATGTATATAACATAATATAACCTAACCTAATGCAACCTGGTCGCTCGGTGCGAATATTTTCTAAATTCCCAGTCGTGTCGGTTCCGACCGCTCGGCGCGAATATTTTCTAAGTCCCCGGTCGTGTCGGTCCCGACCTCACAGCGGGAATATTTTCAAAGTCCCCGGTCGTGTCGGTCCCGACCGCTCGGCGCGAATATTTTCTAAGTCTCCGGTCGTGTCGGTCCCGACCTCACAGCGGGAATATTTTCAAAGTCCCCGGTCGTGTCGGTCCCGACCGCTCGGCGCGAATATTTTCAAAGTCCCCGGTCGTGTCGATCCCGACCGCTCGGCGCGAACAATTTCCAAGTTCCCGGTCGTGCCGGTCCGTACTTCTCGGTGCGAACATTATATATGTAGAACGTAATATAACCTAACCTAACCCAACCTAACCTCTCGGTGGTATTATTTTACAGAAAGCCGGGCGTGTCTACTCCTACTTCTCGGTGCGAATATTATGTATATAACATAATATAACCTAACCTAATGCAACCTGGTCGCTCGGTGCGAATATTTTCTAAATTCCCAGTCGTGTCGGTTCCGACCGCTCGGCGCGAATATTTTCAAAGTCGACGGTCGTGTCGGTCCCGACCGCTCGGCGCGAACAATTTCCAAGTTCCCGGTCGTGCCGGTCCGTACTTCTCGGTGCGAACATTATATATGTAGAACGTAATATAACCTAACCTAACCCAACCTAACCTCTCGGTGGTATTATTTTACAGAAAGCCGGGCGTGTCTACTCCTACTTCTCGGTGCGAATATTATGTATATAACATAATATAACCTAACCTAATGCAACCTGGTCGCTCGGTGCGAATATTTTCTAAATTCCCAGTCGTGTCGGTTCCGACCGCTCGGCGCGAATATTTTCTAAGTCCCCGGTCGTGTCGGTCCCGACCGCTCGGCGCGAATATTTTCAAAGTCCCCGGTCGTGTCGGTCCCGACCGCTCGGCGCGAACAATTTCCAAGTTCCCGGTCGTGCCGGTCCGTACTTCTCGGTGCGAACATTATATATGTAGAACGTAATATAACCTAACCTAACCCAACCTAACCTCTCGGTGGTATTATTTTACAGAAAGCCGGGCGTGTCTACTCCTACTTCTCGGTGCGAATATTATGTATATAACATAATATAACCTAACCTAATGCAACCTGGTCGCTCGGTGCGAATATTTTCTAAATTCCCAGTCGTGTCGGTTCCGACCGCTCGGCGCGAACAATTTCCAAGTTCCCGGTCGTGCCGGTCCGTACTTCTCGGTGCGAACATTATATATGTAGAACGTAATATAACCTAACCTAACCCAACCTAACCTCTTGGTGGTATTATTTTACAGAAAGCCGGGCGTGTCTACTCCTACTTCTCGGTGCGAATATTATGTATATAACATAATATAACCTAACCTAATGCAACCTGGTCGCTCGGTGCGAATATTTTCTAAATTCCCAGTCGTGTCGGTTCCGACCGCTCGGCGCGAATATTTTCAAAGTCCCCGGTCGTGTCGGTCCCGACCGCTCGGCGCGAATATTTTCAAAGTCCCCGGTCGTGTCGGTCCCGACCGCTCGGCGCGAACAATTTCCAAGTTCCCGGTCGTGCCGGTCCGTACTTCTCGGTGCGAACATTATATATGTAGAACGTAATATAACCTAACCTAACCCAACCTAACCTCTCGGTGGTATTATTTTACAGAAAGCCGGGCGTGTCTACTCCTACTTCTCGGTGCGAATATTATGTATATAACATAATATAACCTAACCTAATGCAACCTGGTCGCTCGGTGCGAATATTTTCTAAATTCCCAGTCGTGTCGGTTCCGACCGCTCGGCGCGAACAATTTCCAAGTTCCCGGTCGTGCCGGTCCGTACTTCTCGGTGCGAACATTATATATGTAGAACGTAATATAACCTAACCTTTTTTTTTTTTTTTTTTTTTTTACGTGGGGAAATCCTCATGGATACCTCGGAGTTCGGGGGAACTCCGAGGTTATGCCGGACTCTTACCGGCTGAAACCCCACGGTGGCCACCAACGACGCTACTGAGGGAGAGCCGGGATCTCTTTCGAACGCGACCGGCTCCCCCTCAGCGTCTGCAGCCTCCCAGAAGAAGTCTGGGAGGCTCCCATCCCGAAAGGGAGAGGTCGCATCTAAGATGCGACCCCTCCCTCTCCCAAAGGATACCCCTGCAGCGACTGCGGGGCCACGTCCGAAGTCGCTGCACGTCTCGAAGGGGTGGCGTGCAATGGTCGCGATGGGCCCCCGTCCATCACGACCGAGTCACCCCTCCGGACGGCCCCCCGCGCGGGTCACGGCCGTGGCGTACGCGGCTACGCCCCGGCCCGCGCGAGGGCCTGTCACCCCCCGGAGACTGAGTCCCCTATGGGCGCCCGGCGATGTCCACACGGTGGACATCCCCCGGCGCCGGTGGAGGGCGGCGTCGCCTGCGTCGCCGCCGTTGACGGGAGGGATCGCTAACTTCGCGATCCCTCTCCGCCCCCTCCTTCGCCCGCATGACGGCCTCGCAGAAGGCCGCCATAGCCCGCCAGGATCTGGCATCCTCCACCATCCGTCTAAGTACGGATGGCAATGCCAGATCCTGGCCCACCTCGCTCCGGAGGACACGACGCCGCACCTCCCACGCTGGACAAAACTCCAGTGTGTGCTGCGCCGTGTCCCTCTGGTCACCACAGTGGTGACACGCCGCCGTGGCTTCCCGTCCTATCCGGCGCAGGTACTCACCGAAGCATCCGTGCCCGGTGAGGACCTGCGTGGTCCTGTAGGATAGCCCTCGGCTTCGGCTCACCCATCTATCGAGGATGGGCAATACCGCCCCGACGGTCCGGTGACTCCCATGGGTGGCGCGAAGTCGCTCCTCCCACTTGGCCACCAAAGACCGCCAGGCCCAGGCTCTGACCGCCTCCTCCGACTGGGGTGAGACATCATGGCAGAGACGAAGGTGTCCGTAGACAAACGCTTCGCGCTCCGCCAGGAGCTCCAGGGGTGGTAACCCTGCCAGAGTTCCCGCCGCCTCATGAGACACCGTGCGATATCCCCTGATCACCCTGATGGCAAGGCGCCGCCAAACACTGCGAAGCAGTGCCCGGCTGCGCCGGTTGGCCATCAGGGCGTCCGCCCAGATCGGGGCCCCATATAGTGCCATCGACCGCACGATGCCCGCATAAAGGCGGCGTACCCTCGCGTCCGGACCCCCCAGGTTAGGCAGCAAGCGACCCAAGCTGGCCGCCGCTTTTTCCAACCTGGGTGCCAGGAGCGCGAAGTGGCGCCCAAAAGCCCAGGAGCCGTCCAGGTGAAGTCCGAGATATTTTATCGCGGGCTTCACCTGGATGCGGGTGTCCCCTACTCGGATCCAGGTATCGGCGAGTGACCTCCCATTTCGACGGAGGAGATGACGGTCCAAGAACCACATCGCCTCCGTCTTGTGAGGAGCCAGCTCCAAACCCATACCCCGAATCAGGGAAGCCACGGTGGCCACTCCCACCTCGGCGCGCCGGACGATCCTCCCGCTGGTACGCCCACCGGCTACCAACACGGTATCGTCAGCGTAGCAGACTACGCTGACACCGTTGGGAAGGAGGACCCGCAGCGCCGCGTCGTACCCCACGTCCCACAGGAGGGGTCCCAAAACTGACCCCTGGGGTACGCCACGACTAATCTCCCTCGTGCAGGTGTTTCCACCCCGGCCCACGTACTCGACGCACCTGCCGCAAAGGTAGGAGCCGACCGCCACCCGCAGGTATTGAGGGACTCCATGTCGTTCGAGTCCCCTGCGGATGGCCTCCCAGGAGAGGGAGTTGAAGGCATTGACGATGTCCAAGGACACCGCCAATGCCATCCCTCCCCGGGCAGTAGCCGAGCGCGCCAAGGTACGGACCCGATCGATCGCGTCGATCGTGGACCGCCCCCGGCGGAAGCCGAACTGGCACTCGGCCAGGTCGGGTCCTATCCGCTCCAGGTGCCTGGTGAGTCGGGAAGCCACGATTCTCTCGTAGAGCTTTCCGATCTCATCCAGGAGCACGATGGGCCGATAGCCCGAGGGAGATTCAGCGTCCCGGCCCTCCTTCCGCAGGAGGACCAGGCGTCCGAGCCGCCACCGAGATGGGAACGTCCCCGACTTCAGGATGGCTGTAAAAAGCCTCCGAAGTCGGGGACCCAGAACGCGCAGGGCCAAGACCAGCACGCGGCCGGGGACGCCGTCCGGACCCGGAGCCGTATTCCGAGCCCCGAGACGTCTCACCGCCCCGGCCAACTCCTCCTCCGTAACCTCCAGCCCCGCGGACCACCCGTCCACCTGAGTCGGGAAGGCGGCCGATGCGCTCCCAGATGGGAACAACGCATCGACCACCTCTCCGAGAAGCCGGGGTTCCATCGTCTCAGTCACCGGGGGGCCATAAGCCCTAAGCTTGTTTAGGACAAGCCTATATGGACGCCCCCACGGATCCTGATCCAACGAACGAAGAAGTCCGTCCCAAGCGCTGGTCTTGGCCCTCCCGATGGCCTGTTGCAGCTGAACCGTCAGCTGACGATATTCGGCGTACAACAGGGCCGTCCGTGCCTCGTCCCGACGTCTCCTCCTCCGAGACCTGGTGTACCGGCGTCGCGCCATCGCGCAACTCGCTCGGAGCCGCGCGATGTCGTCCGACCACCAATACACCGGCCTCCGGGGCGGAAGTCGACCGGCCCTCGGCATCGCCGTCCTGCAGATTGCAGTCAGGGCGCCATCGAACCAGTCGGCCTCCGCCTCCACGTCGGCGACGGGCTCGGCCGACGGCTCCGACCAAGCCACGGCATGGACGGCAGCCATCAGGGCGTCCTCGTCAAGGGCTCTGAGAGCCCACCTCCTTCGCTGCTGGCGTGGACCAGCTTGGCGGCCCGGGGCGGTCCCGGAAACTTCTATCCGAACGTACCAGTGATCGGATAGAGTCTCCGTGGACTCGTCCACCGTCCACCCCGTGACCCGCGGTACGGCGGCAGGGGAAGCCCATGAAAGATCCACGATGCTTGTACCCTGCCATCGCACGCACGTACTGGTCGATCCTCGGTTGAGCAACCGAAGTTCGAGACCAGCAGCCCACTCCAAAACCGTCTCGCCCCTCGCGTCCGTCTTTGGGGACCCCCATGCTGAAGCATGGGCGTTGAAGTCCCCCAAGACGAGTACCTGGCGGGCCGAGAACTGGGACAAAAAGTTCCCAAGCCCGTCCAGATACTCCTCGAACGACTCTAGGGGCCAGCGCGGTGGAGCATAGGTCCCCACCAGCACGAAGCCCGCCCAGTCCACAGCCACGAAGCCCCGCCCATCGCCCAAAAAGGCGAAGGGCGGAACCCGCGAGGACGCAGACTGAGCTATGGCCACCGACCCATCGCGATCCCCGACCCAGGACGGTCGGTCCGGGACAACGAAGGGTTCAGCGACCACCGCAACGTCAACCCCGCCCGCCATAAGACCCTCGACCAAGAGATCGTGGGCTCGGCGGGCGTGGTTGACGTTCGCCTGGAGGACTCTGGTCGGGGGGAAGTTTATGCCATATCCATGGCCTCCCCCCGGCCAGAGTCCTCCGCCGGGGTAACCATGCCCCCGGCCTCCTTCACCCCCTTAGTGCCCCCTCCCGGCGGCCCACCCTCCACACCCTCCTTCGGAGGCTGCGGCGCCCTCGTCCCCAATCGCCCCTTCCTCGTCGGGGGGTTACATTTAACCCCCCCGAGTCTATGGTCGGCCGGTCGCCCCAAGTCCGCACACAGCGGACAGTGGGGGGCGGCCGCCCGACACACATTCGCTCGGTGACCGGGGGAACCGCAGTTATAGCAAAGGTCGCCCCGGTCAACTTCGGCAGAGCAATGCTGCCGCACGTGCCCCTTAGCCAGACAGCGATAACACTGCTGGGGACGAGGTTTCAGGGCCTCCACCTTGGCCCTGCACCAACCAACCCTGATCCACCCCAAGGTTGCAGCTTTACGAGCGGCAACCAAGGGGCATTGGATCCAGAGGGTTCCTAGTCCCAGAGGTGAGGACCTTATCTCACCGGTCCTCACCTCCGCGGCCAGGCACCCTGCCGCCGCAGCCACCGACTCCGCCACCTCAGATGAGGTGACGGAGTCGTCCAGCCCACTCACCCTCAACTCCGCCTTCTTAGAAGGGCATGAGACCCGGACCTCTGTGTCCGCCAAGGCCGCCCTTAGCTTATCTGCTAAGAGGGCGGCCTTTGCCGCCCTCTCAGGACCGGGGATTTCCAATAGGAAACCCCCAGTCCTTCCGCGCCTTGGGCGCACCTCCTCGATCCCTAACTCGCTCAGGGAGACCCTCTGCCGAGCCGCGACCAGGATCTCCTGATAAGATCCTTTGCTGCCCGAGGGCAGCGTAAGGGCCACAGCCGCGGCTCGAGGGGGCCTCCCGAGCTTGACGGGCGCCTTGGCGGTCCCAGAGGTCTCCTGCATCTGCTTTTTCGCAGCCCTCTGCGCCTTCCGCCCAACCACCTTAGCCCACGACACCTCGCCCTGAGCCGACCCACCAGATGATTGGCACGCTGTCTGCACCTTTGGTGCCTCCACCGTTACCCTCCGCCCGGAAACCGAGCGGCCGCGAACCACCTCCTTCTTCGAAGAAGAAGTCCCAGCAGCGGGAGGCGTAGACGCCTCCGCCTTCTCCTTCTTCTTCTTCTTTTTCTTCCCCGTCACCCCCCCAGCAGCCGCATCACCACCGCTCGCAGGAGTGGGTGTAGTGACGGCTACGGTTCGGGCCGAAGGGGAAGAAGCAGACCCCTTCAACCTTGCCGTATAAGCCGACAGCTTTTCGTCGACGAAGCGGGCGACTGTATCTGCGAGCGAGACCATGTCGACCGCACCGCCGACTTTATCAACCTCCGCCCCATGCGCCGGAGGCGGAGTTCGCCTCTCCAGATCCTTAATGCGGCCCCGTAGTACCGCATTTTCGGCCTTCATGGCCTCCAATTCTCCTCTCAGGGCGGATAAGTCCGCCCTGACTTCAAGTCCTTTTCGCGCGGGGGACTTGGAAGACTCCAACGCGCTTTGCACAAGTGCGCACAAAGTGCGCGCACTTTCGCGTAATCTTCGCGCGAACTCTCCTTTCAGGTTTGTTGACCTGGCCGCCACCCATTCGACGCGGTTCATTGCCGCGAGGGCTTCTCGTCTCAACTCCACAGAGGAGACGCCCATGAATTCCCGGGCATACTCATCTACGGAGGGAAGATATTTGGACGACTTGCTTGGCGGCGGGGCCGGATCATCGGGCCCGCAACCCAGAATTTTCTGTTCCTCCTGGAGTCTTAACAGCTTCACCTCCGTCTGGAGGAGTTTCTCCTTGGCCGCTTGAAGGCCCACATACTCGCCCGTTGTCGGGGGGCGTCCCCTCTTCCTAGACGGTCCGGACCCAGCAGCCCTCAGAGACGACCAAGACACATCAGTGTCGTAGTCGTGCTCCGAGGGGGCAGGAGAGGCCACCCTGGAAGGCACGTCTTCCTCCCTGCTGTGGGGACGAGAAAGGGACCACCCACGTGTGTTGTACCTCCCTTCCCTCCCTTCTCTCCCAGAACGGAGCGCCTCCGATCTCGGCGCTCCGGCCCTCTCATCGGCAATCTGCGAAGAGGCAAGCCTCTCCACAGATACGACCACTGGACGCACTGGCGCCGGCATCGAAGTGCCAGCTCCATCGCCCCTCCCACACCTACTCCCCCCCAACCCGGTTTTATTAAAAGAATCCATAAGAATCCCACGAGTAGTGTCGGAATAACCCTGTCACCCCCGGCAGAGCCGCGTACCGGGGGAAGGCATTTATACACCCGGGGGGCGCCAGGTACCCCGGGGTTGGTCCGCTCAGCACCGATGCACCCACCGGCCACACCCAGCCGCGAAGGACTGAGCGCGTCCCCTCGCCGCGGACCGAAACTTGAGACAGAGACTTTTTATAGAGGTTTATCCCCTCGCGGGCCGGCCGGTTAAGGCAAGCCCCCCGCTCCGGCGAAACATGACCACCGGTCTACGGTATCAGCCAGAGCCCCGTTAGCCACTGGGACAAGCCCAGTGTTACCAGGTTCCACCACGAGGAGGAGGGGATGGCACGTGTTGTTGCAAACTGCAACTGCAGTCCGCAACAACTTTAGAACCCAATATAACCTAACCTAACCCAACCTAACCTCTCGGTGGTATTATTTTACAGAAAGCCGGGCGTGTCTACTCCTACTTCTCGGTGCGAATATTATGTATATAACATAATATAACCTAACCTAATGCAACCTGGTCGCTCGGTGCGAATATTTTCTAAATTCCCAGTCGTGTCGGTTCCGACCGCTCGGCGCGAACAATTTCCAAGTTCCCGGTCGTGCCGGTCCGTACTTCTCGGTGCGAACATTATATATGTAGAACGTAATATAACCTAACCTAACCCAACCTAACCTCTCGGTGGTATTATTTTACAGAAAGCCGGGCGTGTCTACTCCTACTTCTCGGTGCGAATATTATGTATATAACATAATATAACCTAACCTAATGCAACCTGGTCGCTCGGTGCGAATATTTTCTAAATTCCCAGTCGTGTCGGTTCCGACCGCTCGGCGCGAATATTTTCAAAGTCCCCGGTCGTGTCGGTCCCGACCGCTCGGCGCGAACCATTTCCAAGTTCCCGGTCGTGCCGGTCCGTACTTCTCGGTGCGAACATTATATATGTAGAACGTAATATAACCTAACCTAACCCAACCTAACCTCTCGGTGGTATTATTTTACAGAAAGTCGGGCGTGTCTACTCCTACTTCTCGGTGCGAATATTATGTATATAACATAATATAACCTAACCTAATGCAACCTGGTCGCTCGGTGCGAATATTTTCTAAATTCCCAGTCGTGTCGGTTCCGACCGCTCGGCGCGAATATTTTCTAAGTCCCCGGTCGTGTCGGTCCCGACCTCACAGCGGGAATATTTTCAAAGTCCCCGGTCGTGTCGGTCCCGACCGCTCGGCGCGAATATTTTCAAAGTCCCCGGTCGTGTCGGTCCCGACCGCTCGGCGCGAACAATTTCCAAGTTCCCGGTCGTGCCGGTCCGTACTTCACGGTGCGAACATTATATATGTAGAACGTAATATAACCTAACCTAACCCAACCTAACCTCTCGGTGGTATTATTTTACAGAAAGCCGGGCGTGTCTACTCCTACTTCTCGGTGCGAATATTATGTATATAACATAATATAACCTAACCTAATGCAACCTGGTCGCTCGGTGCGAATATTTTCTAAATTCCCAGTCGTGTCGGTTCCGACCGCTCGGCGCGAATATTTTCTAAGTCCCCGGTCGTGTCGGTCCCGACCTCACAGCGGGAATATTTTCAAAGTCCCCGGTCGTGTCGGTCCCGACCGCTCGGCGCGAATATTTTCAAAGTCCCCGGTCGTGTCGGTCCCGACCGCTCGGCGCGAACAATTTCCAAGTTCCCGGTCGTGCCGGTCCGTACTTCTCGTTGCGAACATTATATATGTAGAACGTAATATAACCTAACCTAACCCAACCTAACCTCTCGGTGGTATTATTTTACAGAAAGCCGGGCGTGTCTACTCCTACTTCTCGGTGCGAATATTATGTATATAACATAATATAACCTAACCTAATGCAACCTGGTCGCTCGGTGCGAATATTTTCTAAATTCCCAGTCGTGTCGGTTCCGACCGCTCGGCGCGAATATTTTCAAAGTCCCCGGTCGTGTCGGTCCCGACCGCTCGGCGCGAACCATTTCCAAGTTCCCGGTCGTGCCGGTCCGTACTTCTCGGTGCGAACATTATATATGTAGAACGTAATATAACCTAACCTAACCCAACCTAACCTCTCGGTGGTATTATTTTACAGAAAGTCGAGCGTGTCTACTCCTACTTCTCGGTGCGAATATTATGTATATAACATAATATAACCTAACCTAATGCAACCTGGTCGCTCGGTGCGAATATTTTCTAAATTCCCAGTCGTGTCGGTTCCGACCGCTCGGCGCGAATATTTTCTAAGTCCCCGGTCGTGTCGGTCCCGACCTCACAGCGGGAATATTTTCAAAGTCCCCGGTCGTGTCGGTCCCGACCGCTCGGCGCGAATATTTTCAAAGTCCCCGGTCGTGTCGGTCCCGACCGCTCGGCGCGAACAATTTCCAAGTTCCCGGTCGTGCCGGTCCGTACTTCACGGTGCGAACATTATATATGTAGAACGTAATATAACCTAACCTAACCCAACCTAACCTCTCGGTGGTATTATTTTACAGAAAGCCGGGCGTGTCTACTCCTACTTCTCGGTGCGAATATTATGTATATAACATAATATAACCTAACCTAATGCAACCTGGTCGCTCGGTGCGAATATTTTCTAAATTCCCAGTCGTGTCGGTTCCGACCGCTCGGCGCGAACAATTTCCAAGTTCCCGGTCGTGCCGGTCCGTACTTCTCGGTGCGAACATTATATGTGTAGAACGTAATATAACCTAACCTAACCCAACCTAACCTCTCGGTGGTATTATTTTACAGAAAGCCGGGCGTGTCTACTCCTACTTCTCGGTGCGAATATTATGTATATAACATAATATAACCTAACCTAATGCAACCTGGTCGCTCGGTGCGAATATTTTCTAAATTCCCAGTCGTGTCGGTTCCGACCGCTCGGCGCGAACAATTTCCAAGTTCCCGGTCGTGCCGGTCCGTACTTCTCGGTGCGAACATTATATATGTAGAACGTAATATAACCTAACCTAACCCAACCTAACCTCTCGGTGGTATTATTTTACAGAAAGCCGGGCGTGTCTACTCCTACTTCTCGGTGCGAATATTATGTATATAACATAATATAACCTAACCTAATGCAACCTGGTCGCTCGGTGCGAATATTTTCTAAATTCCCAGTCGTGTCGGTTCCGACCGCTCGGCGCGAATATTTTCAAAGTCCCCGGTCGTGTCGGTCCCGACCGCTCGGCGCGAACCATTTCCAAGTTCCCGGTCGTGCCGGTCCGTACTTCTCGGTGCGAACATTATATATGTAGAACGTAATATAACCTAACCTAACCCAACCTAACCTCTCGGTGGTATTATTTTACAGAAAGTCGGGCGTGTCTACTCCTACTTCTCGGTGCGAATATTATGTATATAACATAATATAACCTAACCTAATGCAACCTGGTCGCTCGGTGCGAATATTTTCTAAATTCCCAGTCGTGTCGGTTCCGACCGCTCGGCGCGAATATTTTCAAAGTCCCCGGTCGTGTCGGTCCCGACCGCTCGGCGCGAATATTTTCAAAGTCCCCGGTCGTGTCGGTCCCGACCGCTCGGCGCGAACAATTTCCAAGTTCCCGGTCGTGCCGGTCCGTACTTCTCGGTGCGAACATTATATATGTAGAACGTAATATAACCTAACCTAACCCAACCTAACCTCTCGGTGGTATTATTTTACAGAAAGCCGGGCGTGTCTACTCCTACTTCTCGGTGCGAATATTATGTATATAACATAATATAACCTAACCTAATGCAACCTGGTCGCTCGGTGCGAATATTTTCTAAATTCCCAGTCGTGTCGGTTCCGACCGCTCGGCGCGAATATTTTCTAAGTCCCCGGTCGTGTCGGTCCCGACCTCACAGCGGGAATATTTTCAAAGTCCCCGGTCGTGTCGGTCCCGACCGCTCGGCGCGAATATTTTCAAAGTCCCCGGTCGTGTCGGTCCCGACCGCTCGGCGCGAACAATTTCCAAGTTCCCGGTCGTGCCGGTCCGTACTTCACGGTGCGAACATTATATATGTAGAACGTAATATAACCTAACCTAACCCAACCTAACCTCTCGGTGGTATTATTTTACAGAAAGCCGGGCGTGTCTACTCCTACTTCTCGGTGCGAATATTATGTATATAACATAATATAACCTAACCTAATGCAACCTGGTCGCTCGGTGCGAATATTTTCTAAATTCCCAGTCGTGTCGGTTCCGACCGCTCGGCGCGAATATTTTCTAAGTCCCCGGTCGTGTCGGTCCCGACCTCACAGCGGGAATATTTTCAAAGTCCCCGGTCGTGTCGGTCCCGACCGCTCGGCGCGAATATTTTCAAAGTCCCCGGTCGTGTCGGTCCCGACCGCTCGGCGCGAACAATTTCCAAGTTCCCGGTCGTGCCGGTCCGTACTTCTCGGTGCGAACATTATATATGTAGAACGTAATATAACCTAACCTAACCCAACCTAACCTCTCGGTGGTATTATTTTACAGAAAGCCGGGCGTGTCTACTCCTACTTCTCGGTGCGAATATTATGTATATAACATAATATAACCTAACCTAATGCAACCTGGTCGCTCGGTGCGAATATTTTCTAAATTCCCAGTCGTGTCGGTTCCGACCGCTCGGCGCGAATATTTTCAAAGTCCCCGGTCGTGTCGGTCCCGACCGCTCGGCGCGAACCATTTCCAAGTTCCCGGTCGTGCCGGTCCGTACTTCTCGGTGCGAACATTATATATGTAGAACGTAATATAACCTAACCTAACCCAACCTAACCTCTCGGTGGTATTATTTTACAGAAAGTCGGGCGTGTCTACTCCTACTTCTCGGTGCGAATATTATGTATATAACATAATATAACCTAACCTAATGCAACCTGGTCGCTCGGTGCGAATATTTTCTAAATTCCCAGTCGTGTCGGTTCCGACCGCTCGGCGCGAATATTTTCTAAGTCCCCGGTCGTGTCGGTCCCGACCTCACAGCGGGAATATTTTCAAAGTCCCCGGTCGTGTCGGTCCCGACCGCTCGGCGCGAATATTTTCAAAGTCCCCGGTCGTGTCGGTCCCGACCGCTCGGCGCGAACAATTTCCAAGTTCCCGGTCGTGCCGGTCCGTACTTCACGGTGCGAACATTATATATGTAGAACGTAATATAACCTAACCTAACCCAACCTAACCTCTCGGTGGTATTATTTTACAGAAAGCCGGGCGTGTCTACTCCTACTTCTCGGTGCGAATATTATGTATATAACATAATATAACCTAACCTAATGCAACCTGGTCGCTCGGTGCGAATATTTTCTAAATTCCCAGTCGTGTCGGTTCCGACCGCTCGGCGCGAACAATTTCCAAGTTCCCGGTCGTGCCGGTCCGTACTTCTCGGTGCGAACATTATATGTGTAGAACGTAATATAACCTAACCTAACCCAACCTAACCTCTCGGTGGTATTATTTTACAGAAAGCCGGGCGTGTCTACTCCTACTTCTCGGTGCGAATATTATGTATATAACATAATATAACCTAACCTAATGCAACCTGGTCGCTCGGTGCGAATATTTTCTAAATTCCCAGTCGTGTCGGTTCCGACCGCTCGGCGCGAACAATTTCCAAGTTCCCGGTCGTGCCGGTCCGTACTTCTCGGTGCGAACATTATATATGTAGAACGTAATATAACCTAACCTAACCCAACCTAACCTCTCGGTGGTATTATTTTACAGAAAGCCGGGCGTGTCTACTCCTACTTCTCGGTGCGAATATTATGTATATAACATAATATAACCTAACCTAATGCAACCTGGTCGCTCGGTGCGAATATTTTCTAAATTCCCAGTCGTGTCGGTTCCGACCGCTCGGCGCGAATATTTTCAAAGTCCCCGGTCGTGTCGGTCCCGACCGCTCGGCGCGAACCATTTCCAAGTTCCCGGTCGTGCCGGTCCGTACTTCTCGGTGCGAACATTATATATGTAGAACGTAATATAACCTAACCTAACCCAACCTAACCTCTCGGTGGTATTATTTTACAGAAAGTCGGGCGTGTCTACTCCTACTTCTCGGTGCGAATATTATGTATATAACATAATATAACCTAACCTAATGCAACCTGGTCGCTCGGTGCGAATATTTTCTAAATTCCCAGTCGTGTCGGTTCCGACCGCTCGGCGCGAATATTTTCAAAGTCCCCGGTCGTGTCGGTCCCGACCGCTCGGCGCGAATATTTTCAAAGTCCCCGGTCGTGTCGGTCCCGACCGCTCGGCGCGAACAATTTCCAAGTTCCCGGTCGTGCCGGTCCGTACTTCTCGGTGCGAACATTATATATGTAGAACGTAATATAACCTAACCTAACCCAACCTAACCTCTCGGTGGTATTATTTTACAGAAAGCCGGGCGTGTCTACTCCTACTTCTCGGTGCGAATATTATGTATATAACATAATATAACCTAACCTAATGCAACCTGGTCGCTCGGTGCGAATATTTTCTAAATTCCCAGTCGTGTCGGTTCCGACCGCTCGGCGCGAATATTTTCAAAGTCCCCGGTCGTGTCGGTCCCGACCGCTCGGCGCGAACCATTTCCAAGTTCCCGGTCGTGCCGGTCCGTACTTCTCGGTGCGAACATTATATATGTAGAACGTAATATAACCTAACCTAACCCAACCTAACCTCTCGGTGGTATTATTTTACAGAAAGTCGGGCGTGTCTACTCCTACTTCTCGGTGCGAATATTATGTATATAACATAATATAACCTAACCTAATGCAACCTGGTCGCTCGGTGCGAATATTTTCTAAATTCCCAGTCGTGTCGGTTCCGACCGCTCGGCGCGAATATTTTCTAAGTCCCCGGTCGTGTCGGTCCCGACCTCACAGCGGGAATATTTTCAAAGTCCCCGGTCGTGTCGGTCCCGACCGCTCGGCGCGAATATTTTCAAAGTCCCCGGTCGTGTCGGTCCCGACCGCTCGGCGCGAACAATTTCCAAGTTCCCGGTCGTGCCGGTCCGTACTTCACGGTGCGAACATTATATATGTAGAACGTAATATAACCTAACCTAACCCAACCTAACCTCTCGGTGGTATTATTTTACAGAAAGCCGGGCGTGTCTACTCCTACTTCTCGGTGCGAATATTATGTATATAACATAATATAACCTAACCTAATGCAACCTGGTCGCTCGGTGCGAATATTTTCTAAATTCCCAGTCGTGTCGGTTCCGACCGCTCGGCGCGAACAATTTCCAAGTTCCCGGTCGTGCCGGTCCGTACTTCTCGGTGCGAACATTATATGTGTAGAACGTAATATAACCTAACCTAACCCAACCTAACCTCTCGGTGGTATTATTTTACAGAAAGCCGGGCGTGTCTACTCCTACTTCTCGGTGCGAATATTATGTATATAACATAATATAACCTAACCTAATGCAACCTGGTCGCTCGGTGCGAATATTTTCTAAATTCCCAGTCGTGTCGGTTCCGACCGCTCGGCGCGAACAATTTCCAAGTTCCCGGTCGTGCCGGTCCGTACTTCTCGGTGCGAACATTATATATGTAGAACGTAATATAACCTAACCTAACCCAACCTAACCTCTCGGTGGTATTATTTTACAGAAAGCCGGGCGTGTCTACTCCTACTTCTCGGTGCGAATATTATGTATATAACATAATATAACCTAACCTAATGCAACCTGGTCGCTCGGTGCGAATATTTTCTAAATTCCCAGTCGTGTCGGTTCCGACCGCTCGGCGCGAATATTTTCAAAGTCCCCGGTCGTGTCGGTCCCGACCGCTCGGCGCGAACCATTTCCAAGTTCCCGGTCGTGCCGGTCCGTACTTCTCGGTGCGAACATTATATATGTAGAACGTAATATAACCTAACCTAACCCAACCTAACCTCTCGGTGGTATTATTTTACAGAAAGTCGGGCGTGTCTACTCCTACTTCTCGGTGCGAATATTATGTATATAACATAATATAACCTAACCTAATGCAACCTGGTCGCTCGGTGCGAATATTTTCTAAATTCCCAGTCGTGTCGGTTCCGACCGCTCGGCGCGAATATTTTCTAAGTCCCCGGTCGTGTCGGTCCCGACCTCACAGCGGGAATATTTTCAAAGTCCCCGGTCGTGTCGGTCCCGACCGCTCGGCGCGAATATTTTCAAAGTCCCCGGTCGTGTCGGTCCCGACCGCTCGGCGCGAACAATTTCCAAGTTCCCGGTCGTGCCGGTCCGTACTTCACGGTGCGAACATTATATATGTAGAACGTAATATAACCTAACCTAACCCAACCTAACCTCTCGGTGGTATTATTTTACAGAAAGCCGGGCGTGTCTACTCCTACTTCTCGGTGCGAATATTATGTATATAACATAATATAACCTAACCTAATGCAACCTGGTCGCTCGGTGCGAATATTTTCTAAATTCCCAGTCGTGTCGGTTCCGACCGCTCGGCGCGAATATTTTCTAAGTCCCCGGTCGTGTCGGTCCCGACCTCACAGCGGGAATATTTTCAAAGTCCCCGGTCGTGTCGGTCCCGACCGCTCGGCGCGAATATTTTCAAAGTCCCCGGTCGTGTCGGTCCCGACCGCTCGGCGCGAACAATTTCCAAGTTCCCGGTCGTGCCGGTCCGTACTTCTCGGTGCGAACATTATATATGTAGAACGTAATATAACCTAACCTAACCCAACCTAACCTCTCGGTGGTATTATTTTACAGAAAGCCGGGCGTGTCTACTCCTACTTCTCGGTGCGAATATTATGTATATAACATAATATAACCTAACCTAATGCAACCTGGTCGCTCGGTGCGAATATTTTCTAAATTCCCAGTCGTGTCGGTTCCGACCGCTCGGCGCGAACAATTTCCAAGTTCCCGGTCGTGCCGGTCCGTACTTCTCGGTGCGAACATTATATATGTAGAACGTAATATAACCTAACCTAACCCAACCTAACCTCTCGGTGGTATTATTTTACAGAAAGCCGGGCGTGTCTACTCCTACTTCTCGGTGCGAATATTATGTATATAACATAATATAACCTAACCTAATGCAACCTGGTCGCTCGGTGCGAATATTTTCTAAATTCCCAGTCGTGTCGGTTCCGACCGCTCGGCGCGAATATTTTCAAAGTCCCCGGTCGTGTCGGTCCCGACCGCTCGGCGCGAACCATTTCCAAGTTCCCGGTCGTGCCGGTCCGTACTTCTCGGTGCGAACATTATATATGTAGAACGTAATATAACCTAACCTAACCCAACCTAACCTCTCGGTGGTATTATTTTACAGAAAGTCGGGCGTGTCTACTCCTACTTCTCGGTGCGAATATTATGTATATAACATAATATAACCTAACCTAATGCAACCTGGTCGCTCGGTGCGAATATTTTCTAAATTCCCAGTCGTGTCGGTTCCGACCGCTCGGCGCGAATATTTTCTAAGTCCCCGGTCGTGTCGGTCCCGACCTCACAGCGGGAATATTTTCAAAGTCCCCGGTCGTGTCGGTCCCGACCGCTCGGCGCGAATATTTTCAAAGTCCCCGGTCGTGTCGGTCCCGACCGCTCGGCGCGAACAATTTCCAAGTTCCCGGTCGTGCCGGTCCGTACTTCACGGTGCGAACATTATATATGTAGAACGTAATATAACCTAACCTAACCCAACCTAACCTCTCGGTGGTATTATTTTACAGAAAGCCGGGCGTGTCTACTCCTACTTCTCGGTGCGAATATTATGTATATAACATAATATAACCTAACCTAATGCAACCTGGTCGCTCGGTGCGAATATTTTCTAAATTCCCAGTCGTGTCGGTTCCGACCGCTCGGCGCGAATATTTTCTAAGTCCCCGGTCGTGTCGGTCCCGACCTCACAGCGGGAATATTTTCAAAGTCCCCGGTCGTGTCGGTCCCGACCGCTCGGCGCGAATATTTTCAAAGTCCCCGGTCGTGTCGGTCCCGACCGCTCGGCGCGAACAATTTCCAAGTTCCCGGTCGTGCCGGTCCGTACTTCTCGGTGCGAACATTATATATGTAGAACGTAATATAACCTAACCTAACCCAACCTAACCTCTCGGTGGTATTATTTTACAGAAAGCCGGGCGTGTCTACTCCTACTTCTCGGTGCGAATATTATGTATATAACATAATATAACCTAACCTAATGCAACCTGGTCGCTCGGTGCGAATATTTTCTAAATTCCCAGTCGTGTCGGTTCCGACCGCTCGGCGCGAACAATTTCCAAGTTCCCGGTCGTGCCGGTCCGTACTTCTCGGTGCGAACATTATATATGTAGAACGTAATATAACCTAACCTAACCCAACCTAACCTCTCGGTGGTATTATTTTACAGAAAGCCGGGCGTGTCTACTCCTACTTCTCGGTGCGAATATTATGTATATAACATAATATAACCTAACCTAATGCAACCTGGTCGCTCGGTGCGAATATTTTCTAAATTCCCAGTCGTGTCGGTTCCGACCGCTCGGCGCGAATATTTTCAAAGTCCCCGGTCGTGTCGGTCCCGACCGCTCGGCGCGAACCATTTCCAAGTTCCCGGTCGTGCCGGTCCGTACTTCTCGGTGCGAACATTATATATGTAGAACGTAATATAACCTAACCTAACCCAACCTAACCTCTCGGTGGTATTATTTTACAGAAAGTCGGGCGTGTCTACTCCTACTTCTCGGTGCGAATATTATGTATATAACATAATATAACCTAACCTAATGCAACCTGGTCGCTCGGTGCGAATATTTTCTAAATTCCCAGTCGTGTCGGTTCCGACCGCTCGGCGCGAATATTTTCTAAGTCCCCGGTCGTGTCGGTCCCGACCTCACAGCGGGAATATTTTCAAAGTCCCCGGTCGTGTCGGTCCCGACCGCTCGGCGCGAATATTTTCAAAGTCCCCGGTCGTGTCGGTCCCGACCGCTCGGCGCGAACAATTTCCAAGTTCCCGGTCGTGCCGGTCCGTACTTCACGGTGCGAACATTATATATGTAGAACGTAATATAACCTAACCTAACCCAACCTAACCTCTCGGTGGTATTATTTTACAGAAAGCCGGGCGTGTCTACTCCTACTTCTCGGTGCGAATATTATGTATATAACATAATATAACCTAACCTAATGCAACCTGGTCGCTCGGTGCGAATATTTTCTAAATTCCCAGTCGTGTCGGTTCCGACCGCTCGGCGCGAATATTTTCTAAGTCCCCGGTCGTGTCGGTCCCGACCTCACAGCGGGAATATTTTCAAAGTCCCCGGTCGTGTCGGTCCCGACCGCTCGGCGCGAATATTTTCAAAGACCCCGGTCGTGTCGGTCCCGACCGCTCGGCGCGAACAATTTCCAAGTTCCCGGTCGTGCCGGTCCGTACTTCTCGGTGCGAACATTATATATGTAGAACGTAATATAACCTAACCTAACCCAACCTAACCTCTCGGTGGTATTATTTTACAGAAAGCCGGGCGTGTCTACTCCTACTTCTCGGTGCGAATATTATGTATATAACATAATATAACCTAACCTAATGCAACCTGGTCGCTCGGTGCGAATATTTTCTAAATTCCCAGTCGTGTCGGTTCCGACCGCTCGGCGCGAATATTTTCTAAGTCCCCGGTCGTGTCGGTCCCGACCTCACAGCGGGAATATTTTCAAAGTCCCCGGTCGTGTCGGTCCCGACCGCTCGGCGCGAATATTTTCTAAGTCTCCGGTCGTGTCGGTCCCGACCTCACAGCGGGAATATTTTCAAAGTCCCCGGTCGTGTCGGTCCCGACCGCTCGGCGCGAATATTTTCAAAGTCCCCGGTCGTGTCGATCCCGACCGCTCGGCGCGAACAATTTCCAAGTTCCCGGTCGTGCCGGTCCGTACTTCTCGGTGCGAACATTATATATGTAGAACGTAATATAACCTAACCTAACCCAACCTAACCTCTCGGTGGTATTATTTTACAGAAAGCCGGGCGTGTCTACTCCTACTTCTCGGTGCGAATATTATGTGTATAACATAATATAACCTAGCCTAATGCAACCTGATCGCTCGGTGCAAATATTTTCTAAATTCCCAGTCGTGTCGGTTCCGACCGCTCGGCGCGAATATTTTCTAAGTCTCCGGTCGTGTCGGTCCCGACCTCACAGCGGGAATATTTTCAAAGTCCCCGGTCGTGTCGGTCCCGACCGCTCGGCGCGAATATTTTCAAAGTCCCCGGTCGTGTCGGTCCCGACCGCTCGGCGCGAACAATTTCCAAGTTCCCGGTCGTGCCGGTCCGTACTTCTCGGTGCGAACATTATATATGTAGAACGTAATATAACCTAACCTAACCCAACCTAACCTCTCGGTGGTATTATTTTACAGAAAGCCGGGCGTGTCTACTCCTACTTCTCGGTGCGAATATTATGTATATAACATAATATAACCTAACCTAATGCAACCTGGTCGCTCGGTGCGAATATTTTCTAAATTCCCAGTCGTGTCGGTTCCGACCGCTCGGCGCGAACAATTTCCAAGTTCCCGGTCGTGCCGGTCCGTACTTCTCGGTGCGAACATTATATGTGTAGAACGTAATATAACCTAACCTAACCCAACCTAACCTCTCGGTGGTATTATTTTACAGAAAGCCGGGCGTGTCTACTCCTACTTCTCGGTGCGAATATTATGTATATAACATAATATAACCTAACCTAATGCAACCTGGTCGCTCGGTGCGAATATTTTCTAAATTCCCAGTCGTGTCGGTTCCGACCGCTCGGCGCGAACAATTTCCAAGTTCCCGGTCGTGCCGGTCCGTACTTCTCGGTGCGAACATTATATATGTAGAACGTAATATAACCTAACCTAACCCAACCTAACCTCTCGGTGGTATTATTTTACAGAAAGCCGGGCGTGTCTACTCCTACTTCTCGGTGCGAATATTATGTATATAACATAATATAACCTAACCTAATGCAACCTGGTCGCTCGGTGCGAATATTTTCTAAATTCCCAGTCGTGTCGGTTCCGACCGCTCGGCGCGAATATTTTCAAAGTCCCCGGTCGTGTCGGTCCCGACCGCTCGGCGCGAACCATTTCCAAGTTCCCGGTCGTGCCGGTCCGTACTTCTCGGTGCGAACATTATATATGTAGAACGTAATATAACCTAACCTAACCCAACCTAACCTCTCGGTGGTATTATTTTACAGAAAGTCGGGCGTGTCTACTCCTACTTCTCGGTGCGAATATTATGTATATAACATAATATAACCTAACCTAATGCAACCTGGTCGCTCGGTGCGAATATTTTCTAAATTCCCAGTCGTGTCGGTTCCGACCTCTCGGCGCGAATATTTTCTAAGTCCCCGGTCGTGTCGGTCCCGACCTCACAGCGGGAATATTTTCAAAGTCCCCGGTCGTGTCGGTCCCGACCGCTCGGCGCGAATATTTTCAAAGTCCCCGGTCGTGTCGGTCCCGACCGCTCGGCGCGAACAATTTCCAAGTTCCCGGTCGTGCCGGTCCGTACTTCACGGTGCGAACATTATATATGTAGAACGTAATATAACCTAACTTAACCCAACCTAACCTCTCGGTGGTATTATTTTACAGAAAGCCGGGCGTGTCTACTCCTACTTCTCGGTGCGAATATTATGTATATAACATAATATAACCTAACCTAATGCAACCTGGTCGCTCGGTGCGAATATTTTCTAAATTCCCAGTCGTGTCGGTTCCGACCGCTCGGCGCGAATATTTTCTAAGTCCCCGGTCGTGTCGGTCCCGACCTCACAGCGGGAATATTTTCAAAGTCCCCGGTCGTGTCGGTCCCGACCGCTCGGCGCGAATATTTTCAAAGTCGACGGTCGTGTCGGTCCCGACCGCTCGGCGCGAACAATTTCCAAGTTCCCGGTCGTGCCGGTCCGTACTTCTCGGTGCGAACATTATATATGTAGAACGTAATATAACCTAACCTAACCCAACCTAACCTCTCGATGGTATTATTTTACAGAAAGCCGGGCGTGTCTACTCCTACTTCTCGGTGCGAATATTATGTATATAACATAATATAACCTAACCTAATGCAACCTGGTCGCTCGGTGCGAATATTTTCTAAATTCCCAGTCGTGTCGGTTCCGACCGCTCGGCGCGAATATTTTCTAAGTCCCCGGTCCTGTCGCTCCCGACCTCACAGCGGGAATATTTTCAAAGTCCCCGGTCGTGTCGGTCCCGACCGCTCGGCGCGAATATTTTCAAAGTCCCCGGTCGTGTCGGTCCCGACCGCTCGGCGCGAACAATTTCCAAGTTCCCGGTCGTGCCGGTCCGTACTTCTCGGTGCGAACATTATATATGTAGAACGTAATATAACCTAACCTAACCCAACCTAACCTCTCGGTGGTATTATTTTACAGAAAGCCGGGCGTGTCTACTCCTACTTCTCGGTGCGAATATTATGTATATAACATAATATAACCTAGCCTAATGCAACCTGGTCGCTCGGTGCAAATATTTTCTAAATTCCCAGTCGTGTCGGTTCCGACCGCTCGGCGCGAATATTTTCTAAGTCCCCGGTCGTGTCGGTCCCGACCTCACAGCGGGAATATTTTCAAAGTCCCCGGTCGTGTCGGTCCCGACCGCTCGGCGCGAATATTTTCAAAGTCCCCGGTCGTGTCGGTCCCGACCGCTCGGCGCGAACAATTTCCAAGTTCCCGGTCGTGCCGGTCCGTACTTCTCGGTGCGAACATTATATATGTAGAACGTAATATAACCTAACCTAACCCAACCTAACCTCTCGGTGGTATTATTTTACAGAAAGCCGGGCGTGTCTACTCCTACTTCTCGGTGCGAATATTATGTATATAACATAATATAACCTAACCTAATGCAACCTGGTCGCTCGGTGCGAATATTTTCTAAATTCCCAGTCGTGTCGGTTCCGACCGCTCGGCGCGAATATTTTCTAAGTCCCCGGTCGTGTCGGTCCCGACCTCACAGCGGGAATATTTTCAAAGTCCCCGGTCGTGTCGGTCCCGACCGCTCGGCGCGAACCATTTCCAAGTTCCCGGTCGTGCCGGTCCGTACTTCTCGGCGCGAATATTTTCAAAGTCGACGGTCGTGTCGGTCCCGACCGCTCGGCGCGAACAATTTCCAAGTTCCCGGTCGTGCCGGTCCGTACTTCTCGGTGCGAACATTATATATGTAGAACGTAATATAACCTAACCTAACCCAACCTAACCTCTCGGTGGTATTATTTTACAGAAAGTCGGGCGTATCTACTCCTACTTCTCGGTGCGAATATTATGTATATAACATAATATAACCTAACCTAATGCAACCTGGTCGCTCGGTGCGAATATTTTCTAAATTCCCAGTCGTGTCGGTTCCGACCGCTCGGCGCGAATATTTTCTAAGTCCCCGGTCGTGTCGGTCCCGACCTCACAGCGGGAATATTTTCAAAGTCCCCGGTCGTGTCGGTCCCGACCGCTCGGCGCGAATATTTTCAAAGTCCCCGGTCGTGTCGGTCCCGACCGCTCGGCGCGAACAATTTCCAAGTTCCCGGTCGTGCCGGTCCGTACTTCACGGTGCGAACATTATATATGTAGAACGTAATATAACCTAACCTAACCCAACCTAACCTCTCGGTGGTATTATTTTACAGAAAGCCGGGCGTGTCTACTCCTACTTCTCGGTGCGAATATTATGTATATAACATAATATAACCTAACCTAATGCAACCTGGTCGCTCGGTGCGAATATTTTCTAAATTCCCAGTCGTGTCGGTTCCGACCGCTCGGCGCGAATATTTTCTAAGTCCCCGGTCGTGTCGGTCCCGACCTCACAGCGGGAATATTTTCAAAGTCCCCGGTCGTGTCGGTCCCGACCGCTCGGCGCGAATATTTTCAAAGTCGACGGTCGTGTCGGTCCCGACCGCTCGGCGCGAACAATTTCCAAGTTCCCGGTCGTGCCGGTCCGTACTTCTCGGTGCGAACATTATATATGTAGAACGTAATATAACCTAACCTAACCCAACCTAACCTCTCGATGGTATTATTTTACAGAAAGCCGGGCGTGTCTACTCCTACTTCTCGGTGCGAATATTATGTATATAACATAATATAACCTAACCTAATGCAACCTGGTCGCTCGGTGCGAATATTTTCTAAATTCCCAGTCGTGTCGGTTCCGACCGCTCGGCGCGAATATTTTCTAAGTCCCCGGTCGTGTCGCTCCCGACCTCACAGCGGGAATATTTTCAAAGTCCCCGGTCGTGTCGGTCCCGACCGCTCGGCGCGAATATTTTCAAAGTCCCCGGTCGTGTCGGTCCCGACCGCTCGGCGCGAACAATTTCCAAGTTCCCGGTCGTGCCGGTCCGTACTTCTCGGTGCGAACATTATATATGTAGAACGTAATATAACCTAACCTAACCCAACCTAACCTCTCGGTGGTATTATTTTACAGAAAGCCGGGCGTGTCTACTCCTACTTCTCGGTGCGAATATTATGTATATAACATAATATAACCTAGCCTAATGCAACCTGGTCGCTCGGTGCAAATATTTTCTAAATTCCCAGTCGTGTCGGTTCCGACCGCTCGGCGCGAATATTTTCTAAGTCTCCGGTCGTGTCGGTCCCGACCTCACAGCGGGAATATTTTCAAAGTCCCCGGTCGTGTCGGTCCCGACCGCTCGGCGCGAATATTTTCAAAGTCCCCGGTCGTGCCGGTCCCGACCGCTCGGCGCGAACAATTTCCAAGTTCCCGGTCGTGCCGGTCCGTACTTCTCGGTGCGAACATTATATATGTAGAACGTAATATAACCTAACCTAACCCAACCTAACCTCTCGGTGGTATTATTTTACAGAAAGCCGGGCGTGTCTACTCCTACTTCTCGGTGCGAATATTATGTATATAACATAATATAACCTAACCTAATGCAACCTGGTCGCTCGGTGCGAATATTTTCTAAATTCCCAGTCGTGTCGGTTCCGACCGCTCGGCGCGAATATTTTCTAAGTCCCCGGTCGTGTCGGTCCCGACCTCACAGCGGGAATATTTTCAAAGTCCCCGGTCGTGTCGGTCCCGACCGCTCGGCGCGAATATTTTCAAAGTCCCCGGTCGTGTCGGTCCCGACCGCTCGGCGCGAACAATTTCCAAGTTCCCGGTCGTGCCGGTCCGTACTTCTCGGTGCGAACATTATATATGTAGAACGTAATATAACCTAACCTAACCCAACCTAACCTCTCGGTGGTATTATTTTACAGAAAGCCGGGCGTGTCTACTCCTACTTCTCGGTGCGAATATTATGTATATAACATAATATAACCTAACCTAATGCAACCTGGTCGCTCGGTGCGAATATTTTCTAAATTCCCAGTCGTGTCGGTTCCGACCGCTCGGCGCGAATATTTTCTAAGTCCCCGGTCGTGTCGGTCCCGACCTCACAGCGGGAATATTTTCAAAGTCCCCGGTCGTGTCGGTCCCGACCGCTCGGCGCGAATATTTTCAAAGTCCCCGGTCGTGTCGGTCCCGACCGCTCGGCGCGAACAATTTCCAAGTTCCCGGTCGTGCCGGTCCGTACTTCACGGTGCGAACATTATATATGTAGAACGTAATATAACCTAACCTAACCCAACCTAACCTCTCGGTGGTATTATTTTACAGAAAGCCGGGCGTGTCTACTCCTACTTCTCGGTGCGAATATTATGTATATAACATAATATAACCTAACCTAATGCAACCTGGTCGCTCGGTGCGAATATTTTCTAAATTCCCAGTCGTGTCGGTTCCGACCGCTCGGCGCGAATATTTTCTAAGTCCCCGGTCGTGTCGGTCCCGACCTCACAGCGGGAATATTTTCAAAGTCCCCGGTCGTGTCGGTCCCGACCGCTCGGCGCGAATATTTTCAAAGTCGACGGTCGTGTCGGTCCCGACCGCTCGGCGCGAACAATTTCCAAGTTCCCGGTCGTGCCGGTCCGTACTTCTCGGTGCGAACATTATATATGTAGAACGTAATATAACCTAACCTAACCCAACCTAACCTCTCGATGGTATTATTTTACAGAAAGCCGGGCGTGTCTACTCCTACTTCACGGTGCGAATATTATGTATATAACATAATATAACCTAACCTAATGCAACCTGGTCGCTCGGTGCGAATATTTTCTAAATTCCCAGTCGTGTCGGTTCCGACCGCTCGGCGCGAATATTTTCTAAGTCCCCGGTCGTGTCGCTCCCGACCTCACAGCGGGAATATTTTCAAAGTCCCCGGTCGTGTCGGTCCCGACCGCTCGGCGCGAATATTTTCAAAGTCCCCGGTCGTGTCGGTCCCGACCGCTCGGCGCGAACAATTTCCAAGTTCCCGGTCGTGCCGGTCCGTACTTCTCGGTGCGAACATTATATATGTAGAACGTAATATAACCTAACCTAACCCAACCTAACCTCTCGGTGGTATTATTTTACAGAAAGCCGGGCGTGTCTACTCCTACTTCTCGGTGCGAATATTATGTATATAACATAATATAACCTAGCCTAATGCAACCTGGTCGCTCGGTGCAAATATTTTCTAAATTCCCAGTCGTGTCGGTTCCGACCGCTCGGCGCGAATATTTTCTAAGTCTCCGGTCGTGTCGGTCCCGACCTCACAGCGGGAATATTTTCAAAGTCCCCGGTCGTGTCGGTCCCGACCGCTCGGCGCGAATATTTTCAAAGTCCCCGGTCGTGCCGGTCCCGACCGCTCGGCGCGAACAATTTCCAAGTTCCCGGTCGTGCCGGTCCGTACTTCTCGGTGCGAACATTATATATGTAGAACGTAATATAACCTAACCTAACCCAACCTAACCTCTCGGTGGTATTATTTTACAGAAAGCCGGGCGTGTCTACTCCTACTTCTCGGTGCGAATATTATGTATATAACATAATATAACCTAACCTAATGCAACCTGGTCGCTCGGTGCGAATATTTTCTAAATTCCCAGTCGTGTCGGTTCCGACCGCTCGGCGCGAATATTTTCTAAGTCCCCGGTCGTGTCGGTCCCGACCTCACAGCGGGAATATTTTCAAAGTCCCCGGTCGTGTCGGTCCCGACCGCTCGGCGCGAATATTTTCAAAGTCCCCGGTCGTGTCGGTCCCGACCGCTCGGCGCGAACAATTTCCAAGTTCCCGGTCGTGCCGGTCCGTACTTCTCGGTGCGAACATTATATATGTAGAACGTAATATAACCTAACCTAACCCAACCTAACCTCTCGGTGGTATTATTTTACAGAAAGCCGGGCGTGTCTACTCCTACTTCTCGGTGCGAATATTATGTATATAACATAATATAACCTAACCTAATGCAACCTGGTCGCTCGGTGCGAATATTTTCTAAATTCCCAGTCGTGTCGGTTCCGACCGCTCGGCGCGAATATTTTCTAAGTCCCCGGTCGTGTCGGTCCCGACCTCACAGCGGGAATATTTTCAAAGTCCCCGGTCGTGTCGGTCCCGACCGCTCGGCGCGAACCATTTCCAAGTTCCCGGTCGTGCCGGTCCGTACTTCTCGGCGCGAATATTTTCAAAGTCGACGGTCGTGTCGGTCCCGACCGCTCGGCGCGAACAATTTCCAAGTTCCCGGTCGTGCCGGTCCGTACTTCTCGGTGCGAACATTATATATGTAGAACGTAATATAACCTAACCTAACCCAACCTAACCTCTCGGTGGTATTATTTTACAGAAAGCCGGGCGTGTCTACTCCTACTTCTCGGTGCGAATATTATGTATATAACATAATATAACCTAACCTAATGCAACCTGGTCGCTCGGTGCGAATATTTTCTAAATTCCCAGTCGTGTCGGTTCCGACCGCTCGGCGCGAATATTTTCTAAGTCCCCGGTCGTGTCGGTCCCGACCTCACAGCGGGAATATTTTCAAAGTCCCCGGTCGTGTCGGTCCCGACCGCTCGGCGCGAATATTTTCAAAGTCCCCGGTCGTGTCGGTCCCGACCGCTCGGCGCGAACAATTTCCAAGTTCCCGGTCGTGCCGGTCCGTACTTCTCGGTGCGAACATTATATATGTAGAACGTAATATAACCTAACCTAACCCAACCTAACCTCTCGGTGGTATTATTTTACAGAAAGCCGGGCGTGTCTACTGCTACTTCTCGGTGCGAATATTATGTATATAACATAATATAACCTAACCTAATGCAACCTGGTCGCTCGGTGCGAATATTTTCTAAATTCCCAGTCGTGTCGGTTCCGACCGCTCGGCGCGAATATTTTCAAAGTCCCCGGTCGTGTCGGTCCCGACCGCTCGGCGCGAACAATTTCCAAGTTCCCGGTCGTGCCGGTCCGTACTTCTCGGTGCGAACATTATATATGTAGAACGTAATATAACCTAACCTAACCCAACCTAACCTCTCGGTGGTATTATTTTACAGAAAGCCGGGCGTGTCTACTCCTACTTCTCGGTGCGAATATTATGTATATAACATAATATAACCTAACCTAATGCAACCTGGTCGCTCGGTGCGAATATTTTCTAAATTCCCAGTCGTGTCGGTTCCGACCGCTCGGCGCGAATATTTTCTAAGTCCCCGGTCGTGTCGGTCCCGACCTCACAGCGGGAATATTTTCAAAGTCCCCGGTCGTGTCGGTCCCGACCGCTCGGCGCGAATATTTTCAAAGTCCCCGGTCGTGTCGGTCCCGACCGCTCGGCGCGAACAATTTCCAAGTTCCCGGTCGTGCCGGTCCGTACTTCTCGGTGCGAACATTATATATGTAGAACGTAATATAACCTAACCTAACCCAACCTAACCTCTCGGTGGTATTATTTTACAGAAAGCCGGGCGTGTCTACTCCTACTTCTCGGTGCGAATATTATGTATATAACATAATATAACCTAACCTAATGCAACCTGGTCGCTCGGTGCGAATATTTTCTAAATTCCCAGTCGTGTCGGTTCCGACCGCTCGGCGCGAATATTTTCTAAGTCCCCGGTCGTGTCGGTCCCGACCTCACAGCGGGAATATTTTCAAAGTCCCCGGTCGTGTCGGTCCCGACCGCTCGGCGCGAACCATTTCCAAGTTCCCGGTCGTGCCGGTCCGTACTTCTCGGCGCGAATATTTTCAAAGTCGACGGTCGTGTCGGTCCCGACCGCTCGGCGCGAACAATTTCCAAGTTCCCGGTCGTGCCGGTCCATACTTCTCGGTGCGAACATTATATATGTAGAACGTAATATAACCTAACCTAACCCAACCTAACCTCTCGGTGGTATTATTTTACAGAAAGCCGGGCGTGTCTACTCCTACTTCTCGGTGCGAATATTATGTATATAACATAATATAACCTAACCTAATGCAACCTGGTCGCTCGGTGCGAATATTTTCTAAATTCCCAGTCGTGTCGGTTCCGACCGCTCGGCGCGAATATTTTCTAAGTCCCCGGTCGTGTCGGTCCCGACCTCACAGCGGGAATATTTTCAAAGTCCCCGGTCGTGTCGGTCCCGACCGCTCGGCGCGAATATTTTCAAAGTCCCCGGTCGTGTCGGTCCCGACCGCTCGGCGCGAACAATTTCCAAGTTCCCGGTCGTGCCGGTCCGTACTTCTCGGTGCGAACATTATATATGTAGAACGTAATATAACCTAACCTAACCCAACCTAACCTCTCGGTGGTATTATTTTACAGAAAGCCGGGCGTGTCTACTCCTACTTCTCGGTGCGAATATTATGTATATAACATAATATAACCTAACCTAATGCAACCTGGTCGCTCGGTGCGAATATTTTCTAAATTCCCAGTCGTGTCGGTTCCGACCGCTCGGCGCGAATATTTTCAAAGTCCCCGGTCGTGTCGGTCCCGACCGCTCGGCGCGAACAATTTCCAAGTTCCCGGTCGTGCCGGTCCGTACTTCTCGCTGCGAACATTATATATGTAGAACGTAATATAACCTAACCTAACCCAACCTAACCTCTCGGTGGTATTATTTTACAGAAAGCCGGGCGTGTCTACTCCTACTTCTCGGTGCGAATATTATGTATATAACATAATATAACCTAACCTAATGCAACCTGGTCGCTCGGTGCGAATATTTTCTAAATTCCCAGTCGTGTCGGTTCCGACCGCTCGGCGCGAATATTTTCTAAGTCCCCGGTCGTGTCGGTCCCGACCTCACAGCGGGAATATTTTCAAAGTCCCCGGTCGTGTCGGTCCCGACCGCTCGGCGCGAATATTTTCAAAGTCCCCGGTCGTGTCGGTCCCGACCGCTCGGCGCGAACAATTTCCAAGTTCCCGGTCGTGCCGGTCCGTACTTCTCGGTGCGAACATTATATATGTAGAACGTAATATAACCTAACCTAACCCAACCTAACCTCTCGGTGGTATTATTTTACAGAAAGCCGGGCGTGTCTACTCCTACTTCTCGGTGCGAATATTATGTATATAACATAATATAACCTAACCTAATGCAACCTGGTCGCTCGGTGCGAATATTTTCTAAATTCCCAGTCGTGTCGGTTCCGACCGCTCGGCGCGAATATTTTCTAAGTCCCCGGTCGTGTCGGTCCCGACCTCACAGCGGGAATATTTTCAAAGTCCCCGGTCGTGTCGGTCCCGACCGCTCGGCGCGAATATTTTCAAAGTCCCCGGTCGTGTCGGTCCCGACCGCTCGGCGCGAACAATTTCCAAGTTCCCGGTCGTGCCGGTCCGTACTTCTCGGTGCGAACATTATATATGTAGAACGTAATATAACCTAACCTAACCCAACCTAACCTCTCGGTGGTATTATTTTACAGAAAGCCGGGCGTGTCTACTCCTACTTCTCGGTGCGAATATTATGTATATAACATAATATAACCTAACCTAATGCAACCTGGTCGCTCGGTGCGAATATTTTCTAAATTCCCAGTCGTGTCGGTTCCGACCGCTCGGCGCGAATATTTTCAAAGTCCCCGGTCGTGTCGGTCCCGACCGCTCGGCGCAAACAATTTCCAAGTTCCCGGTCGTGCCGGTCCGTACTTCTCGGTGCGAACATTATATATGTAGAACGTAATATAACCTAACCTAACCCAACCTAACCTCTCGGTGGTATTATTTTACAGAAAGCCGGGCGTGTCTACTCCTACTTCTCGGTGCGAATATTATGTATATAACATAATATAACCTAACCTAATGCAACCTGGTCGCTCGGTGCGAATATTTTCTAAATTCCCAGTCGTGTCGGTTCCGACCGCTCGGCGCGAATATTTTCTAAGTCCCCGGTCGTGTCGGTCCCGACCTCACAGCGGGAATATTTTCAAAGTCCCCGGTCGTGTCGGTCCCGACCGCTCGGCGCGAATATTTTCAAAGTCCCCGGTCGTGTCGGTCCCGACCGCTCGGCGCGAACAATTTCCAAGTTCCCGGTCGTGCCGGTCCGTACTTCACGGTGCGAACATTATATATGTAGAACGTAATATAACCTAACCTAACC
This sequence comes from Xylocopa violacea, assembly GCA_963969225.1. NCBI lineage: Eukaryota > Metazoa > Arthropoda > Insecta > Hymenoptera > Apidae > Xylocopa > Xylocopa violacea. The sequence continues at coordinate 168,160 of CAXAJV010001299.1, forward strand.
CAACCTAACCTCTCGGTGGTATTATTTTACAGAAAGCCGGGCGTGTCTACTCCTACTTCTCGGTGCGAATATTATGTATATAACATAATATAACCTAACCTAATGCAACCTGGTCGCTCGGTGCGAATATTTTCTAAATTCCCAGTCGTGTCGGTTCCGACCGCTCGGCGCGAATATTTTCAAAGTCCCCGGTCGTGTCGGTCCCGACCGCTCGGCGCGAACAATTTCCAAGTTCCCGGTCGTGCCGGTCCGTACTTCTCGGTGCGAACATTATATATGTAGAACGTAATATAACCTAACCTAACCCAACCTAACCTCTCGGTGGTATTATTTTACAGAAAGCCGGGCGAGTCTACTCCTACTTCTCGGTGCGAATATTATGTATATAACATAATATAACCTAACCTAATGCAACCTGGTCGCTCGGTGCGAATATTTTCTAAATTCCCAGTCGTGTCGGTTCCGACCGCTCGGCGCGAATATTTTCTAAGTCCCCGGTCGTGTCGGTAGCGACCTCACAGCGGGAATATTTTCAAAGTCCCCGGTCGTGTCGGTCCCGACCGCTCGGCGCGAATATTTTCAAAGTCCCCGGTCGTGTCGGTCCCGACCGCTCGGCGCGAACAATTTCCAAGTTCCCGGTCGTGCCGGTCCGTACTTCTCGGTGCGAACATTATATATGTAGAACGTAATATAACCTAACCTAACCCAACCTAACCTCTCGGTGGTATTATTTTACAGAAAGCCGGGCGTGTCTACTCCTACTTCTCGGTGCGAATATTATGTATATAACATAATATAACCTAACCTAATGCAACCTGGTCGCTCGGTGCGAATATTTTCTAAATTCCCAGTCGTGTCGGTTCCGACCGCTCGGCGCGAATATTTTCTAAGTCCCCGGTCGTGTCGGTCCCGACCTCACAGCGGGAATATTTTCAAAGTCCCCGGTCGTGTCGGTCCCGACCGCTCGGCGCGAATATTTTCAAAGTCCCCGGTCGTGTCGGTCCCGACCGCTCGGCGCGAACAATTTCCAAGTTCCCGGTCGTGCCGGTCCGTACTTCTCGGTGCGAACATTATATATGTAGAACGTAATATAACCTAACCTAACCCAACCTAACCTCTCGGTGGTATTATTTTACAGAAAGCCGGGCGTGTCTACTCCTACTTCTCGGTGCGAATATTATGTATATAACATAATATAACCTAACCTAATGCAACCTGGTCGCTCGGTGCGAATATTTTCTAAATTCCCAGTCGTGTCGGTTCCGACCGCTCGGCGCGAATATTTTCTAAGTCCCCGGTCGTGTCGGTCCCGACCTCACAGCGGGAATATTTTCAAAGTCCCCGGTCGTGTCGGTCCCGACCGCTCGGCGCGAACCATTTCCAAGTTCCCGGTCGTGCCGGTCCGTACTTCTCGGCGCGAATATTTTCAAAGTCGACGGTCGTGTCGGTCCCGACCGCTCGGCGCGAACAATTTCCAAGTTCCCGGTCGTGCCGGTCCGTACTTCACGGTGCGAACATTATATATGTAGAACGTAATATAACCTAACCTAACCCAACCTAACCTCTCGGTGGTATTATTTTACAGAAAGCCGGGCGTGTCTACTCCTACTTCTCGGTGCGAATATTATGTATATAACATAATATAACCTAACCTAATGCAACCTGGTTGCTCGGTGCGAATATTTTCTAAATTCCCAGTCGTGTCGGTTCCGACCGCTCGGCGCGAATATTTTCTAAGTCCCCGGTCGTGTCGGTCCCGACCTCACAGCGGGAATATTTTCAAAGTCCCCGGTCGTGTCGGTCCCGACCGCTCGGCGCGAATATTTTCAAAGTCCCCGGTCGTGTCGGTCCCGACCGCTCGGCGCGAACAATTTCCAAGTTCCCGGTCGTGCCGGTCCGTACTTCTCGGTGCGAACATTATATATGTAGAACGTAATATAACCTAACCTAACCCAACCTAACCTCTCGGTGGTATTATTTTACAGAAAGCCGGGCGTGTCTACTCCTACTTCTCGGTGCGAATATTATGTATATAACATAATATAACCTAACCTAATGCAACCTGGTCGCTCGGTGCGAATATTTTCTAAATTCCCAGTCGTGTCGGTTCCGACCGCTCGGCGCGAATATTTTCTAAGTCCCCGGTCGTGTCGGTCCCGACCTCACAGCGGGAATATTTTCAAAGTCCCCGGTCGTGTCGGTCCCGACCGCTCGGCGCGAATATTTTCAAAGTCCCCGGTCGTGTCGGTCCCGACCGCTCGGCGCGAACCATTTCCAAGTTCCCGGTCGTGCCGGTCCGTACTTCTCGGTGCGAACATTATATATGTAGAACGTAATATAACCTAACCTAACCCAACCTAACCTCTCGGTGGTATTATTTTACAGAAAGTCGGGCGTGTCTACTCCTACTTCTCGGTGCGAATATTATGTATATAACATAATATAACCTAACCTAATGCAACCTGGTCGCTCGGTGCGAATATTTTCTAAATTCCCAGTCGTGTCGGTTCCGACCGCTCGGCGCGAATATTTTCTAAGTCCCCGGTCGTGTCGGTCCCGACCTCACAGCGGGAATATTTTCAAAGTCCCCGGTCGTGTCGGTCCCGACCGCTCGGCGCGAATATTTTCAAAGTCCCCGGTCGTGTCGGTCCCGACCGCTCGGCGCGAACAATTTCCAAGTTCCCGGTCGTGCCGGTCCGTACTTCACGGTGCGAACATTATATATGTAGAACGTAATATAACCTAACCTAACCCAACCTAACCTCTCGGTGGTATTATTTTACAGAAAGCCGGGCGTGTCTACTCCTACTTCTCGGTGCGAATATTATGTATATAACATAATATAACCTAACCTAATGCAACCTGGTCGCTCGGTGCGAATATTTTCTAAATTCCCAGTCGTGTCGGTTCCGACCGCTCGGCGCGAATATTTTCTAAGTCCCCGGTCGTGTCGGTCCCGACCTCACAGCGGGAATATTTTCAAAGTCCCCGGTCGTGTCGGTCCCGACCTCTCGGCGCGAATATTTTCAAAGTCCCCGGTCGTGTCGGTCCCGACCGCTCGGCGCGAACAATTTCCAAGTTCCCGGTCGTGCCGGTCCGTACTTCTCGGTGCGAACATTATATATGTAGAACGTAATATAACCTAACCTAACCCAACCTAACCTCTCGATGGTATTATTTTACAGAAAGCCGGGCGTGTCTACTCCTACTTCTCGGTGCGAATATTATGTATATAACATAATATAACCTAACCTAATGCAACCTGGTCGCTCGGTGCGAATATTTTCTAAATTCCCAGTCGTGTCGGTTCCGACCGCTCGGCGCGAATATTTTCTAAGTCCCCGGTCGTGTCGGTCCCGACCTCACAGCGGGAATATTTTCAAAGTCCCCGGTCGTGTCGGTCCCGACCGCTCGGCGCGAATATTTTCAAAGTCCCCGGTCGTGTCGGTCCCGACCGCTCGGCGCGAACAATTTCCAAGTTCCCGGTCGTGCCGGTCCGTACTTCTCGGTGCGAACATTATATATGTAGAACGTAATATAACCTAACCTAACCCAACCTAACCTCTCGGTGGTATTATTTTACAGAAAGCCGGGCGTGTCTACTCCTGCTTCTCGGTGCGAATATTATGTATATAACATAATATAACCTAACCTAATGCAACCTGGTCGCTCGGTGCGAATATTTTCTAAATTCCCAGTCGTGTCGGTTCCGACCGCTCGGCGCGAATATTTTCTAAGTCCCCGGTCGTGTCGGTCCCGACCTCACAGCGGGAATATTTTCAAAGTCCCCGGTCGTGTCGGTCCCGACCGCTCGGCGCGAATATTTTCAAAGTCCCCGGTCGTGTCGGTCCCGACCGCTCGGCGCGAACAATTTCCAAGTTCCCGGTCGTGCCGGTCCGTACTTCACGGTGCGAACATTATATATGTAGAACGTAATATAACCTAACCTAACCCAACCTAACCTCTCGGTGGTATTATTTTACAGAAAGCCGGGCGTGTCTACTCCTACTTCTCGGTGCGAATATTATGTATATAACATAATATAACCTAACCTAATGCAACCTGGTTGCTCGGTGCGAATATTTTCTAAATTCCCAGTCGTGTCGGTTCCGACCGCTCGGCGCGAATATTTTCTAAGTCCCCGGTCGTGTCGGTCCCGACCTCACAGCGGGAATATTTTCAAAGTCCCCGGTCGTGTCGGTCCCGACCGCTCGGCGCGAATATTTTCAAAGTCCCCGGTCGTGTCGGTCCCGACCGCTCGGCGCGAACAATTTCCAAGTTCCCGGTCGTGCCGGTCCGTACTTCTCGGTGCGAACATTATATATGTAGAACGTAATATAACCTAACCTAACCCAACCTAACCTCTCGGTGGTATTATTTTACAGAAAGCCGGGCGTGTCTACTCCTGCTTCTCGGTGCGAATATTATGTATATAACATAATATAACCTAACCTAATGCAACCTGGTCGCTCGGTGCGAATATTTTCTAAATTCCCAGTCGTGTCGGTTCCGACCGCTCGGCGCGAATATTTTCTAAGTCCCCGGTCGTGTCGGTCCCGACCTCACAGCGGGAATATTTTCAAAGTCCCCGGTCGTGTCGGTCCCGACCGCTCGGCGCGAATATTTTCAAAGTCCCCGGTCGTGTCGGTCCCGACCGCTCGGCGCGAACCATTTCCAAGTTCCCGGTCGTGCCGGTCCGTACTTCTCGGTGCGAACATTATATATGTAGAACGTAATATAACCTAACCTAACCCAACCTAACCTCTCGGTGGTATTATTTTACAGAAAGTCGGGCGTGTCTACTCCTACTTCTCGGTGCGAATATTATGTATATAACATAATATAACCTAACCTAATGCAACCTGGTCGCTCGGTGCGAATATTTTCTAAATTCCCAGTCGTGTCGGTTCCGACCGCTCGGCGCGAATATTTTCTAAGTCCCCGGTCGTGTCGGTCCCGACCTCACAGCGGGAATATTTTCAAAGTCCCCGGTCGTGTCGGTCCCGACCGCTCGGCGCGAATATTTTCAAAGTCCCCGGTCGTGTCGGTCCCGACCGCTCGGCGCGAACAATTTCCAAGTTCCCGGTCGTGCCGGTCCGTACTTCACGGTGCGAACATTATATATGTAGAACGTAATATAACCTAACCTAACCCAACCTAACCTCTCGGTGGTATTATTTTACAGAAAGCCGGGCGTGTCTACTCCTACTTCTCGGTGCGAATATTATGTATATAACATAATATAACCTAACCTAATGCAACCTGGTCGCTCGGTGCGAATATTTTCTAAATTCCCAGTCGTGTCGGTTCCGACCGCTCGGCGCGAATATTTTCAAAGTCCCCGGTCGTGTCGGTCCCGACCGCTCGGCGCAAACAATTTCCAAGTTCCCGGTCGTGCCGGTCCGTACTTCTCGGTGCGAACATTATATATGTAGAACGTAATATAACCTAACCTAACCCAACCTAACCTCTCGGTGGTATTATTTTACAGAAAGCCGGGCGTGTCTACTCCTACTTCTCGGTGCGAATATTATGTATATAACATAATATAACCTAACCTAATGCAACCTGGTCGCTCGGTGCGAATATTTTCTAAATTCCCAGTCGTGTCGGTTCCGACCGCTCGGCGCGAATATTTTCTAAGTCCCCGGTCGTGTCGGTCCCGACCTCACAGCGGGAATATTTTCAAAGTCCCCGGTCGTGTCGGTCCCGACCGCTCGGCGCGAATATTTTCAAAGTCCCCGGTCGTGTCGGTCCCGACCGCTCGGCGCGAACAATTTCCAAGTTCCCGGTCGTGCCGGTCCGTACTTCACGGTGCGAACATTATATATGTAGAACGTAATATAACCTAACCTAACCCAACCTAACCTCTCGGTGGTATTATTTTACAGAAAGCCGGGCGTGTCTACTCCTACTTCTCGGTGCGAATATTATGTATATAACATAATATAACCTAACCTAATGCAACCTGGTTGCTCGGTGCGAATATTTTCTAAATTCCCAGTCGTGTCGGTTCCGACCGCTCGGCGCGAATATTTTCTAAGTCCCCGGTCGTGTCGGTCCCGACCTCACAGCGGGAATATTTTCAAAGTCCCCGGTCGTGTCGGTCCCGACCGCTCGGCGCGAATATTTTCAAAGTCCCCGGTCGTGTCGGTCCCGACCGCTCGGCGCGAACAATTTCCAAGTTCCCGGTCGTGCCGGTCCGTACTTCACGGTGCGAACATTATATATGTAGAACGTAATATAACCTAACCTAACCCAACCTAACCTCTCGGTGGTATTATTTTACAGAAAGCCGGGCGTGTCTACTCCTACTTCTCGGTGCGAATATTATGTATATAACATAATATAACCTAACCTAATGCAACCTGGTTGCTCGGTGCGAATATTTTCTAAATTCCCAGTCGTGTCGGTTCCGACCGCTCGGCGCGAATATTTTCTAAGTCCCCGGTCGTGTCGGTCCCGACCTCACAGCGGGAATATTTTCAAAGTCCCCGGTCGTGTCGGTCCCGACCGCTCGGCGCGAATATTTTCAAAGTCCCCGGTCGTGTCGGTCCCGACCGCTCGGCGCGAACAATTTCCAAGTTCCCGGTCGTGCCGGTCCGTACTTCTCGGTGCGAACATTATATATGTAGAACGTAATATAACCTAACCTAACCCAACCTAACCTCTCGGTGGTATTATTTTACAGAAAGCCGGGCGTGTCTACTCCTACTTCTCGGTGCGAATATTATGTATATAACATAATATAACCTAACCTAATGCAACCTGGTCGCTCGGTGCGAATATTTTCTAAATTCCCAGTCGTGTCGGTTCCGACCGCTCGGCGCGAATATTTTCTAAGTCCCCGGTCGTGTCGGTCCCGACCTCACAGCGGGAATATTTTCAAAGTCCCCGGTCGTGTCGGTCCCGACCGCTCGGCGCGAATATTTTCAAAGTCCCCGGTCGTGTCGGTCCCGACCGCTCGGCGCGAACCATTTCCAAGTTCCCGGTCGTGCCGGTCCGTACTTCTCGGTGCGAACATTATATATGTAGAACGTAATATAACCTAACCTAACCCAACCTAACCTCTCGGTGGTATTATTTTACAGAAAGTCGGGCGTGTCTACTCCTACTTCTCGGTGCGAATATTATGTATATAACATAATATAACCTAACCTAATGCAACCTGGTCGCTCGGTGCGAATATTTTCTAAATTCCCAGTCGTGTCGGTTCCGACCGCTCGGCGCGAATATTTTCTAAGTCCCCGGTCGTGTCGGTCCCGACCTCACAGCGGGAATATTTTCAAAGTCCCCGGTCGTGTCGGTCCCGACCGCTCGGCGCGAATATTTTCAAAGTCCCCGGTCGTGTCGGTCCCGACCGCTCGGCGCGAACAATTTCCAAGTTCCCGGTCGTGCCGGTCCGTACTTCACGGTGCGAACATTATATATGTAGAACGTAATATAACCTAACCTAACCCAACCTAACCTCTCGGTGGTATTATTTTACAGAAAGCCGGGCGTGTCTACTCCTACTTCTCGGTGCGAATATTATGTATATAACATAATATAACCTAACCTAATGCAACCTGGTCGCTCGGTGCGAATATTTTCTAAATTCCCAGTCGTGTCGGTTCCGACCGCTCGGCGCGAATATTTTCTAAGTCCCCGGTCGTGTCGGTCCCGACCTCACAGCGGGAATATTTTCAAAGTCCCCGGTCGTGTCGGTCCCGACCTCTCGGCGCGAATATTTTCAAAGTCCCCGGTCGTGTCGGTCCCGACCGCTCGGCGCGAACAATTTCCAAGTTCCCGGTCGTGCCGGTCCGTACTTCTCGGTGCGAACATTATATATGTAGAACGTAATATAACCTAACCTAACCCAACCTAACCTCTCGATGGTATTATTTTACAGAAAGCCGGGCGTGTCTACTCCTACTTCTCGGTGCGAATATTATGTATATAACATAATATAACCTAACCTAATGCAACCTGGTCGCTCGGTGCGAATATTTTCTAAATTCCCAGTCGTGTCGGTTCCGACCGCTCGGCGCGAATATTTTCTAAGTCCCCGGTCGTGTCGGTCCCGACCTCACAGCGGGAATATTTTCAAAGTCCCCGGTCGTGTCGGTCCCGACCGCTCGGCGCGAATATTTTCAAAGTCCCCGGTCGTGTCGGTCCCGACCGCTCGGCGCGAACAATTTCCAAGTTCCCGGTCGTGCCGGTCCGTACTTCTCGGTGCGAACATTATATATGTAGAACGTAATATAACCTAACCTAACCCAACCTAACCTCTCGGTGGTATTATTTTACAGAAAGCCGGGCGTGTCTACTCCTACTTCTCGGTGCGAATATTATGTATATAACATAATATAACCTAACCTAATGCAACCTGGTCGCTCGGTGCGAATATTTTCTAAATTCCCAGTCGTGTCGGTTCCGACCGCTCGGCGCGAATATTTTCAAAGTCCCCGGTCGTGTCGGTCCCGACCGCTCGGCGCAAACAATTTCCAAGTTCCCGGTCGTGCCGGTCCGTACTTCTCGGTGCGAACATTATATATGTAGAACGTAATATAACCTAACCTAACCCAACCTAACCTCTCGGTGGTATTATTTTACAGAAAGCCGGGCGTGTCTACTCCTACTTCTCGGTGCGAATATTATGTATATAACATAATATAACCTAACCTAATGCAACCTGGTCGCTCGGTGCGAATATTTTCTAAATTCCCAGTCGTGTCGGTTCCGACCGCTCGGCGCGAATATTTTCTAAGTCCCCGGTCGTGTCGGTCCCGACCTCACAGCGGGAATATTTTCAAAGTCCCCGGTCGTGTCGGTCCCGACCGCTCGGCGCGAATATTTTCAAAGTCCCCGGTCGTGTCGGTCCCGACCGCTCGGCGCGAACAATTTCCAAGTTCCCGGTCGTGCCGGTCCGTACTTCACGGTGCGAACATTATATATGTAGAACGTAATATAACCTAACCTAACCCAACCTAACCTCTCGGTGGTATTATTTTACAGAAAGCCGGGCGTGTCTACTCCTACTTCTCGGTGCGAATATTATGTATATAACATAATATAACCTAACCTAATGCAACCTGGTCGCTCGGTGCGAATATTTTCTAAATTCCCAGTCGTGTCGGTTCCGACCGCTCGGCGCGAATATTTTCTAAGTCCCCGGTCGTGTCGGTCCCGACCTCACAGCGGGAATATTTTCAAAGTCCCCGGTCGTGTCGGTCCCGACCGCTCGGCGCGAATATTTTCAAAGTCCCCGGTCGTGTCGGTCCCGACCGCTCGGCGCGAACAATTTCCAAGTTCCCGGTCGTGCCGGTCCGTACTTCTCGGTGCGAACATTATATATGTAGAACGTAATATAACCTAACCTAACCCAACCTAACCTCTCGGTGGTATTATTTTACAGAAAGCCGGGGGTGTCTACTCCTACTTCTCGGTGCGAATATTATGTATATAACATAATATAACCTAACCTAATGCAACCTGGTCGCTCGGTGCGAATATTTTCTAAATTCCCAGTCGTGTCGGTTCCGACCGCTCGGCGCGAATATTTTCTAAGTCCCCGGTCGTGTCGGTCCCGACCTCACAGCGGGAATATTTTCAAAGTCCCCGGTCGTGTCGGTCCCGACCGCTCGGCGCGAATATTTTCAAAGTCCCCGGTCGTGTCGGTCCCGACCGCTCGGCGCGAACCATTTCCAAGTTCCCGGTCGTGCCGGTCCGTACTTCTCGGTGCGAACATTATATATGTAGAACGTAATATAACCTAACCTAACCCAACCTAACCTCTCGGTGGTATTATTTTACAGAAAGTCGGGCGTGTCTACTCCTACTTCTCGGTGCGAATATTATGTATATAACATAATATAACCTAACCTAATGCAACCTGGTCGCTCGGTGCGAATATTTTCTAAATTCCCAGTCGTGTCGGTTCCGACCGCTCGGCGCGAATATTTTCTAAGTCCCCGGTCGTGTCGGTCCCGACCTCACAGCGGGAATATTTTCAAAGTCCCCGGTCGTGTCGGTCCCGACCGCTCGGCGCGAATATTTTCAAAGTCCCCGGTCGTGTCGGTCCCGACCGCTCGGCGCGAACAATTTCCAAGTTCCCGGTCGTGCCGGTCCGTACTTCACGGTGCGAACATTATATATGTAGAACGTAATATAACCTAACCTAACCCAACCTAACCTCTCGGTGGTATTATTTTACAGAAAGCCGGGCGTGTCTACTCCTACTTCTCGGTGCGAATATTATGTATATAACATAATATAACCTAACCTAATGCAACCTGGTCGCTCGGTGCGAATATTTTCTAAATTCCCAGTCGTGTCGGTTCCGACCGCTCGGCGCGAATATTTTCAAAGTCCCCGGTCGTGTCGGTCCCGACCGCTCGGCGCAAACAATTTCCAAGTTCCCGGTCGTGCCGGTCCGTACTTCTCGGTGCGAACATTATATATGTAGAACGTAATATAACCTAACCTAACCCAACCTAACCTCTCGGTGGTATTATTTTACAGAAAGCCGGGCGTGTCTACTCCTACTTCTCGGTGCGAATATTATGTATATAACATAATATAACCTAACCTAATGCAACCTGGTCGCTCGGTGCGAATATTTTCTAAATTCCCAGTCGTGTCGGTTCCGACCGCTCGGCGCGAATATTTTCTAAGTCCCCGGTCGTGTCGGTCCCGACCTCACAGCGGGAATATTTTCAAAGTCCCCGGTCGTGTCGGTCCCGACCGCTCGGCGCGAATATTTTCAAAGTCCCCGGTCGTGTCGGTCCCGACCGCTCGGCGCGAACAATTTCCAAGTTCCCGGTCGTGCCGGTCCGTACTTCACGGTGCGAACATTATATATGTAGAACGTAATATAACCTAACCTAACCCAACCTAACCTCTCGGTGGTATTATTTTACAGAAAGCCGGGCGTGTCTACTCCTACTTCTCGGTGCGAATATTATGTATATAACATAATATAACCTAACCTAATGCAACCTGGTTGCTCGGTGCGAATATTTTCTAAATTCCCAGTCGTGTCGGTTCCGACCGCTCGGCGCGAATATTTTCTAAGTCCCCGGTCGTGTCGGTCCCGACCTCACAGCGGGAATATTTTCAAAGTCCCCGGTCGTGTCGGTCCCGACCGCTCGGCGCGAATATTTTCAAAGTCCCCGGTCGTGTCGGTCCCGACCGCTCGGCGCGAACAATTTCCAAGTTCCCGGTCGTGCCGGTCCGTACTTCTCGGTGCGAACATTATATATGTAGAACGTAATATAACCTAACCTAACCCAACCTAACCTCTCGGTGGTATTATTTTACAGAAAGCCGGGCGTGTCTACTCCTACTTCTCGGTGCGAATATTATGTATATAACATAATATAACCTAACCTAATGCAACCTGGTCGCTCGGTGCGAATATTTTCTAAATTCCCAGTCGTGTCGGTTCCGACCGCTCGGCGCGAATATTTTCTAAGTCCCCGGTCGTGTCGGTCCCGACCTCACAGCGGGAATATTTTCAAAGTCCCCGGTCGTGTCGGTCCCGACCGCTCGGCGCGAATATTTTCAAAGTCCCCGGTCGTGTCGGTCCCGACCGCTCGGCGCGAACCATTTCCAAGTTCCCGGTCGTGCCGGTCCGTACTTCTCGGTGCGAACATTATATATGTAGAACGTAATATAACCTAACCTAACCCAACCTAACCTCTCGGTGGTATTATTTTACAGAAAGTCGGGCGTGTCTACTCCTACTTCTCGGTGCGAATATTATGTATATAACATAATATAACCTAACCTAATGCAACCTGGTCGCTCGGTGCGAATATTTTCTAAATTCCCAGTCGTGTCGGTTCCGACCGCTCGGCGCGAATATTTTCTAAGTCCCCGGTCGTGTCGGTCCCGACCTCACAGCGGGAATATTTTCAAAGTCCCCGGTCGTGTCGGTCCCGACCGCTCGGCGCGAATATTTTCAAAGTCCCCGGTCGTGTCGGTCCCGACCGCTCGGCGCGAACAATTTCCAAGTTCCCGGTCGTGCCGGTCCGTACTTCACGGTGCGAACATTATATATGTAGAACGTAATATAACCTAACCTAACCCAACCTAACCTCTCGGTGGTATTATTTTACAGAAAGCCGGGCGTGTCTACTCCTACTTCTCGGTGCGAATATTATGTATATAACATAATATAACCTAACCTAATGCAACCTGGTCGCTCGGTGCGAATATTTTCTAAATTCCCAGTCGTGTCGGTTCCGACCGCTCGGCGCGAATATTTTCTAAGTCCCCGGTCGTGTCGGTCCCGACCTCACAGCGGGAATATTTTCAAAGTCCCCGGTCGTGTCGGTCCCGACCTCTCGGCGCGAATATTTTCAAAGTCCCCGGTCGTGTCGGTCCCGACCGCTCGGCGCGAACAATTTCCAAGTTCCCGGTCGTGCCGGTCCGTACTTCTCGGTGCGAACATTATATATGTAGAACGTAATATAACCTAACCTAACCCAACCTAACCTCTCGATGGTATTATTTTACAGAAAGCCGGGCGTGTCTACTCCTACTTCTCGGTGCGAATATTATGTATATAACATAATATAACCTAACCTAATGCAACCTGGTCGCTCGGTGCGAATATTTTCTAAATTCCCAGTCGTGTCGGTTCCGACCGCTCGGCGCGAATATTTTCTAAGTCCCCGGTCGTGTCGGTCCCGACCTCACAGCGGGAATATTTTCAAAGTCCCCGGTCGTGTCGGTCCCGACCGCTCGGCGCGAATATTTTCAAAGTCCCCGGTCGTGTCGGTCCCGACCGCTCGGCGCGAACAATTTCCAAGTTCCCGGTCGTGCCGGTCCGTACTTCTCGGTGCGAACATTATATATGTAGAACGTAATATAACCTAACCTAACCCAACCTAACCTCTCGGTGGTATTATTTTACAGAAAGCCGGGCGTGTCTACTCCTACTTCTCGGTGCGAATATTATGTATATAACATAATATAACCTAACCTAATGCAACCTGGTCGCTCGGTGCGAATATTTTCTAAATTCCCAGTCGTGTCGGTTCCGACCGCTCGGCGCGAATATTTTCAAAGTCCCCGGTCGTGTCGGTCCCGACCGCTCGGCGCGAATATTTTCAAAGTCCCCGGTCGTGTCGGTCCCGACCGCTCGGCGCGAACAATTTCCAAGTTCCCGGTCGTGCCGGTCCGTACTTCTCGGTGCGAACATTATATATGTAGAACGTAATATAACCTAACCTAACCCAACCTAACCTCTCGATGGTATTATTTTACAGAAAGCCGGGCGTGTCTACTCCTACTTCTCGGTGCGAATATTATGTATATAACATAATATAACCTAACCTAATGCAACCTGGTCGCTCGGTGCGAATATTTTCTAAATTCCCAGTCGTGTCGGTTCCGACCGCTCGGCGCGAATATTTTCTAAGTCCCCGGTCGTGTCGGTCCCGACCTCACAGCGGGAATATTTTCAAAGTCCCCGGTCGTGTCGGTCCCGACCGCTCGGCGCGAATATTTTCAAAGTCCCCGGTCGTGTCGGTCCCGACCGCTCGGCGCGAACAATTTCCAAGTTCCCGGTCGTGCCGGTCCGTACTTCTCGGTGCGAACATTATATATGTAGAACGTAATATAACCTAACCTAACCCAACCTAACCTCTCGGTGGTATTATTTTACAGAAAGCCGGGCGTGTCTACTCCTACTTCTCGGTGCGAATATTATGTATATAACATAATATAACCTAACCTAATGCAACCTGGTCGCTCGGTGCGAATATTTTCTAAATTCCCAGTCGTGTCGGTTCCGACCGCTCGGCGCGAATATTTTCAAAGTCCCCGGTCGTGTCGGTCCCGACCGCTCGGCGCAAACAATTTCCAAGTTCCCGGTCGTGCCGGTCCGTACTTCTCGGTGCGAACATTATATATGTAGAACGTAATATAACCTAACCTAACCCAACCTAACCTCTCGGTGGTATTATTTTACAGAAAGCCGGGCGTGTCTACTCCTACTTCTCGGTGCGAATATTATGTATATAACATAATATAACCTAACCTAATGCAACCTGGTCGCTCGGTGCGAATATTTTCTAAATTCCCAGTCGTGTCGGTTCCGACCGCTCGGCGCGAATATTTTCTAAGTCCCCGGTCGTGTCGGTCCCGACCTCACAGCGGGAATATTTTCAAAGTCCCCGGTCGTGTCGGTCCCGACCGCTCGGCGCGAATATTTTCAAAGTCCCCGGTCGTGTCGGTCCCGACCGCTCGGCGCGAACCATTTCCAAGTTCCCGGTCGTGCCGGTCCGTACTTCTCGGTGCGAACATTATATATGTAGAACGTAATATAACCTAACCTAACCCAACCTAACCTCTCGGTGGTATTATTTTACAGAAAGTCGGGCGTGTCTACTCCTACTTCTCGGTGCGAATATTATGTATATAACATAATATAACCTAACCTAATGCAACCTGGTCGCTCGGTGCGAATATTTTCTAAATTCCCAGTCGTGTCGGTTCCGACCGCTCGGCGCGAATATTTTCTAAGTCCCCGGTCGTGTCGGTCCCGACCTCACAGCGGGAATATTTTCAAAGTCCCCGGTCGTGTCGGTCCCGACCGCTCGGCGCGAATATTTTCAAAGTCCCCGGTCGTGTCGGTCCCGACCGCTCGGCGCGAACAATTTCCAAGTTCCCGGTCGTGCCGGTCCGTACTTCACGGTGCGAACATTATATATGTAGAACGTAATATAACCTAACCTAACCCAACCTAACCTCTCGGTGGTATTATTTTACAGAAAGCCGGGCGTGTCTACTCCTACTTCTCGGTGCGAATATTATGTATATAACATAATATAACCTAACCTAATGCAACCTGGTCGCTCGGTGCGAATATTTTCTAAATTCCCAGTCGTGTCGGTTCCGACCGCTCGGCGCGAATATTTTCTAAGTCCCCGGTCGTGTCGGTCCCGACCTCACAGCGGGAATATTTTCAAAGTCCCCGGTCGTGTCGGTCCCGACCTCTCGGCGCGAATATTTTCAAAGTCCCCGGTCGTGTCGGTCCCGACCGCTCGGCGCGAACAATTTCCAAGTTCCCGGTCGTGCCGGTCCGTACTTCTCGGTGCGAACATTATATATGTAGAACGTAATATAACCTAACCTAACCCAACCTAACCTCTCGATGGTATTATTTTACAGAAAGCCGGGCGTGTCTACTCCTACTTCTCGGTGCGAATATTATGTATATAACATAATATAACCTAACCTAATGCAACCTGGTCGCTCGGTGCGAATATTTTCTAAATTCCCAGTCGTGTCGGTTCCGACCGCTCGGCGCGAATATTTTCTAAGTCCCCGGTCGTGTCGGTCCCGACCTCACAGCGGGAATATTTTCAAAGTCCCCGGTCGTGTCGGTCCCGACCTCTCGGCGCGAATATTTTCAAAGTCCCCGGTCGTGTCGGTCCCGACCGCTCGGCGCGAATATTTTCAAAGTCCCCGGTCGTGTCGGTCCCGACCGCTCGGCGCGAACCATTTCCAAGTTCCCGGTCGTGCCGGTCCGTACTTCTCGGTGCGAACATTATATATGTAGAACGTAATATAACCTAACCTAACCCAACCTAACCTCTCGGTGGTATTATTTTACAGAAAGTCGGGCGTGTCTACTCCTACTTCTCGGTGCGAATATTATGTATATAACATAATATAACCTAACCTAATGCAACCTGGTCGCTCGGTGCGAATATTTTCTAAATTCCCAGTCGTGTCGGTTCCGACCGCTCGGCGCGAATATTTTCTAAGTCCCCGGTCGTGTCGGTCCCGACCTCACAGCGGGAATATTTTCAAAGTCCCCGGTCGTGTCGGTCCCGACCGCTCGGCGCGAATATTTTCAAAGTCCCCGGTCGTGTCGGTCCCGACCGCTCGGCGCGAACAATTTCCAAGTTCCCGGTCGTGCCGGTCCGTACTTCACGGTGCGAACATTATATATGTAGAACGTAATATAACCTAACCTAACCCAACCTAACCTCTCGGTGGTATTATTTTACAGAAAGCCGGGCGTGTCTACTCCTACTTCTCGGTGCGAATATTATGTATATAACATAATATAACCTAACCTAATGCAACCTGGTCGCTCGGTGCGAATATTTTCTAAATTCCCAGTCGTGTCGGTTCCGACCGCTCGGCGCGAATATTTTCTAAGTCCCCGGTCGTGTCGGTCCCGACCTCACAGCGGGAATATTTTCAAAGTCCCCGGTCGTGTCGGTCCCGACCTCTCGGCGCGAATATTTTCAAAGTCCCCGGTCGTGTCGGTCCCGACCGCTCGGCGCGAACAATTTCCAAGTTCCCGGTCGTGCCGGTCCGTACTTCTCGGTGCGAACATTATATATGTAGAACGTAATATAACCTAACCTAACCCAACCTAACCTCTCGATGGTATTATTTTACAGAAAGCCGGGCGTGTCTACTCCTACTTCTCGGTGCGAATATTATGTATATAACATAATATAACCTAACCTAATGCAACCTGGTCGCTCGGTGCGAATATTTTCTAAATTCCCAGTCGTGTCGGTTCCGACCGCTCGGCGCGAATATTTTCTAAGTCCCCGGTCGTGTCGGTCCCGACCTCACAGCGGGAATATTTTCAAAGTCCCCGGTCGTGTCGGTCCCGACCGCTCGGCGCGAATATTTTCAAAGTCCCCGGTCGTGTCGGTCCCGACCGCTCGGCGCGAACAATTTCCAAGTTCCCGGTCGTGCCGGTCCGTACTTCTCGGTGCGAACATTATATATGTAGAACGTAATATAACCTAACCTAACCCAACCTAACCTCTCGGTGGTATTATTTTACAGAAAGCCGGGCGTGTCTACTCCTACTTCTCGGTGCGAATATTATGTATATAACATAATATAACCTAACCTAATGCAACCTGGTCGCTCGGTGCGAATATTTTCTAAATTCCCAGTCGTGTCGGTTCCGACCGCTCGGCGCGAATATTTTCAAAGTCCCCGGTCGTGTCGGTCCCGACCGCTCGGCGCAAACAATTTCCAAGTTCCCGGTCGTGCCGGTCCGTACTTCTCGGTGCGAACATTATATATGTAGAACGTAATATAACCTAACCTAACCCAACCTAACCTCTCGGTGGTATTATTTTACAGAAAGCCGGGCGTGTCTACTCCTACTTCTCGGTGCGAATATTATGTATATAACATAATATAACCTAACCTAATGCAACCTGGTCGCTCGGTGCGAATATTTTCTAAATTCCCAGTCGTGTCGGTTCCGACCGCTCGGCGCGAATATTTTCTAAGTCCCCGGTCGTGTCGGTCCCGACCTCACAGCGGGAATATTTTCAAAGTCCCCGGTCGTGTCGGTCCCGACCGCTCGGCGCGAATATTTTCAAAGTCCCCGGTCGTGTCGGTCCCGACCGCTCGGCGCGAACAATTTTCAAGTTCCCGGTCGTGCCGGTCCGTACTTCTCGGTGCGAACATTATATATGTAGAACGTAATATAACCTAACCTAACCCAACCTAACCTCTCGGTGGTATTATTTTACAGAAAGCCGGGCGTGACTACTCCTACTTCTCGGTGCGAATATTATGTATATAACATAATATAACCTAACCTAATGCAACCTGGTCGCTCGGTGCGAATATTTTCTAAATTCCCAGTCGTGTCGGTTCCGACCGCTCGGCGCGAATATTTTCTAAGTCCCCGGTCGTGTCGGTCCCGACCTCACAGCGGGAATATTTTCAAAGTCCCCGGTCGTGTCGGTCCCGACCGCTCGGCGCGAACAATTTCCAAGTTCCCGGTCGTGCCGGTCCGTACTTCTCGGTGCGAACATTATATATGTAGAACGTAATATAACCTAACCTAACCCAACCTAACCTCTCGGTGGTATTATTTTACAGAAAGCCGGGCGTGTCTACTCCTACTTCTCGGTGCGAATATTATGTATATAACATAATATAACCTAACCTAATGCAACCTGGTCGCTCGGTGCGAATATTTTCTAAATTCCCAGTCGTGTCGGTTCCGACCGCTCGGCGCGAATATTTTCTAAGTCCCCGGTCGTGTCGGTCCCGACCTCACAGCGGGAATATTTTCAAAGTCCCCGGTCGTGTCGGTCCCGACCTCTCGGCGCGAATATTTTCAAAGTCCCCGGTCGTGTCGGTCCCGACCGCTCGGCGCGAACAATTTCCAAGTTCCCGGTCGTGCCGGTCCGTACTTCTCGGTGCGAACATTATATATGTAGAACGTAATATAACCTAACCTAACCCAACCTAACCTCTCGATGGTATTATTTTACAGAAAGCCGGGCGTGTCTACTCCTACTTCTCGGTGCGAATATTATGTATATAACATAATATAACCTAACCTAATGCAACCTGGTCGCTCGGTGCGAATATTTTCTAAATTCCCAGTCGTGTCGGTTCCGACCGCTCGGCGCGAATATTTTCTAAGTCCCCGGTCGTGTCGGTCCCGACCTCACAGCGGGAATATTTTCAAAGTCCCCGGTCGTGTCGGTCCCGACCGCTCGGCGCGAATATTTTCAAAGTCCCCGGTCGTGTCGGTCCCGACCGCTCGGCGCGAACAATTTCCAAGTTCCCGGTCGTGCCGGTCCGTACTTCACGGTGCGAACATTATATATGTAGAACGTAATATAACCTAACCTAACCCAACCTAACCTCTCGGTGGTATTATTTTACAGAAAGCCGGGCGTGTCTACTCCTACTTCTCGGTGCGAATATTATGTATATAACATAATATAACCTAACCTAATGCAACCTGGTCGCTCGGTGCGAATATTTTCTAAATTCCCAGTCGTGTCGGTTCCGACCGCTCGGCGCGAATATTTTCTAAGTCCCCGGTCGTGTCGGTCCCGACCTCACAGCGGGAATATTTTCAAAGTCCCCGGTCGTGTCGGTCCCGACCGCTCGGCGCGAATATTTTCAAAGTCCCCGGTCGTGTCGGTCCCGACCGCTCGGCGCGAACAATTTCCAAGTTCCCGGTCGTGCCGGTCCGTACTTCTCGGTGCGAACATTATATATGTAGAACGTAATATAACCTAACCTAACCCAACCTAACCTCTCGGTGGTATTATTTTACAGAAAGCCGGGCGTGTCTACTCCTACTTCTCGGTGCGAATATTATGTATATAACATAATATAACCTAACCTAATGCAACCTGGTCGCTCGGTGCGAATATTTTCTAAATTCCCAGTCGTGTCGGTTCCGACCGCTCGGCGCGAATATTTTCTAAGTCCCCGGTCGTGTCGGTCCCGACCTCACAGCGGGAATATTTTCAAAGTCCCCGGTCGTGTCGGTCCCGACCGCTCGGCGCGAATATTTTCAAAGTCCCCGGTCGTGTCGGTCCCGACCGCTCGGCGCGAACCATTTCCAAGTTCCCGGTCGTGCCGGTCCGTACTTCTCGGTGCGAACATTATATATGTAGAACGTAATATAACCTAACCTAACCCAACCTAACCTCTCGGTGGTATTATTTTACAGAAAGTCGGGCGTGTCTACTCCTACTTCTCGGTGCGAATATTATGTATATAACATAATATAACCTAACCTAATGCAACCTGGTCGCTCGGTGCGAATATTTTCTAAATTCCCAGTCGTGTCGGTTCCGACCGCTCGGCGCGAATATTTTCTAAGTCCCCGGTCGTGTCGGTCCCGACCTCACAGCGGGAATATTTTCAAAGTCCCCGGTCGTGTCGGTCCCGACCGCTCGGCGCGAATATTTTCAAAGTCCCCGGTCGTGTCGGTCCCGACCGCTCGGCGCGAACAATTTCCAAGTTCCCGGTCGTGCCGGTCCGTACTTCACGGTGCGAACATTATATATGTAGAACGTAATATAACCTAACCTAACCCAACCTAACCTCTCGGTGGTATTATTTTACAGAAAGCCGGGCGTGTCTACTCCTACTTCTCGGTGCGAATATTATGTATATAACATAATATAACCTAACCTAATGCAACCTGGTCGCTCGGTGCGAATATTTTCTAAATTCCCAGTCGTGTCGGTTCCGACCGCTCGGCGCGAATATTTTCTAAGTCCCCGGTCGTGTCGGTCCCGACCTCACAGCGGGAATATTTTCAAAGTCCCCGGTCGTGTCGGTCCCGACCTCTCGGCGCGAATATTTTCAAAGTCCCCGGTCGTGTCGGTCCCGACCGCTCGGCGCGAACAATTTCCAAGTTCCCGGTCGTGCCGGTCCGTACTTCTCGGTGCGAACATTATATATGTAGAACGTAATATAACCTAACCTAACCCAACCTAACCTCTCGATGGTATTATTTTACAGAAAGCCGGGCGTGTCTACTCCTACTTCTCGGTGCGAATATTATGTATATAACATAATATAACCTAACCTAATGCAACCTGGTCGCTCGGTGCGAATATTTTCTAAATTCCCAGTCGTGTCGGTTCCGACCGCTCGGCGCGAATATTTTCTAAGTCCCCGGTCGTGTCGGTCCCGACCTCACAGCGGGAATATTTTCAAAGTCCCCGGTCGTGTCGGTCCCGACCGCTCGGCGCGAATATTTTCAAAGTCCCCGGTCGTGTCGGTCCCGACCGCTCGGCGCGAACAATTTCCAAGTTCCCGGTCGTGCCGGTCCGTACTTCTCGGTGCGAACATTATATATGTAGAACGTAATATAACCTAACCTAACCCAACCTAACCTCTCGGTGGTATTATTTTACAGAAAGCCGGGCGTGTCTACTCCTACTTCTCGGTGCGAATATTATGTATATAACATAATATAACCTAACCTAATGCAACCTGGTCGCTCGGTGCGAATATTTTCTAAATTCCCAGTCGTGTCGGTTCCGACCGCTCGGCGCGAATATTTTCAAAGTCCCCGGTCGTGTCGGTCCCGACCGCTCGGCGCAAACAATTTCCAAGTTCCCGGTCGTGCCGGTCCGTACTTCTCGGTGCGAACATTATATATGTAGAACGTAATATAACCTAACCTAACCCAACCTAACCTCTCGGTGGTATTATTTTACAGAAAGCCGGGCGTGTCTACTCCTACTTCTCGGTGCGAATATTATGTATATAACATAATATAACCTAACCTAATGCAACCTGGTCGCTCGGTGCGAATATTTTCTAAATTCCCAGTCGTGTCGGTTCCGACCGCTCGGCGCGAATATTTTCTAAGTCCCCGGTCGTGTCGGTCCCGACCTCACAGCGGGAATATTTTCAAAGTCCCCGGTCGTGTCGGTCCCGACCGCTCGGCGCGAATATTTTCAAAGTCCCCGGTCGTGTCGGTCCCGACCGCTCGGCGCGAACCATTTCCAAGTTCCCGGTCGTGCCGGTCCGTACTTCTCGGTGCGAACATTATATATGTAGAACGTAATATAACCTAACCTAACCCAACCTAACCTCTCGGTGGTATTATTTTACAGAAAGTCGGGCGTGTCTACTCCTACTTCTCGGTGCGAATATTATGTATATAACATAATATAACCTAACCTAATGCAACCTGGTCGCTCGGTGCGAATATTTTCTAAATTCCCAGTCGTGTCGGTTCCGACCGCTCGGCGCGAATATTTTCTAAGTCCCCGGTCGTGTCGGTTCCGACCGCTCGGCGCGAATATTTTCTAAGTCCCCGGTCGTGTCGGTCCCGACCTCACAGCGGGAATATTTTCAAAGTCCCCGGTCGTGTCGGTCCCGACCGCTCGGCGCGAACAATTTCCAAGTTCCCGGTCGTGCCGGTCCGTACTTCACGGTGCGAACATTATATATGTAGAACGTAATATAACCTAACCTAACCCAACCTAACCTCTCGGTGGTATTATTTTACAGAAAGCCGGGCGTGTCTACTCCTACTTCTCGGTGCGAATATTATGTATATAACATAATATAACCTAACCTAATGCAACCTGGTCGCTCGGTGCGAATATTTTCTAAATTCCCAGTCGTGTCGGTTCCGACCGCTCGGCGCGAATATTTTCTAAGTCCCCGGTCGTGTCGGTCCCGACCTCACAGCGGGAATATTTTCAAAGTCCCCGGTCGTGTCGGTCCCGACCGCTCGGCGCGAATATTTTCAAAGTCCCCGGTCGTGTCGGTCCCGACCGCTCGGCGCGAACAATTTCCAAGTTCCCGGTCGTGCCGGTCCGTACTTCTCGGTGCGAACATTATATATGTAGAACGTAATATAACCTAACCTAACCCAACCTAACCTCTCGGTGGTATTATTTTACAGAAAGCCGGGCGTGACTACTCCTACTTCTCGGTGCGAATATTATGTATATAACATAATATAACCTAACCTAATGCAACCTGGTCGCTCGGTGCGAATATTTTCTAAATTCCCAGTCGTGTCGGTTCCGACCGCTCGGCGCGAATATTTTCTAAGTCCCCGGTCGTGTCGGTCCCGACCTCACAGCGGGAATATTTTCAAAGTCCCCGGTCGTGTCGGTCCCGACCGCTCGGCGCGAACAATTTCCAAGTTCCCGGTCGTGCCGGTCCGTACTTCACGGTGCGAACATTATATATGTAGAACGTAATATAACCTAACCTAACCCAACCTAACCTCTCGGTGGTATTATTTTACAGAAAGCCGGGCGTGTCTACTCCTACTTCTCGGTGCGAATATTATGTATATAACATAATATAACCTAACCTAATGCAACCTGGTCGCTCGGTGCGAATATTTTCTAAATTCCCAGTCGTGTCGGTTCCGACCGCTCGGCGCGAATATTTTCTAAGTCCCCGGTCGTGTCGGTCCCGACCTCACAGCGGGAATATTTTCAAAGTCCCCGGTCGTGTCGGTCCCGACCGCTCGGCGCGAATATTTTCAAAGTCCCCGGTCGTGTCGGTCCCGACCGCTCGGCGCGAACAATTTCCAAGTTCCCGGTCGTGCCGGTCCGTACTTCTCGGTGCGAACATTATATATGTAGAACGTAATATAACCTAACCTAACCCAACCTAACCTCTCGGTGGTATTATTTTACAGAAAGCCGGGCGTGTCTACTCCTACTTCTCGGTGCGAATATTATGTATATAACATAATATAACCTAACCTAATGCAACCTGGTCGCTCGGTGCGAATATTTTCTAAATTCCCAGTCGTGTCGGTTCCGACCGCTCGGCGCGAATATTTTCTAAGTCCCCGGTCGTGTCGGTCCCGACCTCACAGCGGGAATATTTTCAAAGTCCCCGGTCGTGTCGGTCCCGACCGCTCGGCGCGAATATTTTCAAAGTCCCCGGTCGTGTCGGTCCCGACCGCTCGGCGCGAACAATTTCCAAGTTCCCGGTCGTGCCGGTCCGTACTTCACGGTGCGAACATTATATATGTAGAACGTAATATAACCTAACCTAACCCAACCTAACCTCTCGGTGGTATTATTTTACAGAAAGCCGGGCGTGTCTACTCCTACTTCTCGGTGCGAATATTATGTATATAACATAATATAACCTAACCTAATGCAACCTGGTCGCTCGGTGCGAATATTTTCTAAATTCCCAGTCGTGTCGGTTCCGACCGCTCGGCGCGAATATTTTCTAAGTCCCCGGTCGTGTCGGTCCCGACCTCACAGCGGGAATATTTTCAAAGTCCCCGGTCGTGTCGGTCCCGACCTCTCGGCGCGAATATTTTCAAAGTCCCCGGTCGTGTCGGTCCCGACCGCTCGGCGCGAACAATTTCCAAGTTCCCGGTCGTGCCGGTCCGTACTTCTCGGTGCGAACATTATATATGTAGAACGTAATATAACCTAACCTAACCCAACCTAACCTCTCGATGGTATTATTTTACAGAAAGCCGGGCGTGTCTACTCCTACTTCTCGGTGCGAATATTATGTATATAACATAATATAACCTAACCTAATGCAACCTGGTCGCTCGGTGCGAATATTTTCTAAATTCCCAGTCGTGTCGGTTCCGACCGCTCGGCGCGAATATTTTCTAAGTCCCCGGTCGTGTCGGTCCCGACCTCACAGCGGGAATATTTTCAAAGTCCCCGGTCGTGTCGGTCCCGACCGCTCGGCGCGAATATTTTCAAAGTCCCCGGTCGTGTCGGTCCCGACCGCTCGGCGCGAACAATTTCCAAGTTCCCGGTCGTGCCGGTCCGTACTTCTCGGTGCGAACATTATATATGTAGAACGTAATATAACCTAACCTAACCCAACCTAACCTCTCGGTGGTATTATTTTACAGAAAGCCGGGCGTGTCTACTCCTACTTCTCGGTGCGAATATTATGTATATAACATAATATAACCTAACCTAATGCAACCTGGTCGCTCGGTGCGAATATTTTCTAAATTCCCAGTCGTGTCGGTTCCGACCGCTCGGCGCGAATATTTTCAAAGTCCCCGGTCGTGTCGGTCCCGACCGCTCGGCGCAAACAATTTCCAAGTTCCCGGTCGTGCCGGTCCGTACTTCTCGGTGCGAACATTATATATGTAGAACGTAATATAACCTAACCTAACCCAACCTAACCTCTCGGTGGTATTATTTTACAGAAAGCCGGGCGTGTCTACTCCTACTTCTCGGTGCGAATATTATGTATATAACATAATATAACCTAACCTAATGCAACCTGGTCGCTCGGTGCGAATATTTTCTAAATTCCCAGTCGTGTCGGTTCCGACCGCTCGGCGCGAATATTTTCTAAGTCCCCGGTCGTGTCGGTCCCGACCTCACAGCGGGAATATTTTCAAAGTCCCCGGTCGTGTCGGTCCCGACCGCTCGGCGCGAATATTTTCAAAGTCCCCGGTCGTGTCGGTCCCGACCGCTCGGCGCGAACAATTTCCAAGTTCCCGGTCGTGCCGGTCCGTACTTCTCGGTGCGAACATTATATATGTAGAACGTAATATAACCTAACCTAACCCAACCTAACCTCTCGGTGGTATTATTTTACAGAAAGCCGGGCGTGACTACTCCTACTTCTCGGTGCGAATATTATGTATATAACATAATATAACCTAACCTAATGCAACCTGGTCGCTCGGTGCGAATATTTTCTAAATTCCCAGTCGTGTCGGTTCCGACCGCTCGGCGCGAATATTTTCTAAGTCCCCGGTCGTGTCGGTCCCGACCTCACAGCGGGAATATTTTCAAAGTCCCCGGTCGTGTCGGTCCCGACCGCTCGGCGCGAACAATTTCCAAGTTCCCGGTCGTGCCGGTCCGTACTTCACGGTGCGAACATTATATATGTAGAACGTAATATAACCTAACCTAACCCAACCTAACCTCTCGGTGGTATTATTTTACAGAAAGTCGGGCGTGTCTACTCCTACTTCTCGGTGCGAATATTATGTATATAACATAATATAACCTAACCTAATGCAACCTGGTCGCTCGGTGCGAATATTTTCTAAATTCCCAGTCGTGTCGGTTCCGACCGCTCGGCGCGAATATTTTCTAAGTCCCCGGTCGTGTCGGTCCCGACCTCACAGCGGGAATATTTTCAAAGTCCCCGGTCGTGTCGGTCCCGACCGCTCGGCGCGAATATTTTCAAAGTCCCCGGTCGTGTCGGTCCCGACCGCTCGGCGCGAACAATTTCCAAGTTCCCGGTCGTGCCGGTCCGTACTTCTCGGTGCGAACATTATATATGTAGAACGTAATATAACCTAACCTAACCCAACCTAACCTCTCGGTGGTATTATTTTACAGAAAGCCGGGCGTGTCTACTCCTACTTCTCGGTGCGAATATTATGTATATAACATAATATAACCTAACCTAATGCAACCTGGTCGCTCGGTGCGAATATTTTCTAAATTCCCAGTCGTGTCGGTTCCGACCGCTCGGCGCGAATATTTTCTAAGTCCCCGGTCGTGTCGGTCCCGACCTCACAGCGGGAATATTTTCAAAGTCCCCGGTCGTGTCGGTCCCGACCGCTCGGCGCGAACCATTTCCAAGTTCCCGGTCGTGCCGGTCCGTACTTCTCGGCGCGAATATTTTCAAAGTCGACGGTCGTGTCGGTCCCGACCGCTCGGCGCGAACAATTTCCAAGTTCCCGGTCGTGCCGGTCCGTACTTCTCGGTGCGAACATTATATATGTAGAACGTAATATAACCTAACCTAACCCAACCTAACCTCTCGGTGGTATTATTTTACAGAAAGCCGGGCGTGTCTACTCCTACTTCTCGGTGCGAATATTATGTATATAACATAATATAACCTAACCTAATGCAACCTGGTCGCTCGGTGCGAATATTTTCTAAATTCCCAGTCGTGTCGGTTCCGACCGCTCGGCGCGAATATTTTCAAAGTCCCCGGTCGTGTCGGTCCCGACCGCTCGGCGCGAACAATTTCCAAGTTCCCGGTCGTGCCGGTCCGTACTTCTCGGTGCGAACATTATATATGTAGAACGTAATATAACCTAACCTAACCCAACCTAACCTCTCGGTGGTATTATTTTACAGAAAGCCGGGCGTGTCTACTCCTACTTCTCGGTGCGAATATTATGTATATAACATAATATAACCTAACCTAATGCAACCTGGTCGCTCGGTGCGAATATTTTCTAAATTCCCAGTCGTGTCGGTTCCGACCGCTCGGCGCGAATATTTTCAAAGTCCCCGGTCGTGTCGGTCCCGACCGCTCGGCGCAAACAATTTCCAAGTTCCCGGTCGTGCCGGTCCGTACTTCTCGGTGCGAACATTATATATGTAGAACGTAATATAACCTAACCTAACCCAACCTAACCTCTCGGTGGTATTATTTTACAGAAAGCCGGGCGTGTCTACTCCTACTTCTCGGTGCGAATATTATGTATATAACATAATATAACCTAACCTAATGCAACCTGGTCGCTCGGTGCGAATATTTTCTAAATTCCCAGTCGTGTCGGTTCCGACCGCTCGGCGCGAATATTTTCTAAGTCCCCGGTCGTGTCGGTCCCGACCTCACAGCGGGAATATTTTCAAAGTCCCCGGTCGTGTCGGTCCCGACCGCTCGGCGCGAATATTTTCAAAGTCCCCGGTCGTGTCGGTCCCGACCGCTCGGCGCGAACAATTTTCAAGTTCCCGGTCGTGCCGGTCCGTACTTCTCGGTGCGAACATTATATATGTAGAACGTAATATAACCTAACCTAACCCAACCTAACCTCTCGGTGGTATTATTTTACAGAAAGCCGGGCGTGACTACTCCTACTTCTCGGTGCGAATATTATGTATATAACATAATATAACCTAACCTAATGCAACCTGGTCGCTCGGTGCGAATATTTTCTAAATTCCCAGTCGTGTCGGTTCCGACCGCTCGGCGCGAATATTTTCTAAGTCCCCGGTCGTGTCGGTCCCGACCTCACAGCGGGAATATTTTCAAAGTCCCCGGTCGTGTCGGTCCCGACCGCTCGGCGCGAACAATTTCCAAGTTCCCGGTCGTGCCGGTCCGTACTTCTCGGTGCGAACATTATATATGTAGAACGTAATATAACCTAACCTAACCCAACCTAACCTCTCGGTGGTATTATTTTACAGAAAGCCGGGCGTGTCTACTCCTACTTCTCGGTGCGAATATTATGTATATAACATAATATAACCTAACCTAATGCAACCTGGTCGCTCGGTGCGAATATTTTCTAAATTCCCAGTCGTGTCGGTTCCGACCGCTCGGCGCGAATATTTTCTAAGTCCCCGGTCGTGTCGGTCCCGACCTCACAGCGGGAATATTTTCAAAGTCCCCGGTCGTGTCGGTCCCGACCTCTCGGCGCGAATATTTTCAAAGTCCCCGGTCGTGTCGGTCCCGACCGCTCGGCGCGAACAATTTCCAAGTTCCCGGTCGTGCCGGTCCGTACTTCTCGGTGCGAACATTATATATGTAGAACGTAATATAACCTAACCTAACCCAACCTAACCTCTCGATGGTATTATTTTACAGAAAGCCGGGCGTGTCTACTCCTACTTCTCGGTGCGAATATTATGTATATAACATAATATAACCTAACCTAATGCAACCTGGTCGCTCGGTGCGAATATTTTCTAAATTCCCAGTCGTGTCGGTTCCGACCGCTCGGCGCGAATATTTTCTAAGTCCCCGGTCGTGTCGGTCCCGACCTCACAGCGGGAATATTTTCAAAGTCCCCGGTCGTGTCGGTCCCGACCGCTCGGCGCGAATATTTTCAAAGTCCCCGGTCGTGTCGGTCCCGACCGCTCGGCGCGAACAATTTCCAAGTTCCCGGTCGTGCCGGTCCGTACTTCACGGTGCGAACATTATATATGTAGAACGTAATATAACCTAACCTAACCCAACCTAACCTCTCGGTGGTATTATTTTACAGAAAGCCGGGCGTGTCTACTCCTACTTCTCGGTGCGAATATTATGTATATAACATAATATAACCTAACCTAATGCAACCTGGTCGCTCGGTGCGAATATTTTCTAAATTCCCAGTCGTGTCGGTTCCGACCGCTCGGCGCGAATATTTTCTAAGTCCCCGGTCGTGTCGGTCCCGACCTCACAGCGGGAATATTTTCAAAGTCCCCGGTCGTGTCGGTCCCGACCGCTCGGCGCGAATATTTTCAAAGTCCCCGGTCGTGTCGGTCCCGACCGCTCGGCGCGAACAATTTCCAAGTTCCCGGTCGTGCCGGTCCGTACTTCTCGGTGCGAACATTATATATGTAGAACGTAATATAACCTAACCTAACCCAACCTAACCTCTCGGTGGTATTATTTTACAGAAAGCCGGGCGTGTCTACTCCTACTTCTCGGTGCGAATATTATGTATATAACATAATATAACCTAACCTAATGCAACCTGGTCGCTCGGTGCGAATATTTTCTAAATTCCCAGTCGTGTCGGTTCCGACCGCTCGGCGCGAATATTTTCTAAGTCCCCGGTCGTGTCGGTCCCGACCTCACAGCGGGAATATTTTCAAAGTCCCCGGTCGTGTCGGTCCCGACCGCTCGGCGCGAATATTTTCAAAGTCCCCGGTCGTGTCGGTCCCGACCGCTCGGCGCGAACCATTTCCAAGTTCCCGGTCGTGCCGGTCCGTACTTCTCGGTGCGAACATTATATATGTAGAACGTAATATAACCTAACCTAACCCAACCTAACCTCTCGGTGGTATTATTTTACAGAAAGTCGGGCGTGTCTACTCCTACTTCTCGGTGCGAATATTATGTATATAACATAATATAACCTAACCTAATGCAACCTGGTCGCTCGGTGCGAATATTTTCTAAATTCCCAGTCGTGTCGGTTCCGACCGCTCGGCGCGAATATTTTCTAAGTCCCCGGTCGTGTCGGTCCCGACCTCACAGCGGGAATATTTTCAAAGTCCCCGGTCGTGTCGGTCCCGACCGCTCGGCGCGAATATTTTCAAAGTCCCCGGTCGTGTCGGTCCCGACCGCTCGGCGCGAACAATTTCCAAGTTCCCGGTCGTGCCGGTCCGTACTTCACGGTGCGAACATTATATATGTAGAACGTAATATAACCTAACCTAACCCAACCTAACCTCTCGGTGGTATTATTTTACAGAAAGCCGGGCGTGTCTACTCCTACTTCTCGGTGCGAATATTATGTATATAACATAATATAACCTAACCTAATGCAACCTGGTCGCTCGGTGCGAATATTTTCTAAATTCCCAGTCGTGTCGGTTCCGACCGCTCGGCGCGAATATTTTCTAAGTCCCCGGTCGTGTCGGTCCCGACCTCACAGCGGGAATATTTTCAAAGTCCCCGGTCGTGTCGGTCCCGACCTCTCGGCGCGAATATTTTCAAAGTCCCCGGTCGTGTCGGTCCCGACCGCTCGGCGCGAACAATTTCCAAGTTCCCGGTCGTGCCGGTCCGTACTTCTCGGTGCGAACATTATATATGTAGAACGTAATATAACCTAACCTAACCCAACCTAACCTCTCGATGGTATTATTTTACAGAAAGCCGGGCGTGTCTACTCCTACTTCTCGGTGCGAATATTATGTATATAACATAATATAACCTAACCTAATGCAACCTGGTCGCTCGGTGCGAATATTTTCTAAATTCCCAGTCGTGTCGGTTCCGACCGCTCGGCGCGAATATTTTCTAAGTCCCCGGTCGTGTCGGTCCCGACCTCACAGCGGGAATATTTTCAAAGTCCCCGGTCGTGTCGGTCCCGACCGCTCGGCGCGAATATTTTCAAAGTCCCCGGTCGTGTCGGTCCCGACCGCTCGGCGCGAACAATTTCCAAGTTCCCGGTCGTGCCGGTCCGTACTTCTCGGTGCGAACATTATATATGTAGAACGTAATATAACCTAACCTAACCCAACCTAACCTCTCGGTGGTATTATTTTACAGAAAGCCGGGCGTGTCTACTCCTACTTCTCGGTGCGAATATTATGTATATAACATAATATAACCTAACCTAATGCAACCTGGTCGCTCGGTGCGAATATTTTCTAAATTCCCAGTCGTGTCGGTTCCGACCGCTCGGCGCGAATATTTTCAAAGTCCCCGGTCGTGTCGGTCCCGACCGCTCGGCGCAAACAATTTCCAAGTTCCCGGTCGTGCCGGTCCGTACTTCTCGGTGCGAACATTATATATGTAGAACGTAATATAACCTAACCTAACCCAACCTAACCTCTCGGTGGTATTATTTTACAGAAAGCCGGGCGTGTCTACTCCTACTTCTCGGTGCGAATATTATGTATATAACATAATATAACCTAACCTAATGCAACCTGGTCGCTCGGTGCGAATATTTTCTAAATTCCCAGTCGTGTCGGTTCCGACCGCTCGGCGCGAATATTTTCTAAGTCCCCGGTCGTGTCGGTCCCGACCTCACAGCGGGAATATTTTCAAAGTCCCCGGTCGTGTCGGTCCCGACCGCTCGGCGCGAATATTTTCAAAGTCCCCGGTCGTGTCGGTCCCGACCGCTCGGCGCGAACCATTTCCAAGTTCCCGGTCGTGCCGGTCCGTACTTCTCGGTGCGAACATTATATATGTAGAACGTAATATAACCTAACCTAACCCAACCTAACCTCTCGGTGGTATTATTTTACAGAAAGTCGGGCGTGTCTACTCCTACTTCTCGGTGCGAATATTATGTATATAACATAATATAACCTAACCTAATGCAACCTGGTCGCTCGGTGCGAATATTTTCTAAATTCCCAGTCGTGTCGGTTCCGACCGCTCGGCGCGAATATTTTCTAAGTCCCCGGTCGTGTCGGTCCCGACCTCACAGCGGGAATATTTTCAAAGTCCCCGGTCGTGTCGGTCCCGACCGCTCGGCGCGAATATTTTCAAAGT
The DNA here is from genome assembly GCA_963969225.1 of Xylocopa violacea. Lineage (NCBI taxonomy): Eukaryota > Metazoa > Arthropoda > Insecta > Hymenoptera > Apidae > Xylocopa > Xylocopa violacea. The sequence continues at coordinate 199,312 of CAXAJV010001299.1, forward strand.
CCCCGGTCGTGTCGGTCCCGACCGCTCGGCGCGAACAATTTCCAAGTTCCCGGTCGTGCCGGTCCGTACTTCACGGTGCGAACATTATATATGTAGAACGTAATATAACCTAACCTAACCCAACCTAACCTCTCGGTGGTATTATTTTACAGAAAGCCGGGCGTGTCTACTCCTACTTCTCGGTGCGAATATTATGTATATAACATAATATAACCTAACCTAATGCAACCTGGTCGCTCGGTGCGAATATTTTCTAAATTCCCAGTCGTGTCGGTTCCGACCGCTCGGCGCGAATATTTTCTAAGTCCCCGGTCGTGTCGGTCCCGACCTCACAGCGGGAATATTTTCAAAGTCCCCGGTCGTGTCGGTCCCGACCTCTCGGCGCGAATATTTTCAAAGTCCCCGGTCGTGTCGGTCCCGACCGCTCGGCGCGAACAATTTCCAAGTTCCCGGTCGTGCCGGTCCGTACTTCACGGTGCGAACATTATATATGTAGAACGTAATATAACCTAACCTAACCCAACCTAACCTCTCGGTGGTATTATTTTACAGAAAGCCGGGCGTGTCTACTCCTACTTCTCGGTGCGAATATTATGTATATAACATAATATAACCTAACCTAATGCAACCTGGTCGCTCGGTGCGAATATTTTCTAAATTCCCAGTCGTGTCGGTTCCGACCGCTCGGCGCGAATATTTTCTAAGTCCCCGGTCGTGTCGGTCCCGACCTCACAGCGGGAATATTTTCAAAGTCCCCGGTCGTGTCGGTCCCGACCGCTCGGCGCGAATATTTTCAAAGTCCCCGGTCGTGTCGGTCCCGACCGCTCGGCGCGAACAATTTCCAAGTTCCCGGTCGTGCCGGTCCGTACTTCTCGGTGCGAACATTATATATGTAGAACGTAATATAACCTAACCTAACCCAACCTAACCTCTCGGTGGTATTATTTTACAGAAAGCCGGGCGTGTCTACTCCTACTTCTCGGTGCGAATATTATGTATATAACATAATATAACCTAACCTAATGCAACCTGGTCGCTCGGTGCGAATATTTTCTAAATTCCCAGTCGTGTCGGTTCCGACCGCTCGGCGCGAATATTTTCAAAGTCCCCGGTCGTGTCGGTCCCGACCGCTCGGCGCAAACAATTTCCAAGTTCCCGGTCGTGCCGGTCCGTACTTCTCGGTGCGAACATTATATATGTAGAACGTAATATAACCTAACCTAACCCAACCTAACCTCTCGGTGGTATTATTTTACAGAAAGCCGGGCGTGTCTACTCCTACTTCTCGGTGCGAATATTATGTATATAACATAATATAACCTAACCTAATGCAACCTGGTCGCTCGGTGCGAATATTTTCTAAATTCCCAGTCGTGTCGGTTCCGACCGCTCGGCGCGAATATTTTCTAAGTCCCCGGTCGTGTCGGTCCCGACCTCACAGCGGGAATATTTTCAAAGTCCCCGGTCGTGTCGGTCCCGACCGCTCGGCGCGAATATTTTCAAAGTCCCCGGTCGTGTCGGTCCCGACCGCTCGGCGCGAACAATTTCCAAGTTCCCGGTCGTGCCGGTCCGTACTTCTCGGTGCGAACATTATATATGTAGAACGTAATATAACCTAACCTAACCCAACCTAACCTCTCGGTGGTATTATTTTACAGAAAGCCGGGCGTGACTACTCCTACTTCTCGGTGCGAATATTATGTATATAACATAATATAACCTAACCTAATGCAACCTGGTCGCTCGGTGCGAATATTTTCTAAATTCCCAGTCGTGTCGGTTCCGACCGCTCGGCGCGAATATTTTCTAAGTCCCCGGTCGTGTCGGTCCCGACCTCACAGCGGGAATATTTTCAAAGTCCCCGGTCGTGTCGGTCCCGACCGCTCGGCGCGAACAATTTCCAAGTTCCCGGTCGTGCCGGTCCGTACTTCACGGTGCGAACATTATATATGTAGAACGTAATATAACCTAACCTAACCCAACCTAACCTCTCGGTGGTATTATTTTACAGAAAGTCGGGCGTGTCTACTCCTACTTCTCGGTGCGAATATTATGTATATAACATAATATAACCTAACCTAATGCAACCTGGTCGCTCGGTGCGAATATTTTCTAAATTCCCAGTCGTGTCGGTTCCGACCGCTCGGCGCGAATATTTTCTAAGTCCCCGGTCGTGTCGGTCCCGACCTCACAGCGGGAATATTTTCAAAGTCCCCGGTCGTGTCGGTCCCGACCGCTCGGCGCGAATATTTTCAAAGTCCCCGGTCGTGTCGGTCCCGACCGCTCGGCGCGAACAATTTCCAAGTTCCCGGTCGTGCCGGTCCGTACTTCTCGGTGCGAACATTATATATGTAGAACGTAATATAACCTAACCTAACCCAACCTAACCTCTCGGTGGTATTATTTTACAGAAAGCCGGGCGTGTCTACTCCTACTTCTCGGTGCGAATATTATGTATATAACATAATATAACCTAACCTAATGCAACCTGGTCGCTCGGTGCGAATATTTTCTAAATTCCCAGTCGTGTCGGTTCCGACCGCTCGGCGCGAATATTTTCTAAGTCCCCGGTCGTGTCGGTCCCGACCTCACAGCGGGAATATTTTCAAAGTCCCCGGTCGTGTCGGTCCCGACCGCTCGGCGCGAATATTTTCAAAGTCCCCGGTCGTGTCGGTCCCGACCGCTCGGCGCGAACAATTTCCAAGTTCCCGGTCGTGCCGGTCCGTACTTCACGGTGCGAACATTATATATGTAGAACGTAATATAACCTAACCTAACCCAACCTAACCTCTCGGTGGTATTATTTTACAGAAAGCCGGGCGTGTCTACTCCTACTTCTCGGTGCGAATATTATGTATATAACATAATATAACCTAACCTAATGCAACCTGGTCGCTCGGTGCGAATATTTTCTAAATTCCCAGTCGTGTCGGTTCCGACCGCTCGGCGCGAATATTTTCTAAGTCCCCGGTCGTGTCGGTCCCGACCTCACAGCGGGAATATTTTCAAAGTCCCCGGTCGTGTCGGTCCCGACCTCTCGGCGCGAATATTTTCAAAGTCCCCGGTCGTGTCGGTCCCGACCGCTCGGCGCGAACAATTTCCAAGTTCCCGGTCGTGCCGGTCCGTACTTCTCGGTGCGAACATTATATATGTAGAACGTAATATAACCTAACCTAACCCAACCTAACCTCTCGATGGTATTATTTTACAGAAAGCCGGGCGTGTCTACTCCTACTTCTCGGTGCGAATATTATGTATATAACATAATATAACCTAACCTAATGCAACCTGGTCGCTCGGTGCGAATATTTTCTAAATTCCCAGTCGTGTCGGTTCCGACCGCTCGGCGCGAATATTTTCTAAGTCCCCGGTCGTGTCGGTCCCGACCTCACAGCGGGAATATTTTCAAAGTCCCCGGTCGTGTCGGTCCCGACCGCTCGGCGCGAATATTTTCAAAGTCCCCGGTCGTGTCGGTCCCGACCGCTCGGCGCGAACAATTTCCAAGTTCCCGGTCGTGCCGGTCCGTACTTCTCGGTGCGAACATTATATATGTAGAACGTAATATAACCTAACCTAACCCAACCTAACCTCTCGGTGGTATTATTTTACAGAAAGCCGGGCGTGTCTACTCCTACTTCTCGGTGCGAATATTATGTATATAACATAATATAACCTAACCTAATGCAACCTGGTCGCTCGGTGCGAATATTTTCTAAATTCCCAGTCGTGTCGGTTCCGACCGCTCGGCGCGAATATTTTCAAAGTCCCCGGTCGTGTCGGTCCCGACCGCTCGGCGCAAACAATTTCCAAGTTCCCGGTCGTGCCGGTCCGTACTTCTCGGTGCGAACATTATATATGTAGAACGTAATATAACCTAACCTAACCCAACCTAACCTCTCGGTGGTATTATTTTACAGAAAGCCGGGCGTGTCTACTCCTACTTCTCGGTGCGAATATTATGTATATAACATAATATAACCTAACCTAATGCAACCTGGTCGCTCGGTGCGAATATTTTCTAAATTCCCAGTCGTGTCGGTTCCGACCGCTCGGCGCGAATATTTTCTAAGTCCCCGGTCGTGTCGGTCCCGACCTCACAGCGGGAATATTTTCAAAGTCCCCGGTCGTGTCGGTCCCGACCGCTCGGCGCGAATATTTTCAAAGTCCCCGGTCGTGTCGGTCCCGACCGCTCGGCGCGAACAATTTCCAAGTTCCCGGTCGTGCCGGTCCGTACTTCTCGGTGCGAACATTATATATGTAGAACGTAATATAACCTAACCTAACCCAACCTAACCTCTCGGTGGTATTATTTTACAGAAAGCCGGGCGTGACTACTCCTACTTCTCGGTGCGAATATTATGTATATAACATAATATAACCTAACCTAATGCAACCTGGTCGCTCGGTGCGAATATTTTCTAAATTCCCAGTCGTGTCGGTTCCGACCGCTCGGCGCGAATATTTTCTAAGTCCCCGGTCGTGTCGGTCCCGACCTCACAGCGGGAATATTTTCAAAGTCCCCGGTCGTGTCGGTCCCGACCGCTCGGCGCGAACAATTTCCAAGTTCCCGGTCGTGCCGGTCCGTACTTCACGGTGCGAACATTATATATGTAGAACGTAATATAACCTAACCTAACCCAACCTAACCTCTCGGTGGTATTATTTTACAGAAAGTCGGGCGTGTCTACTCCTACTTCTCGGTGCGAATATTATGTATATAACATAATATAACCTAACCTAATGCAACCTGGTCGCTCGGTGCGAATATTTTCTAAATTCCCAGTCGTGTCGGTTCCGACCGCTCGGCGCGAATATTTTCTAAGTCCCCGGTCGTGTCGGTCCCGACCTCACAGCGGGAATATTTTCAAAGTCCCCGGTCGTGTCGGTCCCGACCGCTCGGCGCGAATATTTTCAAAGTCCCCGGTCGTGTCGGTCCCGACCGCTCGGCGCGAACAATTTCCAAGTTCCCGGTCGTGCCGGTCCGTACTTCTCGGTGCGAACATTATATATGTAGAACGTAATATAACCTAACCTAACCCAACCTAACCTCTCGGTGGTATTATTTTACAGAAAGCCGGGCGTGTCTACTCCTACTTCTCGGTGCGAATATTATGTATATAACATAATATAACCTAACCTAATGCAACCTGGTCGCTCGGTGCGAATATTTTCTAAATTCCCAGTCGTGTCGGTTCCGACCGCTCGGCGCGAATATTTTCTAAGTCCCCGGTCGTGTCGGTCCCGACCTCACAGCGGGAATATTTTCAAAGTCCCCGGTCGTGTCGGTCCCGACCGCTCGGCGCGAACCATTTCCAAGTTCCCGGTCGTGCCGGTCCGTACTTCTCGGCGCGAATATTTTCAAAGTCGACGGTCGTGTCGGTCCCGACCGCTCGGCGCGAACAATTTCCAAGTTCCCGGTCGTGCCGGTCCGTACTTCTCGGTGCGAACATTATATATGTAGAACGTAATATAACCTAACCTAACCCAACCTAACCTCTCGGTGGTATTATTTTACAGAAAGCCGGGCGTGTCTACTCCTACTTCTCGGTGCGAATATTATGTATATAACATAATATAACCTAACCTAATGCAACCTGGTCGCTCGGTGCGAATATTTTCTAAATTCCCAGTCGTGTCGGTTCCGACCGCTCGGCGCGAATATTTTCAAAGTCCCCGGTCGTGTCGGTCCCGACCGCTCGGCGCGAACAATTTCCAAGTTCCCGGTCGTGCCGGTCCGTACTTCTCGGTGCGAACATTATATATGTAGAACGTAATATAACCTAACCTAACCCAACCTAACCTCTCGGTGGTATTATTTTACAGAAAGCCGGGCGTGTCTACTCCTACTTCTCGGTGCGAATATTATGTATATAACATAATATAACCTAACCTAATGCAACCTGGTCGCTCGGTGCGAATATTTTCTAAATTCCCAGTCGTGTCGGTTCCGACCGCTCGGCGCGAATATTTTCTAAGTCCCCGGTCGTGTCGGTCCCGACCTCACAGCGGGAATATTTTCAAAGTCCCCGGTCGTGTCGGTCCCGACCTCTCGGCGCGAATATTTTCAAAGTCCCCGGTCGTGTCGGTCCCGACCGCTCGGCGCGAACAATTTCCAAGTTCCCGGTCGTGCCGGTCCGTACTTCTCGGTGCGAACATTATATATGTAGAACGTAATATAACCTAACCTAACCCAACCTAACCTCTCGATGGTATTATTTTACAGAAAGCCGGGCGTGTCTACTCCTACTTCTCGGTGCGAATATTATGTATATAACATAATATAACCTAACCTAATGCAACCTGGTCGCTCGGTGCGAATATTTTCTAAATTCCCAGTCGTGTCGGTTCCGACCGCTCGGCGCGAATATTTTCTAAGTCCCCGGTCGTGTCGGTCCCGACCTCACAGCGGGAATATTTTCAAAGTCCCCGGTCGTGTCGGTCCCGACCGCTCGGCGCGAATATTTTCAAAGTCCCCGGTCGTGTCGGTCCCGACCGCTCGGCGCGAACAATTTCCAAGTTCCCGGTCGTGCCGGTCCGTACTTCTCGGTGCGAACATTATATATGTAGAACGTAATATAACCTAACCTAACCCAACCTAACCTCCCGGTGGTATTATTTTACAGAAAGCCGGGCGTGTCTACTCCTACTTCTCGGTGCGAATATTATGTATATAACATAATATAACCTAACCTAATGCAACCTGGTCGCTCGGTGCGAATATTTTCTAAATTCCCAGTCGTGTCGGTTCCGACCGCTCGGCGCGAATATTTTCAAAGTCCCCGGTCGTGTCGGTCCCGACCGCTCGGCGCGAACAATTTCCAAGTTCCCGGTCGTGCCGGTCCGTACTTCTCGGTGCGAACATTATATATGTAGAACGTAATATAACCTAACCTAACCCAACCTAACCTCTCGGTGGTATTATTTTACAGAAAGCCGGGCGTGTCTACTCCTACTTCTCGGTGCGAATATTATGTATATAACATAATATAACCTAACCTAATGCAACCTGGTCGCTCGGTGCGAATATTTTCTAAATTCCCAGTCGTGTCGGTTCCGACCGCTCGGCGCGAATATTTTCTAAGTCCCCGGTCGTGTCGGTCCCGACCTCACAGCGGGAATATTTTCAAAGTCCCCGGTCGTGTCGGTCCCGACCGCTCGGCGCGAATATTTTCAAAGTCCCCGGTCGTGTCGGTCCCGACCGCTCGGCGCGAACAATTTCCAAGTTCCCGGTCGTGCCGGTCCGTACTTCTCGGTGCGAACATTATATATGTAGAACGTAATATAACCTAACCTAACCCAACCTAACCTCTCGGTGGTATTATTTTACAGAAAGCCGGGCGTGTCTACTCCTACTTCTCGGTGCGAATATTATGTATATAACATAATATAACCTAACCTAATGCAACCTGGTCGCTCGGTGCGAATATTTTCTAAATTCCCAGTCGTGTCGGTTCCGACCGCTCGGCGCGAATATTTTCTAAGTCCCCGGTCGTGTCGGTCCCGACCTCACAGCGGGAATATTTTCAAAGTCCCCGGTCGTGTCGGTCCCGACCGCTCGGCGCGAATATTTTCAAAGTCCCCGGTCGTGTCGGTCCCGACCGCTCGGCGCGAACCATTTCCAAGTTCCCGGTCGTGCCGGTCCGTACTTCTCGGTGCGAACATTATATATGTAGAACGTAATATAACCTAACCTAACCCAACCTAACCTCTCGGTGGTATTATTTTACAGAAAGTCGGGCGTGTCTACTCCTACTTCTCGGTGCGAATATTATGTATATAACATAATATAACCTAACCTAATGCAACCTGGTCGCTCGGTGCGAATATTTTCTAAATTCCCAGTCGTGTCGGTTCCGACCGCTCGGCGCGAATATTTTCTAAGTCCCCGGTCGTGTCGGTCCCGACCTCACAGCGGGAATATTTTCAAAGTCCCCGGTCGTGTCGGTCCCGACCGCTCGGCGCGAATATTTTCAAAGTCCCCGGTCGTGTCGGTCCCGACCGCTCGGCGCGAACAATTTCCAAGTTCCCGGTCGTGCCGGTCCGTACTTCTCGGTGCGAACATTATATATGTAGAACGTAATATAACCTAACCTAACCCAACCTAACCTCTCGGTGGTATTATTTTACAGAAAGCCGGGCGTGTCTACTCCTACTTCTCGGTGCGAATATTATGTATATAACATAATATAACCTAACCTAATGCAACCTGGTCGCTCGGTGCGAATATTTTCTAAATTCCCAGTCGTGTCGGTTCCGACCGCTCGGCGCGAATATTTTCAAAGTCCCCGGTCGTGTCGGTCCCGACCGCTCGGCGCGAACAATTTCCAAGTTCCCGGTCGTGCCGGTCCGTACTTCTCGGTGCGAACATTATATATGTAGAACGTAATATAACCTAACCTAACCCAACCTAACCTCTCGGTGGTATTATTTTACAGAAAGCCGGGCGTGTCTACTCCTACTTCTCGGTGCGAATATTATGTATATAACATAATATAACCTAACCTAATGCAACCTGGTCGCTCGGTGCGAATATTTTCTAAATTCCCAGTCGTGTCGGTTCCGACCGCTCGGCGCGAATATTTTCTAAGTCCCCGGTCGTGTCGGTAGCGACCTCACAGCGGGAATATTTTCAAAGTCCCCGGTCGTGTCGGTCCCGACCGCTCGGCGCGAATATTTTCAAAGTCCCCGGTCGTGTCGGTCCCCACCGCTCGGCGCGAACAATTTCCAAGTTCCCGGTCGTGCCGGTCCGTACTTCTCGGTGCGAACATTATATATGTAGAACGTAATATAACCTAACCTAACCCAACCTAACCTCTCGGTGGTATTATTTTACAGAAAGCCGGGCGTGTCTACTCCTACTTCTCGGTGCGAATATTATGTATATAACATAATATAACCTAACCTAATGCAACCTGGTCGCTCGGTGCGAATATTTTCTAAATTCCCAGTCGTGTCGGTTCCGACCGCTCGGCGCGAATATTTTCTAAGTCCCCGGTCGTGTCGGTCCCGACCTCACAGCGGGAATATTTTCAAAGTCCCCGGTCGTGTCGGTCCCGACCGCTCGGCGCGAATATTTTCAAAGTCCCCGGTCGTGTCGGTCCCGACCGCTCGGCGCGAACCATTTCCAAGTTCCCGGTCGTGCCGGTCCGTACTTCTCGGTGCGAACATTATATATGTAGAACGTAATATAACCTAACCTAACCCAACCTAACCTCTCGGTGGTATTATTTTACAGAAAGTCGGGCGTGTCTACTCCTACTTCTCGGTGCGAATATTATGTATATAACATAATATAACCTAACCTAATGCAACCTGGTCGCTCGGTGCGAATATTTTCTAAATTCCCAGTCGTGTCGGTTCCGACCGCTCGGCGCGAATATTTTCTAAGTCCCCGGTCGTGTCGGTCCCGACCTCACAGCGGGAATATTTTCAAAGTCCCCGGTCGTGTCGGTCCCGACCGCTCGGCGCGAATATTTTCAAAGTCCCCGGTCGTGTCGGTCCCGACCGCTCGGCGCGAACAATTTCCAAGTTCCCGGTCGTGCCGGTCCGTACTTCACGGTGCGAACATTATATATGTAGAACGTAATATAACCTAACCTAACCCAACCTAACCTCTCGGTGGTATTATTTTACAGAAAGCCGGGCGTGTCTACTCCTACTTCTCGGTGCGAATATTATGTATATAACATAATATAACCTAACCTAATGCAACCTGGTCGCTCGGTGCGAATATTTTCTAAATTCCCAGTCGTGTCGGTTCCGACCGCTCGGCGCGAATATTTTCTAAGTCCCCGGTCGTGTCGGTCCCGACCTCACAGCGGGAATATTTTCAAAGTCCCCGGTCGTGTCGGTCCCGACCGCTCGGCGCGAATATTTTCAAAGTCCCCGGTCGTGTCGGTCCCGACCGCTCGGCGCGAACAATTTCCAAGTTCCCGGTCGTGCCGGTCCGTACTTCTCGGTGCGAACATTATATATGTAGAACGTAATATAACCTAACCTAACCCAACCTAACCTCTCGGTGGTATTATTTTACAGAAAGCCGGGCGTGTCTACTCCTACTTCTCGGTGCGAATATTATGTATATAACATAATATAACCTAACCTAATGCAACCTGGTCGCTCGGTGCGAATATTTTCTAAATTCCCAGTCGTGTCGGTTCCGACCGCTCGGCGCGAATATTTTCTAAGTCCCCGGTCGTGTCGGTCCCGACCTCACAGCGGGAATATTTTCAAAGTCCCCGGTCGTGTCGGTCCCGACCGCTCGGCGCGAATATTTTCAAAGTCCCCGGTCGTGTCGGTCCCGACCGCTCGGCGCGAACCATTTCCAAGTTCCCGGTCGTGCCGGTCCGTACTTCTCGGTGCGAACATTATATATGTAGAACGTAATATAACCTAACCTAACCCAACCTAACCTCTCGGTGGTATTATTTTACAGAAAGTCGGGCGTGTCTACTCCTACTTCTCGGTGCGAATATTATGTATATAACATAATATAACCTAACCTAATGCAACCTGGTCGCTCGGTGCGAATATTTTCTAAATTCCCAGTCGTGTCGGTTCCGACCGCTCGGCGCGAATATTTTCTAAGTCCCCGGTCGTGTCGGTCCCGACCTCACAGCGGGAATATTTTCAAAGTCCCCGGTCGTGTCGGTCCCGACCGCTCGGCGCGAATATTTTCAAAGTCCCCGGTCGTGTCGGTCCCGACCGCTCGGCGCGAACAATTTCCAAGTTCCCGGTCGTGCCGGTCCGTACTTCTCGGTGCGAACATTATATATGTAGAACGTAATATAACCTAACCTAACCCAACCTAACCTCTCGGTGGTATTATTTTACAGAAAGCCGGGCGTGTCTACTCCTACTTCTCGGTGCGAATATTATGTATATAACATAATATAACCTAACCTAATGCAACCTGGTCGCTCGGTGCGAATATTTTCTAAATTTCCAGTCGTGTCGGTTCCGACCGCTCGGCGCGAATATTTTCTAAGTCCCCGGTCGTGTCGGTCCCGACCTCACAGCGGGAATATTTTCAAAGTCCCCGGTCGTGTCGGTCCCGACCGCTCGGCGCGAATATTTTCAAAGTCCCCGGTCGTGTCGGTCCCGACCGCTCGGCGCGAACAACTTCCAAGTTCCCGGTCGTGCCGGTCCGTACTTCTTGGTGCGAACATTATATATGTAGAACGTAATATAACCTAACCTAACCCAACCTAACCTCTCGGTGGTATTATTTTACAGAAAGCCGGGCGTGTCTACTCCTACTTCTCGGTGCGAATATTATGTATATAACATAATATAACCTAACCTAATGCAACCTGGTCGCTCGGTGCGAATATTTTCTAAATTCCCAGTCGTGTCGGTTCCGACCGCTCGGCGCGAATATTTTCTAAGTCCCCGGTCGTGTCGGTCCCGACCTCACAGCGGGAATATTTTCAAAGTCCCCGGTCGTGTCGGTCCCGACCGCTCGGCGCGAATATTTTCAAAGTCGACGGTCGTGTCGGTCCCGACCGCTCGGCGCGAACAATTTCCAAGTTCCCGGTCGTGCCGGTCCGTACTTCTCGGTGCGAACATTATATATGTAGAACGTAATATAACCTAACCTAACCCAACCTAACCTCTCGATGGTATTATTTTACAGAAAGCCGGGCGTGTCTACTCCTACTTCTCGGTGCGAATATTATGTATATAACATAATATAACCTAGCCTAATGCAACCTGGTCGCTCGGTGCAAATATTTTCTAAATTCCCAGTCGTGTCGGTTCCGACCGCTCGGCGCGAATATTTTCTAAGTCCCCGGTCGTGTCGGTCCCGAGCTCACAGCGGGAATATTTTCAAAGTCCCCGGTCGTGTCGGTCCCGACCGCTCGGCGCGAACAATTTCCAAGTTCCCGGTCGTGCCGGTCCGTACTTCTCGGTGCGAACATTATATATGTAGAACGTAATATAACCTAACCTAACCCAACCTAACCTCTCGGTGGTATTATTTTACAGAAAGCCGGGCGTGTCTACTCCTACTTCTCGGTGCGAATATTATGTATATAACATAATATAACCTAACCTAATGCAACCTGGTCGCTCGGTGCGAATATTTTCTAAATTCCCAGTCGTGTCGGTTCCGACCGCTCGGCGCGAATATTTTCTAAGTCCCCGGTCGTGTCGGTCCCGACCTCACAGCGGGAATATTTTCAAAGTCCCCGGTCGTGTCGGTCCCGACCGCTCGGCGCGAATATTTTCTAAGTCTCCGGTCGTGTCGGTCCCGACCTCACAGCGGGAATATTTTCAAAGTCCCCGGTCGTGTCGGTCCCGACCGCTCGGCGCGAATATTTTCAAAGTCCCCGGTCGTGTCGATCCCGACCGCTCGGCGCGAACAATTTCCAAGTTCCCGGTCGTGCCGGTCCGTACTTCTCGGTGCGAACATTATATATGTAGAACGTAATATAACCTAACCTAACCCAACCTAACCTCTCGGTGGTATTATTTTACAGAAAGCCGGGCGTGTCTACTCCTACTTCTCGGTGCGAATATTATGTATATAACATAATATAACCTAACCTAATGCAACCTGGTCGCTCGGTGCGAATATTTTCTAAATTCCCAGTCGTGTCGGTTCCGACCGCTCGGCGCGAATATTTTCAAAGTCGACGGTCGTGTCGGTCCCGACCGCTCGGCGCGAACAATTTCCAAGTTCCCGGTCGTGCCGGTCCGTACTTCTCGGTGCGAACATTATATATGTAGAACGTAATATAACCTAACCTAACCCAACCTAACCTCTCGGTGGTATTATTTTACAGAAAGCCGGGCGTGTCTACTCCTACTTCTCGGTGCGAATATTATGTATATAACATAATATAACCTAGCCTAATGCAACCTGGTCGCTCGGTGCAAATATTTTCTAAATTCCCAGTCGTGTCGGTTCCGAACGCTCGGCGCGAATATTTTCTAAGTCTCCGGTCGTGTCGGTCCCGACCTCACAGCGGGAATATTTTCAAAGTCCCCGGTCGTGTCGGTCCCGACCGCTCGGCGCGAATATTTTCAAAGTCCCCGGTCGTGTCGGTCCCGACCGCTCGGCGCGAACAATTTCCAAGTTCCCGGTCGTGCCGGTCCGTACTTCTCGGTGCGAACATTATATATGTAGAACGTAATATAACCTAACCTAACCCAACCTAACCTCTCGGTGGTATTATTTTACAGAAAGCCGGGCGTGTCTACTCCTACTTCTCGGTGCGAATATTATGTATATAACATAATATAACCTAACCTAATGCAACCTGGTCGCTCGGTGCGAATATTTTCTAAATTCCCAGTCGTGTCGGTTCCGACCGCTCGGCGCGAACAATTTCCAAGTTCCCGGTCGTGCCGGTCCGTACTTCTCGGTGCGAACATTATATATGTAGAACGTAATATAACCTAACCTAACCCAACCTAACCTCTCGGTGGTATTATTTTACAGAAAGCCGGGCGTGTCTACTCCTACTTCTCGGTGCGAATATTATGTATATAACATAATATAACCTAGCCTAATGCAACCTGATCGCTCGGTGCAAATATTTTCTAAATTCCCAGTCGTGTCGGTTCCGACCGCTCGGCGCGAATATTTTCTAAGTCTCCGGTCGTGTCGGTCCCGACCTCACAGCGGGAATATTTTCAAAGTCCCCGGTCGTGTCGGTCCCGACCGCTCGGCGCGAATATTTTCAAAGTCCCCGGTCGTGTCGGTCCCGACCGCTCGGCGCGAACAATTTCCTAGTTCCCGGTCGTGCCGGTCCGTACTTCTCGGTGCGAACATTATATATGTAGAACGTAATATAACCTAACCTAACCCAACCTAACCTCTCGGTGGTATTATTTTACAGAAAGCCGGGCGTGTCTACTCCTACTTCTCGGTGCGAATATTATGTATATAACATAATATAACCTAACCTAATGCAACCTGGTCGCTCGGTGCGAATATTTTCTAAATTCCCAGTCGTGTCGGTTCCGACCGCTCGGCGCGAATATTTTCTAAGTCCCCGGTCGTGTCGGTCCCGACCTCACAGCGGGAATATTTTCAAAGTCCCCGGTCGTGTCGGTCCCGACCGCTCGGCGCGAATATTTTCTAAGTCTCCGGTCGTGTCGGTCCCGACCTCACAGCGGGAATATTTTCAAAGTCCCCGGTCGTGTCGGTCCCGACCGCTCGGCGCGAATATTTTCAAAGTCCCCGGTCGTGTCGATCCCGACCGCTCGGCGCGAACAATTTCCAAGTTCCCGGTCGTGCCGGTCCGTACTTCTCGGTGCGAACATTATATATGTAGAAAGTAATATAACCTAACCTAACCCAACCTAACCTCTCGGTGGTATTATTTTACAGAAAGCCGGGCGTGTCTACTCCTACTTCTCGGTGCGAATATTATGTATATAACATAATATAACCTAACCTAATGCAACCTGGTCGCTCGGTGCGAATATTTTCTAAATTCCCAGTCGTGTCGGTTCCGACCGCTCGGCGCGAATATTTTCAAAGTCGACGGTCGTGTCGGTCCCGACCGCTCGGCGCGAACAATTTCCAAGTTCCCGGTCGTGCCGGTCCGTACTTCTCGGTGCGAACATTATATATGTAGAACGTAATATAACCTAACCTAACCCAACCTAACCTCTCGGTGGTATTATTTTACAGAAAGCCGGGCGTGTCTACTCCTACTTCTCGGTGCGAATATTATGTATATAACATAATATAACCTAACCTAATGCAACCTGGTCGCTCGGTGCGAATATTTTCTAAATTCCCAGTCGTGTCGGTTCCGACCGCTCGGCGCGAATATTTTCTAAGTCCCCGGTCGTGTCGGTCCCGACCTCACAGCGGGAATATTTTCAAAGTCCCCGGTCGTGTCGGTCCCGACCGCTCGGCGCGAATATTTTCTAAGTCTCCGGTCGTGTCGGTCCCGACCTCACAGCGGGAATATTTTCAAAGTCCCCGGTCGTGTCGGTCCCGACCGCTCGGCGCGAATATTTTCAAAGTCCCCGGTCGTGTCGATCCCGACCGCTCGGCGCGAACAATTTCCAAGTTCCCGGTCGTGCCGGTCCGTACTTCTCGGTGCGAACATTATATATGTAGAACGTAATATAACCTAACCTAACCCAACCTAACCTCTCGGTGGTATTATTTTACAGAAAGCCGGGCGTGTCTACTCCTACTTCTCGGTGCGAATATTATGTATATAACATAATATAACCTAACCTAATGCAACCTGGTCGCTCGGTGCGAATATTTTCTAAATTCCCAGTCGTGTCGGTTCCGACCGCTCGGCGCGAATATTTTCAAAGTCGACGGTCGTGTCGGTCCCGACCGCTCGGCGCGAACAATTTCCAAGTTCCCGGTCGTGCCGGTCCGTACTTCTCGGTGCGAACATTATATATGTAGAACGTAATATAACCTAACCTAACCCAACCTAACCTCTCGGTGGTATTATTTTACAGAAAGCCGGGCGTGTCTACTCCTACTTCTCGGTGCGAATATTATGTATATAACATAATATAACCTAGCCTAATGCAACCTGGTCGCTCGGTGCAAATATTTTCTAAATTCCCAGTCGTGTCGGTTCCGACCGCTCGGCGCGAATATTTTCTAAGTCTCCGGTCGTGTCGGTCCCGACCTCACAGCGGGAATATTTTCAAAGTCCCCGGTCGTGTCGGTCCCGACCGCTCGGCGCGAATATTTTCAAAGTCCCCGGTCGTGTCGGTCCCGACCGCTCGGCGCGAACAATTTCCAAGTTCCCGGTCGTGCCGGTCCGTACTTCTCGGTGCGAACATTATATATGTAGAACGTAATATAACCTAACCTAACCCAACCTAACCTCTCGGTGGTATTATTTTACAGAAAGCCGGGCGTGTCTACTCCTACTTCTCGGTGCGAATATTATGTATATAACATAATATAACCTAACCTAATGCAACCTGGTCGCTCGGTGCGAATATTTTCTAAATTCCCAGTCGTGTCGGTTCCGACCGCTCGGCGCGAACAATTTCCAAGTTCCCGGTCGTGCCGGTCCGTACTTCTCGGTGCGAACATTATATATGTAGATCGTAATATAACCTAACCTAACCCAACCTAACCTCTCGGTGGTATTATTTTACAGAAAGCCGGGCGTGTCTACTCCTACTTCTCGGTGCGAATATTATGTATATAACATAATATAACCTAGCCTAATGCAACCTGATCGCTCGGTGCAAATATTTTCTAAATTCCCAGTCGTGTCGGTTCCGACCGCTCGGCGCGAATATTTTCTAAGTCTCCGGTCGTGTCGGTCCCGACCTCACAGCGGGAATATTTTCAAAGTCCCCGGTCGTGTCGGTCCCGACCGCTCGGCGCGAATATTTTCAAAGTCCCCGGTCGTGTCGGTCCCGACCGCTCGGCGCGAACAATTTCCAAGTTCCCGGTCGTGCCGGTCCGTACTTCTCGGTGCGAACATTATATATGTAGAACGTAATATAACCTAACCTAACCCAACCTAACCTCTCGGTGGTATTATTTTACAGAAAGCCGGGCGTGTCTACTCCTACTTCTCGGTGCGAATATTATGTATATAACATAATATAACCTAACCTAATGCAACCTGGTCGCTCGGTGCGAATATTTTCTAAATTCCCAGTCGTGTCGGTTCCGACCGCTCGGCGCGAATATTTTCAAAGTCGACGGTCGTGTCGGTCCCGACCGCTCGGCGCGAACAATTTCCAAGTTCCCGGTCGTGCCGGTCCGTACTTCTCGGTGCGAACATTATATATGTAGAACGTAATATAACCTAACCTAACCCAACCTAACCTCTCGGTGGTATTATTTTACAGAAAGCCGGGCGTGTCTACTCCTACTTCTCGGTGCGAATATTATGTATATAACATAATATAACCTAACCTAATGCAACCTGGTCGCTCGGTGCGAATATTTTCTAAATTCCCAGTCGTGTCGGTTCCGACCGCTCGGCGCGAATATTTTCTAAGTCCCCGGTCGTGTCGGTCCCGACCTCACAGCGGGAATATTTTCAAAGTCCCCGGTCGTGTCGGTCCCGACCGCTCGGCGCGAATATTTTCAAAGTCCCCGGTCGTGTCGGTCCCGACCGCTCGGCGCGAACAATTTCCAAGTTCTCGGTCGTGCCGGTCCGTACTTCTCGGTGCGAACATTATATATGTAGAACGTAATATAACCTAACCTAACCCAACCTAACCTCTCGGTGGTATTATTTTACAGAAAGCCGGGCGTGTCTACTCCTACTTCTCGGTGCGAATATTATGTATATAACATAATATAACCTAACCTAATGCAACCTGGTCGCTCGGTGCGAATATTTTCTAAATTCCCAGTCGTGTCGGTTCCGACCGCTCGGCGCGAATATTTTCTAAGTCCCCGGTCGTGTCGGTCCCGACCTCACAGCGGGAATATTTTCAAAGTCCCCGGTCGTGTCGGTCCCGACCGCTCGGCGCGAATATTTTCAAAGTCCCCGGTCGTGTCGGTCCCGACCGCTCGGCGCGAACAATTTCCAAGTTCCCGGTCGTGCCGGTCCGTACTTCTCGGTGCGAACATTATATATGTAGAACGTAATATAACCTAACCTAACCCAACCTAACCTCTCGGTGGTATTATTTTACAGAAAGCCGGGCGTGTCTACTCCTACTTCTCGGTGCGAATATTATGTATATAACATAATATAACCTAACCTAATGCAACCTGGTCGCTCGGTGCGAATATTTTCTAAATTCCCAGTCGTGTCGGTTCCGACCGCTCGGCGCGAATATTTTCTAAGTCCCCGGTCGTGTCGGTCCCGACCTCACAGCGGGAATATTTTCAAAGTCCCCGGTCGTGTCGGTCCCGACCGCTCGGCGCGAATATTTTCAAAGTCCCCGGTCGTGTCGGTCCCGACCGCTCGGCGCGAACAATTTCCAAGTTCTCGGTCGTGCCGGTCCGTACTTCTCGGTGCGAACATTATATATGTAGAACGTAATATAACCTAACCTAACCCAACCTAACCTCTCGGTGGTATTATTTTACAGAAAGCCGGGCGTGTCTACTCCTACTTCTCGGTGCGAATATTATGTATATAACATAATATAACCTAACCTAATGCAACCTGGTCGCTCGGTGCGAATATTTTCTAAATTCCCAGTCGTGTCGGTTCCGACCGCTCGGCGCGAATATTTTCTAAGTCCCCGGTCGTGTCGGTCCCGACCGCTCGGCGCGAATATTTTCAAAGTCCCCGGTCGTGTCGGTCCCGACCGCTCGGCGCGAACAATTTCCAAGTTCCCGGTCGTGCCGGTCCGTACTTCTCGGTGCGAACATTATATATGTAGAACGTAATATAACCTAACCTAACCCAACCTAACCTCTCGGTGGTATTATTTTACAGAAAGCCGGGCGTGTCTACTCCTACTTCTCGGTGCGAATATTATGTATATAACATAATATAACCTAACCTAATGCAACCTGGTCGCTCGGTGCGAATATTTTCTAAATTCCCAGTCGTGTCGGTTCCGACCGCTCGGCGCGAACAATTTCCAAGTTCCCGGTCGTGCCGGTCCGTACTTCTCGGTGAAAACATTATATATGTAGAACGTAATATAACCTAACCTAACCCAACCTAACCTCTCGGTGGTATTATTTTACAGAAAGCCGGGCGTGTCTACTCCTACTTCTCGGTGCGAATATTATGTATATAACATAATATAACCTAGCCTAATGCAACCTGATCGCACGGTGCAAATATTTTCTAAATTCCCAGCCGTGTCGGTTCCGACCGCTCGGCGCGAATATTTTCTAAGTCTCCGGTCGTGTCGGTCCCGACCTCACAGCGGGAATATTTTCAAAGTCCCCGGTCGTGTCGGTCCCGACCGCTCGGCGCGAATATTTTCAAAGTCCCCGGTCGTGTCGGTCCCGACCGCTCGGCGCGAACAATTTCCAAGTTCCCGGTCGTGCCGGTCCGTACTTCTCGGTGCGAACATTATATATGTAGAACGTAATATAACCTAACCTAACCCAACCTAACCTCTCGGTGGTATTATTTTACAGAAAGCCGGGCGTGTCTACTCCTACTTCTCGGTGCGAATATTATGTATATAACATAATATAACCTAACCTAATGCAACCTGGTCGCTCGGTGCGAATATTTTCTAAATTCCCAGTCGTGTCGGTTCCGACCGCTCGGCGCGAATATTTTCAAAGTCGACGGTCGTGTCGGTCCCGACCGCTCGGCGCGAACAATTTCCAAGTTCCCGGTCGTGCCGGTCCGTACTTCTCGGTGCGAACATTATATATGTAGAACGTAATATAACCTAACCTAACCCAACCTAACCTCTCGGTGGTATTATTTTACAGAAAGCCGGGCGTGTCTACTCCTACTTCTCGGTGCGAATATTATGTATATAACATAATATAACCTAGCCTAATGCAACCTGGTCGCTCGGTGCAAATATTTTCTAAATTCCCAGTCGTGTCGGTTCCGACCGCTCGGCGCGAATATTTTCTAAGTCTCCGGTCGTGTCGGTCCCGACCTCACAGCGGGAATATTTTCAAAGTCCCCGGTCGTGTCGGTCCCGACCGCTCGGCGCGAATATTTTCAAAGTCCCCGGTCGTGTCGGTCCCGACCGCTCGGCGCGAACAATTTCCAAGTTCCCGGTCGTGCCGGTCCGTACTTCTCGGTGCGAACATTATATATGTAGAACGTAATATAACCTAACCTAACCCAACCTAACCTCTCGGTGGTATTATTTTACAGAAAGCCGGGCGTGTCTACTCTTACTTCTCGGTGCGAATATTATGTATATAACATAATATAACCTAACCTAATGCAACCTGGTCGCTCGGTGCAAATATTTTCTAAATTCCCAGTCGTGTCGGTTCCGACCGCTCGGCGCGAATATTTTCTAAGTCTCCGGTCGTGTCGGTCCCGACCTCACAGCGGGAATATTTTCAAAGTCCCCGGTCGTGTCGGTCCCGACCGCTCGGCGCGAATATTTTCAAAGTCCCCGGTCGTGTCGGTCCCGACCGCTCGGCGCGAACAATTTCCAAGTTCCCGGTCGTGCCGGTCCGTACTTCTCGGTGCGAACATTATATATGTAGAACGTAATATAACCTAACCTAACCCAACCTAACCTCTCGGTGGTATTATTTTACAGAAAGCCGGGCGTGTCTACTCCTACTTCTCGGTGCGAATATTATGTATATAACATAATATAACCTAACCTAATGCAACCTGGTCGCTCGGTGCGAATATTTTCTAAATTCCCAGTCGTGTCGGTTCCGACCGCTCGGCGCGAATATTTTCAAAGTCCCCGGTCGTGTCGGTCCCGACCGCTCGGCGCGAACAATTTCCAAGTTCCCGGTCGTGCCGGTCCGTACTTCTCGGTGCGAACATTATATATGTAGAACGTAATATAACCTAACCTAACCCAACCTAACCTCTCGGTGGTATTATTTTACAGAAAGCCGGGCGTGTCTACTCCTACTTCTCGGTGCGAATATTATGTATATAACATAATATAACCTAACCTAATGCAACCTGGTCGCTCGGTGCGAATATTTTCTAAATTCCCAGTCGTGTCGGTTCCGACCGCTCGGCGCGAATATTTTCTAAGTCCCCGGTCGTGTCGGTCCCGACCTCACAGCGGGAATATTTTCAAAGTCCCCGGTCGTGTCGGTCCCGACCGCTCGGCGCGAATATTTTCTAAGTCCCCGGTCGTGTCGGTCCCGACCTCACAGCGGGAATATTTTCAAAGTCCCCGGTCGTGTCGGTCCCGACCGCTCGGCGCGAATATTTTCAAAGTCCCCGGTCGTGTCGGTCCCGACCGCTCGGCGCGAACAATTTCCAAGTTCTCGGTCGTGCCGGTCCGTACTTCTCGGTGCGAACATTATATATGTAGAACGTAATATAACCTAACCTAACCCAACCTAACCTCTCGGTGGTATTATTTTACAGAAAGCCGGGCGTGTCTACTCCTACTTCTCGGTGCGAATATTATGTATATAACATAATATAACCTAACCTAATGCAACCTGGTCGCTCGGTGCGAATATTTTCTAAATTCCCAGTCGTGTCGGTTCCGACCGCTCGGCGCGAATATTTTCTAAGTCCCCGGTCGTGTCGGTCCCGACCTCACAGCGGGAATATTTTCAAAGTCCCCGGTCGTGTCGGTCCCGACCGCTCGGCGCGAATATTTTCAAAGTCCCCGGTCGTGTCGGTCCCGACCGCTCGGCGCGAACAATTTCCAAGTTCCCGGTCGTGCCGGTCCGTACTTCTCGGTGCGAACATTATATATGTAGAACGTAATATAACCTAACCTAACCCAACCTAACCTCTCGGTGGTATTATTTTACAGAAAGCCGGGCGTGTCTACTCCTACTTCTCGGTGCGAATATTATGTATATAACATAATATAACCTAACCTAATGCAACCTGGTCGCTCGGTGCGAATATTTTCTAAATTCCCAGTCGTGTCGGTTCCGACCGCTCGGCGCGAACAATTTCCAAGTTCCCGGTCGTGCCGGTCCGTACTTCTCGGTGCGAACATTATATATGTAGAACGTAATATAACCTAACCTAACCCAACCTAACCTCTCGGTGGTATTATTTTACAGAAAGCCGGGCGTGTCTACTCCTACTTCTCGGTGCGAATATTATGTATATAACATAATATAACCTAGCCTAATGCAACCTGATCGCTCGGTGCAAATATTTTCTAAATTCCCAGCCGTGTCGGTTCCGACCGCTCGGCGCGAATATTTTCTAAGTCTCCGGTCGTGTCGGTCCCGACCTCACAGCGGGAATATTTTCAAAGTCCCCGGTCGTGTCGGTCCCGACCGCTCGGCGCGAATATTTTCAAAGTCCCCGGTCGTGTCGGTCCCGACCGCTCGGCGCGAACAATTTCCAAGTTCCCGGTCGTGCCGGTCCGTACTTCTCGGTGCGAACATTATATATGTAGAACGTAATATAACCTAACCTAACCCAACCTAACCTCTCGGTGGTATTATTTTACAGAAAGCCGGGCGTGTCTACTCCTACTTCTCGGTGCGAATATTATGTATATAACATAATATAACCTAACCTAATGCAACCTGGTCGCTCGGTGCGAATATTTTCTAAATTCCCAGTCGTGTCGGTTCCGACCGCTC
Source organism: Xylocopa violacea (assembly GCA_963969225.1). Lineage (NCBI taxonomy): Eukaryota > Metazoa > Arthropoda > Insecta > Hymenoptera > Apidae > Xylocopa > Xylocopa violacea. The sequence goes on from CAXAJV010001299.1 coordinate 221,435, forward strand.
GGCGCGAATATTTTCAAAGTCGACGGTCGTGTCGGTCCCGACCGCTCGACGCGAACAATTTCCAAGTTCCCGGTCGTGCCGGTCCGTACTTCTCGGTGCGAACATTATATATGTAGAACGTAATATAACCTAACCTAACCCAACCTAACCTCTCGGTGGTATTATTTTACAGAAAGCCGGGCGTGTCTACTCCTACTTCTCGGTGCGAATATTATGTATATAACATAATATAACCTAGCCTAATGCAACCTGGTCGCTCGGTGCAAATATTTTCTAAATTCCCAGTCGTGTCGGTTCCGACCGCTCGGCGCGAATATTTTCAAAGTCCCCGGTCGTGTCGGTCCCGACCGCTCGGCGCGAACAATTTCCAAGTTCCCGGTCGTGCCGGTCCGTACTTCTCGGTGCGAACATTATATATGTAGAACGTAATATAACCTAACCTAACCCAACCTAACCTCTCGGTGGTATTATTTTACAGAAAGCCGGGCGTGTCTACTCCTACTTCTCGGTGCGAATATTATGTATATAACATAATATAACCTAACCTAATGCAACCTGGTCGCTCGGTGCGAATATTTTCTAAATTCCCAGTCGTGTCGGTTCCGACCGCTCGGCGCGAATATTTTCTAAGTCCCCGGTCGTGTCGGTCCCGACCTCACAGCGGGAATATTTTCAAAGTCCCCGGTCGTGTCGGTCCCGACCGCTCGGCGCGAATATTTTCTAAGTCCCCGGTCGTGTCGGTCCCGACCTCACAGCGGGAATATTTTCAAAGTCCCCGGTCGTGTCGGTCCCGACCGCTCGGCGCGAATATTTTCAAAGTCCCCGGTCGTGTCGGTCCCGACCGCTCGGCGCGAACAATTTCCAAGTTCTCGGTCGTGCCGGTCCGTACTTCTCGGTGCGAACATTATATATGTAGAACGTAATATAACCTAACCTAACCCAACCTAACCTCTCGGTGGTATTATTTTACAGAAAGCCGGGCGTGTCTACTCCTACTTCTCGGTGCGAATATTATGTATATAACATAATATAACCTAACCTAATGCAACCTGGTCGCTCGGTGCGAATATTTTCTAAATTCCCAGTCGTGTCGGTTCCGACCGCTCGGCGCGAATATTTTCTAAGTCCCCGGTCGTGTCGGTCCCGACCTCACAGCGGGAATATTTTCAAAGTCCCCGGTCGTGTCGGTCCCGACCGCTCGGCGCGAATATTTTCAAAGTCCCCGGTCGTGTCGGTCCCGACCGCTCGGCGCGAACAATTTCCAAGTTCCCGGTCGTGCCGGTCCGTACTTCTCGGTGCGAACATTATATATGTAGAACGTAATATAACCTAACCTAACCCAACCTAACCTCTCGGTGGTATTATTTTACAGAAAGCCGGGCGTGTCTACTCCTACTTCTCGGTGCGAATATTATGTATATAACATAATATAACCTAACCTAATGCAACCTGGTCGCTCGGTGCGAATATTTTCTAAATTCCCAGTCGTGTCGGTTCCGACCGCTCGGCGCGAACAATTTCCAAGTTCCCGGTCGTGCCGGTCCGTACTTCTCGGTGCGAACATTATATATGTAGAACGTAATATAACCTAACCTAACCCAACCTAACCTCTCGGTGGTATTATTTTACAGAAAGCCGGGCGTGTCTACTCCTACTTCTCGGTGCGAATATTATGTATATAACATAATATAACCTAGCCTAATGCAACCTGATCGCTCGGTGCAAATATTTTCTAAATTCCCAGCCGTGTCGGTTCCGACCGCTCGGCGCGAATATTTTCTAAGTCTCCGGTCGTGTCGGTCCCGACCTCACAGCGGGAATATTTTCAAAGTCCCCGGTCGTGTCGGTCCCGACCGCTCGGCGCGAATATTTTCAAAGTCCCCGGTCGTGTCGGTCCCGACCGCTCGGCGCGAACAATTTCCAAGTTCCCGGTCGTGCCGGTCCGTACTTCTCGGTGCGAACATTATATATGTAGAACGTAATATAACCTAACCTAACCCAACCTAACCTCTCGGTGGTATTATTTTACAGAAAGCCGGGCGTGTCTACTCCTACTTCTCGGTGCGAATATTATGTATATAACATAATATAACCTAACCTAATGCAACCTGGTCGCTCGGTGCGAATATTTTCTAAATTCCCAGTCGTGTCGGTTCCGACCGCTCGGCGCGAATATTTTCAAAGTCGACGGTCGTGTCGGTCCCGACCGCTCGACGCGAACAATTTCCAAGTTCCCGGTCGTGCCGGTCCGTACTTCTCGGTGCGAACATTATATATGTAGAACGTAATATAACCTAACCTAACCCAACCTAACCTCTCGGTGGTATTATTTTACAGAAAGCCGGGCGTGTCTACTCCTACTTCTCGGTGCGAATATTATGTATATAACATAATATAACCTAGCCTAATGCAACCTGGTCGCTCGGTGCAAATATTTTCTAAATTCCCAGTCGTGTCGGTTCCGACCGCTCGGCGCGAATATTTTCTAAGTCTCCGGTCGTGTCGGTCCCGACCTCACAGCGGGAATATTTTCAAAGTCCCCGGTCGTGTCGGTCCCGACCGCTCGGCGCGAATATTTTCAAAGTCCCCGGTCGTGTCGGTCCCGACCGCTCGGCGCGAACAATTTCCAAGTTCCCGGTCGTGCCGGTCCGTACTTCTCGGTGCGAACATTATATATGTAGAACGTAATATAACCTAACCTAACCCAACCTAACCTCTCGGTGGTATTATTTTACAGAAAGCCGGGCGTGTCTACTCCTACTTCTGGGTGCGAATATTATGTATATAACATAATATAACCTAGCCTAATGCAACCTGATCGCTCGGTGCAAATATTTTCTAAATTCCCAGTCGTGTCGGTTCCGACCGCTCGGCGCGAATATTTTCTAAGTCTCCGGTCGTGTCGGTCCCGACCTCACAGCGGGAATATTTTCAAAGTCCCCGGTCGTGTCGGTCCCGACCGCTCGGCGCGAATATTTTCAAAGTCCCCGGTCGTGTCGGTCCCGACCGCTCGGCGCGAACAATTTCCAAGTTCCCGGTCGTGCCGGTCCGTACTTCTCGGTGCGAACATTATATATGTAGAACGTAATATAACCTAACCTAACCCAACCTAACCTCTCGGTGGTATTATTTTACAGAAAGCCGGGCGTGTCTACTCCTACTTCTCGGTGCGAATATTATGTATATAACATAATATAACCTAACCTAATGCAACCTGGTCGCTCGGTGCGAATATTTTCTAAATTCCCAGTCGTGTCGGTTCCGACCGCTCGGCGCGAATATTTTCAAAGTCGACGGTCGTGTCGGTCCCGACCGCTCGGCGCGAACAATTTCCAAGTTCCCGGTCGTGCCGGTCCGTACTTCTCGGTGCGAACATTATATATGTAGAACGTAATATAACCTAACCTAACCCAACCTAACCTCTCGGTGGTATTATTTTACAGAAAGCCGGGCGTGTCTACTCCTACTTCTCGGTGCGAATATTATGTATATAACATAATATAACCTAGCCTAATGCAACCTGGTCGCTCGGTGCAAATATTTTCTAAATTCCCAGTCGTGTCGGTTCCGACCGCTCGGCGCGAATATTTTCTAAGTCTCCGGTCGTGTCGGTCCCGACCTCACAGCGGGAATATTTTCAAAGTCCCCGGTCGTGTCGGTCCCGACCGCTCGGCGCGAATATTTTCAAAGTCCCCGGTCGTGTCGGTCCCGACCGCTCGGCGCGAACAATTTCCAAGTTCCCGGTCGTGCCGGTCCGTACTTCTCGGTGCGAACATTATATATGTAGAACGTAATATAACCTAACCTAACCCAACCTAACCTCTCGGTGGTATTATTTTACAGAAAGCCGGGCGTGTCTACTCCTACTTCTCGGTGCGAATATTATGTATATAACATAATATAACCTAACCTAATGCAACCTGGTCGCTCGGTGCGAATATTTTCTAAATTCCCAGTCGTGTCGGTTCCGACCGCTCGGCGCGAACAATTTCCAAGTTCCCGGTCGTGCCGGTCCGTACTTCTCGGTGCGAACATTATATATGTAGAACGTAATATAACCTAACATAACCCAACCTAACCTCTCGGTGGTATTATTTTACAGAAAGCCGGGCGTGTCTACTCCTACTTCTCGGTGCGAATATTATGTATATAACATAATATAACCTAACCTAATGCAACCTGGTCGCTCGGTGCGAATATTTTCTAAATTCCCAGTCGTGTCGGTTCCGACCGCTCGGCGCGAATATTTTCTAAGTCCCCGGTCGTGTCGGTCCCGACCTCACAGCGGGAATATTTTCAAAGTCCCCGGTCGTGTCGGTCCCGACCGCTCGGCGCGAATATTTTCAAAGTCCCCGGTCGTGTCGGTCCCGACCGCTCGGCGCGAACAATTTCCAAGTTCTCGGTCGTGCCGGTCCGTACTTCTCGGTGCGAACATTATATATGTAGAACGTAATATAACCTAACCTAACCCAACCTAACCTCTCGGTGGTATTATTTTACAGAAAGCCGGGCGTGTCTACTCCTACTTCTCGGTGCGAATATTATGTATATAACATAATATAACCTAACCTAATGCAACCTGGTCGCTCGGTGCGAATATTTTCTAAATTCCCAGTCGTGTCGGTTCCGACCGCTCGGCGCGAACAATTTCCAAGTTCCCGGTCGTGCCGGTCCGTACTTCTCGGTGCGAACATTATATATGTAGAACGTAATATAACCTAACCTAACCCAACCTAACCTCTCGGTGGTATTATTTTACAGAAAGCCGGGCGTGTCTACTCCTACTTCTCGGTGCGAATATTATGTATATAACATAATATAACCTAGCCTAATGCAACCTGATCGCTCGGTGCAAATATTTTCTAAATTCCCAGCCGTGTCGGTTCCGACCGCTCGGCGCGAATATTTTCTAAGTCTCCGGTCGTGTCGGTCCCGACCTCACAGCGGGAATATTTTCAAAGTCCCCGGTCGTGTCGGTCCCGACCGCTCGGCGCGAATATTTTCAAAGTCCCCGGTCGTGTCGGTCCCGACCGCTCGGCGCGAACAATTTCCAAGTTCCCGGTCGTGCCGGTCCGTACTTCTCGGTGCGAACATTATATATGTAGAACGTAATATAACCTAACCTAACCCAACCTAACCTCTCGGTGGTATTATTTTACAGAAAGCCGGGCGTGTCTACTCCTACTTCTCGGTGCGAATATTATGTATATAACATAATATAACCTAACCTAATGCAACCTGGTCGCTCGGTGCGAATATTTTCTAAATTCCCAGTCGTGTCGGTTCCGACCGCTCGGCGCGAATATTTTCAAAGTCGACGGTCGTGTCGGTCCCGACCGCTCGGCGCGAACAATTTCCAAGTTCCCGGTCGTGCCGGTCCGTACTTCTCGGTGCGAATATTATATATGTAGAACGTAATATAACCTAACCTAACCCAACCTAACCTCTCGGTGGTATTATTTTACAGAAAGCCGGGCGTGTCTACTCCTACTTCTCGGTGCGAATATTATGTATATAACATAATATAACCTAGCCTAATGCAACCTGGTCGCTCGGTGCAAATATTTTCTAAATTCCCAGTCGTGTCGGTTCCGACCGCTCGGCGCGATTATTTTCTAAGTCTCCGGTCGTGTCGGTCCCGACCTCACAGCGGGAATATTTTCAAAGTCCCCGGTCGTGTCGGTCCCGACCGCTCGGCGCGAATATTTTCAAAGTCCCCGGTCGTGTCGGTCCCGACCGCTCGGCGCGAACAATTTCCAAGTTCCCGGTCGTGCCGGTCCGTACTTCTCGGTGCGAACATTATATATGTAGAACGTAATATAACCTAACCTAACCCAACCTAACCTCTCGGTGGTATTATTTTACAGAAAGCCGGGCGTGTCTACTCCTACTTCTCGGTGCGAATATTATGTATATAACATAATATAACCTAGCCTAATGCAACCTGATCGCTCGGTGCAAATATTTTCTAAATTCCCAGTCGTGTCGGTTCCGACCGCTCGGCGCGAATATTTTCTAAGTCTCCGGTCGTGTCGGTCCCGACCTCACAGCGGGAATATTTTCAAAGTCCCCGGTCGTGTCGGTCCCGACCGCTCGGCGCGAATATTTTCAAAGTCCCCGGTCGTGTCGGTCCCGACCGCTCGGCGCGAACAATTTCCAAGTTCCCGGTCGTGCCGGTCCGTACTTCTCGGTGCGAACATTATATATGTAGAACGTAATATAACCTAACCTAACCCAACCTAACCTCTCGGTGGTATTATTTTACAGAAAGCCGGGCGTGTCTACTCCTACTTCTCGGTGCGAATATTATGTATATAACATAATATAACCTAACCTAATGCAACCTGGTCGCTCGGTGCGAATATTTTCTAAATTCCCAGTCGTGTCGGTTCCGACCGCTCGGCGCGAATATTTTCAAAGTCGACGGTCGTGTCGGTCCCGACCGCTCGGCGCGAACAATTTCCAAGTTCCCGGTCGTGCCGGTCCGTACTTCTCGGTGCGAACATTATATATGTAGAACGTAATATAACCTAACCTAACCCAACCTAACCTCTCGGTGGTATTATTTTACAGAAAGCCGGGCGTGTCTACTCCTACTTCTCGGTGCGAATATTATGTATATAACATAATATAACCTAGCCTAATGCAACCTGGTCGCTCGGTGCAAATATTTTCTAAATTCCCAGTCGTGTCGGTTCCGACCGCTCGGCGCGAATATTTTCTAAGTCTCCGGTCGTGTCGGTCCCGACCTCACAGCGGGAATATTTTCAAAGTCCCCGGTCGTGTCGGTCCCGACCGCTCGGCGCGAATATTTTCAAAGTCCCCGGTCGTGTCGGTCCCGACCGCTCGGCGCGAACAATTTCCAAGTTCCCGGTCGTGCCGGTCCGTACTTCTCGGTGCGAACATTATATATGTAGAACGTAATATAACCTAACCTAACCCAACCTAACCTCTCGGTGGTATTATTTTACAGAAAGCCGGGCGTGTCTACTCCTACTTCTCGGTGCGAATATTATGTATATAACATAATATAACCTAACCTAATGCAACCTGGTCGCTCGGTGCGAATATTTTCTAAATTCCCAGTCGTGTCGGTTCCGACCGCTCGGCGCGAACAATTTCCAAGTTCCCGGTCGTGCCGGTCCGTACTTCTCGGTGCGAACATTATATATGTAGAACGTAATATAACCTAACATAACCCAACCTAACCTCTCGGTGGTATTATTTTACAGAAAGCCGGGCGTGTCTACTCCTACTTCTCGGTGCGAATATTATGTATATAACATAATATAACCTAGCCTAATGCAACCTGATCGCTCGGTGCAAATATTTTCTAAATTCCCAGTCGTGTCGGTTCCGACCGCTCGGCGCGAATATTTTCTAAGTCTCCGGTCGTGTCGGTCCCGACCTCACAGCGGGAATATTTTCAAAGTCCCCGGTCGTGTCGGTCCCGACCGCTCGGCGCGAATATTTTCAAAGTCCGCGGTCGTGTCGGTCCCGACCGCTCGGCGCGAACAATTTCCAAGTTCCCGGTCGTGCCGGTCCGTACTTCTCGGTGCGAACATTATATATGTAGAACGTAATATAACCTAACCTAACCCAACCTAACCTCTCGGTGGTATTATTTTACAGAAAGCCGGGCGTGTCTACTCCTACTTCTCGGTGCGAATATTATGTATATAACATAATATAACCTAACCTAATGCAACCTGGTCGCTCGGTGCGAATATTTTCTAAATTCCCAGTCGTGTCGGTTCCGACCGCTCGGCGCGAATATTTTCAAAGTCGACGGTCGTGTCGGTCCCGACCGCTCGGCGCGAACAATTTCCAAGTTCCCGGTCGTGCCGGTCCGTACTTCTCGGTGCGAATATTATATATGTAGAACGTAATATAACCTAACCTAACCCAACCTAACCTCTCGGTGGTATTATTTTACAGAAAGCCGGGCGTGTCTACTCCTACTTCTCGGTGCGAATATTATGTATATAACATAATATAACCTAGCCTAATGCAACCTGGTCGCTCGGTGCAAATATTTTCTAAATTCCCAGTCGTGTCGGTTCCGACCGCTCGGCGCGATTATTTTCTAAGTCTCCGGTCGTGTCGGTCCCGACCTCACAGCGGGAATATTTTCAAAGTCCCCGGTCGTGTCGGTCCCGACCGCTCGGCGCGAATATTTTCAAAGTCCCCGGTCGTGTCGGTCCCGACCGCTCGGCGCGAACAATTTCCAAGTTCCCGGTCGTGCCGGTCCGTACTTCTCGGTGCGAACATTATATATGTAGAACGTAATATAACCTAACCTAACCCAACCTAACCTCTCGGTGGTATTATTTTACAGAAAGCCGGGCGTGTCTACTCCTACTTCTCGGTGCGAATATTATGTATATAACATAATATAACCTAACCTAATGCAACCTGGTCGCTCGGTGCGAATATTTTCTAAATTCCCAGTCGTGTCGGTTCCGACCGCTCGGCGCGAACAATTTCCAAGTTCCCGGTCGTGCCGGTCCGTACTTCTCGGTGCGAACATTATATATGTAGAACGTAATATAACCTAACATAACCCAACCTAACCTCTCGGTGGTATTATTTTACAGAAAGCCGGGCGTGTCTACTCCTACTTCTCGGTGCGAATATTATGTATATAACATAATATAACCTAGCCTAATGCAACCTGATCGCTCGGTGCAAATATTTTCTAAATTCCCAGTCGTGTCGGTTCCGACCGCTCGGCGCGAATATTTTCTAAGTCTCCGGTCGTGTCGGTCCCGACCTCACAGCGGGAATATTTTCAAAGTCCCCGGTCGTGTCGGTCCCGACCGCTCGGCGCGAATATTTTCAAAGTCCGCGGTCGTGTCGGTCCCGACCGCTCGGCGCGAACAATTTCCAAGTTCCCGGTCGTGCCGGTCCGTACTTCTCGGTGCGAACATTATATATGTAGAACGTAATATAACCTAACCTAACCCAACCTAACCTCTCGGTGGTATTATTTTACAGAAAGCCGGGCGTGTCTACTCCTACTTCTCGGTGCGAATATTATGTATATAACATAATATAACCTAGCCTAATGCAACCTGATCGCTCGGTGCAAATATTTTCTAAATTCCCAGTCGTGTCGGTTCCGACCGCTCGGCGCGAATATTTTCTAAGTCTCCGGTCGTGTCGGTCCCAACCTCACAGCGGGAATATTTTCAAAGTCCCCGGTCGTGTCGGTCCCGACCGCTCGGCGCGAATATTTTCAAAGTCCCCGGTCGTGTCGGTCCCGACCGCTCGGCGCGAACAATTTCCAAGTTCCCGGTCGTGCCGGTCCGTACTTCTCGGTGCGAACATTATATATGTAGAACGTAATATAACCTAACCTAACCCAACCTAACCTCTCGGTGGTATTATTTTACAGAAAGCCGGGCGTGTCTACTCCTACTTCTCGGTGCGAATATTATGTATATAACATAATATAACCTAACCTAATGCAACCTGGTCGCTCGGTGCGAATATTTTCTAAATTCCCAGTCGTGTCGGTTCCGACCGCTCGGCGCGAATATTTTCAAAGTCGACGGTCGTGTCGGTCCCGACCGCTCGGCGCGAACAATTTCCAAGTTCCCGGTCGTGCCGGTCCGTACTTCTCGGTGCGAACATTATATATGTAGAACGTAATATAACCTAACCTAACCCAACCTAACCTCTCGGTGGTATTATTTTACAGAAAGCCGGGCGTGTCTACTCCTACTTCTCGGTGCGAATATTATGTATATAACATAATATAACCTAGCCTAATGCAACCTGGTCGCTCGGTGCAAATATTTTCTAAATTCCCAGTCGTGTCGGTTCCGACCGCTCGGCGCGAATATTTTCTAAGTCTCCGGTCGTGTCGGTCCCGACCTCACAGCGGGAATATTTTCAAAGTCCCCGGTCGTGTCGGTCCCGACCGCTCGGCGCGAATATTTTCAAAGTCCCCGGTCGTGTCGGTCCCGACCGCTCGGCGCGAACAATTTCCAAGTTCCCGGTCGTGCCGGTCCGTACTTCTCGGTGCGAACATTATATATGTAGAACGTAATATAACCTAACCTAACCCAACCTAACCTCTCGGTGGTATTATTTTACAGAAAGCCGGGCGTGTCTACTCCTACTTCTCGGTGCGAATATTATGTATATAACATAATATAACCTAACCTAATGCAACCTGGTCGCTCGGTGCGAATATTTTCTAAATTCCCAGTCGTGTCGGTTCCGACCGCTCGGCGCGAACAATTTCCAAGTTCCCGGTCGTGCCGGTCCGTACTTCTCGGTGCGAACATTATATATGTAGAACGTAATATAACCTAACCTAACCCAACCTAACCTCTCGGTGGTATTATTTTACAGAAAGCCGGGCGTGTCTACTCCTACTTCTCGGTGCGAATATTATGTATATAACATAATATAACCTAGCCTAATGCAACCTGATCGCTCGGTGCAAATATTTTCTAAATTCCCAGTCGTGTCGGTTCCGACCGCTCGGCGCGAATATTTTCTAAGTCTCCGGTCGTGTCGGTCCCGACCTCACAGCGGGAATATTTTCAAAGTCCCCGGTCGTGTCGGTCCCGACCGCTCGGCGCGAATATTTTCAAAGTCTGCGGTCGTGTCGGTCCCGACCGCTCGGCGCGAACAATTTCCAAGTTCCCGGTCGTGCCGGTCCGTACTTCTCGGTGCGAACATTATATATGTAGAACGTAATATAACCTAACCTAACCCAACCTAACCTCTCGGTGGTATTATTTTACAGAAAGCCGGGCGTGTCTACTCCTACTTCTCGGTGCGAATATTATGTATATAACATAATATAACCTAACCTAATGCAACCCGGTCGCTCGGTGCGAATATTTTCTAAATTCCCAGTCGTGTCGGTTCCGACCGCTCGGCGCGAATATTTTCTAAGTCCCCGGTCGTGTCGGTCCCGACCTCACAGCGGGAATATTTTCAAAGTCCCCGGTCGTGTCGGTCCCGACCGCTCGGCGCGAATATTTTCAAAGTCCCCGGTCGTGTCGGTCCCGACCGCTCGGCGCGAACAATTTCCAAGTTCCCGGTCGTGCCGGTCCGTACTTCTCGGTGCGAACATTATATATGTAGAACGTAATATAACCTAACCTAACCCAACCTAACCTCTCGGTGGTATTATTTTACAGAAAGCCGGGCGTGTCTACTCCTACTTCTCGGTGCGAATATTATGTATATAACATAATATAACCTAACCTAATGCAACCTGGTCGCTCGGTGCGAATATTTTCTAAATTCCCAGTCGTGTCGGTTCCGACCGCTCGGCGCGAACAATTTCCAAGTTCCCGGTCGTGCCGGTCCGTACTTCTCGGTGCGAACATTATATATGTAGAACGTAATATAACCTAACCTAACCCAACCTAACCTCTCGGTGGTATTATTTTACAGAAAGCCGGGCGTGTCTACTCCTACTTCTCGGTGCGAATATTATGTATATAACATAATATAACCTAGCCTAATGCAACCTGATCGCTCGGTGCAAATATTTTCTAAATTCCCAGTCGTGTCGGTTCCGACCGCTCGGCGCGAATATTTTCTAAGTCTCCGGTCGTGTCGGTCCCGACCTCACAGCGGGAATATTTTCAAAGTCCCCGGTCGTGTCGGTCCCGACCGCTCGGCGCGAATATTTTCAAAGTCCCCGGTCGTGTCGGTCCCGACCGCTCGGCGCGAACAATTTCCAAGTTCCCGGTCGTGCCGGTCCGTACTTCTCGGTGCGAACATTATATATGTAGAACGTAATATAACCTAACCTAACCCAACCTAACCTCTCGGTGGTATTATTTTACAGAAAGCCGGGCGTGTCTACTCCTACTTCTCGGTGCGAATATTATGTATATAACATAATATAACCTAACCTAATGCAACCTGGTCGCTCGGTGCGAATATTTTCTAAATTCCCAGTCGTGTCGGTTCCGACCGCTCGGCGCGAACAATTTCCAAGTTCCCGGTCGTGCCGGTCCGTACTTCTCGGTGCGAACATTATATATGTAGAACGTAATATAACCTAACCTAACCCAACCTAACCTCTCGGTGGTATTATTTTACAGAAAGCCGGGCGTGTCTACTCCTACTTCTCGGTGCGAATATTATGTATATAACATAATATAACCTAGCCTAATGCAACCTGGTCGCTCGGTGCAAATATTTTCTAAATTCCCAGTCGTGTCGGTTCCGACCGCTCGGCGCGAATATTTTCTAAGTCTCCGGTCGTGTCGGTCCCGACCTCACAGCGGGAATATTTTCAAAGTCCCCGGTCGTGTCGGTCCCGACCGCTCGGCGCGAATATTTTCAAAGTCCCCGGTCGTGTCGGTCCCGACCGCTCGGCGCGAACAATTTCCAAGTTCCCGGTCGTGCCGGTCCGTACTTCTCGGTGCGAACATTATATATGTAGAACGTAATATAACCTAACCTAACCCAACCTAACCTCTCGGTGGTATTATTTTACAGAAAGCCGGGCGTGTCTACTCCTACTTCTCGGTGCGAATATTATGTATATAACATAATATAACCTAACCTAATGCAACCTGGTCGCTCGGTGCGAATATTTTCTAAATTCCCAGTCGTGTCGGTTCCGACCGCTCGGCGCGAATATTTTCAAAGTCGACGGTCGTGTCGGTCCCGACCGCTCGGCGCGAACAATTTCCAAGTTCCCGGTCGTGCCGGTCCGTACTTCTCGGTGCGAACATTATATATGTAGAACGTAATATAACCTAACCTAACCCAACCTAACCTCTCGGTGGTATTATTTTACAGAAAGCCGGGCGTGTCTACTCCTACTTCTCGGTGCGAATATTATGTATATAACATAATATAACCTAGCCTAATGCAACCTGGTCGCTCGGTGCAAATATTTTCTAAATTCCCAGTCGTGTCGGTTCCGACCGCTCGGCGCGAATATTTTCTAAGTCTCCGGTCGTGTCGGTCCCGACCTCACAGCGGGAATATTTTCAAAGTCCCCGGTCGTGTCGGTCCCGACCGCTCGGCGCGAATATTTTCAAAGTCCCCGGTCGTGTCGGTCCCGACCGCTCGGCGCGAACAATTTCCAAGTTCCCGGTCGTGCCGGTCCGTACTTCTCGGTGCGAACATTATATATGTAGAACGTAATATAACCTAACCTAACCCAACCTAACCTCTCGGTGGTATTATTTTACAGAAAGCCGGGCGTGTCTACTCCTACTTCTCGGTGCGAATATTATGTATATAACATAATATAACCTAACCTAATGCAACCTGGTCGCTCGGTGCGAATATTTTCTAAATTCCCAGTCGTGTCGGTTCCGACCGCTCGGCGCGAACAATTTCCAAGTTCCCGGTCGTGCCGGTCCGTACTTCTCGGTGCGAACATTATATATGTAGAACGTAATATAACCTAACCTAACCCAACCTAACCTCTCGGTGGTATTATTTTACAGAAAGCCGGGCGTGTCTACTCCTACTTCTCGGTGCGAATATTATGTATATAACATAATATAACCTAGCCTAATGCAACCTGATCGCTCGGTGCAAATATTTTCTAAATTCCCAGTCGTGTCGGTTCCGACCGCTCGGCGCGAATATTTTCTAAGTCTCCGGTCGTGTCGGTCCCGACCTCACAGCGGGAATATTTTCAAAGTCCCCGGTCGTGTCGGTCCCGACCGCTCGGCGCGAATATTTTCAAAGTCCCCGGTCGTGTCGGTCCCGACCGCTCGGCGCGAACAATTTCCAAGTTCCCGGTCGTGCCGGTCCGTACTTCTCGGTGCGAACATTATATATGTAGAACGTAATATAACCTAACCTAACCCAACCTAACCTCTCGGTGGTATTATTTTACAGAAAGCCGGGCGTGTCTACTCCTACTTCTCGGTGCGAATATTATGTATATAACATAATATAACCTAACCTAATGCAACCTGGTCGCTCGGTGCGAATATTTTCTAAATTCCCAGTCGTGTCGGTTCCGACCGCTCGGCGCGAATATTTTCAAAGTCGACGGTCGTGTCGGTCCCGACCGCTCGGCGCGAACAATTTCCAAGTTCCCGGTCGTGCCGGTCCGTACTTCTCGGTGCGAACATTATATATGTAGAACGTAATATAACCTAACCTAACCCAACCTAACCTCTCGGTGGTATTATTTTACAGAAAGCCGGGCGTGTCTACTCCTACTTCTCGGTGCGAATATTATGTATATAACATAATATAACCTAGCCTAATGCAACCTGTTCGCTCGGTGCAAATATTTTCTAAATTCCCAGTCGTGTCGGTTCCGACCGCTCGGCGCGAATATTTTCTAAGTCTCCGGTCGTGTCGGTCCCGACCTCACAGCGGGAATATTTTCAAAGTCCCCGGTCGTGTCGGTCCCGACCGCTCGGCGCGAATATTTTCAAAGTCCCCGGTCGTGTCGGTCCCGACCGCTCGGCGCGAACAATTTCCAAGTTCCCGGTCGTGCCGGTCCGTACTTCTCGGTGCGAACATTATATATGTAGAACGTAATATAACCTAACCTAACCCAACCTAACCTCTCGGTGGTATTATTTTACAGAAAGCCGGGCGTGTCTACTCCTACTTCTCGGTGCGAATATTATGTATATAACATAATATAACCTAACCTAATGCAACCTGGTCGCTCGGTGCGAATATTTTCTAAATTCCCAGTCGTGTCGGTTCCGACCGCTCGGCGCGAACAATTTCCAAGTTCCCGGTCGTGCCGGTCCGTACTTCTCGGTGCGAACATTATATATGTAGAACGTAATATAACCTAACATAACCCAACCTAACCTCTCGGTGGTATTATTTTACAGAAAGCCGGGCGTGTCTACTCCTACTTCTCGGTGCGAATATTATGTATATAACATAATATAACCTAGCCTAATGCAACCTGATCGCTCGGTGCAAATATTTTCTAAATTCCCAGTCGTGTCGGTTCCGACCGCTCGGCGCGAATATTTTCTAAGTCTCCGGTCGTGTCGGTCCCGACCTCACAGCGGGAATATTTTCAAAGTCCCCGGTCGTGTCGGTCCCGACCGCTCGGCGCGAATATTTTCAAAGTCCGCGGTCGTGTCGGTCCCGACCGCTCGGCGCGAACAATTTCCAAGTTCCCGGTCGTGCCGGTCCGTACTTCTCGGTGCGAACATTATATATGTAGAACGTAATATAACCTAACCTAACCCAACCTAACCTCTCGGTGGTATTATTTTACAGAAAGCCGGGCGTGTCTACTCCTACTTCTCGGTGCGAATATTATGTATATAACATAATATAACCTAGCCTAATGCAACCTGATCGCTCGGTGCAAATATTTTCTAAATTCCCAGTCGTGTCGGTTCCGACCGCTCGGCGCGAATATTTTCTAAGTCTCCGGTCGTGTCGGTCCCAACCTCACAGCGGGAATATTTTCAAAGTCCCCGGTCGTGTCGGTCCCGACCGCTCGGCGCGAATATTTTCAAAGTCCCCGGTCGTGTCGGTCCCGACCGCTCGGCGCGAACAATTTCCAAGTTCCCGGTCGTGCCGGTCCGTACTTCTCGGTGCGAACATTATATATGTAGAACGTAATATAACCTAACCTAACCCAACCTAACCTCTCGGTGGTATTATTTTACAGAAAGCCGGGCGTGTCTACTCCTACTTCTCGGTGCGAATATTATGTATATAACATAATATAACCTAACCTAATGCAACCTGGTCGCTCGGTGCGAATATTTTCTAAATTCCCAGTCGTGTCGGTTCCGACCGCTCGGCGCGAATATTTTCAAAGTCGACGGTCGTGTCGGTCCCGACCGCTCGGCGCGAACAATTTCCAAGTTCCCGGTCGTGCCGGTCCGTACTTCTCGGTGCGAACATTATATATGTAGAACGTAATATAACCTAACCTAACCCAACCTAACCTCTCGGTGGTATTATTTTACAGAAAGCCGGGCGTGTCTACTCCTACTTCTCGGTGCGAATATTATGTATATAACATAATATAACCTAGCCTAATGCAACCTGGTCGCTCGGTGCAAATATTTTCTAAATTCCCAGTCGTGTCGGTTCCGACCGCTCGGCGCGAATATTTTCTAAGTCTCCGGTCGTGTCGGTCCCGACCTCACAGCGGGAATATTTTCAAAGTCCCCGGTCGTGTCGGTCCCGACCGCTCGGCGCGAATATTTTCAAAGTCCCCGGTCGTGTCGGTCCCGACCGCTCGGCGCGAACAATTTCCAAGTTCCCGGTCGTGCCGGTCCGTACTTCTCGGTGCGAACATTATATATGTAGAACGTAATATAACCTAACCTAACCCAACCTAACCTCTCGGTGGTATTATTTTACAGAAAGCCGGGCGTGTCTACTCCTACTTCTCGGTGCGAATATTATGTATATAACATAATATAACCTAACCTAATGCAACCTGGTCGCTCGGTGCGAATATTTTCTAAATTCCCAGTCGTGTCGGTTCCGACCGCTCGGCGCGAACAATTTCCAAGTTCCCGGTCGTGCCGGTCCGTACTTCTCGGTGCGAACATTATATATGTAGAACGTAATATAACCTAACCTAACCCAACCTAACCTCTCGGTGGTATTATTTTACAGAAAGCCGGGCGTGTCTACTCCTACTTCTCGGTGCGAATATTATGTATATAACATAATATAACCTAGCCTAATGCAACCTGATCGCTCGGTGCAAATATTTTCTAAATTCCCAGTCGTGTCGGTTCCGACCGCTCGGCGCGAATATTTTCTAAGTCTCCGGTCGTGTCGGTCCCGACCTCACAGCGGGAATATTTTCAAAGTCCCCGGTCGTGTCGGTCCCGACCGCTCGGCGCGAATATTTTCAAAGTCTGCGGTCGTGTCGGTCCCGACCGCTCGGCGCGAACAATTTCCAAGTTCCCGGTCGTGCCGGTCCGTACTTCTCGGTGCGAACATTATATATGTAGAACGTAATATAACCTAACCTAACCCAACCTAACCTCTCGGTGGTATTATTTTACAGAAAGCCGGGCGTGTCTACTCCTACTTCTCGGTGCGAATATTATGTATATAACATAATATAACCTAGCCTAATGCAACCTGGTCGCTCGGTGCAAATATTTTCTAAATTCCCAGTCGTGTCGGTTCCGACCGCTCGGCGCGAATATTTTCTAAGTCTCCGGTCGTGTCGGTCCCGACCTCACAGCGGGAATATTTTCAAAGTCCCCGGTCGTGTCGGTCCCGACCGCTCGGCGCGAATATTTTCAAAGTCCCCGGTCGTGTCGGTCCCGACCGCTCGGCGCGAACAATTTCCAAGTTCCCGGTCGTGCCGGTCCGTACTTCTCGGTGCGAACATTATATATGTAGAACGTAATATAACCTAACCTAACCCAACCTAACCTCTCGGTGGTATTATTTTACAGAAAGCCGGGCGTGTCTACTCCTACTTCTCGGTGCGAATATTATGTATATAACATAATATAACCTAACCTAATGCAACCTGGTCGCTCGGTGCGAATATTTTCTAAATTCCCAGTCGTGTCGGTTCCGACCGCTCGGCGCGAACAATTTCCAAGTTCCCGGTCGTGCCGGTCCGTACTTCTCGGTGCGAACATTATATATGTAGAACGTAATATAACCTAACCTAACCCAACCTAACCTCTCGGTGGTATTATTTTACAGAAAGCCGGGCGTGTCTACTCCTACTTCTCGGTGCGAATATTATGTATATAACATAATATAACCTAGCCTAATGCAACCTGATCGCTCGGTGCAAATATTTTCTAAATTCCCAGTCGTGTCGGTTCCGACCGCTCGGCGCGAATATTTTCTAAGTCTCCGGTCGTGTCGGTCCCGACCTCACAGCGGGAATATTTTCAAAGTCCCCGGTCGTGTCGGTCCCGACCGCTCGGCGCGAATATTTTCAAAGTCTGCGGTCGTGTCGGTCCCGACCGCTCGGCGCGAACAATTTCCAAGTTCCCGGTCGTGCCGGTCCGTACTTCTCGGTGCGAACATTATATATGTAGAACGTAATATAACCTAACCTAACCCAACCTAACCTCTCGGTGGTATTATTTTACAGAAAGCCGGGCGTGTCTACTCCTACTTCTCGGTGCGAATATTATGTATATAACATAATATAACCTAACCTAATGCAACCCGGTCGCTCGGTGCGAATATTTTCTAAATTCCCAGTCGTGTCGGTTCCGACCGCTCGGCGCGAATATTTTCTAAGTCCCCGGTCGTGTCGGTCCCGACCTCACAGCGGGAATATTTTCAAAGTCCCCGGTCGTGTCGGTCCCGACCGCTCGGCGCGAATATTTTCAAAGTCCCCGGTCGTGTCGGTCCCGACCGCTCGGCGCGAACAATTTCCAAGTTCCCGGTCGTGCCGGTCCGTACTTCTCGGTGCGAACATTATATATGTAGAACGTAATATAACCTAACCTAACCCAACCTAACCTCTCGGTGGTATTATTTTACAGAAAGCCGGGCGTGTCTACTCCTACTTCTCGGTGCGAATATTATGTATATAACATAATATAACCTAACCTAATGCAACCTGGTCGCTCGGTGCGAATATTTTCTAAATTCCCAGTCGTGTCGGTTCCGACCGCTCGGCGCGAACAATTTCCAAGTTCCCGGTCGTGCCGGTCCGTACTTCTCGGTGCGAACATTATATATGTAGAACGTAATATAACCTAACCTAACCCAACCTAACCTCTCGGTGGTATTATTTTACAGAAAGCCGGGCGTGTCTACTCCTACTTCTCGGTGCGAATATTATGTATATAACATAATATAACCTAGCCTAATGCAACCTGATCGCTCGGTGCAAATATTTTCTAAATTCCCAGTCGTGTCGGTTCCGACCGCTCGGCGCGAATATTTTCTAAGTCTCCGGTCGTGTCGGTCCCGACCTCACAGCGGGAATATTTTCAAAGTCCCCGGTCGTGTCGGTCCCGACCGCTCGGCGCGAATATTTTCAAAGTCCCCGGTCGTGTCGGTCCCGACCGCTCGGCGCGAACAATTTCCAAGTTCCCGGTCGTGCCGGTCCGTACTTCTCGGTGCGAACATTATATATGTAGAACGTAATATAACCTAACCTAACCCAACCTAACCTCTCGGTGGTATTATTTTACAGAAAGCCGGGCGTGTCTACTCCTACTTCTCGGTGCGAATATTATGTATATAACATAATATAACCTAACCTAATGCAACCTGGTCGCTCGGTGCGAATATTTTCTAAATTCCCAGTCGTGTCGGTTCCGACCGCTCGGCGCGAACAATTTCCAAGTTCCCGG
Organism: Xylocopa violacea; assembly: GCA_963969225.1. Classification (NCBI taxonomy): domain Eukaryota; kingdom Metazoa; phylum Arthropoda; class Insecta; order Hymenoptera; family Apidae; genus Xylocopa; species Xylocopa violacea. The sequence goes on from CAXAJV010001299.1 coordinate 240,688, forward strand.
TCGTGCCGGTCCGTACTTCTCGGTGCGAACATTATATATGTAGAACGTAATATAACCTAACCTAACCCAACCTAACCTCTCGGTGGTATTATTTTACAGAAAGCCGGGCGTGTCTACTCCTACTTCTCGGTGCGAATATTATGTATATAACATAATATAACCTAGCCTAATGCAACCTGGTCGCTCGGTGCAAATATTTTCTAAATTCCCAGTCGTGTCGGTTCCGACCGCTCGGCGCGAATATTTTCTAAGTCTCCGGTCGTGTCGGTCCCGACCTCACAGCGGGAATATTTTCAAAGTCCCCGGTCGTGTCGGTCCCGACCGCTCGGCGCGAATATTTTCAAAGTCCCCGGTCGTGTCGGTCCCGACCGCTCGGCGCGAACAATTTCCAAGTTCCCGGTCGTGCCGGTCCGTACTTCTCGGTGCGAACATTATATATGTAGAACGTAATATAACCTAACCTAACCCAACCTAACCTCTCGGTGGTATTATTTTACAGAAAGCCGGGCGTGTCTACTCCTACTTCTCGGTGCGAATATTATGTATATAACATAATATAACCTAACCTAATGCAACCTGGTCGCTCGGTGCGAATATTTTCTAAATTCCCAGTCGTGTCGGTTCCGACCGCTCGGCGCGAATATTTTCAAAGTCGACGGTCGTGTCGGTCCCGACCGCTCGGCGCGAACAATTTCCAAGTTCCCGGTCGTGCCGGTCCGTACTTCTCGGTGCGAACATTATATATGTAGAACGTAATATAACCTAACCTAACCCAACCTAACCTCTCGGTGGTATTATTTTACAGAAAGCCGGGCGTGTCTACTCCTACTTCTCGGTGCGAATATTATGTATATAACATAATATAACCTAGCCTAATGCAACCTGGTCGCTCGGTGCAAATATTTTCTAAATTCCCAGTCGTGTCGGTTCCGACCGCTCGGCGCGAATATTTTCTAAGTCTCCGGTCGTGTCGGTCCCGACCTCACAGCGGGAATATTTTCAAAGTCCCCGGTCGTGTCGGTCCCGACCGCTCGGCGCGAATATTTTCAAAGTCCCCGGTCGTGTCGGTCCCGACCGCTCGGCGCGAACAATTTCCAAGTTCCCGGTCGTGCCGGTCCGTACTTCTCGGTGCGAACATTATATATGTAGAACGTAATATAACCTAACCTAACCCAACCTAACCTCTCGGTGGTATTATTTTACAGAAAGCCGGGCGTGTCTACTCCTACTTCTCGGTGCGAATATTATGTATATAACATAATATAACCTAACCTAATGCAACCTGGTCGCTCGGTGCGAATATTTTCTAAATTCCCAGTCGTGTCGGTTCCGACCGCTCGGCGCGAACAATTTCCAAGTTCCCGGTCGTGCCGGTCCGTACTTCTCGGTGCGAACATTATATATGTAGAACGTAATATAACCTAACCTAACCCAACCTAACCTCTCGGTGGTATTATTTTACAGAAAGCCGGGCGTGTCTACTCCTACTTCTCGGTGCGAATATTATGTATATAACATAATATAACCTAGCCTAATGCAACCTGATCGCTCGGTGCAAATATTTTCTAAATTCCCAGTCGTGTCGGTTCCGACCGCTCGGCGCGAATATTTTCTAAGTCTCCGGTCGTGTCGGTCCCGACCTCACAGCGGGAATATTTTCAAAGTCCCCGGTCGTGTCGGTCCCGACCGCTCGGCGCGAATATTTTCAAAGTCCCCGGTCGTGTCGGTCCCGACCGCTCGGCGCGAACAATTTCCAAGTTCCCGGTCGTGCCGGTCCGTACTTCTCGGTGCGAACATTATATATGTAGAACGTAATATAACCTAACCTAACCCAACCTAACCTCTCGGTGGTATTATTTTACAGAAAGCCGGGCGTGTCTACTCCTACTTCTCGGTGCGAATATTATGTATATAACATAATATAACCTAACCTAATGCAACCTGGTCGCTCGGTGCGAATATTTTCTAAATTCCCAGTCGTGTCGGTTCCGACCGCTCGGCGCGAACAATTTCCAAGTTCCCGGTCGTGCCGGTCCGTACTTCTCGGTGCGAACATTATATATGTAGAACGTAATATAACCTAACCTAACCCAACCTAACCTCTCGGTGGTATTATTTTACAGAAAGCCGGGCGTGTCTACTCCTACTTCTCGGTGCGAATATTATGTATATAACATAATATAACCTAGCCTAATGCAACCTGATCGCTCGGTGCAAATATTTTCTAAATTCCCAGTCGTGTCGGTTCCGACCGCTCGGCGCGAATATTTTCTAAGTCTCCGGTCGTGTCGGTCCCGACCTCACAGCGGGAATATTTTCAAAGTCCCCGGTCGTGTCGGTCCCGACCGCTCGGCGCGAATATTTTCAAAGTCCGCGGTCGTGTCGGTCCCGACCGCTCGGCGCGAACAATTTCCAAGTTCCCGGTCGTGCCGGTCCGTACTTCTCGGTGCGAACATTATATATGTAGAACGTAATATAACCTAACCTAACCCAACCTAACCTCTCGGTGGTATTATTTTACAGAAAGCCGGGCGTGTCTACTCCTACTTCTCGGTGCGAATATTATGCATATAACATAATATAACCTAACCTAATGCAACCTGGTCGCTCGGTGCGAATATTTTCTAAATTCCCAGTCGTGTCGGTTCCGACCGCTCGGCGCGAATATTTTCAAAGTCGACGGTCGTGTCGGTCCCGACCGCTCGGCGCGAACAATTTCCAAGTTCCCGGTCGTGCCGGTCCGTACTTCTCGGTGCGAACATTATATATGTAGAACGTAATATAACCTAACCTAACCCAACCTAACCTCTCGGTGGTATTATTTTACAGAAAGCCGGGCGTGTCTACTCCTACTTCTCGGTGCGAATATTATGTATATAACATAATATAACCTAGCCTAATGCAACCTGATCGCTCGGTGCAAATATTTTCTAAATTCCCAGTCGTGTCGGTTCCGACCGCTCGGCGCGAATATTTTCTAAGTCTCCGGTCGTGTCGGTCCCGACCTCACAGCGGGAATATTTTCAAAGTCCCCGGTCGTGTCGGTCCCGACCGCTCGGCGCGAATATTTTCAAAGTCCCCGGTCGTGTCGGTCCCGACCGCTCGGCGCGAACAATTTCCAAGTTCCCGGTCGTGCCGGTCCGTACTTCTCGGTGCGAACATTATATATGTAGAACGTAATATAACCTAACCTAACCCAACCTAACCTCTCGGTGGTATTATTTTACAGAAAGCCGGGCGTGTCTACTCCTACTTCTCGGTGCGAATATTATGTATATAACATAATATAACCTAACCTAATGCAACCTGGTCGCTCGGTGCGAATATTTTCTAAATTCCCAGTCGTGTCGGTTCCGACCGCTCGGCGCGAACAATTTCCAAGTTCCCGGTCGTGCCGGTCCGTACTTCTCGGTGCGAACATTATATATGTAGAACGTAATATAACCTAACCTAACCCAACCTAACCTCTCGGTGGTATTATTTTACAGAAAGCCGGGCGTGTCTACTCCTACTTCTCGGTGCGAATATTATGTATATAACATAATATAACCTAGCCTAATGCAACCTGATCGCTCGGTGCAAATATTTTCTAAATTCCCAGTCGTGTCGGTTCCGACCGCTCGGCGCGAATATTTTCTAAGTCTCCGGTCGTGTCGGTCCCGACCTCACAGCGGGAATATTTTCAAAGTCCCCGGTCGTGTCGGTCCCGACCGCTCGGCGCGAATATTTTCAAAGTCCGCGGTCGTGTCGGTCCCGACCGCTCGGCGCGAACAATTTCCAAGTTCCCGGTCGTGCCGGTCCGTACTTCTCGGTGCGAACATTATATATGTAGAACGTAATATAACCTAACCTAACCCAACCTAACCTCTCGGTGGTATTATTTTACAGAAAGCCGGGCGTGTCTACTCCTACTTCTCGGTGCGAATATTATGTATATAACATAATATAACCTAACCTAATGCAACCTGGTCGCTCGGTGCGAATATTTTCTAAATTCCCAGTCGTGTCGGTTCCGACCGCTCGGCGCGAATATTTTCAAAGTCGACGGTCGTGTCGGTCCCGACCGCTCGGCGCGAACAATTTCCAAGTTCCCGGTCGTGCCGGTCCGTACTTCTCGGTGCGAACATTATATATGTAGAACGTAATATAACCTAACCTAACCCAACCTAACCTCTCGGTGGTATTATTTTACAGAAAGCCGGGCGTGTCTACTCCTACTTCTCGGTGCGAATATTATGTATATAACATAATATAACCTAGCCTAATGCAACCTGGTCGCTCGGTGCAAATATTTTCTAAATTCCCAGTCGTGTCGGTTCCGACCGCTCGGCGCGAATATTTTCTAAGTCTCCGGTCGTGTCGGTCCCGACCTCACAGCGGGAATATTTTCAAAGTCCCCGGTCGTGTCGGTCCCGACCGCTCGGCGCGAATATTTTCAAAGTCCCCGGTCGTGTCGGTCCCGACCGCTCGGCGCGAACAATTTCCAAGTTCCCGGTCGTGCCGGTCCGTACTTCTCGGTGCGAACATTATATATGTAGAACGTAATATAACCTAACCTAACCCAACCTAACCTCTCGGTGGTATTATTTTACAGAAAGCCGGGCGTGTCTACTCCTACTTCTCGGTGCGAATATTATGTATATAACATAATATAACCTAACCTAATGCAACCTGGTCGCTCGGTGCGAATATTTTCTAAATTCCCAGTCGTGTCGGTTCCGACCGCTCGGCGCGAACAATTTCCAAGTTCCCGGTCGTGCCGGTCCGTACTTCTCGGTGCGAACATTATATATGTAGAACGTAATATAACCTAACCTAACCCAACCTAACCTCTCGGTGGTATTATTTTACAGAAAGCCGGGCGTGTCTACTCCTACTTCTCGGTGCGAATATTATGTATATAACATAATATAACCTAGCCTAATGCAACCTGATCGCTCGGTGCAAATATTTTCTAAATTCCCAGTCGTGTCGGTTCCGACCGCTCGGCGCGAATATTTTCTAAGTCTCCGGTCGTGTCGGTCCCGACCTCACAGCGGGAATATTTTCAAAGTCCCCGGTCGTGTCGGTCCCGACCGCTCGGCGCGAATATTTTCAAAGTCCCCGGTCGTGTCGGTCCCGACCGCTCGGCGCGAACAATTTCCAAGTTCCCGGTCGTGCCGGTCCGTACTTCTCGGTGCGAACATTATATATGTAGAACGTAATATAACCTAACCTAACCCAACCTAACCTCTCGGTGGTATTATTTTACAGAAAGCCGGGCGTGTCTACTCCTACTTCTCGGTGCGAATATTATGTATATAACATAATATAACCTAACCTAATGCAACCTGGTCGCTCGGTGCGAATATTTTCTAAATTCCCAGTCGTGTCGGTTCCGACCGCTCGGCGCGAACAATTTCCAAGTTCCCGGTCGTGCCGGTCCGTACTTCTCGGTGCGAACATTATATATGTAGAACGTAATATAACCTAACCTAACCCAACCTAACCTCTCGGTGGTATTATTTTACAGAAAGCCGGGCGTGTCTACTCCTACTTCTCGGTGCGAATATTATGTATATAACATAATATAACCTAGCCTAATGCAACCTGATCGCTCGGTGCAAATATTTTCTAAATTCCCAGTCGTGTCGGTTCCGACCGCTCGGCGCGAATATTTTCTAAGTCTCCGGTCGTGTCGGTCCCGACCTCACAGCGGGAATATTTTCAAAGTCCCCGGTCGTGTCGGTCCCGACCGCTCGGCGCGAATATTTTCAAAGTCCGCGGTCGTGTCGGTCCCGACCGCTCGGCGCGAACAATTTCCAAGTTCCCGGTCGTGCCGGTCCGTACTTCTCGGTGCGAACATTATATATGTAGAACGTAATATAACCTAACCTAACCCAACCTAACCTCTCGGTGGTATTATTTTACAGAAAGCCGGGCGTGTCTACTCCTACTTCTCGGTGCGAATATTATGTATATAACATAATATAACCTAACCTAATGCAACCTGGTCGCTCGGTGCGAATATTTTCTAAATTCCCAGTCGTGTCGGTTCCGACCGCTCGGCGCGAATATTTTCAAAGTCGACGGTCGTGTCGGTCCCGACCGCTCGGCGCGAACAATTTCCAAGTTCCCGGTCGTGCCGGTCCGTACTTCTCGGTGCGAACATTATATATGTAGAACGTAATATAACCTAACCTAACCCAACCTAACCTCTCGGTGGTATTATTTTACAGAAAGCCGGGCGTGTCTACTCCTACTTCTCGGTGCGAATATTATGTATATAACATAATATAACCTAGCCTAATGCAACCTGGTCGCTCGGTGCAAATATTTTCTAAATTCCCAGTCGTGTCGGTTCCGACCGCTCGGCGCGAATATTTTCTAAGTCTCCGGTCGTGTCGGTCCCGACCTCACAGCGGGAATATTTTCAAAGTCCCCGGTCGTGTCGGTCCCGACCGCTCGGCGCGAATATTTTCAAAGTCCCCGGTCGTGTCGGTCCCGACCGCTCGGCGCGAACAATTTCCAAGTTCCCGGTCGTGCCGGTCCGTACTTCTCGGTGCGAACATTATATATGTAGAACGTAATATAACCTAACCTAACCCAACCTAACCTCTCGGTGGTATTATTTTACAGAAAGCCGGGCGTGTCTACTCCTACTTCTCGGTGCGAATATTATGTATATAACATAATATAACCTAACCTAATGCAACCTGGTCGCTCGGTGCGAATATTTTCTAAATTCCCAGTCGTGTCGGTTCCGACCGCTCGGCGCGAACAATTTCCAAGTTCCCGGTCGTGCCGGTCCGTACTTCTCGGTGCGAACATTATATATGTAGAACGTAATATAACCTAACCTAACCCAACCTAACCTCTCGGTGGTATTATTTTACAGAAAGCCGGGCGTGTCTACTCCTACTTCTCGGTGCGAATATTATGTATATAACATAATATAACCTAGCCTAATGCAACCTGATCGCTCGGTGCAAATATTTTCTAAATTCCCAGTCGTGTCGGTTCCGACCGCTCGGCGCGAATATTTTCTAAGTCTCCGGTCGTGTCGGTCCCGACCTCACAGCGGGAATATTTTCAAAGTCCCCGGTCGTGTCGGTCCCGACCGCTCGGCGCGAATATTTTCAAAGTCCGCGGTCGTGTCGGTCCCGACCGCTCGGCGCGAACAATTTCCAAGTTCCCGGTCGTGCCGGTCCGTACTTCTCGGTGCGAACATTATATATGTAGAACGTAATATAACCTAACCTAACCCAACCTAACCTCTCGGTGGTATTATTTTACAGAAAGCCGGGCGTGTCTACTCCTACTTCTCGGTGCGAATATTATGTATATAACATAATATAACCTAACCTAATGCAACCCGGTCGCTCGGTGCGAATATTTTGTAAATTCCCAGTCGTGTCGGTTCCGACCGCTCGGCGCGAATATTTTCTAAGTCCCCGGTCGTGTCGGTCCCGACCTCACAGCGGGAATATTTTCAAAGTCCCCGGTCGTGTCGGTCCCGACCGCTCGGCGCGAATATTTTCAAAGTCCCCGGTCGTGTCGGTCCCGACCGCTCGGCGCGAACAATTTCCAAGTTCCCGGTCGTGCCGGTCCGTACTTCTCGGTGCGAACATTATATATGTAGAACGTAATATAACCTAACCTAACCCAACCTAACCTCTCGGTGGTATTATTTTACAGAAAGCCGGGCGTGTCTACTCCTACTTCTCGGTGCGAATATTATGTATATAACATAATATAACCTAACCTAATGCAACCTGGTCGCTCGGTGCGAATATTTTCTAAATTCCCAGTCGTGTCGGTTCCGACCGCTCGGCGCGAATATTTTCAAAGTCGACGGTCGTGTCGGTCCCGACCGCTCGGCGCGAACAATTTCCAAGTTCCCGGTCGTGCCGGTCCGTACTTCTCGGTGCGAACATTATATATGTAGAACGTAATATAACCTAACCTAACCCAACCTAACCTCTCGGTGGTATTATTTTACAGAAAGCCGGGCGTGTCTACTCCTACTTCTCGGTGCGAATATTATGTATATAACATAATATAACCTAACCTAATGCAACCTGGTCGCTCGGTGCGAATATTTTCTAAATTCCCAGTCGTGTCGGTTCCGACCGCTCGGCGCGAACAATTTCCAAGTTCCCGGTCGTGCCGGTCCGTACTTCTCGGTGCGAACATTATATATGTAGAACGTAATATAACCTAACCTAACCCAACCTAACCTCTCGGTGGTATTATTTTACAGAAAGCCGGGCGTGTCTACTCCTACTTCTCGGTGCGAATATTATGTATATAACATAATATAACCTAGCCTAATGCAACCTGATCGCTCGGTGCAAATATTTTCTAAATTCCCAGTCGTGTCGGTTCCGACCGCTCGGCGCGAATATTTTCTAAGTCTCCGGTCGTGTCGGTCCCGACCTCACAGCGGAAATATTTTCAAAGTCCCCGGTCGTGTCGGTCCCGACCGCTCGGCGCGAATATTTTCAAAGTCCGCGGTCGTGTCGGTCCCGACCGCTCGGCGCGAACAATTTCCAAGTTCCCGGTCGTGCCGGTCCGTACTTCTCGGTGCGAACATTATATATGTAGAACGTAATATAACCTAACCTAACCCAACCTAACCTCTCGGTGGTATTATTTTACAGAAAGCCGGGCGTGTCTACTCCTACTTCTCGGTGCGAATATTATGTATATAACATAATATAACCTAACCTAATGCAACCCGGTCGCTCGGTGCGAATATTTTGTAAATTCCCAGTCGTGTCGGTTCCGACCGCTCGGCGCGAATATTTTCTAAGTCCCCGGTCGTGTCGGTCCCGACCTCACAGCGGGAATATTTTCAAAGTCCCCGGTCGTGTCGGTCCCGACCGCTCGGCGCGAATATTTTCAAAGTCCCCGGTCGTGTCGGTCCCGACCGCTCGGCGCGAACAATTTCCAAGTTCCCGGTCGTGCCGGTCCGTACTTCTCGGTGCGAACATTATATATGTAGAACGTAATATAACCTAACCTAACCCAACCTAACCTCTCGGTGGTATTATTTTACAGAAAGCCGGGCGTGTCTACTCCTACTTCTCGGTGCGAATATTATGTATATAACATAATATAACCTAACCTAATGCAACCTGGTCGCTCGGTGCGAATATTTTCTAAATTCCCAGTCGTGTCGGTTCCGACCGCTCGGCGCGAATATTTTCAAAGTCGACGGTCGTGTCGGTCCCGACCGCTCGGCGCGAACAATTTCCAAGTTCCCGGTCGTGCCGGTCCGTACTTCTCGGTGCGAACATTATATATGTAGAACGTAATATAACCTAACCTAACCCAACCTAACCTCTCGGTGGTATTATTTTACAGAAAGCCGGGCGTGTCTACTCCTACTTCTCGGTGCGAATATTATGTATATAACATAATATAACCTAGCCTAATGCAACCTGGTCGCTCGGTGCAAATATTTTCTAAATTCCCAGTCGTGTCGGTTCCGACCGCTCGGCGCGAATATTTTCTAAGTCTCCGGTCGTGTCGGTCCCGACCTCACAGCGGGAATATTTTCAAAGTCCCCGGTCGTGTCGGTCCCGACCGCTCGGCGCGAATATTTTCAAAGTCCCCGGTCGTGTCGGTCCCGACCGCTCGGCGCGAACAATTTCCAAGTTCCCGGTCGTGCCGGTCCGTACTTCTCGGTGCGAACATTATATATGTAGAACGTAATATAACCTAACCTAACCCAACCTAACCTCTCGGTGGTATTATTTTACAGAAAGCCGGGCGTGTCTACTCCTACTTCTCGGTGCGAATATTATGTATATAACATAATATAACCTAACCTAATGCAACCTGGTCGCTCGGTGCGAATATTTTCTAAATTCCCAGTCGTGTCGGTTCCGACCGCTCGGCGCGAACAATTTCCAAGTTCCCGGTCGTGCCGGTCCGTACTTCTCGGTGCGAACATTATATATGTAGAACGTAATATAACCTAACCTAACCCAACCTAACCTCTCGGTGGTATTATTTTACAGAAAGCCGGGCGTGTCTACTCCTACTTCTCGGTGCGAATATTATGTATATAACATAATATAACCTAGCCTAATGCAACCTGGTCGCTCGGTGCAAATATTTTCTAAATTCCCAGTCGTGTCGGTTCCGACCGCTCGGCGCGAATATTTTCTAAGTCTCCGGTCGTGTCGGTCCCGACCTCACAGCGGGAATATTTTCAAAGTCCCCGGTCGTGTCGGTCCCGACCGCTCGGCGCGAATATTTTCAAAGTCCCCGGTCGTGTCGGTCCCGACCGCTCGGCGCGAACAATTTCCAAGTTCCCGGTCGTGCCGGTCCGTACTTCTCGGTGCGAACATTATATATGTAGAACGTAATATAACCTAACCTAACCTAACCTAACCTCTCGGTGGTATTATTTTACAGAAAGCCGGGCGTGTCTACTCCTACTTCTCGGTGCGAATATTATGTATATAACATAATATAACCTAACCTAATGCAACCTGGTCGCTCGGTGCGAATATTTTCTAAATTCCCAGTCGTGTCGGTTCCGACCGCTCGGCGCGAACAATTTCCAAGTTCCCGGTCGTGCCGGTCCGTACTTCTCGGTGCGAACATTATATATGTAGAACGTAATATAACCTAACCTAACCCAACCTAACCTCTCGGTGGTATTATTTTACAGAAAGCCGGGCGTGTCTACTCCTACTTCTCGGTGCGAATATTATGTATATAACATAATATAACCTAGCCTAATGCAACCTGATCGCTCGGTGCAAATATTTTCTAAATTCCCAGTCGTGTCGGTTCCGACCGCTCGGCGCGAATATTTTCTAAGTCTCCGGTCGTGTCGGTCCCGACCTCACAGCGGGAATATTTTCAAAGTCCCCGGTCGTGTCGGTCCCGACCGCTCGGCGCGAATATTTTCAAAGTCCCCGGTCGTGTCGGTCCCGACCGCTCGGCGCGAACAATTTCCAAGTTCCCGGTCGTGCCGGTCCGTACTTCTCGGTGCGAACATTATATATGTAGAACGTAATATAACCTAACCTAACCCAACCTAACCTCTCGGTGGTATTATTTTACAGAAAGCCGGGCGTGTCTACTCCTACTTCTCGGTGCGAATATTATGTATATAACATAATATAACCTAACCTAATGCAACCTGGTCGCTCGGTGCGAATATTTTCTAAATTCCCAGTCGTGTCGGTTCCGACCGCTCGGCGCGAATATTTTCAAAGTCGACGGTCGTGTCGGTCCCGACCGCTCGGCGCGAACAATTTCCAAGTTCCCGGTCGTGCCGGTCCGTACTTCTCGGTGCGAACATTATATATGTAGAACGTAATATAACCTAACCTAACCCAACCTAACCTCTCGGTGGTATTATTTTACAGAAAGCCGGGCGTGTCTACTCCTACTTCTCGGTGCGAATATTATGTATATAACATAATATAACCTAGCCTAATGCAACCTGGTCGCTCGGTGCAAATATTTTCTAAATTCCCAGTCGTGTCGGTTCCGACCGCTCGGCGCGAATATTTTCTAAGTCTCCGGTCGTGTCGGTCCCGACCTCACAGCGGGAATATTTTCAAAGTCCCCGGTCGTGTCGGTCCCGACCGCTCGGCGCGAATATTTTCAAAGTCCCCGGTCGTGTCGGTCCCGACCGCTCGGCGCGAACAATTTCCAAGTTCCCGGTCGTGCCGGTCCGTACTTCTCGGTGCGAACATTATATATGTAGAACGTAATATAACCTAACCTAACCCAACCTAACCTCTCGGTGGTATTATTTTACAGAAAGCCGGGCGTGTCTACTCCTACTTCTCGGTGCGAATATTATGTATATAACATAATATAACCTAACCTAATGCAACCTGGTCGCTCGGTGCGAATATTTTCTAAATTCCCAGTCGTGTCGGTTCCGACCGCTCGGCGCGAATATTTTCAAAGTCGACGGTCGTGTCGGTCCCGACCGCTCGGCGCGAACAATTTCCAAGTTCCCGGTCGTGCCGGTCCGTACTTCTCGGTGCGAACATTATATATGTAGAACGTAATATAACCTAACCTAACCCAACCTAACCTCTCGGTGGTATTATTTTACAGAAAGCCGGGCGTGTCTACTCCTACTTCTCGGTGCGAATATTATGTATATAACATAATATAACCTAGCCTAATGCAACCTGGTCGCTCGGTGCAAATATTTTCTAAATTCCCAGTCGTGTCGGTTCCGACCGCTCGGCGCGAATATTTTCTAAGTCTCCGGTCGTGTCGGTCCCGACCTCACAGCGGGAATATTTTCAAAGTCCCCGGTCGTGTCGGTCCCGACCGCTCGGCGCGAATATTTTCAAAGTCCCCGGTCGTGTCGGTCCCGACCGCTCGGCGCGAACAATTTCCAAGTTCCCGGTCGTGCCGGTCCGTACTTCTCGGTGCGAACATTATATATGTAGAACGTAATATAACCTAACCTAACCCAACCTAACCTCTCGGTGGTATTATTTTACAGAAAGCCGGGCGTGTCTACTCCTACTTCTCGGTGCGAATATTATGTATATAACATAATATAACCTAACCTAATGCAACCTGGTCGCTCGGTGCGAATATTTTCTAAATTCCCAGTCGTGTCGGTTCCGACCGCTCGGCGCGAACAATTTCCAAGTTCCCGGTCGTGCCGGTCCGTACTTCTCGGTGCGAACATTATATATGTAGAACGTAATATAACCTAACCTAACCCAACCTAACCTCTCGGTGGTATTATTTTACAGAAAGCCGGGCGTGTCTACTCCTACTTCTCGGTGCGAATATTATGTATATAACATAATATAACCTAGCCTAATGCAACCTGATCGCTCGGTGCAAATATTTTCTAAATTCCCAGTCGTGTCGGTTCCGACCGCTCGGCGCGAATATTTTCTAAGTCTCCGGTCGTGTCGGTCCCGACCTCACAGCGGGAATATTTTCAAAGTCCCCGGTCGTGTCGGTCCCGACCGCTCGGCGCGAATATTTTCAAAGTCCCCGGTCGTGTCGGTCCCGACCGCTCGGCGCGAACAATTTCCAAGTTCCCGGTCGTGCCGGTCCGTACTTCTCGGTGCGAACATTATATATGTAGAACGTAATATAACCTAACCTAACCCAACCTAACCTCTCGGTGGTATTATTTTACAGAAAGCCGGGCGTGTCTACTCCTACTTCTCGGTGCGAATATTATGTATATAACATAATATAACCTAACCTAATGCAACCTGGTCGCTCGGTGCGAATATTTTCTAAATTCCCAGTCGTGTCGGTTCCGACCGCTCGGCGCGAATATTTTCAAAGTCGACGGTCGTGTCGGTCCCGACCGCTCGGCGCGAACAATTTCCAAGTTCCCGGTCGTGCCGGTCCGTACTTCTCGGTGCGAACATTATATATGTAGAACGTAATATAACCTAACCTAACCCAACCTAACCTCTCGGTGGTATTATTTTACAGAAAGCCGGGCGTGTCTACTCCTACTTCTCGGTGCGAATATTATGTATATAACATAATATAACCTAGCCTAATGCAACCTGGTCGCTCGGTGCAAATATTTTCTAAATTCCCAGTCGTGTCGGTTCCGACCGCTCGGCGCGAATATTTTCTAAGTCTCCGGTCGTGTCGGTCCCGACCTCACAGCGGGAATATTTTCAAAGTCCCCGGTCGTGTCGGTCCCGACCGCTCGGCGCGAATATTTTCAAAGTCCCCGGTCGTGTCGGTCCCGACCGCTCGGCGCGAACAATTTCCAAGTTCCCGGTCGTGCCGGTCCGTACTTCTCGGTGCGAACATTATATATGTAGAACGTAATATAACCTAACCTAACCCAACCTAACCTCTCGGTGGTATTATTTTACAGAAAGCCGGGCGTGTCTACTCCTACTTCTCGGTGCGAATATTATGTATATAACATAATATAACCTAACCTAATGCAACCTGGTCGCTCGGTGCGAATATTTTCTAAATTCCCAGTCGTGTCGGTTCCGACCGCTCGGCGCGAATATTTTCAAAGTCGACGGTCGTGTCGGTCCCGACCGCTCGGCGCGAACAATTTCCAAGTTCCCGGTCGTGCCGGTCCGTACTTCTCGGTGCGAACATTATATATGTAGAACGTAATATAACCTAACCTAACCCAACCTAACCTCTCGGTGGTATTATTTTACAGAAAGCCGGGCGTGTCTACTCCTACTTCTCGGTGCGAATATTATGTATATAACATAATATAACCTAGCCTAATGCAACCTGGTCGCTCGGTGCAAATATTTTCTAAATTCCCAGTCGTGTCGGTTCCGACCGCTCGGCGCGAATATTTTCTAAGTCTCCGGTCGTGTCGGTCCCGACCTCACAGCGGGAATATTTTCAAAGTCCCCGGTCGTGTCGGTCCCGACCGCTCGGCGCGAATATTTTCAAAGTCCCCGGTCGTGTCGGTCCCGACCGCTCGGCGCGAACAATTTCCAAGTTCCCGGTCGTGCCGGTCCGTACTTCTCGGTGCGAACATTATATATGTAGAACGTAATATAACCTAACCTAACCCAACCTAACCTCTCGGTGGTATTATTTTACAGAAAGCCGGGCGTGTCTACTCCTACTTCTCGGTGCGAATATTATGTATATAACATAATATAACCTAACCTAATGCAACCTGGTCGCTCGGTGCGAATATTTTCTAAATTCCCAGTCGTGTCGGTTCCGACCGCTCGGCGCGAACAATTTCCAAGTTCCCGGTCGTGCCGGTCCGTACTTCTCGGTGCGAACATTATATATGTAGAACGTAATATAACCTAACCTAACCCAACCTAACCTCTCGGTGGTATTATTTTACAGAAAGCCGGGCGTGTCTACTCCTACTTCTCGGTGCGAATATTATGTATATAACATAATATAACCTAGCCTAATGCAACCTGATCGCTCGGTGCAAATATTTTCTAAATTCCCAGGCGTGTCGGTTCCGACCGCTCGGCGCGAATATTTTCTAAGTCTCCGGTCGTGTCGGTCCCGACCTCACAGCGGGAATATTTTCAAAGTCCCCGGTCGTGTCGGTCCCGACCGCTCGGCGCGAATATTTTCAAAGTCCGCGGTCGTGTCGGTCCCGACCGCTCGGCGCGAACAATTTCCAAGTTCCCGGTCGTGCCGGTCCGTACTTCTCGGTGCGAACATTATATATGTAGAACGTAATATAACCTAACCTAACCCAACCTAACCTCTCGGTGGTATTATTTTACAGAAAGCCGGGCGTGTCTACTCCTACTTCTCGGTGCGAATATTATGTATATAACATAATATAACCTAACCTAATGCAACCCGGTCGCTCGGTGCGAATATTTTGTAAATTCCCAGTCGTGTCGGTTCCGACCGCTCGGCGCGAATATTTTCTAAGTCCCCGGTCGTGTCGGTCCCGACCTCACAGCGGGAATATTTTCAAAGTCCCCGGTCGTGTCGGTCCCGACCGCTCGGCGCGAATATTTTCAAAGTCCCCGGTCGTGTCGGTCCCGACCGCTCGGCGCGAACAATTTCCAAGTTCCCGGTCGTGCCGGTCCGTACTTCTCGGTGCGAACATTATATATGTAGAACGTAATATAACCTAACCTAACCCAACCTAACCTCTCGGTGGTATTATTTTACAGAAAGCCGGGCGTGTCTACTCCTACTTCTCGGTGCGAATATTATGTATATAACATAATATAACCTAACCTAATGCAACCTGGTCGCTCGGTGCGAATATTTTCTAAATTCCCAGTCGTGTCGGTTCCGACCGCTCGGCGCGAATATTTTCAAAGTCGACGGTCGTGTCGGTCCCGACCGCTCGGCGCGAACAATTTCCAAGTTCCCGGTCGTGCCGGTCCGTACTTCTCGGTGCGAACATTATATATGTAGAACGTAATATAACCTAACCTAACCCAACCTAACCTCTCGGTGGTATTATTTTACAGAAAGCCGGGCGTGTCTACTCCTACTTCTCGGTGCGAATATTATGTATATAACATAATATAACCTAGCCTAATGCAACCTGGTCGCTCGGTGCAAATATTTTCTAAATTCCCAGTCGTGTCGGTTCCGACCGCTCGGCGCGAATATTTTCTAAGTCTCCGGTCGTGTCGGTCCCGACCTCACAGCGGGAATATTTTCAAAGTCCCCGGTCGTGTCGGTCCCGACCGCTCGGCGCGAATATTTTCAAAGTCCCCGGTCGTGTCGGTCCCGACCGCTCGGCGCGAACAATTTCCAAGTTCCCGGTCGTGCCGGTCCGTACTTCTCGGTGCGAACATTATATATGTAGAACGTAATATAACCTAACCTAACCCAACCTAACCTCTCGGTGGTATTATTTTACAGAAAGCCGGGCGTGTCTACTCCTACTTCTCGGTGCGAATATTATGTATATAACATAATATAACCTAACCTAATGCAACCTGGTCGCTCGGTGCGAATATTTTCTAAATTCCCAGTCGTGTCGGTTCCGACCGCTCGGCGCGAACAATTTCCAAGTTCCCGGTCGTGCCGGTCCGTACTTCTCGGTGCGAACATTATATATGTAGAACGTAATATAACCTAACCTAACCCAACCTAACCTCTCGGTGGTATTATTTTACAGAAAGCCGGGCGTGTCTACTCCTACTTCTCGGTGCGAATATTATGTATATAACATAATATAACCTAGCCTAATGCAACCTGGTCGCTCGGTGCAAATATTTTCTAAATTCCCAGTCGTGTCGGTTCCGACCGCTCGGCGCGAATATTTTCTAAGTCTCCGGTCGTGTCGGTCCCGACCTCACAGCGGGAATATTTTCAAAGTCCCCGGTCGTGTCGGTCCCGACCGCTCGGCGCGAATATTTTCAAAGTCCCCGGTCGTGTCGGTCCCGACCGCTCGGCGCGAACAATTTCCAAGTTCCCGGTCGTGCCGGTCCGTACTTCTCGGTGCGAACATTATATATGTAGAACGTAATATAACCTAACCTAACCTAACCTAACCTCTCGGTGGTATTATTTTACAGAAAGCCGGGCGTGTCTACTCCTACTTCTCGGTGCGAATATTATGTATATAACATAATATAACCTAACCTAATGCAACCTGGTCGCTCGGTGCGAATATTTTCTAAATTCCCAGTCGTGTCGGTTCCGACCGCTCGGCGCGAACAATTTCCAAGTTCCCGGTCGTGCCGGTCCGTACTTCTCGGTGCGAACATTATATATGTAGAACGTAATATAACCTAACCTAACCCAACCTAACCTCTCGGTGGTATTATTTTACAGAAAGCCGGGCGTGTCTACTCCTACTTCTCGGTGCGAATATTATGTATATAACATAATATAACCTAGCCTAATGCAACCTGATCGCTCGGTGCAAATATTTTCTAAATTCCCAGTCGTGTCGGTTCCGACCGCTCGGCGCGAATATTTTCTAAGTCTCCGGTCGTGTCGGTCCCGACCTCACAGCGGGAATATTTTCAAAGTCCCCGGTCGTGTCGGTCCCGACCGCTCGGCGCGAATATTTTCAAAGTCCCCGGTCGTGTCGGTCCCGACCGCTCGGCGCGAACAATTTCCAAGTTCCCGGTCGTGCCGGTCCGTACTTCTCGGTGCGAACATTATATATGTAGAACGTAATATAACCTAACCTAACCCAACCTAACCTCTCGGTGGTATTATTTTACAGAAAGCCGGGCGTGTCTACTCCTACTTCTCGGTGCGAATATTATGTATATAACATAATATAACCTAACCTAATGCAACCTGGTCGCTCGGTGCGAATATTTTCTAAATTCCCAGTCGTGTCGGTTCCGACCGCTCGGCGCGAATATTTTCAAAGTCGACGGTCGTGTCGGTCCCGACCGCTCGGCGCGAACAATTTCCAAGTTCCCGGTCGTGCCGGTCCGTACTTCTCGGTGCGAACATTATATATGTAGAACGTAATATAACCTAACCTAACCCAACCTAACCTCTCGGTGGTATTATTTTACAGAAAGCCGGGCGTGTCTACTCCTACTTCTCGGTGCGAATATTATGTATATAACATAATATAACCTAGCCTAATGCAACCTGGTCGCTCGGTGCAAATATTTTCTAAATTCCCAGTCGTGTCGGTTCCGACCGCTCGGCGCGAATATTTTCTAAGTCTCCGGTCGTGTCGGTCCCGACCTCACAGCGGGAATATTTTCAAAGTCCCCGGTCGTGTCGGTCCCGACCGCTCGGCGCGAATATTTTCAAAGTCCCCGGTCGTGTCGGTCCCGACCGCTCGGCGCGAACAATTTCCAAGTTCCCGGTCGTGCCGGTCCGTACTTCTCGGTGCGAACATTATATATGTAGAACGTAATATAACCTAACCTAACCCAACCTAACCTCTCGGTGGTATTATTTTACAGAAAGCCGGGCGTGTCTACTCCTACTTCTCGGTGCGAATATTATGTATATAACATAATATAACCTAACCTAATGCAACCTGGTCGCTCGGTGCGAATATTTTCTAAATTCCCAGTCGTGTCGGTTCCGACCGCTCGGCGCGAACAATTTCCAAGTTCCCGGTCGTGCCGGTCCGTACTTCTCGGTGCGAACATTATATATGTAGAACGTAATATAACCTAACCTAACCCAACCTAACCTCTCGGTGGTATTATTTTACAGAAAGCCGGGCGTGTCTACTCCAACTTCTCGGTGCGAATATTATGTATATAACATAATATAACCTAGCCTAATGCAACCTGATCGCTCGGTGCAAATATTTTCTAAATTCCCAGTCGTGTCGGTTCCGACCGCTCGGCGCGAATATTTTCTAAGTCTCCGGTCGTGTCGGTCCCGACCTCACAGCGGGAATATTTTCAAAGTCCCCGGTCGTGTCGGTCCCGACCGCTCGGCGCGAATATTTTCAAAGTCCCCGGTCGTGTCGGTCCCGACCGCTCGGCGCGAACAATTTCCAAGTTCCCGGTCGTGCCGGTCCGTACTTCTCGGTGCGAACATTATATATGTAGAACGTAATATAACCTAACCTAACCCAACCTAACCTCTCGGTGGTATTATTTTACAGAAAGCCGGGCGTGTCTACTCCTACCTCTCGGTGCGAATATTATGTATATAACATAATATAACCTAACCTAATGCAACCTGGTCGCTCGGTGCGAATATTTTCTAAATTCCCAGTCGTGTCGGTTCCGACCGCTCGGCGCGAATATTTTCTAAGTCCCCGGTCGTGTCGGTCCCGACCTCACAGCGGGAATATTTTCAAAGTCCCCGGTCGTGTCGGTCCCGACCGCTCGGCGCGAATATTTTCAAAGTCGACGGTCGTGTCGGTCCCGACCGCTCGGCGCGAACAATTTCCAAGTTCCCGGTCGTGCCGGTCCGTACTTCTCGTTGCGAACATTATATATGTAGAACGTAATATAACCTAACCTAACCCAACCTAACCTCTCGATGGTATTATTTTACAGAAAGCCGGGCGTGTCTACTCCTACTTCTCGGTGCGAATATTATGTATATAACATAATATAACCTAACCTAATGCAACCTGGTCGCTCGGTGCGAATATTTTCTAAATTCCCAGTCGTGTCGGTTCCGACCGCTCGGCGCGAATATTTTCTAAGTCCCCGGTCGTGTCGGTCCCGACCTCACAGCGGGAATATTTTCAAAGTCCCCGGTCGTGTCGGTCCCGACCGCTCGGCGCGAATATTTTCAAAGTCCCCGGTCGTGTCGGTCCCGACCGCTCGGCGCGAACAATTTCCAAGTTCCCGGTCGTGCCGGTCCGTACTTCTCGGTGCGAACATTATATATGTAGAACGTAATATAACCTAACCTAACCCAACCTAACCTCTCGGTGGTATTATTTTACAGAAAGCCGGGCGTGTCTACTCCTACTTCTCGGTGCGAATATTATGTATATAACATAATATAACCTAGCCTAATGCAACCTGGTCGCTCGGTGCAAATATTTTCTAAATTCCCAGTCGTGTCGGTTCCGACCGCTCGGCGCGAATAT
Organism: Xylocopa violacea; assembly: GCA_963969225.1. Taxonomy (NCBI): domain Eukaryota; kingdom Metazoa; phylum Arthropoda; class Insecta; order Hymenoptera; family Apidae; genus Xylocopa; species Xylocopa violacea. Next base: position 260,630 of record CAXAJV010001299.1, read on the forward strand.
TTTCTAAGTCTCCGGTCGTGTCGGTCCCGACCTCACAGCGGGAATATTTTCAAAGTCCCCGGTCGTGTCGGTCCCGACCGCTCGGCGCGAATATTTTCAAAGTCCGCGGTCGTGTCGGTCCCGACCGCTCGGCGCGAACAATTTCCAAGTTCCCGGTCGTGCCGGTCCGTACTTCTCGGTGCGAACATTATATATGTAGAACGTAATATAACCTAACCTAACCCAACCTAACCTCTCGGTGGTATTATTTTACAGAAAGCCGGGCGTGTCTACTCCTACTTCTCGGTGCGAATATTATGTATATAACATAATATAACCTAACCTAATGCAACCTGGTCGCTCGGTGCGAATATTTTCTAAATTCCCAGTCGTGTCGGTTCCGACCGCTCGGCGCGAATATTTTCAAAGTCGACGGTCGTGTCGGTCCCGACCGCTCGGCGCGAACAATTTCCAAGTTCCCGGTCGTGCCGGTCCGTACTTCTCGGTGCGAACATTATATATGTAGAACGTAATATAACCTAACCTAACCCAACCTAACCTCTCGGTGGTATTATTTTACAGAAAGCCGGGCGTGTCTACTCCTACTTCTCGGTGCGAATATTATGTATATAACATAATATAACCTAGCCTAATGCAACCTGGTCGCTCGGTGCAAATATTTTCTAAATTCCCAGTCGTGTCGGTTCCGACCGCTCGGCGCGAATATTTTCTAAGTCTCCGGTCGTGTCGGTCCCGACCTCACAGCGGGAATATTTTCAAAGTCCCCGGTCGTGTCGGTCCCGACCGCTCGGCGCGAATATTTTCAAAGTCCCCGGTCGTGTCGGTCCCGACCGCTCGGCGCGAACAATTTCCAAGTTCCCGGTCGTGCCGGTCCGTACTTCTCGGTGCGAACATTATATATGTAGAACGTAATATAACCTAACCTAACCCAACCTAACCTCTCGGTGGTATTATTTTACAGAAAGCCGGGCGTGTCTACTCCTACTTCTCGGTGCGAATATTATGTATATAACATAATATAACCTAACCTAATGCAACCTGGTCGCTCGGTGCGAATATTTTCTAAATTCCCAGTCGTGTCGGTTCCGACCGCTCGGCGCGAACAATTTCCAAGTTCCCGGTCGTGCCGGTCCGTACTTCTCGGTGCGAACATTATATATGTAGAACGTAATATAACCTAACCTAACCCAACCTAACCTCTCGGTGGTATTATTTTACAGAAAGCCGGGCGTGTCTACTCCTACTTCTCGGTGCGAATATTATGTATATAACATAATATAACCTAGCCTAATGCAACCTGATCGCTCGGTGCAAATATTTTCTAAATTCCCAGTCGTGTCGGTTCCGACCGCTCGGCGCGAATATTTTCTAAGTCTCCGGTCGTGTCGGTCCCGACCTCACAGCGGGAATATTTTCAAAGTCCCCGGTCGTGTCGGTCCCGACCGCTCGGCGCGAATATTTTCAAAGTCCCCGGTCGTGTCGGTCCCGACCGCTCGGCGCGAACAATTTCCAAGTTCCCGGTCGTGCCGGTCCGTACTTCTCGGTGCGAACATTATATATGTAGAACGTAATATAACCTAACCTAACCCAACCTAACCTCTCGGTGGTATTATTTTACAGAAAGCCGGGCGTGTCTACTCCTACTTCTCGGTGCGAATATTATGTATATAACATAATATAACCTAGCCTAATGCAACCTGGTCGCTCGGTGCAAATATTTTCTAAATTCCCAGTCGTGTCGGTTCCGACCGCTCGGCGCGAATATTTTCTAAGTCTCCGGTCGTGTCGGTCCCGACCTCACAGCGGGAATATTTTCAAAGTCCCCGGTCGTGTCGGTCCCGACCGCTCGGCGCGAATATTTTCAAAGTCCCCGGTCGTGTCGGTCCCGACCGCTCGGCGCGAACAATTTCCAAGTTCCCGGTCGTGCCGGTCCGTACTTCTCGGTGCGAACATTATATATGTAGAACGTAATATAACCTAACCTAACCCAACCTAACCTCTCGGTGGTATTATTTTACAGAAAGCCGGGCGTGTCTACTCCTACTTCTCGGTGCGAATATTATGTATATAACATAATATAACCTAACCTAATGCAACCTGGTCGCTCGGTGCGAATATTTTCTAAATTCCCAGTCGTGTCGGTTCCGACCGCTCGGCGCGAACAATTTCCAAGTTCCCGGTCGTGCCGGTCCGTACTTCTCGGTGCGAACATTATATATGTAGAACGTAATATAACCTAACCTAACCCAACCTAACCTCTCGGTGGTATTATTTTACAGAAAGCCGGGCGTGTCTACTCCTACTTCTCGGTGCGAATATTATGTATATAACATAATATAACCTAGCCTAATGCAACCTGATCGCTCGGTGCAAATATTTTCTAAATTCCCAGTCGTGTCGGTTCCGACCGCTCGGCGCGAATATTTTCTAAGTCTCCGGTCGTGTCGGTCCCGACCTCACAGCGGGAATATTTTCAAAGTCCCCGGTCGTGTCGGTCCCGACCGCTCGGCGCGAATATTTTCAAAGTCCCCGGTCGTGTCGGTCCCGACCGCTCGGCGCGAACAATTTCCAAGTTCCCGGTCGTGCCGGTCCGTACTTCTCGGTGCGAACATTATATATGTAGAACGTAATATAACCTAACCTAACCCAACCTAACCTCTCGGTGGTATTATTTTACAGAAAGCCGGGCGTGTCTACTCCTACTTCTCGGTGCGAATATTATGTATATAACATAATATAACCTAACCTAATGCAACCTGGTCGCTCGGTGCGAATATTTTCTAAATTCCCAGTCGTGTCGGTTCCGACCGCTCGGCGCGAATATTTTCAAAGTCGACGGTCGTGTCGGTCCCGACCGCTCGGCGCGAACAATTTCCAAGTTCCCGGTCGTGCCGGTCCGTACTTCTCGGTGCGAACATTATATATGTAGAACGTAATATAACCTAACCTAACCCAACCTAACCTCTCGGTGGTATTATTTTACAGAAAGCCGGGCGTGTCTACTCCTACTTCTCGGTGCGAATATTATGTATATAACATAATATAACCTAGCCTAATGCAACCTGGTCGCTCGGTGCAAATATTTTCTAAATTCCCAGTCGTGTCGGTTCCGACCGCTCGGCGCGAATATTTTCTAAGTCTCCGGTCGTGTCGGTCCCGACCTCACAGCGGGAATATTTTCAAAGTCCCCGGTCGTGTCGGTCCCGACCGCTCGGCGCGAATATTTTCAAAGTCCCCGGTCGTGTCGGTCCCGACCGCTCGGCGCGAACAATTTCCAAGTTCCCGGTCGTGCCGGTCCGTACTTCTCGGTGCGAACATTATATATGTAGAACGTAATATAACCTAACCTAACCCAACCTAACCTCTCGGTGGTATTATTTTACAGAAAGCCGGGCGTGTCTACTCCTACTTCTCGGTGCGAATATTATGTATATAACATAATATAACCTAACCTAATGCAACCTGGTCGCTCGGTGCGAATATTTTCTAAATTCCCAGTCGTGTCGGTTCCGACCGCTCGGCGCGAACAATTTCCAAGTTCCCGGTCGTGCCGGTCCGTACTTCTCGGTGCGAACATTATATATGTAGAACGTAATATAACCTAACCTAACCCAACCTAACCTCTCGGTGGTATTATTTTACAGAAAGCCGGGCGTGTCTACTCCTACTTCTCGGTGCGAATATTATGTATATAACATAATATAACCTAACCTAATGCAACCTGGTCGCTCGGTGCGAATATTTTCTAAATTCCCAGTCGTGTCGGTTCCGACCGCTCGGCGCGAATATTTTCTAAGTCCCCGGTCGTGTCGGTCCCGACCTCACAGCGGGAATATTTTCAAAGTCCCCGGTCGTGTCGGTCCCGACCGCTCGGCGCGAATATTTTCAAAGTCCCCGGTCGTGTCGGTCCCGACCGCTCGGCGCGAACAATTTCCAAGTTCCCGGTCGTGCCGGTCCGTACTTCTCGGTGCGAACATTATATATGTAGAACGTAATATAACCTAACCTAACCCAACCTAACCTCTCGGTGGTATTATTTTACAGAAAGCCGGGCGTGTCTACTCCTACTTCTCGGTGCGAATATTATGTATATAACATAATATAACCTAACCTAATGCAACCTGGTCGCTCGGTGCGAATATTTTCTAAATTCCCAGTCGTGTCGGTTCCGACCGCTCGGCGCGAATATTTTCTAAGTCCCCGGTCGTGTCGGTCCCGACCTCACAGCGGGAATATTTTCAAAGTCCCCGGTCGTGTCGGTCCCGACCGCTCGGCGCGAATATTTTCAAAGTCGACGGTCGTGTCGGTCCCGACCGCTCGGCGCGAACAATTTCCAAGTTCCCGGTCGTGCCGGTCCGTACTTCTCGGTGCGAACATTATATATGTAGAACGTAATATAACCTAACCTAACCCAACCTAACCTCTCGGTGGTATTATTTTACAGAAAGCCGGGCGTGTCTACTCCTACTTCTCGGTGCGAATATTATGTATATAACATAATATAACCTAACCTAATGCAACCTGGTCGCTCGGTGCGAATATTTTCTAAATTCCCAGTCGTGTCGGTTCCGACCGCTCGGCGCGAATATTTTCTAAGTCCCCGGTCGTGTCGGTCCCGACCTCACAGCGGGAATATTTTCAAAGTCCCCGGTCGTGTCGGTCCCGACCGCTCGGCGCGAATATTTTCAAAGTCGACGGTCGTGTCGGTCCCGACCGCTCGGCGCGAACAATTTCCAAGTTCCCGGTCGTGCCGGTCCGTACTTCTCGGTGCGAACATTATATATGTAGAACGTAATATAACCTAACCTAACCCAAACTAACCTCTCGATGGTATTATTTTACAGAAAGCCGGGCGTGTCTACTCCTACTTCTCGGTGCGAATATTATGTATATAACATAATATAACCTAACCTAATGCAACCTGGTCGCTCGGTGCGAATATTTTCTAAATTCCCGGTCGTGTCGGTCCCGACCGCTCGGCGCGAATATTTTCAAAGTCCCCGGTCGTGTCGGTCCCGACCGCTCGGCGCGAACAATTTCCAAGTTCCCGGTCGTGCCGGTCCGTACTTCTCGGTGCGAACATTATATATGTAGAACGTAATATAACCTAACCTAACCCAACCTAACCTCTCGGTGGTATTATTTTACAGAAAGCCGGGCGTGTCTACTCCTACTTCTCGGTGCGAATATTATGTATATAACATAATATAACCTAACCTAATGCAACCTGGTCGCTCGGTGCGAATATTTTCTAAATTCCCAGTCGTGTCGGTTCCGACCGCTCGGCGCGAATATTTTCTAAGTCCCCGGTCGTGTCGGTCCCGACCTCACAGCGGGAATATTTTCAAAGTCCCCGGTCGTGTCGGTCCCGACCGCTCGGCGCGAATATTTTCAAAGTCCCCGGTCGTGTCGGTCCCGACCGCTCGGCGCGAACAATTTCCAAGTTCCCGGTCGTGCCGGTCCGTACTTCTCGGTGCGAACATTATATATGTAGAACGTAATATAACCTAACCTAACCCAACCTAACCTCTCGGTGGTATTATTTTACAGAAAGCCGGGCGTGTCTACTCCTACTTCTCGGTGCGAATATTATGTATATAACATAATATAACCTAACCTAATGCAACCTGGTCGCTCGGTGCGAATATTTTCTAAATTCCCAGTCGTGTCGGTTCCGACCGCTCGGCGCGAATATTTTCTAAGTCCCCGGTCGTGTCGGTCCCGACCTCACAGCGGGAATATTTTCAAAGTCCCCGGTCGTGTCGGTCCCGACCGCTCGGCGCGAATATTTTCAAAGTCGACGGTCGTGTCGGTCCCGACCGCTCGGCGCGAACAATTTCCAAGTTCCCGGTCGTGCCGGTCCGTACTTCTCGGTGCGAACATTATATATGTAGAACGTAATATAACCTAACCTAACCCAAACTAACCTCTCGATGGTATTATTTTACAGAAAGCCGGGCGTGTCTACTCCTACTTCTCGGTGCGAATATTATGTATATAACATAATATAACCTAACCTAATGCAACCTGGTCGCTCGGTGCGAATATTTTCTAAATTCCCGGTCGTGTCGGTCCCGACCGCTCGGCGCGAATATTTTCAAAGTCCCCGGTCGTGTCGGTCCCGACCGCTCGGCGCGAACAATTTCCAAGTTCCCGGTCGTGCCGGTCCGTACTTCTCGGTGCGAACATTATATATGTAGAACGTAATATAACCTAACCTAACCCAACCTAACCTCTCGGTGGTATTATTTTACAGAAAGCCGGGCGTGTCTACTCCTACTTCTCGGTGCGAATATTATGTATATAACATAATATAACCTAACCTAATGCAACCTGGTCGCTCGGTGCGAATATTTTCTAAATTCCCAGTCGTGTCGGTTCCGACCGCTCGGCGCGAATATTTTCTAAGTCCCCGGTCGTGTCGGTCCCGACCTCACAGCGGGAATATTTTCAAAGTCCCCGGTCGTGTCGGTCCCGACCGCTCGGCGCGAATATTTTCAAAGTCGACGGTCGTGTCGGTCCCGACCGCTCGGCGCGAACAATTTCCAAGTTCCCGGTCGTGCCGGTCCGTACTTCTCGTTGCGAACATTATATATGTAGAACGTAATATAACCTAACCTAACCCAACCTAACCTCTCGATGGTATTATTTTACAGAAAGCCGGGCGTGTCTACTCCTACTTCTCGGTGCGAATATTATGTATATAACATAATATAACCTAACCTAATGCAACCTGGTCGCTCGGTGCGAATATTTTCTAAATTCCCAGTCGTGTCGGTTCCGACCGCTCGGCGCGAATATTTTCTAAGTCCCCGGTCGTGTCGGTCCCGACCTCACAGCGGGAATATTTTCAAAGTCCCCGGTCGTGTCGGTCCCGACCGCTCGGCGCGAATATTTTCAAAGTCCCCGGTCGTGTCGGTCCCGACCGCTCGGCGCGAACAATTTCCAAGTTCCCGGTCGTGCCGGTCCGTACTTCTCGGTGCGAACATTATATATGTAGAACGTAATATAACCTAACCTAACCCAACCTAACCTCTCGGTGGTATTATTTTACAGAAAGCCGGGCGTGTCTACTCCTACTTCTCGGTGCGAATATTATGTATATAACATAATATAACCTAACCTAATGCAACCTGGTCGCTCGGTGCGAATATTTTCTAAATTCCCAGTCGTGTCGGTTCCGACCGCTCGGCGCGAATATTTTCTAAGTCCCCGGTCGTGTCGGTCCCGACCTCACAGCGGGAATATTTTCAAAGTCCCCGGTCGTGTCGGTCCCGACCGCTCGGCGCGAATATTTTCAAAGTCGACGGTCGTGTCGGTCCCGACCGCTCGGCGCGAACAATTTCCAAGTTCCCGGTCGTGCCGGTCCGTACTTCTCGGTGCGAACATTATATATGTAGAACGTAATATAACCTAACCTAACCCAACCTAACCTCTCGGTGGTATTATTTTACAGAAAGCCGGGCGTGTCTACTCCTACTTCTCGGTGCGAATATTATGTATATAACATAATATAACCTAACCTAATGCAACCTGGTCGCTCGGTGCGAATATTTTCTAAATTCCCAGTCGTGTCGGTTCCGACCGCTCGGCGCGAATATTTTCTAAGTCCCCGGTCGTGTCGGTCCCGACCTCACAGCGGGAATATTTTCAAAGTCCCCGGTCGTGTCGGTCCCGACCGCTCGGCGCGAATATTTTCAAAGTCGACGGTCGTGTCGGTCCCGACCGCTCGGCGCGAACAATTTCCAAGTTCCCGGTCGTGCCGGTCCGTACTTCTCGGTGCGAACATTATATATGTAGAACGTAATATAACCTAACCTAACCCAAACTAACCTCTCGATGGTATTATTTTACAGAAAGCCGGGCGTGTCTACTCCTACTTCTCGGTGCGAATATTATGTATATAACATAATATAACCTAACCTAATGCAACCTGGTCGCTCTGTGCGAATATTTTCTAAATTCCCGGTCGTGTCGGTCCCGACCGCTCGGCGCGAATATTTTCAAAGTCCCCGGTCGTGTCGGTCCCGACCGCTCGGCGCGAACAATTTCCAAGTTCCCGGTCGTGCCGGTCCGTACTTCTCGGTGCGAACATTATATATGTAGAACGTAATATAACCTAACCTAACCCAACCTAACCTCTCGGTGGTATTATTTTACAGAAAGCCGGGCGTGTCTACTCCTACTTCTCGGTGCGAATATTATGTATATAACATAATATAACCTAACCTAATGCAACCTGGTCGCTCGGTGCGAATATTTTCTAAATTCCCAGTCGTGTCGGTTCCGACCGCTCGGCGCGAATATTTTCTAAGTCCCCGGTCGTGTCGGTCCCGACCTCACAGCGGGAATATTTTCAAAGTCCCCGGTCGTGTCGGTCCCGACCGCTCGGCGCGAATATTTTCAAAGTCCCCGGTCGTGTCGGTCCCGACCGCTCGGCGCGAACAATTTCCAAGTTCCCGGTCGTGCCGGTCCGTACTTCTCGGTGCGAACATTATATATGTAGAACGTAATATAACCTAACCTAACCCAACCTAACCTCTCGGTGGTATTATTTTACAGAAAGCCGGGCGTGTCTACTCCTACTTCTCGGTGCGAATATTATGTATATAACATAATATAACCTAACCTAATGCAACCTGGTCGCTCGGTGCGAATATTTTCTAAATTCCCAGTCGTGTCGGTTCCGACCGCTCGGCGCGAATATTTTCTAAGTCCCCGGTCGTGTCGGTCCCGACCTCACAGCGGGAATATTTTCAAAGTCCCCGGTCGTGTCGGTCCCGACCGCTCGGCGCGAATATTTTCAAAGTCGACGGTCGTGTCGGTCCCGACCGCTCGGCGCGAACAATTTCCAAGTTCCCGGTCGTGCCGGTCCGTACTTCTCGGTGCGAACATTATATATGTAGAACGTAATATAACCTAACCTAACCCAAACTAACCTCTCGATGGTATTATTTTACAGAAAGCCGGGCGTGTCTACTCCTACTTCTCGGTGCGAATATTATGTATATAACATAATATAACCTAACCTAATGCAACCTGGTCGCTCGGTGCGAATATTTTCTAAATTCCCGGTCGTGTCGGTCCCGACCGCTCGGCGCGAATATTTTCAAAGTCCCCGGTCGTGTCGGTCCCGACCGCTCGGCGCGAACAATTTCCAAGTTCCCGGTCGTGCCGGTCCGTACTTCTCGGTGCGAACATTATATATGTAGAACGTAATATAACCTAACCTAACCCAACCTAACCTCTCGGTGGTATTATTTTACAGAAAGCCGGGCGTGTCTACTCCTACTTCTCGGTGCGAATATTATGTATATAACATAATATAACCTAACCTAATGCAACCTGGTCGCTCGGTGCGAATATTTTCTAAATTCCCAGTCGTGTCGGTTCCGACCGCTCGGCGCGAATATTTTCTAAGTCCCCGGTCGTGTCGGTCCCGACCTCACAGCGGGAATATTTTCAAAGTCCCCGGTCGTGTCGGTCCCGACCGCTCGGCGCGAATATTTTCAAAGTCGACGGTCGTGTCGGTCCCGACCGCTCGGCGCGAACAATTTCCAAGTTCCCGGTCGTGCCGGTCCGTACTTCTCGTTGCGAACATTATATATGTAGAACGTAATATAACCTAACCTAACCCAACCTAACCTCTCGATGGTATTATTTTACAGAAAGCCGGGCGTGTCTACTCCTACTTCTCGGTGCGAATATTATGTATATAACATAATATAACCTAACCTAATGCAACCTGGTCGCTCGGTGCGAATATTTTCTAAATTCCCAGTCGTGTCGGTTCCGACCGCTCGGCGCGAATATTTTCTAAGTCCCCGGTCGTGTCGGTCCCGACCTCACAGCGGGAATATTTTCAAAGTCCCCGGTCGTGTCGGTCCCGACCGCTCGGCGCGAATATTTTCAAAGTCCCCGGTCGTGTCGGTCCCGACCGCTCGGCGCGAACAATTTCCAAGTTCCCGGTCGTGCCGGTCCGTACTTCTCGGTGCGAACATTATATATGTAGAACGTAATATAACCTAACCTAACCCAACCTAACCTCTCGGTGGTATTATTTTACAGAAAGCCGGGCGTGTCTACTCCTACTTCTCGGTGCGAATATTATGTATATAACATAATATAACCTAACCTAATGCAACCTGGTCGCTCGGTGCGAATATTTTCTAAATTCCCAGTCGTGTCGGTTCCGACCGCTCGGCGCGAATATTTTCTAAGTCCCCGGTCGTGTCGGTCCCGACCTCACAGCGGGAATATTTTCAAAGTCCCCGGTCGTGTCGGTCCCGACCGCTCGGCGCGAATATTTTCAAAGTCGACGGTCGTGTCGGTCCCGACCGCTCGGCGCGAACAATTTCCAAGTTCCCGGTCGTGCCGGTCCGTACTTCTCGGTGCGAACATTATATATGTAGAACGTAATATAACCTAACCTAACCCAACCTAACCTCTCGATGGTATTATTTTACAGAAAGCCGGGCGTGTCTACTCCTACTTCTCGGTGCGAATATTATGTATATAACATAATATAACCTAACCTAATGCAACCTGGTCGCTCGGTGCGAATATTTTCTAAATTCCCAGTCGTGTCGGTTCCGACCGCTCGGCGCGAATATTTTCTAAGTCCCCGGTCGTGTCGGTCCCGACCTCACAGCGGGAATATTTTCAAAGTCCCCGGTCGTGTCGGTCCCGACCGCTCGGCGCGAATATTTTCAAAGTCCCCGGTCGTGTCGGTCCCGACCGCTCGGCGCGAACAATTTCCAAGTTCCCGGTCGTGCCGGTCCGTACTTCTCGGTGCGAACATTATATATGTAGAACGTAATATAACCTAACCTAACCCAACCTAACCTCTCGGTGGTATTATTTTACAGAAAGCCGGGCGTGTCTACTCCTACTTCTCGGTGCGAATATTATGTATATAACATAATATAACCTAGCCTAATGCAACCTGGTCGCTCGGTGCAAATATTTTCTAAATTCCCAGTCGTGTCGGTTCCGACCGCTCGGCGCGAATATTTTCTAAGTCTCCGGTCGTGTCGGTCCCGACCTCACAGCGGGAATATTTTCAAAGTCCCCGGTCGTGTCGGTCCCGACCGCTCGGCGCGAATATTTTCAAAGTCCCCGGTCGTGTCGGTCCCGACCGCTCGGCGCGAACAATTTCCAAGTTCCCGGTCGTGCCGGTCCGTACTTCTCGGTGCGAACATTATATATGTAGAACGTAATATAACCTAACCTAACCCAACCTAACCTCTCGGTGGTATTATTTTACAGAAAGCCGGGCGTGTCTACTCCTACTTCTCGGTGCGAATATTATGTATATAACATAATATAACCTAACCTAATGCAACCTGGTCGCTCGGTGCGAATATTTTCTAAATTCCCAGTCGTGTCGGTTCCGACCGCTCGGCGCGAATATTTTCTAAGTCCCCGGTCGTGTCGGTCCCGACCTCGCAGCGGGAATATTTTCAAAGTCCCCGGTCGTGTCGGTCCCGACCGCTCGGCGCGAATATTTTCAAAGTCGACGGTCGTGTCGGTCCGGACCGCTCGGCGCGAACAATTTCCAAGTTCCCGGTCGTGCCGGTCCGTACTTCTCGGTGCGAACATTATATATGTAGAACGTAATATAACCTAACCTAACCCAAACTAACCTCTCGATGGTATTATTTTACAGAAAGCCGGGCGTGTCTACTCCTACTTCTCGGTGCGAATATTATGTATATAACATAATATAACCTAACCTAATGCAACCTGGTCGCTCGGTGCGAATATTTTCTAAATTCCCGGTCGTGTCGGTCCCGACCGCTCGGCGCGAATATTTTCAAAGTCCCCGGTCGTGTCGGTCCCGACCGCTCGGCGCGAATATTTTCAAAGTCGACGGTCGTGTCGGTCCCGACCGCTCGGCGCGAACAATTTCCAAGTTCCCGGTCGTGCCGGTCCGTACTTCTCGGTGCGAACATTATATATGTAGAACGTAATATAACCTAACCTAACCCAAACTAACCTCTCGATGGTATTATTTTACAGAAAGCCGGGCGTGTCTACTCCTACTTCTCGGTGCGAATATTATGTATATAACATAATATAACCTAACCTAATGCAACCTGGTCGCTCGGCGCGAATATTTTCTAAGTCCCCGGTCGTGTCGGTCCCGACCTCACAGCGGGAATATTTTCAAAGTCCCCGGTCGTGTCGGTCCCGACCGCTCGGCGCGAATATTTTCAAAGTCGACGGTCGTGTCGGTCCCGACCGCTCGGCGCGAACAATTTCCAAGTTCCCAGTCGTGCCGGTCCGTACTTCTCGGTGCGAACATTATATATGTAGAACGTAATATAACCTAACCTAACCCAACCTAACCTCTCGGTGGTATTATTTTACAGAAAGCCGGGCGTGTCTACTCCTACTTCTCGGTGCGAATATTATGTATATAACATAATATAACCTAGCCTAATGCAACCTGGTCGCTCGGTGCAAATATTTTCTAAATTCCCAGTCGTGTCGGTTCCGACCGCTCGGCGCGAATATTTTCTAAGTCTCCGGTCGTGTCGGTCCCGACCTCGCAGCGGGAATATTTTCAAAGTCCCCGGTCGTGTCGGTCCCGACCGCTCGGCGCGAATATTTTCAAAGTCCCCGGTCGTGTCGGTCCCGACCGCTCGGCGCGAACAATTTCCAAGTTCTCGGTCGTGCCGGTCCGTACTTCTCGGTGCGAACATTATATATGTAGAACGTAATATAACCTAACCTAACCCAACCTAACCTCTCGGTGGTATTATTTTACAGAAAGCCGGGCGTGTCTACTCCTACTTCTCGGTGCGAATATTATGTATATAACATAATATAACCTAACCTAATGCAACCTGGTCGCTCGGTGCGAATATTTTCTAAATTCCCAGTCGTGTCGGTTCCGACCGCTCGGCGCGAATATTTTCTAAGTCCCCGGTCGTGTCGGTCCCGACCTCGCAGCGGGAATATTTTCAAAGTCCCCGGTCGTGTCGGTCCCGACCGCTCGGCGCGAATATTTTCAAAGTCGACGGTCGTGTCGGTCCGGACCGCTCGGCGCGAACAATTTCCAAGTTCCCGGTCGTGCCGGTCCGTACTTCTCGGTGCGAACATTATATATGTAGAACGTAATATAACCTAACCTAACCCAAACTAACCTCTCGATGGTATTATTTTACAGAAAGCCGGGCGTGTCTACTCCTACTTCTCGGTGCGAATATTATGTATATAACATAATATAACCTAACCTAATGCAACCTGGTCGCTCGGTGCGAATATTTTCTAAATTCCCGGTCGTGTCGGTCCCGACCGCTCGGCGCGAATATTTTCAAAGTCCCCGGTCGTGTCGGTCCCGACCGCTCGGCGCGAATATTTTCAAAGTCGACGGTCGTGTCGGTCCCGACCGCTCGGCGCGAACAATTTCCAAGTTCCCGGTCGTGCCGGTCCGTACTTCTCGGTGCGAACATTATATATGTAGAACGTAATATAACCTAACCTAACCCAAACTAACCTCTCGATGGTATTATTTTACAGAAAGCCGGGCGTGTCTACTCCTACTTCTCGGTGCGAATATTATGTATATAACATAATATAACCTAACCTAATGCAACCTGGTCGCTCGGCGCGAATATTTTCTAAGTCCCCGGTCGTGTCGGTCCCGACCTCACAGCGGGAATATTTTCAAAGTCCCCGGTCGTGTCGGTCCCGACCGCTCGGCGCGAATATTTTCAAAGTCGACGGTCGTGTCGGTCCCGACCGCTCGGCGCGAACAATTTCCAAGTTCCCAGTCGTGCCGGTCCGTACTTCTCGGTGCGAACATTATATATGTAGAACGTAATATAACCTAACCTAACCCAACCTAACCTCTCGGTGGTATTATTTTACAGAAAGCCGGGCGTGTCTACTCCTACTTCTCGGTGCGAATATTATGTATATAACATAATATAACCTAACCTAATGCAACCTGGTCGCTCGGTGCGAATATTTTCTAAATTCCCAGTCGTGTCAGTTCCGACCGCTCGGCGCGAATATTTTCTAAGTCCCCGGTCGTGTCGGTCCCGACCGCTCGGCGCGAACAATTTCCAAGTTCCCGGTCGTGCCGGTCCGTACTTCTCGGTGCGAACATTATATATGTAGAACGTAATATAACCTGACCTAACCCAACCTAACCTCTCGGTGGTATTATTTTACAGAAAGCCGGGCGTGTCTACTCCTACTTCTCGGTGCGAATATTATGTATATAACATAATATAACCTAACCTAATGCAACCTGGTCGCTCGGTGCGAATATTTTCTAAATTCCCAGTCGTGTCGGTTCCGACCGCTCGGCGCGAATATTTTCTAAGTCCCCGGTCGTGTCGGTCCCGACCTCACAGCGGGAATATTTTCAAAGTCCCCGGTCGTGTCGGTCCCGACCGCTCGGCGCGAATATTTTCTAAGTCCCCGGTCGTGTCGGTCCCGACCGCTCGGCGCGAACAATTTCCAAGTTCCCGGTCGTGCCGGTCCGTACTTCTCGGTGCGAACATTATATATGTAGAACGTAATATAACCTGACCTAACCCAACCTAACCTCTCGGTGGTATTATTTTACAGAAAGCCGGGCGTGTCTACTCCTACTTCTCGGTGCGAATATTATGTATATAACATAATATAACCTAACCTAATGCAACCTGGTCGCTCGGTGCGAATATTTTCTAAATTCCCAGTCGTGTCGGTTCCGACCGCTCGGCGCGAATATTTTCTAAGTCCCCGGTCGTGTCGGTCCCGACCTCACAGCGGGAATATTTTCAAAGTCCCCGGTCGTGTCGGTCCCGACCGCTCGGCGCGAATATTTTCAAAGTCGACGGTCGTGTCGGTCCCGACCGCTCGGCGCGAACAATTTCCAAGTTCCCGGTCGTGCCGGTCCGTACTTCTCGTTGCGAACATTATATATGTAGTACGTAATATAACCTAACCTAACCCAACCTAACCTCTCGATGGTATTATTTTACAGAAAGCCGGGCGTGCCTACTCCTACTTCTCGGTGCGAATATTATGTATATAACATAATATAACCTAACCTAATGCAACCTGGTCGCTCGGTGCGAATATTTTCTAAATTCCCAGTCGTGTCGGTTCCGACCGCTCGGCGCGAATATTTTCTAAGTCCCCGGTCGTGTCGGTCCCGACCTCACAGCGGGAATATTTTCAAAGTCCCCGGTCGTGTCGGTCCCGACCGCTCGGCGCGAATATTTTCAAAGTCCCCGGTCGTGTCGGTCCCGACCGCTCGGCGCGAACAATTTCCAAGTTCCCGGTCGTGCCGGTCCGTACTTCTCGGTGCGAACATTATATATGTAGAACGTAATATAACCTAACCTAACCCAACCTAACCTCTCGGTGGTATTATTTTACAGAAAGCCGGGCGTGTCTACTCCTACTTCTCGGTGCGAATATTATGTATATAACATAATATAACCTAACCTAATGCAACCTGGTCGCTCGGTGCGAATATTTTCTAAATTCCCAGTCGTGTCGGTTCCGACCGCTCGGCGCGAATATTTTCTAAGTCCCCGGTCGTGTCGGTCCCGACCTCACAGCGGGAATATTTTCAAAGTCCCCGGTCGTGTCGGTCCCGACCGCTCGGCGCGAATATTTTCAAAGTCGACGGTCGTGTCGGTCCCGACCGCTCGGCGCGAACAATTTCCAAGTTCCCGGTCGTGCCGGTCCGTACTTCTCGGTGCGAACATTATATATGTAGAACGTAATATAACCTAACCTAACCCAACCTAACCTCTCGATGGTATTATTTTACAGAAAGCCGGGCGTGTCTACTCCTACTTCTCGGTGCGAATATTATGTATATAACATAATATAACCTAACCTAATGCAACCTGGTCGCTCGGTGCGAATATTTTCTAAATTCCCAGTCGTGTCGGTTCCGACCGCTCGGCGCGAATATTTTCTAAGTCCCCGGTCGTGTCGGTCCCGACCTCACAGCGGGAATATTTTCAAAGTCCCCGGTCGTGTCGGTCCCGACCGCTCGGCGCGAATATTTTCAAAGTCCCCGGTCGTGTCGGTCCCGACCGCTCGGCGCGAACAATTTCCAAGTTCCCGGTCGTGCCGGTCCGTACTTCTCGGTGCGAACATTATATATGTAGAACGTAATATAACCTAACCTAACCCAACCTAACCTCTCGGTGGTATTATTTTACAGAAAGCCGGGCGTGTCTACTCCTACTTCTCGGTGCGAATATTATGTATATAACATAATATAACCTAGCCTAATGCAACCTGGTCGCTCGGTGCAAATATTTTCTAAATTCCCAGTCGTGTCGGTTCCGACCGCTCGGCGCGAATATTTTCTAAGTCTCCGGTCGTGTCGGTCCCGACCTCACAGCGGGAATATTTTCAAAGTCCCCGGTCGTGTCGGTCCCGACCGCTCGGCGCGAATATTTTCAAAGTCCCCGGTCGTGTCGGTCCCGACCGCTCGGCGCGAACAATTTCCAAGTTCTCGGTCGTGCCGGTCCGTACTTCTCGGTGCGAACATTATATATGTAGAACGTAATATAACCTAACCTAACCCAACCTAACCTCTCGGTGGTATTATTTTACAGAAAGCCGGGCGTGTCTACTCCTACTTCTCGGTGCGAATATTATGTATATAACATAATATAACCTAACCTAATGCAACCTGGTCGCTCGGTGCGAATATTTTCTAAATTCCCAGTCGTGTCGGTTCCGACCGCTCGGCGCGAATATTTTCTAAGTCCCCGGTCGTGTCGGTCCCGACCTCGCAGCGGGAATATTTTCAAAGTCCCCGGTCGTGTCGGTCCCGACCGCTCGGCGCGAATATTTTCAAAGTCGACGGTCGTGTCGGTCCGGACCGCTCGGCGCGAACAATTTCCAAGTTCCCGGTCGTGCCGGTCCGTACTTCTCGGTGCGAACATTATATATGTAGAACGTAATATAACCTAACCTAACCCAAACTAACCTCTCGATGGTATTATTTTACAGAAAGCCGGGCGTGTCTACTCCTACTTCTCGGTGCGAATATTATGTATATAACATAATATAACCTAACCTAATGCAACCTGGTCGCTCGGTGCGAATATTTTCTAAATTCCCGGTCGTGTCGGTCCCGACCGCTCGGCGCGAATATTTTCAAAGTCCCCGGTCGTGTCGGTCCCGACCGCTCGGCGCGAATATTTTCAAAGTCGACGGTCGTGTCGGTCCCGACCGCTCGGCGCGAACAATTTCCAAGTTCCCGGTCGTGCCGGTCCGTACTTCTCGGTGCGAACATTATATATGTAGAACGTAATATAACCTAACCTAACCCAAACTAACCTCTCGATGGTATTATTTTACAGAAAGCCGGGCGTGTCTACTCCTACTTCTCGGTGCGAATATTATGTATATAACATAATATAACCTAACCTAATGCAACCTGGTCGCTCGGCGCGAATATTTTCTAAGTCCCCGGTCGTGTCGGTCCCGACCTCACAGCGGGAATATTTTCAAAGTCCCCGGTCGTGTCGGTCCCGACCGCTCGGCGCGAATATTTTCAAAGTCGACGGTCGTGTCGGTCCCGACCGCTCGGCGCGAACAATTTCCAAGTTCCCAGTCGTGCCGGTCCGTACTTCTCGGTGCGAACATTATATATGTAGAACGTAATATAACCTAACCTAACCCAACCTAACCTCTCGGTGGTATTATTTTACAGAAAGCCGGGCGTGTCTACTCCTACTTCTCGGTGCGAATATTATGTATATAACATAATATAACCTAACCTAATGCAACCTGGTCGCTCGGTGCGAATATTTTCTAAATTCCCAGTCGTGTCAGTTCCGACCGCTCGGCGCGAATATTTTCTAAGTCCCCGGTCGTGTCGGTCCCGACCGCTCGGCGCGAACAATTTCCAAGTTCCCGGTCGTGCCGGTCCGTACTTCTCGGTGCGAACATTATATATGTAGAACGTAATATAACCTGACCTAACCCAACCTAACCTCTCGGTGGTATTATTTTACAGAAAGCCGGGCGTGTCTACTCCTACTTCTCGGTGCGAATATTATGTATATAACATAATATAACCTAACCTAATGCAACCTGGTCGCTCGGTGCGAATATTTTCTAAATTCCCAGTCGTGTCGGTTCCGACCGCTCGGCGCGAATATTTTCTAAGTCCCCGGTCGTGTCGGTCCCGACCTCACAGCGGGAATATTTTCAAAGTCCCCGGTCGTGTCGGTCCCGACCGCTCGGCGCGAATATTTTCAAAGTCGACGGTCGTGTCGGTCCCGACCGCTCGGCGCGAACAATTTCCAAGTTCCCGGTCGTGCCGGTCCGTACTTCTCGTTGCGAACATTATATATGTAGTACGTAATATAACCTAACCTAACCCAACCTAACCTCTCGATGGTATTATTTTACAGAAAGCCGGGCGTGCCTACTCCTACTTCTCGGTGCGAATATTATGTATATAACATAATATAACCTAACCTAATGCAACCTGGTCGCTCGGTGCGAATATTTTCTAAATTCCCAGTCGTGTCGGTTCCGACCGCTCGGCGCGAATATTTTCTAAGTCCCCGGTCGTGTCGGTCCCGACCTCACAGCGGGAATATTTTCAAAGTCCCCGGTCGTGTCGGTCCCGACCGCTCGGCGCGAATATTTTCAAAGTCCCCGGTCGTGTCGGTCCCGACCGCTCGGCGCGAACAATTTCCAAGTTCCCGGTCGTGCCGGTCCGTACTTCTCGGTGCGAACATTATATATGTAGAACGTAATATAACCTAACCTAACCCAACCTAACCTCTCGGTGGTATTATTTTACAGAAAGCCGGGCGTGTCTACTCCTACTTCTCGGTGCGAATATTATGTATATAACATAATATAACCTAACCTAATGCAACCTGGTCGCTCGGTGCGAATATTTTCTAAATTCCCAGTCGTGTCGGTTCCGACCGCTCGGCGCGAATATTTTCTAAGTCCCCGGTCGTGTCGGTCCCGACCTCACAGCGGGAATATTTTCAAAGTCCCCGGTCGTGTCGGTCCCGACCGCTCGGCGCGAATATTTTCAAAGTCGACGGTCGTGTCGGTCCCGACCGCTCGGCGCGAACAATTTCCAAGTTCCCGGTCGTGCCGGTCCGTACTTCTCGGTGCGAACATTATATATGTAGAACGTAATATAACCTAACCTAACCCAACCTAACCTCTCGATGGTATTATTTTACAGAAAGCCGGGCGTGTCTACTCCTACTTCTCGGTGCGAATATTATGTATATAACATAATATAACCTAACCTAATGCAACCTGGTCGCTCGGTGCGAATATTTTCTAAATTCCCAGTCGTGTCGGTTCCGACCGCTCGGCGCGAATATTTTCTAAGTCCCCGGTCGTGTCGGTCCCGACCTCACAGCGGGAATATTTTCAAAGTCCCCGGTCGTGTCGGTCCCGACCGCTCGGCGCGAATATTTTCAAAGTCCCCGGTCGTGTCGGTCCCGACCGCTCGGCGCGAACAATTTCCAAGTTCCCGGTCGTGCCGGTCCGTACTTCTCGGTGCGAACATTATATATGTAGAACGTAATATAACCTAACCTAACCCAACCTAACCTCTCGGTGGTATTATTTTACAGAAAGCCGGGCGTGTCTACTCCTACTTCTCGGTGCGAATATTATGTATATAACATAATATAACCTAGCCTAATGCAACCTGGTCGCTCGGTGCAAATATTTTCTAAATTCCCAGTCGTGTCGGTTCCGACCGCTCGGCGCGAATATTTTCTAAGTCTCCGGTCGTGTCGGTCCCGACCTCACAGCGGGAATATTTTCAAAGTCCCCGGTCGTGTCGGTCCCGACCGCTCGGCGCGAATATTTTCAAAGTCCCCGGTCGTGTCGGTCCCGACCGCTCGGCGCGAACAATTTCCAAGTTCTCGGTCGTGCCGGTCCGTACTTCTCGGTGCGAACATTATATATGTAGAACGTAATATAACCTAACCTAACCCAACCTAACCTCTCGGTGGTATTATTTTACAGAAAGCCGGGCGTGTCTACTCCTACTTCTCGGTGCGAATATTATGTATATAACATAATATAACCTAACCTAATGCAACCTGGTCGCTCGGTGCGAATATTTTCTAAATTCCCAGTCGTGTCGGTTCCGACCGCTCGGCGCGAATATTTTCTAAGTCCCCGGTCGTGTCGGTCCCGACCTCACAGCGGGAATATTTTCAAAGTCCCCGGTCGTGTCGGTCCCGACCGCTCGGCGCGAATATTTTCAAAGTCCCCGGTCGTGTCGGTCCCGACCGCTCGGCGCGAACAATTTCCAAGTTCCCGGTCGTGCCGGTCCGTACTTCTCGGTGCGAACATTATATATGTAGAACGTAATATAACCTAACCTAACCCAACCTAACCTCTCGGTGGTATTATTTTACAGAAAGCCGGGCGTGTCTACTCCTACTTCTCGGTGCGAATATTATGTATATAACATAATATAACCTAACCTAATGCAACCTGGTCGCTCGGTGCGAATATTTTCTAAATTCCCAGTCGTGTCGGTTCCGACCGCTCGGCGCGAATATTTTCTAAGTCCCCGGTCGTGTCGGTCCCGACCTCACAGCGGGAATATTTTCAAAGTCCCCGGTCGTGTCGGTCCCGACCGCTCGGCGCGAATATTTTCAAAGTCGACGGTCGTGTCGGTCCCGACCGCTCGGCGCGAACAATTTCCAAGTTCCCAGTCGTGCCGGTCCGTACTTCTCGGTGCGAACATTATATATGTAGAACGTAATATAACCTAACCTAACCCAACCTAACCTCTCGGTGGTATTATTTTACAGAAAGCCGGGCGTGTCTACTCCTACTTCTCGGTGCGAATATTATGTATATAACATAATATAACCTAACCTAATGCAACCTGGTCGCTCGGTGCGAATATTTTCTAAATTCCCAGTCGTGTCAGTTCCGACCGCTCGGCGCGAATATTTTCTAAGTCCCCGGTCGTGTCGGTCCCGACCGCTCGGCGCGAATATTTTCTAAGTCCCCGGTCGTGTCGGTCCCGACCTCACAGCGGGAATATTTTCAAAGTCGACGGTCGTGTCGGTCCCGACCGCTCGGCGCGAACAATTTCCAAGTTCCCGGTCGTGCCGGTCCGTACTTCTCGGTGCGAACATTATATATGTAGAACGTAATATAACCTAACCTAACCCAACCTAACCTCTCGGTGGTATTATTTTACAGAAAGCCGGGCGTGTCTACTCCTACTTCTCGGTGCGAATATTATGTATATAACATAATATAACCTAACCTAATGCAACCTGGTCGCTCGGTGCGAATATTTTCTAAATTCCCAGTCGTGTCGGTTCCGACCGCTCGGCGCGAATATTTTCTAAGTCCCCGGTCGTGTCGGTCCCGACCTCACAGCGGGAATATTTTCAAAGTCCCCGGTCGTGTCGGTCCCGACCGCTCGGCGCGAATATTTTCAAAGTCGACGGTCGTGTCGGTCCCGACCGCTCGGCGCGAACAATTTCCAAGTTCCCAGTCGTGCCGGTCCGTACTTCTCGGTGCGAACATTATATATGTAGAACGTAATATAACCTAACCTAACCCAACCTAACCTCTCGGTGGTATTATTTTACAGAAAGCCGGGCGTGTCTACTCCTACTTCTCGGTGCGAATATTATGTATATAACATAATATAACCTAACCTAATGCAACCTGGTCGCTCGGTGCGAATATTTTCTAAATTCCCAGTCGTGTCAGTTCCGACCGCTCGGCGCGAATATTTTCTAAGTCCCCGGTCGTGTCGGTCCCGACCGCTCGGCGCGAATATTTTCTAAGTCCCCGGTCGTGTCGGTCCCGACCTCACAGCGGGAATATTTTCAAAGTCGACGGTCGTGTCGGTCCCGACCGCTCGGCGCGAACAATTTCCAAGTTCCCGGTCGTGCCGGTCCGTACTTCTCGGTGCGAACATTATATATGTAGAACGTAATATAACCTAACCTAACCCAACCTAACCTCTCGGTGGTATTATTTTACAGAAAGCCGGGCGTGTCTACTCCTACTTCTCGGTGCGAATATTATGTATATAACATAATATAACCTAACCTAATGCAACCTGGTCGCTCGGTGCGAATATTTTCTAAATTCCCAGTCGTGTCGGTTCCGACCGCTCGGCGCGAATATTTTCTAAGTCCCCGGTCGTGTCGGTCCCGACCTCACAGCGGGAATATTTTCAAAGTCCCCGGTCGTGTCGGTCCCGACCGCTCGGCGCGAATATTTTCAAAGTCCCCGGTCGTGTCGGTCCCGACCGCTCGGCGCGAACAATTTCCAAGTTCCCGGTCGTGCCGGTCCGTACTTCTCGGTGCGAACATTATATATGTAGAACGTAATATAACCTAACCTAACCCAACCTAACCTCTCGGTGGTATTATTTTACAGAAAGCCGGGCGTGTCTACTCCTACTTCTCGGTGCGAATATTATGTATATAACATAATATAACCTAACCTAATGCAACCTGGTCGCTCGGTGCGAATATTTTCTAAATTCCCAGTCGTGTCGGTTCCGACCGCTCGGCGCGAATATTTTCTAAGTCCCCGGTCGTGTCGGTCCCGACCTCGCAGCGGGAATATTTTCAAAGTCCCCGGTCGTGTCGGTCCCGACCGCTCGGCGCGAATATTTTCAAAGTCGACGGTCGTGTCGGTCCGGACCGCTCGGCGCGAACAATTTCCAAGTTCCCGGTCGTGCCGGTCCGTACTTCTCGGTGCGAACATTATATATGTAGAACGTAATATAACCTAACCTAACCCAAACTAACCTCTCGATGGTATTATTTTACAGAAAGCCGGGCGTGTCTACTCCTACTTCTCGGTGCGAATATTATGTATATAACATAATATAACCTAACCTAATGCAACCTGGTCGCTCGGTGCGAATATTTTCTAAATTCCCGGTCGTGTCGGTCCCGACCGCTCGGCGCGAATATTTTCAAAGTCCCCGGTCGTGTCGGTCCCGACCGCTCGGCGCGAACAATTTCCAAGTTCCCGGTCGTGCCGGTCCGTACTTCTCGGTGCGAACATTATATATGTAGAACGTAATATAACCTAACCTAACCCAACCTAACCTCTCGGTGGTATTATTTTACAGAAAGCCGGGCGTGTCTACTCCTACTTCTCGGTGCGAATATTATGTATATAACATAATATAACCTAACCTAATGCAACCTGGTCGCTCGGTGCGAATATTTTCTAAATTCCCAGTCGTGTCGGTTCCGACCGCTCGGCGCGAATATTTTCTAAGTCCCCGGTCGTGTCGGTCCCGACCTCACAGCGGGAATATTTTCAAAGTCCCCGGTCGTGTCGGTCCCGACCGCTCGGCGCGAATATTTTCAAAGTCGACGGTCGTGTCGGTCCCGACCGCTCGGCGCGAACAATTTCCAAGTTCCCAGTCGTGCCGGTCCGTACTTCTCGGTGCGAACATTATATATGTAGAACGTAATATAACCTAACCTAACCCAACCTAACCTCTCGGTGGTATTATTTTACAGAAAGCCGGGCGTGTCTACTCCTACTTCTCGGTGCGAATATTATGTATATAACATAATATAACCTAACCTAATGCAACCTGGTCGCTCGGTGCGAATATTTTCTAAATTCCCAGTCGTGTCAGTTCCGACCGCTCGGCGCGAATATTTTCTAAGTCCCCGGTCGTGTCGGTCCCGACCGCTCGGCGCGAATATTTTCTAAGTCCCCGGTCGTGTCGGTCCCGACCTCACAGCGGGAATATTTTCAAAGTCGACGGTCGTGTCGGTCCCGACCGCTCGGCGCGAACAATTTCCAAGTTCCCGGTCGTGCCGGTCCGTACTTCTCGGTGCGAACATTATATATGTAGAACGTAATATAACCTAACCTAACCCAACCTAACCTCTCGGTGGTATTATTTTACAGAAAGCCGGGCGTGTCTACTCCTACTTCTCGGTGCGAATATTATGTATATAACATAATATAACCTAACCTAATGCAACCTGGTCGCTCGGTGCGAATATTTTCTAAATTCCCAGTCGTGTCGGTTCCGACCGCTCGGCGCGAATATTTTCTAAGTCCCCGGTCGTGTCGGTCCCGACCTCACAGCGGGAATATTTTCAAAGTCCCCGGTCGTGTCGGTCCCGACCGCTCGGCGCGAATATTTTCAAAGTCCCCGGTCGTGTCGGTCCCGACCGCTCGGCGCGAACAATTTCCAAGTTCCCGGTCGTGCCGGTCCGTACTTCTCGGTGCGAACATTATATATGTAGAACGTAATATAACCTAACCTAACCCAACCTAACCTCTCGGTGGTATTATTTTACAGAAAGCCGGGCGTGTCTACTCCTACTTCTCGGTGCGAATATTATGTATATAACATAATATAACCTAACCTAATGCAACCTGGTCGCTCGGTGCGAATATTTTCTAAATTCCCAGTCGTGTCGGTTCCGACCGCTCGGCGCGAATATTTTCTAAGTCCCCGGTCGTGTCGGTCCCGACCTCGCAGCGGGAATATTTTCAAAGTCCCCGGTCGTGTCGGTCCCGACCGCTCGGCGCGAATATTTTCAAAGTCGACGGTCGTGTCGGTCCGGACCGCTCGGCGCGAACAATTTCCAAGTTCCCGGTCGTGCCGGTCCGTACTTCTCGGTGCGAACATTATATATGTAGAACGTAATATAACCTAACCTAACCCAAACTAACCTCTCGATGGTATTATTTTACAGAAAGCCGGGCGTGTCTACTCCTACTTCTCGGTGCGAATATTATGTATATAACATAATATAACCTAACCTAATGCAACCTGGTCGCTCGGTGCGAATATTTTCTAAATTCCCGGTCGTGTCGGTCCCGACCGCTCGGCGCGAATATTTTCAAAGTCCCCGGTCGTGTCGGTCCCGACCGCTCGGCGCGAACAATTTCCAAGTTCCCGGTCGTGCCGGTCCGTACTTCTCGGTGCGAACATTATATATGTAGAACGTAATATAACCTAACCTAACCCAACCTAACCTCTCGGTGGTATTATTTTACAGAAAGCCGGGCGTGTCTACTCCTACTTCTCGGTGCGAATATTATGTATATAACATAATATAACCTAACCTAATGCAACCTGGTCGCTCGGTGCGAATATTTTCTAAATTCCCAGTCGTGTCGGTTCCGACCGCTCGGCGCGAATATTTTCTAAGTCCCCGGTCGTGTCGGTCCCGACCTCACAGCGGGAATATTTTCAAAGTCCCCGGTCGTGTCGGTCCCGACCGCTCGGCGCGAATATTTTCAAAGTCCCCGGTCGTGTCGGTCCCGACCGCTCGGCGCGAACAATTTCCAAGTTCCCGGTCGTGCCGGTCCGTACTTCTCGGTGCGAACATTATATATGTAGAACGTAATATAACCTAACCTAACCCAACCTAACCTCTCGGTGGTATTATTTTACAGAAAGCCGGGCGTGTCTACTCCTACTTCTCGGTGCGAATATTATGTATATAACATAATATAACCTAACCTAATGCAACCTGGTCGCTCGGTGCGAATATTTTCTAAATTCCCAGTCGTGTCGGTTCCGACCGCTCGGCGCGAATATTTTCTAAGTCCCCGGTCGTGTCGGTCCCGACCTCACAGCGGGAATATTTTCAAAGTCCCCGGTCGTGTCGGTCCCGACCGCTCGGCGCGAATATTTTCAAAGTCCCCGGTCGTGTCGGTCCCGACCGCTCGGCGCGAACAATTTCCAAGTTCCCGGTCGTGCCGGTCCGTACTTCTCGGTGCGAACATTATATATGTAGAACGTAATATAACCTAACCTAACCCAACCTAACCTCTCGGTGGTATTATTTTACAGAAAGCCGGGCGTGTCTACTCCTACTTCTCGGTGCGAATATTATGTATATAACATAATATAACCTAACCTAATGCAACCTGGTCGCTCGGTGCGAATATTTTCTAAATTCCCAGTCGTGTCGGTTCCGACCGCTCGGCGCGAATATTTTCTAAGTCCCCGGTCGTGTCGGTCCCGACCTCGCAGCGGGAATATTTTCAAAGTCCCCGGTCGTGTCGGTCCCGACCGCTCGGCGCGAATATTTTCAAAGTCGACGGTCGTGTCGGTCCGGACCGCTCGGCGCGAACAATTTCCAAGTTCCCGGTCGTGCCGGTCCGTACTTCTCGGTGCGAACATTATATATGTAGAACGTAATATAACCTAACCTAACCCAAACTAACCTCTCGATGGTATTATTTTACAGAAAGCCGGGCGTGTCTACTCCTACTTCTCGGTGCGAATATTATGTATATAACATAATATAACCTAACCTAATGCAACCTGGTCGCTCGGTGCGAATATTTTCTAAATTCCCGGTCGTGTCGGTCCCGACCGCTCGGCGCGAATATTTTCAAAGTCCCCGGTCGTGTCGGTCCCGACCGCTCGGCGCGAACAATTTCCAAGTTCCCGGTCGTGCCGGTCCGTACTTCTCGGTGCGAACATTATATATGTAGAACGTAATATAACCTAACCTAACCCAACCTAACCTCTCGGTGGTATTATTTTACAGAAAGCCGGGCGTGTCTACTCCTACTTCTCGGTGCGAATATTATGTATATAACATAATATAACCTAACCTAATGCAACCTGGTCGCTCGGTGCGAATATTTTCTAAATTCCCAGTCGTGTCGGTTCCGACCGCTCGGCGCGAATATTTTCTAAGTCCCCGGTCGTGTCGGTCCCGACCTCACAGCGGGAATATTTTCAAAGTCCCCGGTCGTGTCGGTCCCGACCGCTCGGCGCGAATATTTTCAAAGTCCCCGGTCGTGTCGGTCCCGACCGCTCGGCGCGAACAATTTCCAAGTTCCCGGTCGTGCCGGTCCGTACTTCTCGGTGCGAACATTATATATGTAGAACGTAATATAACCTAACCTAACCCAACCTAACCTCTCGGTGGTATTATTTTACAGAAAGCCGGGCGTGTCTACTCCTACTTCTCGGTGCGAATATTATGTATATAACATAATATAACCTAACCTAATGCAACCTGGTCGCTCGGTGCGAATATTTTCTAAATTCCCAGTCGTGTCGGTTCCGACCGCTCGGCGCGAATATTTTCTAAGTCCCCGGTCGTGTCGGTCCCGACCTCACAGCGGGAATATTTTCAAAGTCCCCGGTCGTGTCGGTCCCGACCGCTCGGCGCGAATATTTTCAAAGTCGACGGTCGTGTCGGTCCCGACCGCTCGGCGCGAACAATTTCCAAGTTCCCGGTCGTGCCGGTCCGTACTTCTCGGTGCGAACATTATATATGTAGAACGTAATATAACCTAACCTAACCCAACCTAACCTCTCGATGGTATTATTTTACAGAAAGCCGGGCGTGTCTACTCCTACTTCTCGGTGCGAATATTATGTATATAACATAATATAACCTAACCTAATGCAACCTGGTCGCTCGGTGCGAATATTTTCTAAATTCCCAGTCGTGTCGGTTCCGACCGCTCGGCGCGAATATTTTCTAAGTCCCCGGTCGTGTCGGTCCCGACCTCACAGCGGGAATATTTTCAAAGTCCCCGGTCGTGTCGGTCCCGACCGCTCGGCGCGAATATTTTCAAAGTCCCCGGTCGTGTCGGTCCCGACCGCTCGGCGCGAACAATTTCCAAGTTCCCGGTCGTGCCGGTCCGTACTTCTCGGTGCGAACATTATATATGTAGAACGTAATATAACCTAACCTAACCCAACCTAACCTCTCGGTGGTATTATTTTACAGAAAGCCGGGCGTGTCTACTCCTACTTCTCGGTGCGAATATTATGTATATAACATAATATAACCTAGCCTAATGCAACCTGGTCGCTCGGTGCAAATATTTTCTAAATTCCCAGTCGTGTCGGTTCCGACCGCTCGGCGCGAATATTTTCTAAGTCTCCGGTCGTGTCGGTCCCGACCTCACAGCGGGAATATTTTCAAAGTCCCCGGTCGTGTCGGTCCCGACCGCTCGGCGCGAATATTTTCAAAGTCCCCGGTCGTGTCGGTCCCGACCGCTCGGCGCGAACAATTTCCAAGTTCTCGGTCGTGCCGGTCCGTACTTCTCGGTGCGAACATTATATATGTAGAACGTAATATAACCTAACCTAACCCAACCTAACCTCTCGGTGGTATTATTTTACAGAAAGCCGGGCGTGTCTACTCCTACTTCTCGGTGCGAATATTATGTATATAACATAATATAACCTAACCTAATGCAACCTGGTCGCTCGGTGCGAATATTTTCTAAATTCCCAGTCGTGTCGGTTCCGACCGCTCGGCGCGAATATTTTCTAAGTCCCCGGTCGTGTCGGTCCCGACCTCACAGCGGGAATATTTTCAAAGTCCCCGGTCGTGTCGGTCCCGACCGCTCGGCGCGAATATTTTCAAAGTCCCCGGTCGTGTCGGTCCCGACCGCTCGGCGCGAACAATTTCCAAGTTCCCGGTCGTGCCGGTCCGTACTTCTCGGTGCGAACATTATATATGTAGAACGTAATATAACCTAACCTAACCCAACCTAACCTCTCGGTGGTATTATTTTACAGAAAGCCGGGCGTGTCTACTCCTACTTCTCGGTGCGAATATTATGTATATAACATAATATAACCTAACCTAATGCAACTTGGTCGCTCGGTGCGAATATTTTCTAAATTCCCAGTCGTGTCGGTTCCGACCGCTCGGCGCGAATATTTTCAAAGTCCCCGGTCGTGTCGGTCCCGACCGCTCGGCGCGAACAATTTCCAAGTTCCCGGTCGTGCCGGGCCGTACTTCTCGGTGCGAACATTATATATGTAGAACGTAATATAACCTAACCTAACCCAACCTAACCTCTCGGTGGTATTATTTTACAGAAAGCCGGGCGTGTCTACTCATACTTCTCGGTGCGAATATTATGTATATAACATAATATAACCTAACCTAATGCAACCTGGTCGCTCGGTGCGAATATTTTCTAAATTCCCAGTCGTGTCGGTTCCGACCGCTCGGCGCGAATATTTTCAAAGTCCCCGGTCGTGTCGGTCCCGACCTCACAGCGGGAATATGTTCAAAGTCCCCGGTCGTGTCGGTCCCGACCGCTCGGCGCGAATATTTTCAAAGTCCCCGGTCGTGTCGGTCCCGACCGCTCGGCGCGAACAATTTCCAAGTTCCCGGTCGTGCCGGTCCGTACTTCTCGGTGCGAACATTATATATGTAGAACGTAATATAACCTAGCCTAACCCAACCTAACCTCTCGGTGGTATTATTTTACAGAAAGCCGGGCGTGTCTACTCCTACTTCTCGGTGCGAATATTATGTATATAACATAATATAACCTAACCTAATGCAACCTGGTCGCTCGGTGCGAATATTTTCTAAATTCCCAGTCGTGTCGGTTCCGACCGCTCGGCGCGAATATTTTCTAAGTCCCCGGTCGTGTCGGTCCCGACCTCACAGCGGGAATATTTTCAAAGTCCCCGGTCGTGTCGGTCCCGACCGCTCGGCGCGAATATTTTCAAAGTCGACGGTCGTGTCGGTCCCGACCGCTCGGCGCGAACAATTTCCAAGTTCCCAGTCGTGCCGGTCCGTACTTCTCGGTGCGAACATTATATATGTAGAACGTAATATAACCTAACCTAACCCAACCTAACCTCTCGGTGGTATTATTTTACAGAAAGCCGGGCGTGTCTACTCCTACTTCTCGGTGCGAATATTATGTATATAACATAATATAACCTAACCTAATGCAACCTGGTCGCTCGGTGCGAATATTTTCTAAATTCCCAGTCGTGTCAGTTCCGACCGCTCGGCGCGAATATTTTCAAAGTCCCCGGTCGTGTCGGTCCCGACCGCTCGGCGCGAACAATTTCCAAGTTCCCGGTCGTGCCGGGCCGTACTTCTCGGTGCGAACATTATATATGTAGAACGTAATATAACCTAACCTAACCCAACCTAACCTCTCGGTGGTATTATTTTACAGAAAGCCGGGCGTGTCTACTCCTACTTCTCGGTGCGAATATTATGTATATAACATAATATAACCTAACCTAATGCAACCTGGTCGCTCGGTGCGAATATTTTCTAAATTCCCAGTCGTGTCAGTTCCGACCGCTCGGCGCGAATATTTTCTAAGTCCCCGGTCGTGTCGGTCCCGACCGCTCGGCGCGAATATTTTCTAAGTCCCCGGTCGTGTCGGTCCCGACCTCACAGCGGGAATATTTTCAAAGTCGACGGTCGTGTCGGTCCCGACCGCTCGGCGCGAACAATTTCCAAGTTCCCGGTCGTGCCGGTCCGTACTTCTCGGTGCGAACATTATATATGTAGAACGTAATATAACCTAACCTAACCCAACCTAACCTCTCGGTGGTATTATTTTACAGAAAGCCGGGCGTGTCTACTCCTACTTCTCGGTGCGAATATTATGTATATAACATAATATAACCTAACCTAATGCAACCTGGTCGCTCGGTGCGAATATTTTCTAAATTCCCAGTCGTGTCGGTTCCGACCGCTCGGCGCGAATATTTTCTAAGTCCCCGGTCGTGTCGGTCCCGACCTCACAGCGGGAATATTTTCAAAGTCCCCGGTCGTGTCGGTCCCGACCGCTCGGCGCGAATATTTTCAAAGTCCCCGGTCGTGTCGGTCCCGACCGCTCGGCGCGAACAATTTCCAAGTTCCCGGTCGTGCCGGTCCGTACTTCTCGGTGCGAACATTATATATGTAGAACGTAATATAACCTAACCTAACCCAACCTAACCTCTCGGTGGTATTATTTTACAGAAAGCCGGGCGTGTCTACTCCTACTTCTCGGTGCGAATATTATGTATATAACATAATATAACCTAACCTAATGCAACTTGGTCGCTCGGTGCGAATATTTTCTAAATTCCCAGTCGTGTCGGTTCCGACCGCTCGGCGCGAATATTTTCAAAGTCCCCGGTCGTGTCGGTCCCGACCGCTCGGCGCGAACAATTTCCAAGTTCCCGGTCGTGCCGGGCCGTACTTCTCGGTGCGAACATTATATATGTAGAACGTAATATAACCTAACCTAACCCAACCTAACCTCTCGGTGGTATTATTTTACAGAAAGCCGGGCGTGTCTACTCATACTTCTCGGTGCGAATATTATGTATATAACATAATATAACCTAACCTAATGCAACCTGGTCGCTCGGTGCGAATATTTTCTAAATTCCCAGTCGTGTCGGTTCCGACCGCTCGGCGCGAATATTTTCAAAGTCCCCGGTCGTGTCGGTCCCGACCTCACAGCGGGAATATTTTCAAAGTCCCCGGTCGTGTCGGTCCCGACCGCTCGGCGCGAATATTTTCAAAGTCCCCGGTCGTGTCGGTCCCGACCGCTCGGCGCGAACAATTTCCAAGTTCCCGGTCGTGCCGGTCCGTACTTCTCGGTGCGAACATTATATATGTAGAACGTAATATAACCTAGCCTAACCCAACCTAACCTCTCGGTGGTATTATTTTACAGAAAGCCGGGCGTGTCTACTCCTACTTCTCGGTGCGAATATTATGTATATAACATAATATAACCTAACCTAATGCAACCTGGTCGCTCGGTGCGAATATTTTCTAAATTCCCAGTCGTGTCGGTTCCGACCGCTCGGCGCGAATATTTTCTAAGTCCCCGGTCGTGTCGGTCCCGACCTCACAGCGGGAATATTTTCAAAGTCCCCGGTCGTGTCGGTCCCGACCGCTCGGCGCGAATATTTTCAAAGTCCCCGGTCGTGTCGGTCCCGACCGCTCGGCGCGAACAATTTCCAAGTTCCCGGTCGTGCCGGTCCGTACTTCTCGGTGCGAACATTATATATGTAGAACGTAATATAACCTAACCTAACCCAACCTAACCTCTCGGTGGTATTATTTTACAGAAAGCCGGGCGTGTCTACTCCTACTTCTCGGTGCGAATATTATGTATATAACATAATATAACCTAACCTAATGCAACCTGGTCGCTCGGTGCGAATATTTTCTAAATTCCCAGTCGTGTCGGTTCCGACCGCTCGGCGCGAATATTTTCAAAGTCCCCGGTCGTGTCGGTCCCGACCGCTCGGCGCGAACAATTTCCAAGTTCCCGGTCGTGCCGGGCCGTACTTCTCGGTGCGAACATTATATATGTAGAACGTAATATAACCTAACCTAACCCAACCTAACCTCTCGGTGGTATTATTTTACAGAAAGCCGGGCGTGTCTACTCCTACTTCTCGGTGCGAATATTATGTATATAACATAATATAACCTAACCTAATGCAACTTGGTCGCTCGGTGCGAATATTTTCTAAATTCCCAGTCGTGTCGGTTCCGACCGCTCGGCGCGAATATTTTCTAAGTCCCCGGTCGTGTCGGTCCCGACCTCACAGCGGGAATATTTTCAAAGTCCCCGGTCGTGTCGGTCCCGACCGCTCGGCGCGAATATTTTCAAAGTCGACGGTCGTGTCGGTCCCGACCGCTCGGCGCGAACAATTTCCAAGTTCCCGGTCGTGCCGGTCCGTACTTCTCGGTGCGAACATTATATATGTAGAACGTAATATAACCTAACCTAACCCAACCTAACCTCTCGATGGTATTATTTTACAGAAAGCCGGGCGTGTCTACTCCTACTTCTCGGTGCGAATATTATGTATATAACATAATATAACCTAACCTAATGCAACCTGGTCGCTCGGTGCGAATATTTTCTAAATTCCCAGTCGTGTCGGTTCCGACCGCTCGGCGCGAATATTTTCTAAGTCCCCGGTCGTGTCGGTCCCGACCTCACAGCGGGAATATTTTCAAAGTCCCCGGTCGTGTCGGTCCCGACCGCTCGGCGCGAATATTTTCAAAGTCCCCGGTCGTGTCGGTCCCGACCGCTCGGCGCGAACAATTTCCAAGTTCCCGGTCGTGCCGGTCCGTACTTCTCGGTGCGAACATTATATATGTAGAACGTAATATAACCTAACCTAACCCAACCTAACCTCTCGGTGGTATTATTTTACAGAAAGCCGGGCGTGTCTACTCCTACTTCTCGGTGCGAATATTATGTATATAACATAATATAACCTAACCTAATGCAACCTGGTCGCTCGGTGCGAATATTTTCTAAATTCCCAGTCGTGTCGGTTCCGACCGCTCGGCGCGAATATTTTCTAAGTCCCCGGTCGTGTCGGTCCCGACCTCACAGCGGGAATATTTTCAAAGTCCCCGGTCGTGTCGGTCCCGACCGCTCGGCGCGAATATTTTCAAAGTCCCCGGTCGTGTCGGTCCCGACCGCTCGGCGCGAACAATTTCCAAGTTCCCGGTCGTGCCGGGCCGTACTTCTCGGTGCGAACATTATATATGTAGAACGTAATATAACCTAACCTAACCCAACCTAACCTCTCGGTGGTATTATTTTACAGAAAGCCGGGCGTGTCTACTCATACTTCTCGGTGCGAATATTATGTATATAACATAATATAACCTAACCTAATGCAACCTGGTCGCTCGGTGCGAATATTTTCTAAATTCCCAGTCGTGTCGGTTCCGACCGCTCGGCGCGAATATTTTCAAAGTCCCCGGTCGTGTCGGTCCCGACCTCACAGCGGGAATATTTTCAAAGTCCCCGGTCGTGTCGGTCCCGACCGCTCGGCGCGAATATTTTCAAAGTCCCCGGTCGTGTCGGTCCCGACCGCTCGGCGCGAACAATTTCCAAGTTCCCGGTCGTGCCGGTCCGTACTTCTCGGTGCGAACATTATATATGTAGAACGTAATATAACCTAGCCTAACCCAACCTAACCTCTCGGTGGTATTATTTTACAGAAAGCCGGGCGTGTCTACTCCTACTTCTCGGTGCGAATATTATGTATATAACATAATATAACCTAACCTAATGCAACCTGGTCGCTCGGTGCGAATATTTTCTAAATTCCCAGTCGTGTCGGTTCCGACCGCTCGGCGCGAATATTTTCTAAGTCCCCGGTCGTGTCGGTCCCGACCTCACAGCGGGAATATTTTCAAAGTCCCCGGTCGTGTCGGTCCCGACCGCTCGGCGCGAATATTTTCAAAGTCGACGGTCGTGTCGGTCCCGACCGCTCGGCGCGAACAATTTCCAAGTTCCCAGTCGTGCCGGTCCGTACTTCTCGGTGCGAACATTATATATGTAGAACGTAATATAACCTAACCTAACCCAACCTAACCTCTCGGTGGTATTATTTTACAGAAAGCCGGGCGTGTCTACTCCTACTTCTCGGTGCGAATATTATGTATATAACATAATATAACCTAACCTAATGCAACCTGGTCGCTCGGTGCGAATATTTTCTAAATTCCCAGTCGTGTCGGTTCCGACCGCTCGGCGCGAATATTTTCTAAGTCCCCGGTCGTGTCGGTCCCGACCTCACAGCGGGAATATTTTCAAAGTCCCCGGTCGTGTCGGTCCCGACCGCTCGGCGCGAATATTTTCAAAGTCCCCGGTCGTGTCGGTCCCGACCGCTCGGCGCGAACAATTTCCAAGTTCCCGGTCGTGCCGGTCCGTACTTCTCGGTGCGAACATTATATATGTAGAACGTAATATAACCTAACCTAACCCAACCTAACCTCTCGGTGGTATTATTTTACAGAAAGCCGGGCGTGTCTACTCCTACTTCTCGGTGCGAATATTATGTATATAACATAATATAACCTAACCTAATGCAACTTGGTCGCTCGGTGCGAATATTTTCTAAATTCCCAGTCGTGTCGGTTCCGACCGCTCGGCGCGAATATTTTCAAAGTCCCCGGTCGTGTCGGTCCCGACCGCTCGGCGCGAACAATTTCCAAGTTCCCGGTCGTGCCGGGCCGTACTTCTCGGTGCGAACATTATATATGTAGAACGTAATATAACCTAACCTAACCCAACCTAACCTCTCGGTGGTATTATTTTACAGAAAGCCGGGCGTGTCTACTCATACTTCTCGGTGCGAATATTATGTATATAACATAATATAACCTAACCTAATGCAACCTGGTCGCTCGGTGCGAATATTTTCTAAATTCCCAGTCGTGTCGGTTCCGACCGCTCGGCGCGAATATTTTCAAAGTCCCCGGTCGTGTCGGTCCCGACCTCACAGCGGGAATATTTTCAAAGTCCCCGGTCGTGTCGGTCCCGACCGCTCGGCGCGAATATTTTCAAAGTCCCCGGTCGTGTCGGTCCCGACCGCTCGGCGCGAACAATTTCCAAGTTCCCGGTCGTGCCGGTCCGTACTTCTCGGTGCGAACATTATATATGTAGAACGTAATATAACCTAGCCTAACCCAACCTAACCTCTCGGTGGTATTATTTTACAGAAAGCCGGGCGTGTCTACTCCTACTTCTCGGTGCGAATATTATGTATATAACATAATATAACCTAACCTAATGCAACCTGGTCGCTCGGTGCGAATATTTTCTAAATTCCCAGTCGTGTCGGTTCCGACCGCTCGGCGCGAATATTTTCTAAGTCCCCGGTCGTGTCGGTCCCGACCTCACAGCGGGAATATTTTCAAAGTCCCCGGTCGTGTCGGTCCCGACCGCTCGGCGCGAATATTTTCAAAGTCCCCGGTCGTGTCGGTCCCGACCGCTCGGCGCGAACAATTTCCAAGTTCCCGGTCGTGCCGGTCCGTACTTCTCGGTGCGAACATTATATATGTAGAACGTAATATAACCTAACCTAACCCAACCTAACCTCTCGGTGGTATTATTTTACAGAAAGCCGGGCGTGTCTACTCCTACTTCTCGGTGCGAATATTATGTATATAACATAATATAACCTAACCTAATGCAACCTGGTCGCTCGGTGCGAATATTTTCTAAATTCCCAGTCGTGTCGGTTCCGACCGCTCGGCGCGAATATTTTCAAAGTCCCCGGTCGTGTCGGTCCCGACCGCTCGGCGCGAACAATTTCCAAGTTCCCGGTCGTGCCGGGCCGTACTTCTCGGTGCGAACATTATATATGTAGAACGTAATATAACCTAACCTAACCCAACCTAACCTCTCGGTGGTATTATTTTACAGAAAGCCGGGCGTGTCTACTCCTACTTCTCGGTGCGAATATTATGTATATAACATAATATAACCTAACCTAATGCAACTTGGTCGCTCGGTGCGAATATTTTCTAAATTCCCAGTCGTGTCGGTTCCGACCGCTCGGCGCGAATATTTTCTAAGTCCCCGGTCGTGTCGGTCCCGACCTCACAGCGGGAATATTTTCAAAGTCCCCGGTCGTGTCGGTCCCGACCGCTCGGCGCGAATATTTTCAAAGTCCCCGGTCGTGTCGGTCCCGACCGCTCGGCGCGAACAATTTCCAAGTTCCCGGTCGTGCCGGTCCGTACTTCTCGGTGCGAACATTATATATGTAGAACGTAATATAACCTAACCTAACCCAACCTAACCTCTCGGTGGTATTATTTTACAGAAAGCCGGGCGTGTCTACTCCTACTTCTCGGTGCGAATATTATGTATATAACATAATATAACCTAACCTAATGCAACCTGGTCGCTCGGTGCGAATATTTTCTAAATTCCCAGTCGTGTCGGTTCCGACCGCTCGGCGCGAATATTTTCTAAGTCCCCGGTCGTGTCGGTCCCGACCTCACAGCGGGAATATTTTCAAAGTCCCCGGTCGTGTCGGTCCCGACCGCTCGGCGCGAATATTTTCAAAGTCCCCGGTCGTGTCGGTCCCGACCGCTCGGCGCGAACAATTTCCAAGTTCCCGGTCGTGCCGGTCCGTACTTCTCGGTGCGAACATTATATATGTAGAACGTAATATAACCTAACCTAACCCAACCTAACCTCTCGGTGGTATTATTTTACAGAAAGCCGGGCGTGTCTACTCCTACTTCTCGGTGCGAATATTATGTATATAACATAATATAACCTAACCTAATGCAACCTGGTCGCTCGGTGCGAATATTTTCTAAATTCCCAGTCGTGTCGGTTCCGACCGCTCGGCGCGAATATTTTCAAAGTCCCCGGTCGTGTCGGTCCCGACCGCTCGGCGCGAACAATTTCCAAGTTCCCGGTCGTGCCGGGCCGTACTTCTCGGTGCGAACATTATATATGTAGAACGTAATATAACCTAACCTAACCCAACCTAACCTCTCGGTGGTATTATTTTACAGAAAGCCGGGCGTGTCTACTCCTACTTCTCGGTGCGAATATTATGTATATAACATAATATAACCTAACCTAATGCAACTTGGTCGCTCGGTGCGAATATTTTCTAAATTCCCAGTCGTGTCGGTTCCGACCGCTCGGCGCGAATATTTTCTAAGTCCCCGGTCGTGTCGGTCCCGACCTCACAGCGGGAATATTTTCAAAGTCCCCGGTCGTGTCGGTCCCGACCGCTCGGCGCGAATATTTTCAAAGTCCCCGGTCGTGTCGGTCCCGACCGCTCGGCGCGAACAATTTCCAAGTTCCCGGTCGTGCCGGTCCGTACTTCTCGGTGCGAACATTATATATGTAGAACGTAATATAACCTAACCTAACCCAACCTAACCTCTCGGTGGTATTATTTTACAGAAAGCCGGGCGTGTCTACTCCTACTTCTCGGTGCGAATATTATGTATATAACATAATATAACCTAACCTAATGCAACCTGGTCGCTCGGTGCGAATATTTTCTAAATTCCCAGTCGTGTCGGTTCCGACCGCTCGGCGCGAATATTTTCAAAGTCCCCGGTCGTGTCGGTCCCGACCGCTCGGCGCGAACAATTTCCAAGTTCCCGGTCGTGCCGGGCCGTACTTCTCGGTGCGAACATTATATATGTAGAACGTAATATAACCTAACCTAACCCAACCTAACCTCTCGGTGGTATTATTTTACAGAAAGCCGGGCGTGTCTACTCCTACTTCTCGGTGCGAATATTATGTATATAACATAATATAACCTAACCTAATGCAACCTGGTCGCTCGGTGCGAATATTTTCTAAATTCCCAGTCGTGTCGGTTCCGACCGCTCGGCGCGAATATTTTCTAAGTCCCCGGTCGTGTCGGTCCCGACCTCACAGCGGGAATATTTTCAAAGTCCCCGGTCGTGTCGGTCCCGACCGCTCGGCGCGAATATTTTCAAAGTCCCCGGTCGTGTCGGTCCCGACCGCTCGGCGCGAACAATTTCCAAGTTCCCGGTCGTGCCGGTCCGTACTTCTCGGTGCGAACATTATATATGTAGAACGTAATATAACCTAACCTAACCCAACCTAACCTCTCGGTGGTATTATTTTACAGAAAGCCGGGCGTGTCTACTCCTACTTCTCGGTGCGAATATTATGTATATAACATAATATAACCTAACCTAATGCAACCTGGTCGCTCGGTGCGAATATTTTCTAAATTCCCAGTCGTGTCGGTTCCGACCGCTCGGCGCGAATATTTTCTAAGTCCCCGGTCGTGTCGGTCCCGACCTCACAGCGGGAATATTTTCAAAGTCCCCGGTCGTGTCGGTCCCGACCGCTCGGCGCGAATATTTTCAAAGTCCCCGGTCGTGTCGGTCCCGACCGCTCGGCGCGAACAATTTCCAAGTTCCCGGTCGTGCCGGTCCGTACTTCTCGGTGCGAACATTATATATGTAGAACGTAATATAACCTAACCTAACCCAACCTAACCTCTCGGTGGTATTATTTTACAGAAAGCCGGGCGTGTCTACTCCTACTTCTCGGTGCGAATATTATGTATATAACATAATATAACCTAACCTAATGCAACCTGGTCGCTCGGTGCGAATATTTTCTAAATTCCCAGTCGTGTCGGTTCCGACCGCTCGGCGCGAATATTTTCAAAGTCCCCGGTCGTGTCGGTCCCGACCGCTCGGCGCGAACAATTTCCAAGTTCCCGGTCGTGCCGGGCCGTACTTCTCGGTGCGAACATTATATATGTAGAACGTAATATAACCTAACCTAACCCAACCTAACCTCTCGGTGGTATTATTTTACAGAAAGCCGGGCGTGTCTACTCCTACTTCTCGGTGCGAATATTATGTATATAACATAATATAACCTAACCTAATGCAACTTGGTCGCTCGGTGCGAATATTTTCTAAATTCCCAGTCGTGTCGGTTCCGACCGCTCGGCGCGAATATTTTCTAAGTCCCCGGTCGTGTCGGTCCCGACCTCACAGCGGGAATATTTTCAAAGTCCCCGGTCGTGTCGGTCCCGACCGCTCGGCGCGAATATTTTCAAAGTCCCCGGTCGTGTCGGTCCCGACCGCTCGGCGCGAACAATTTCCAAGTTCCCGGTCGTGCCGGTCCGTACTTCTCGGTGCGAACATTATATATGTAGAACGTAATATAACCTAACCTAACCCAACCTAACCTCTCGGTGGTATTATTTTACAGAAAGCCGGGCGTGTCTACTCCTACTTCTCGGTGCGAATATTATGTATATAACATAATATAACCTAACCTAATGCAACCTGGTCGCTCGGTGCGAATATTTTCTAAATTCCCAGTCGTGTCAGTTCCGACCGCTCGGCGCGAATATTTTCTAAGTCCCCGGTCGTGTCGGTCCCGACCGCTCGGCGCGAATATTTTCTAAGTCCCCGGTCGTGTCGGTCCCGACCTCACAGCGGGAATATTTTCAAAGTCGACGGTCGTGTCGGTCCCGACCGCTCGGCGCGAACAATTTCCAAGTTCCCTGTCGTGCCGGTCCGTACTTCTCGGTGCGAACATTATATATGTAGAACGTAATATAACCTAACCTAACCCAACCTAACCTCTCGGTGGTATTATTTTACAGAAAGCCGGGCGTGTCTACTCCTACTTCTCGGTGCGAATATTATGTATATAACATAATATAACCTAACCTAATGCAACCTGGTCGCTCGGTGCGAATATTTTCTAAATTCCCAGTCGTGTCGGTTCCGACCGCTCGGCGCGAATATTTTCTAAGTCCCCGGTCGTGTCGGTCCCGACCTCACAGCGGGAATATTTTCAAAGTCCCCGGTCGTGTCGGTCCCGACCGCTCGGCGCGAATATTTTCAAAGTCCCCGGTCGTGTCGGTCCCGACCGCTCGGCGCGAACAATTTCCAAGTTCCCGGTCGTGCCGGTCCGTACTTCTCGGTGCGAACATTATATATGTAGAACGTAATATAACCTAACCTAACCCAACCTAACCTCTCGGTGGTATTATTTTACAGAAAGCCGGGCGTGTCTACTCCTACTTCTCGGTGCGAATATTATGTATATAACATAATATAACCTAACCTAATGCAACCTGGTCGCTCGGTGCGAATATTTTCTAAATTCCCAGTCGTGTCGGTTCCGACCGCTCGGCGCGAATATTTTCTAAGTCCCCGGTCGTGTCGGTCCCGACCTCACAGCGGGAATATTTTCAAAGTCCCCGGTCGTGTCGGTCCCGACCGCTCGGCGCGAATATTTTCAAAGTCCCCGGTCGTGTCGGTCCCGACCGCTCGGCGCGAACAATTTCCAAGTTCCCGGTCGTGCCGGTCCGTACTTCTCGGTGCGAACATTATATATGTAGAACGTAATGTAACCTAACCTAACCCAACCTAACCTCTCGGTGGTATTATTTTACAGAAAGCCGGGCGTGTCTACTCCTACTTCTCGGTGCGAATATTATGTATATAACATAATATAACCTAACCTAATGCAACCTGGTCGCTCGGTGCGAATATTTTCTAAATTCCCAGTCGTGTCGGTTCCGACCGCTCGGCGCGAATATTTTCTAAGTCCCCGGTCGTGTCGGTCCCGACCTCACAGCGGGAATATTTTCAAAGTCCCCGGTCGTGTCGGTCCCGACCGCTCGGCGCGAATATTTTCAAAGTCCCCGGTCGTGTCGGTCCCGACCGCTCGGCGCGAACAATTTCCAAGTTCCCGGTCGTGCCGGTCCGTACTTCTCGGTGCGAACATTATATATGTAGAACGTAATATAACCTAACCTAACCCAACCTAACCTCTCGGTGGTATTATTTTACAGAAAGCCGGGCGTGTCTACTCCTACTTCTCGGTGCGAATATTATGTATATAACATAATATAACCTAACCTAATGCAACCTGGTCGCTCGGTGCGAATATTTTCTAAATTCCCAGTCGTGTCAGTTCCGACCGCTCGGCGCGAATATTTTCTAAGTCCCCGGTCGTGTCGGTCCCGACCGCTCGGCGCGAATATTTTCAAAGTCCCCGGTCGTGTCGGTCCCGACCGCTCGGCGCGAATATTTTCAAAGTCCCCGGTCGTGTCGGTCCCGACCGCTCGGCGCGAACAATTTCCAAGTTCCCGGTCGTGCCGGTCCGTACTTCTCGGTGCGAACATTATATATGTAGAACGTAATATAACCTAACCTAACCCAACCTAACCTCTCGGTGGTATTATTTTACAGAAAGCCGGGCGTGTCTACTCCTACTTCTCGGTGCGAATATTATGTATATAACATAATATAACCTAACCTAATGCAACCTGGTCGCTCGGTGCGAATATTTTCTAAATTCCCAGTCGTGTCGGTTCCGACCGCTCGGCGCGAATATTTTCTAAGTCCCCGGTCGTGTCGGTCCCGACCTCACAGCGGGAATATTTTCAAAGTCCCCGGTCGTGTCGGTCCCGACCGCTCGGCGCGAATATTTTCAAAGTCCCCGGTCGTGTCGGTCCCGACCGCTCGGCGCGAACAATTTCCAAGTTCCCGGTCGTGCCGGTCCGTACTTCTCGGTGCGAACATTATATATGTAGAACGTAATATAACCTAACCTAACCCAACCTAACCTCTCGGTGGTATTATTTTACAGAAAGCCGGGCGTGTCTACTCCTACTTCTCGGTGCGAATATTATGTATATAACATAATATAACCTAACCTAATGCAACCTGGTCGCTCGGTGCGAATATTTTCTAAATTCCCAGTCGTGTCGGTTCCGACCGCTCGGCGCGAATATTTTCAAAGTCCCCGGTCGTGTCGGTCCCGACCGCTCGGCGCGAACAATTTCCAAGTTCCCGGTCGTGCCGGGCCGTACTTCTCGGTGCGAACATTATATATGTAGAACGTAATATAACCTAACCTAACCCAACCTAACCTCTCGGTGGTATTATTTTACAGAAAGCCGGGCGTGTCTACTCATACTTCTCGGTGCGAATATTATGTATATAACATAATATAACCTAACCTAATGCAACCTGGTCGCTCGGTGCGAATATTTTCTAAATTCCCAGTCGTGTCGGTTCCGACCGCTCGGCGCGAATATTTTCTAAGTCCCCGGTCGTGTCGGTCCCGACCTCACAGCGGGAATATTTTCAAAGTCCCCGGTCGTGTCGGTCCCGACCGCTCGGCGCGAATATTTTCAAAGTCCCCGGTCGTGTCGGTCCCGACCGCTCGGCGCGAACAATTTCCAAGTTCCCGGTCGTGCCGGTCCGTACTTCTCGGTGCGAACATTATATATGTAGAACGTAATGTAACCTAACCTAACCCAACCTAACCTCTCGGTGGTATTATTTTACAGAAAGCCGGGCGTGTCTACTCCTACTTCTCGGTGCGAATATTATGTATATAACATAATATAACCTAACCTAATGCAACCTGGTCGCTCGGTGCGAATATTTTCTAAATTCCCAGTCGTGTCGGTTCCGACCGCTCGGCGCGAATATTTTCAAAGTCCC
This sequence comes from Xylocopa violacea, assembly GCA_963969225.1. Classification (NCBI taxonomy): domain Eukaryota; kingdom Metazoa; phylum Arthropoda; class Insecta; order Hymenoptera; family Apidae; genus Xylocopa; species Xylocopa violacea. The sequence continues at coordinate 303,163 of CAXAJV010001299.1, forward strand.
CGGTCGTGTCGGTCCCGACCGCTCGGCGCGAACAATTTCCAAGTTCCCGGTCGTGCCGGGCCGTACTTCTCGGTGCGAACATTATATATGTAGAACGTAATATAACCTAACCTAACCCAACCTAACCTCTCGGTGGTATTATTTTACAGAAAGCCGGGCGTGTCTACTCCTACTTCTCGGTGCGAATATTATGTATATAACATAATATAACCTAACCTAATGCAACTTGGTCGCTCGGTGCGAATATTTTCTAAATTCCCAGTCGTGTCGGTTCCGACCGCTCGGCGCGAATATTTTCTAAGTCCCCGGTCGTGTCGGTCCCGACCTCACAGCGGGAATATTTTCAAAGTCCCCGGTCGTGTCGGTCCCGACCGCTCGGCGCGAATATTTTCAAAGTCCCCGGTCGTGTCGGTCCCGACCGCTCGGCGCGAACAATTTCCAAGTTCCCGGTCGTGCCGGTCCGTACTTCTCGGTGCGAACATTATATATGTAGAACGTAATATAACCTAACCTAACCCAACCTAACCTCTCGGTGGTATTATTTTACAGAAAGCCGGGCGTGTCTACTCCTACTTCTCGGTGCGAATATTATGTATATAACATAATATAACCTAACCTAATGCAACCTGGTCGCTCGGTGCGAATATTTTCTAAATTCCCAGTCGTGTCAGTTCCGACCGCTCGGCGCGAATATTTTCTAAGTCCCCGGTCGTGTCGGTCCCGACCGCTCGGCGCGAATATTTTCTAAGTCCCCGGTCGTGTCGGTCCCGACCTCACAGCGGGAATATTTTCAAAGTCGACGGTCGTGTCGGTCCCGACCGCTCGGCGCGAACAATTTCCAAGTTCCCTGTCGTGCCGGTCCGTACTTCTCGGTGCGAACATTATATATGTAGAACGTAATATAACCTAACCTAACCCAACCTAACCTCTCGGTGGTATTATTTTACAGAAAGCCGGGCGTGTCTACTCCTACTTCTCGGTGCGAATATTATGTATATAACATAATATAACCTAACCTAATGCAACCTGGTCGCTCGGTGCGAATATTTTCTAAATTCCCAGTCGTGTCGGTTCCGACCGCTCGGCGCGAATATTTTCTAAGTCCCCGGTCGTGTCGGTCCCGACCTCACAGCGGGAATATTTTCAAAGTCCCCGGTCGTGTCGGTCCCGACCGCTCGGCGCGAATATTTTCAAAGTCCCCGGTCGTGTCGGTCCCGACCGCTCGGCGCGAACAATTTCCAAGTTCCCGGTCGTGCCGGTCCGTACTTCTCGGTGCGAACATTATATATGTAGAACGTAATATAACCTAACCTAACCCAACCTAACCTCTCGGTGGTATTATTTTACAGAAAGCCGGGCGTGTCTACTCCTACTTCTCGGTGCGAATATTATGTATATAACATAATATAACCTAACCTAATGCAACCTGGTCGCTCGGTGCGAATATTTTCTAAATTCCCAGTCGTGTCGGTTCCGACCGCTCGGCGCGAATATTTTCTAAGTCCCCGGTCGTGTCGGTCCCGACCTCACAGCGGGAATATTTTCAAAGTCCCCGGTCGTGTCGGTCCCGACCGCTCGGCGCGAATATTTTCAAAGTCCCCGGTCGTGTCGGTCCCGACCGCTCGGCGCGAACAATTTCCAAGTTCCCGGTCGTGCCGGTCCGTACTTCTCGGTGCGAACATTATATATGTAGAACGTAATGTAACCTAACCTAACCCAACCTAACCTCTCGGTGGTATTATTTTACAGAAAGCCGGGCGTGTCTACTCCTACTTCTCGGTGCGAATATTATGTATATAACATAATATAACCTAACCTAATGCAACCTGGTCGCTCGGTGCGAATATTTTCTAAATTCCCAGTCGTGTCGGTTCCGACCGCTCGGCGCGAATATTTTCTAAGTCCCCGGTCGTGTCGGTCCCGACCTCACAGCGGGAATATTTTCAAAGTCCCCGGTCGTGTCGGTCCCGACCGCTCGGCGCGAATATTTTCAAAGTCCCCGGTCGTGTCGGTCCCGACCGCTCGGCGCGAACAATTTCCAAGTTCCCGGTCGTGCCGGTCCGTACTTCTCGGTGCGAACATTATATATGTAGAACGTAATATAACCTAACCTAACCCAACCTAACCTCTCGGTGGTATTATTTTACAGAAAGCCGGGCGTGTCTACTCCTACTTCTCGGTGCGAATATTATGTATATAACATAATATAACCTAACCTAATGCAACCTGGTCGCTCGGTGCGAATATTTTCTAAATTCCCAGTCGTGTCAGTTCCGACCGCTCGGCGCGAATATTTTCTAAGTCCCCGGTCGTGTCGGTCCCGACCGCTCGGCGCGAATATCTTCTAAGTCCCCGGTCGTGTCGGTCCCGACCTCACAGCGGGAATATTTTCAAAGTCGACGGTCGTGTCGGTCCCGACCGCTCGGCGCGAACAATTTCCAAGTTCCCGGTCGTGCCGGTCCGTACTTCTCGGTGCGAACATTATATATGTAGAACGTAATATAACCTAACCTAACCCAACCTAACCTCTCGGTGGTATTATTTTACAGAAAGCCGGGCGTGTCTACTCCTACTTCTCGGTGCGAATATTATGTATATAACATAATATAACCTAACCTAATGCAACCTGGTCGCTCGGTGCGAATATTTTCTAAATTCCCAGTCGTGTCGGTTCCGACCGCTCGGCGCGAATATTTTCTAAGTCCCCGGTCGTGTCGGTCCCGACCTCACAGCGGGAATATTTTCAAAGTCCCCGGTCGTGTCGGTCCCGACCGCTCGGCGCGAATATTTTCAAAGTCCCCGGTCGTGTCGGTCCCGACCGCTCGGCGCGAACAATTTCCAAGTTCCCGGTCGTGCCGGTCCGTACTTCTCGGTGCGAACATTATATATGTAGAACGTAATATAACCTAACCTAACCCAACCTAACCTCTCGGTGGTATTATTTTACAGAAAGCCGGGCGTGTCTACTCCTACTTCTCGGTGCGAATATTATGTATATAACATAATATAACCTAACCTAATGCAACCTGGTCGCTCGGTGCGAATATTTTCTAAATTCCCAGTCGTGTCGGTTCCGACCGCTCGGCGCGAATATTTTCTAAGTCCCCGGTCGTGTCGGTCCCGACCTCACAGCGGGAATATTTTCAAAGTCCCCGGTCGTGTCGGTCCCGACCGCTCGGCGCGAATATTTTCAAAGTCCCCGGTCGTGTCGGTCCCGACCGCTCGGCGCGAACAATTTCCAAGTTCCCGGTCGTGCCGGTCCGTACTTCTCGGTGCGAACATTATATATGTAGAACGTAATATAACCTAACCTAACCCAACCTAACCTCTCGGTGGTATTATTTTACAGAAAGCCGGGCGTGTCTACTCCTACTTCTCGGTGCGAATATTATGTATATAACATAATATAACCTAACCTAATGCAACCTGGTCGCTCGGTGCGAATATTTTCTAAATTCCCAGTCGTGTCGGTTCCGACCGCTCGGCGCGAATATTTTCAAAGTCCCCGGTCGTGTCGGTCCCGACCGCTCGGCGCGAACAATTTCCAAGTTCCCGGTCGTGCCGGGCCGTACTTCTCGGTGCGAACATTATATATGTAGAACGTAATATAACCTAACCTAACCCAACCTAACCTCTCGGTGGTATTATTTTACAGAAAGCCGGGCGTGTCTACTCATACTTCTCGGTGCGAATATTATGTATATAACATAATATAACCTAACCTAATGCAACCTGGTCGCTCGGTGCGAATATTTTCTAAATTCCCAGTCGTGTCGGTTCCGACCGCTCGGCGCGAATATTTTCTAAGTCCCCGGTCGTGTCGGTCCCGACCTCACAGCGGGAATATTTTCAAAGTCCCCGGTCGTGTCGGTCCCGACCGCTCGGCGCGAATATTTTCAAAGTCCCCGGTCGTGTCGGTCCCGACCGCTCGGCGCGAACAATTTCCAAGTTCCCGGTCGTGCCGGTCCGTACTTCTCGGTGCGAACATTATATATGTAGAACGTAATGTAACCTAACCTAACCCAACCTAACCTCTCGGTGGTATTATTTTACAGAAAGCCGGGCGTGTCTACTCCTACTTCTCGGTGCGAATATTATGTATATAACATAATATAACCTAACCTAATGCAACCTGGTCGCTCGGTGCGAATATTTTCTAAATTCCCAGTCGTGTCGGTTCCGACCGCTCGGCGCGAATATTTTCAAAGTCCCCGGTCGTGTCGGTCCCGACCGCTCGGCGCGAACAATTTCCAAGTTCCCGGTCGTGCCGGGCCGTACTTCTCGGTGCGAACATTATATATGTAGAACGTAATATAACCTAACCTAACCCAACCTAACCTCTCGGTGGTATTATTTTACAGAAAGCCGGGCGTGTCTACTCCTACTTCTCGGTGCGAATATTATGTATATAACATAATATAACCTAACCTAATGCAACCTGGTCGCTCGGTGCGAATATTTTCTAAATTCCCAGTCGTGTCGGTTCCGACCGCTCGGCGCGAATATTTTCTAAGTCCCCGGTCGTGTCTGTCCCGACCTCACAGCGGGAATATTTTCAAAGTCCCCGGTCGTGTCGGTCCCGACCGCTCGGCGCGAATATTTTCAAAGTCCCCGGTCGTGTCGGTCCCGACCGCTCGGCGCGAACAATTTCCAAGTTCCCGGTCGTGCCGGTCCGTACTTCTCGGTGCGAACATTATATATGTAGAACGTAATATAACCTAACCTAACCCAACCTAACCTCTCGGTGGTATTATTTTACAGAAAGCCGGGCGTGTCTACTCCTACTTCTCGGTGCGAATATTATGTATATAACATAATATAACCTAACCTAATGCAACCTGGTCGCTCGGTGCGAATATTTTCTAAATTCCCAGTCGTGTCGGTTCCGACCGCTCGGCGCGAATATTTTCTAAGTCCCCGGTCGTGTCGGTCCCGACCTCACAGCGGGAATATTTTCAAAGTCCCCGGTCGTGTCGGTCCCGACCGCTCGGCGCGAATATTTTCAAAGTCCCCGGTCGTGTCGGTCCCGACCGCTCGGCGCGAACAATTTCCAAGTTCCCGGTCGTGCCGGTCCGTACTTCTCGGTGCGAACATTATATATGTAGAACGTAATGTAACCTAACCTAACCCAACCTAACCTCTCGGTGGTATTATTTTACAGAAAGCCGGGCGTGTCTACTCCTACTTCTCGGTGCGAATATTATGTATATAACATAATATAACCTAACCTAATGCAACCTGGTCGCTCGGTGCGAATATTTTCTAAATTCCCAGTCGTGTCGGTTCCGACCGCTCGGCGCGAATATTTTCTAAGTCCCCGGTCGTGTCGGTCCCGACCGCTCGGCGCGAACAATTTCCAAGTTCCCGGTCGTGCCGGGCCGTACTTCTCGGTGCGAACATTATATATGTAGAACGTAATATAACCTAACCTAACCCAACCTAACCTCTCGGTGGTATTATTTTACAGAAAGCCGGGCGTGTCTACTCCTACTTCTCGGTGCGAATATTATGTATATAACATAATATAACCTAACCTAATGCAACTTGGTCGCTCGGTGCGAATATTTTCTAAATTCCCAGTCGTGTCGGTTCCGACCGCTCGGCGCGAATATTTTCTAAGTCCCCGGTCGTGTCGGTCCCGACCTCACAGCGGGAATATTTTCAAAGTCCCCGGTCGTGTCGGTCCCGACCGCTCGGCGCGAATATTTTCAAAGTCCCCGGTCGTGTCGGTCCCGACCGCTCGGCGCGAACAATTTCCAAGTTCCCGGTCGTGCCGGTCCGTACTTCTCGGTGCGAACATTATATATGTAGAACGTAATATAACCTAACCTAACCCAACCTAACCTCTCGGTGGTATTATTTTACAGAAAGCCGGGCGTGTCTACTCCTACTTCTCGGTGCGAATATTATGTATATAACATAATATAACCTAACCTAATGCAACCTGGTCGCTCGGTGCGAATATTTTCTAAATTCCCAGTCGTGTCAGTTCCGACCGCTCGGCGCGAATATTTTCTAAGTCCCCGGTCGTGTCGGTCCCGACCGCTCGGCGCGAATATTTTCTAAGTCCCCGGTCGTGTCGGTCCCGACCTCACAGCGGGAATATTTTCAAAGTCGACGGTCGTGTCGGTCCCGACCGCTCGGCGCGAACAATTTCCAAGTTCCCTGTCGTGCCGGTCCGTACTTCTCGGTGCGAACATTATATATGTAGAACGTAATATAACCTAACCTAACCCAACCTAACCTCTCGGTGGTATTATTTTACAGAAAGCCGGGCGTGTCTACTCCTACTTCTCGGTGCGAATATTATGTATATAACATAATATAACCTAACCTAATGCAACCTGGTCGCTCGGTGCGAATATTTTCTAAATTCCCAGTCGTGTCGGTTCCGACCGCTCGGCGCGAATATTTTCTAAGTCCCCGGTCGTGTCGGTCCCGACCTCACAGCGGGAATATTTTCAAAGTCCCCGGTCGTGTCGGTCCCGACCGCTCGGCGCGAATATTTTCAAAGTCCCCGGTCGTGTCGGTCCCGACCGCTCGGCGCGAACAATTTCCAAGTTCCCGGTCGTGCCGGTCCGTACTTCTCGGTGCGAACATTATATATGTAGAACGTAATATAACCTAACCTAACCCAACCTAACCTCTCGGTGGTATTATTTTACAGAAAGCCGGGCGTGTCTACTCCTACTTCTCGGTGCGAATATTATGTATATAACATAATATAACCTAACCTAATGCAACCTGGTCGCTCGGTGCGAATATTTTCTAAATTCCCAGTCGTGTCGGTTCCGACCGCTCGGCGCGAATATTTTCTAAGTCCCCGGTCGTGTCGGTCCCGACCTCACAGCGGGAATATTTTCAAAGTCCCCGGTCGTGTCGGTCCCGACCGCTCGGCGCGAATATTTTCAAAGTCCCCGGTCGTGTCGGTCCCGACCGCTCGGCGCGAACAATTTCCAAGTTCCCGGTCGTGCCGGTCCGTACTTCTCGGTGCGAACATTATATATGTAGAACGTAATGTAACCTAACCTAACCCAACCTAACCTCTCGGTGGTATTATTTTACAGAAAGCCGGGCGTGTCTACTCCTACTTCTCGGTGCGAATATTATGTATATAACATAATATAACCTAACCTAATGCAACCTGGTCGCTCGGTGCGAATATTTTCTAAATTCCCAGTCGTGTCGGTTCCGACCGCTCGGCGCGAATATTTTCAAAGTCCCCGGTCGTGTCGGTCCCGACCGCTCGGCGCGAACAATTTCCAAGTTCCCGGTCGTGCCGGGCCGTACTTCTCGGTGCGAACATTATATATGTAGAACGTAATATAACCTAACCTAACCCAACCTAACCTCTCGGTGGTATTATTTTACAGAAAGCCGGGCGTGTCTACTCCTACTTCTCGGTGCGAATATTATGTATATAACATAATATAACCTAACCTAATGCAACTTGGTCGCTCGGTGCGAATATTTTCTAAATTCCCAGTCGTGTCGGTTCCGACCGCTCGGCGCGAATATTTTCTAAGTCCCCGGTCGTGTCGGTCCCGACCTCACAGCGGGAATATTTTCAAAGTCCCCGGTCGTGTCGGTCCCGACCGCTCGGCGCGAATATTTTCAAAGTCCCCGGTCGTGTCGGTCCCGACCGCTCGGCGCGAACAATTTCCAAGTTCCCGGTCGTGCCGGTCCGTACTTCTCGGTGCGAACATTATATATGTAGAACGTAATATAACCTAACCTAACCCAACCTAACCTCTCGGTGGTATTATTTTACAGAAAGCCGGGCGTGTCTACTCCTACTTCTCGGTGCGAATATTATGTATATAACATAATATAACCTAACCTAATGCAACCTGGTCGCTCGGTGCGAATATTTTCTAAATTCCCAGTCGTGTCAGTTCCGACCGCTCGGCGCGAATATTTTCTAAGTCCCCGGTCGTGTCGGTCCCGACCGCTCGGCGCGAATATTTTCTAAGTCCCCGGTCGTGTCGGTCCCGACCTCACAGCGGGAATATTTTCAAAGTCGACGGTCGTGTCGGTCCCGACCGCTCGGCGCGAACAATTTCCAAGTTCCCTGTCGTGCCGGTCCGTACTTCTCGGTGCGAACATTATATATGTAGAACGTAATATAACCTAAGCTAACCCAACCTAACCTCTCGGTGGTATTATTTTACAGAAAGCCGGGCGTGTCTACTCCTACTTCTCGGTGCGAATATTATGTATATAACATAATATAACCTAACCTAATGCAACCTGGTCGCTCGGTGCGAATATTTTCTAAATTCCCAGTCGTGTCGGTTCCGACCGCTCGGCGCGAATATTTTCTAAGTCCCCGGTCGTGTCGGTCCCGACCTCACAGCGGGAATATTTTCAAAGTCCCCGGTCGTGTCGGTCCCGACCGCTCGGCGCGAATATTTTCAAAGTCCCCGGTCGTGTCGGTCCCGACCGCTCGGCGCGAACAATTTCCAAGTTCCCGGTCGTGCCGGTCCGTACTTCTCGGTGCGAACATTATATATGTAGAACGTAATATAACCTAACCTAACCCAACCTAACCTCTCGGTGGTATTATTTTACAGAAAGCCGGGCGTGTCTACTCCTACTTCTCGGTGCGAATATTATGTATATAACATAATATAACCTAACCTAATGCAACCTGGTCGCTCGGTGCGAATATTTTCTAAATTCCCAGTCGTGTCGGTTCCGACCGCTCGGCGCGAATATTTTCTAAGTCCCCGGTCGTGTCGGTCCCGACCTCACAGCGGGAATATTTTCAAAGTCCCCGGTCGTGTCGGTCCCGACCGCTCGGCGCGAATATTTTCAAAGTCCCCGGTCGTGTCGGTCCCGACCGCTCGGCGCGAACAATTTCCAAGTTCCCGGTCGTGCCGGTCCGTACTTCTCGGTGCGAACATTATATATGTAGAACGTAATGTAACCTAACCTAACCCAACCTAACCTCTCGGTGGTATTATTTTACAGAAAGCCGGGCGTGTCTACTCCTACTTCTCGGTGCGAATATTATGTATATAACATAATATAACCTAACCTAATGCAACCTGGTCGCTCGGTGCGAATATTTTCTAAATTCCCAGTCGTGTCGGTTCCGACCGCTCGGCGCGAATATTTTCTAAGTCCCCGGTCGTGTCGGTCCCGACCTCACAGCGGGAATATTTTCAAAGTCCCCGGTCGTGTCGGTCCCGACCGCTCGGCGCGAATATTTTCAAAGTCCCCGGTCGTGTCGGTCCCGACCGCTCGGCGCGAACAATTTCCAAGTTCCCGGTCGTGCCGGTCCGTACTTCTCGGTGCGAACATTATATATGTAGAACGTAATATAACCTAACCTAACCCAACCTAACCTCTCGGTGGTATTATTTTACAGAAAGCCGGGCGTGTCTACTCCTACTTCTCGGTGCGAATATTATGTATATAACATAATATAACCTAACCTAATGCAACCTGGTCGCTCGGTGCGAATATTTTCTAAATTCCCAGTCGTGTCGGTTCCGACCGCTCGGCGCGAATATTTTCTAAGTCCCCGGTCGTGTCGGTCCCGACCTCACAGCGGGAATATTTTCAAAGTCCCCGGTCGTGTCGGTCCCGACCGCTCGGCGCGAATATTTTCAAAGTCCCCGGTCGTGTCGGTCCCGACCGCTCGGCGCGAACAATTTCCAAGTTCCCGGTCGTGCCGGTCCGTACTTCTCGGTGCGAACATTATATATGTAGAACGTAATATAACCTAACCTAACCCAACCTAACCTCTCGGTGGTATTATTTTACAGAAAGCCGGGCGTGTCTACTCCTACTTCTCGGTGCGAATATTATGTATATAACATAATATAACCTAACCTAATGCAACCTGGTCGCTCGGTGCGAATATTTTCTAAATTCCCAGTCGTGTCGGTTCCGACCGCTCGGCGCGAATATTTTCAAAGTCCCCGGTCGTGTCGGTCCCGACCGCTCGGCGCGAACAATTTCCAAGTTCCCGGTCGTGCCGGGCCGTACTTCTCGGTGCGAACATTATATATGTAGAACGTAATATAACCTAACCTAACCCAACCTAACCTCTCGGTGGTATTATTTTACAGAAAGCCGGGCGTGTCTACTCATACTTCTCGGTGCGAATATTATGTATATAACATAATATAACCTAACCTAATGCAACCTGGTCGCTCGGTGCGAATATTTTCTAAATTCCCAGTCGTGTCGGTTCCGACCGCTCGGCGCGAATATTTTCTAAGTCCCCGGTCGTGTCGGTCCCGACCTCACAGCGGGAATATTTTCAAAGTCCCCGGTCGTGTCGGTCCCGACCGCTCGGCGCGAATATTTTCAAAGTCCCCGGTCGTGTCGGTCCCGACCGCTCGGCGCGAACAATTTCCAAGTTCCCGGTCGTGCCGGTCCGTACTTCTCGGTGCGAACATTATATATGTAGAACGTAATGTAACCTAACCTAACCCAACCTAACCTCTCGGTGGTATTATTTTACAGAAAGCCGGGCGTGTCTACTCCTACTTCTCGGTGCGAATATTATGTATATAACATAATATAACCTAACCTAATGCAACCTGGTCGCTCGGTGCGAATATTTTCTAAATTCCCAGTCGTGTCGGTTCCGACCGCTCGGCGCGAATATTTTCAAAGTCCCCGGTCGTGTCGGTCCCGACCGCTCGGCGCGAACAATTTCCAAGTTCCCGGTCGTGCCGGGCCGTACTTCTCGGTGCGAACATTATATATGTAGAACGTAATATAACCTAACCTAACCCAACCTAACCTCTCGGTGGTATTATTTTACAGAAAGCCGGGCGTGTCTACTCATACTTCTCGGTGCGAATATTATGTATATAACATAATATAACCTAACCTAATGCAACCTGGTCGCTCGGTGCGAATATTTTCTAAATTCCCAGTCGTGTCGGTTCCGACCGCTCGGCGCGAATATTTTCTAAGTCCCCGGTCGTGTCGGTCCCGACCTCACAGCGGGAATATTTTCAAAGTCCCCGGTCGTGTCGGTCCCGACCGCTCGGCGCGAATATTTTCAAAGTCCCCGGTCGTGTCGGTCCCGACCGCTCGGCGCGAACAATTTCCAAGTTCCCGGTCGTGCCGGTCCGTACTTCTCGGTGCGAACATTATATATGTAGAACGTAATATAACCTAACCTAACCCAACCTAACCTCTCGGTGGTATTATTTTACAGAAAGCCGGGCGTGTCTACTCCTACTTCTCGGTGCGAATATTATGTATATAACATAATATAACCTAACCTAATGCAACCTGGTCGCTCGGTGCGAATATTTTCTAAATTCCCAGTCGTGTCGGTTCCGACCGCTCGGCGCGAATATTTTCAAAGTCCCCGGTCGTGTCGGTCCCGACCGCTCGGCGCGAACAATTTCCAAGTTCCCGGTTGTGCCGGTCCGTACTTCTCGGTGCGAACATTATATATGTAGAACGTAATATAACCTAACCTAACCCAACCTAACCTCTCGGTGGTATTATTTTACAGAAAGTCGGTCGTGTCTACTCCTACTTCTCGGTGCGAATATTATGTATATAACATAATATAACCTAACCTAATGCAACCTGGTCGCTCGGTGCGAATATTTTCTAAATTCCCAGTCGTGTCGGTTCCGACCGCTCGGCGCGAATATTTTCTAAGTCCCCGGTCGTGTCGGTCCCGACCTCACAGCGGGAATATTTTCAAAGTCCCCGGTCGTGTCGGTCCCGACCGCTCGGCGCGAATATTTTCAAAGTCCCCGGTCGTGTCGGTCCCGACCGCTCGGCGCGAACAATTTCCAAGTTCTCGGTCGTGCCGGTCCGTACTTCTCGGTGCGAACATTATATATGTAGAACGTAATATAACCTAACCTAACCCAACCTAACCTCTCGGTGGTATTATTTTACAGAAAGCCGGGCGTGTCTACTCCTACTTCTCGGTGCGAATATTATGTATATAACATAATATAACCTAACCTAATGCAACCTGGTCGCTCGGTGCGAATATTTTCTAAATTCCCAGTCGTGTCGGTTCCGACCGCTCGGCGCGAATATTTTCTAAGTCCCCGGTCGTGTCGGTCCCGACCTCACAGCGGGAATATTTTCAAAGTCCCCGGTCGTGTCGGTCCCGACCGCTCGGCGCGAATATTTTCAAAGTCCCCGGTCGTGTCGGTCCCGACCGCTCGGCGCGAACAATTTCCAAGTTCCCGGTCGTGCCGGTCCGTACTTCTCGGTGCGAACATTATATATGTAGAACGTAATATAACCTAACCTAACCCAACCTAACCTCTCGGTGGTATTATTTTACAGAAAGCCGGGCGTGTCTACTCCTACTTCTCGGTGCGAATATTATGTATATAACATAATATAACCTAACCTAATGCAACCTGGTCGCTCGGTGCGAATATTTTCTAAATTCCCAGTCGTGTCGGTTCCGACCGCTCGGCGCGAATATTTTCTAAGTCCCCGGTCGTGTCGGTCCCGACCTCACAGCGGGAATATTTTCAAAGTCCCCGGTCGTGTCGGTCCCGACCGCTCGGCGCGAATATTTTCAAAGTCCCCGGTCGTGTCGGTCCCGACCGCTCGGCGCGAACAATTTCCAAGTTCCCGGTCGTGCCGGTCCGTACTTCTCGGTGCGAACATTATATATGTAGAACGTAATATAACCTAACCTAACCCAACCTAACCTCTCGGTGGTATTATTTTACAGAAAGCCGGGCGTGTCTACTCCTACTTCTCGGTGCGAATATTATGTATATAACATAATATAACCTAACCTAATGCAACCTGGTCGCTCGGTGCGAATATTTTCTAAATTCCCAGTCGTGTCGGTTCCGACCGCTCGGCGCGAATATTTTCAAAGTCCCCGGTCGTGTCGGTCCCGACCGCTCGGCGCGAACAATTTCCAAGTTCCCGGTCGTGCCGGTCCGTACTTCTCGGTGCGAACATTATATATGTAGAACGTAATATAACCTAACCTAACCCAACCTAACCTCTCGGTGGTATTATTTTACAGAAAGTCGGTCGTGTCTACTCCTACTTCTCGGTGCGAATATTATGTATATAACATAATATAACCTAACCTAATGCAACCTGGTCGCTCGGTGCGAATATTTTCTAAATTCCCAGTCGTGTCGGTTCCGACCGCTCGGCGCGAATATTTTCTAAGTCCCCGGTCGTGTCGGTCCCGACCTCACAGCGGGAATATTTTCAAAGTCCCCGGTCGTGTCGGTCCCGACCGCTCGGCGCGAATATTTTCAAAGTCCCCGGTCGTGTCGGTCCCGACCGCTCGGCGCGAACAATTTCCAAGTTCTCGGTCGTGCCGGTCCGTACTTCTCGGTGCGAACATTATATATGTAGAACGTAATATAACCTAACCTAACCCAACCTAACCTCTCGGTGGTATTATTTTACAGAAAGCCGGGCGTGTCTACTCCTACTTCTCGGTGCGAATATTATGTATATAACATAATATAACCTAACCTAATGCAACCTGGTCGCTCGGTGCGAATATTTTCTAAATTCCCAGTCGTGTCGGTTCCGACCGCTCGGCGCGAATATTTTCTAAGTCCCCGGTCGTGTCGGTCCCGACCTCACAGCGGGAATATTTTCAAAGTCCCCGGTCGTGTCGGTCCCGACCGCTCGGCGCGAATATTTTCAAAGTCCCCGGTCGTGTCGGTCCCGACCGCTCGGCGCGAACAATTTCCAAGTTCCCGGTCGTGCCGGTCCGTACTTCTCGGTGCGAACATTATATATGTAGAACGTAATATAACCTAACCTAACCCAACCTAACCTCTCGGTGGTATTATTTTACAGAAAGCCGGGCGTGTCTACTCCTACTTCTCGGTGCGAATATTATGTATATAACATAATATAACCTAACCTAATGCAACCTGGTCGCTCGGTGCGAATATTTTCTAAATTCCCAGTCGTGTCGGTTCCGACCGCTCGGCGCGAATATTTTCAAAGTCGACGGTCGTGTCGGTCCCGACCGCTCGGCGCGAACAATTTCCAAGTTCCCGGTCGTGCCGGTCCGTACTTCTCGGTGCGAACATTATATATGTAGAACGTAATATAACCTAACCTAACCCAACCTAACCTCTCGGTGGTATTATTTTACAGAAAGCCGGGCGTGTCTACTCCTACTTCTCGGTGCGAATATTATGTATATAACATAATATAACCTAGCCTAATGCAACCTGGTCGCTCGGTGCAAATATTTTCTAAATTCCCAGTCGTGTCGGTTCCGACCGCTCGGCGCGAATATTTTCTAAGTCTCCGGTCGTGTCGGTCCCGACCTCACAGCGGGAATATTTTCAAAGTCCCCGGTCGTGTCGGTCCCGACCGCTCGGCGCGAATATTTTCAAAGTCCCCGGTCGTGTCGGTCCCGACCGCTCGGCGCGAACAATTTCCAAGTTCCCGGTCGTGCCGGTCCGTACTTCTCGGTGCGAACATTATATATGTAGAACGTAATGTAACCTAACCTAACCCAACCTAACCTCTCGGTGGTATTATTTTACAGAAAGCCGGGCGTGTCTACTCCTACTTCTCGGTGCGAATATTATGTATATAACATAATATAACCTAACCTAATGCAACCTGGTCGCTCGGTGCGAATATTTTCTAAATTCCCAGTCGTGTCGGTTCCGACCGCTCGGCGCGAATATTTTCAAAGTCCCCGGTCGTGTCGGTCCCGACCGCTCGGCGCGAACAATTTCCAAGTTCCCGGTCGTGCCGGTCCGTACTTCTCGGTGCGAACATTATATATGTAGAACGTAATATAACCTAACCTAACCCAACCTAACCTCTCGGTGGTATTATTTTACAGAAAGTCGGTCGTGTCTACTCCTACTTCTCGGTGCGAATATTATGTATATAACATAATATAACCTAACCTAATGCAACCTGGTCGCTCGGTGCGAATATTTTCTAAATTCCCAGTCGTGTCGGTTCCGACCGCTCGGCGCGAATATTTTCAAAGTCGACGGTCGTGTCGGTCCCGACCGCTCGGCGCGAACAATTTCCAAGTTCCCGGTCGTGCCGGTCCGTACTTCTCGGTGCGAACATTATATATGTAGAACGTAATATAACCTAACCTAACCCAACCTAACCTCTCGGTGGTATTATTTTACAGAAAGCCGGGCGTGTCTACTCCTACTTCTCGGTGCGAATATTATGTATATAACATAATATAACCTAGCCTAATGCAACCTGGTCGCTCGGTGCAAATATTTTCTAAATTCCCAGTCGTGTCGGTTCCGACCGCTCGGCGCGAATATTTTCTAAGTCTCCGGTCGTGTCGGTCCCGACCTCACAGCGGGAATATTTTCAAAGTCCCCGGTCGTGTCGGTCCCGACCGCTCGGCGCGAATATTTTCAAAGTCCCCGGTCGTGTCGGTCCCGACCGCTCGGCGCGAACAATTTCCAAGTTCCCGGTCGTGCCGGTCCGTACTTCTCGGTGCGAACATTATATATGTAGAACGTAATATAACCTAACCTAACCCAACCTAACCTCTCGGTGGTATTATTTTACAGAAAGCCGGGCGTGTCTACTCCTACTTCTCGGTGCGAATATTATGTATATAACATAATATAACCTAACCTAATGCAACCTGGTCGCTCGGTGCGAATATTTTCTAAATTCCCAGTCGTGTCGGTTCCGACCGCTCGGCGCGAATATTTTCTAAGTCCCCGGTCGTGTCGGTCCCGACCGCTCGGCGCGAATATTTTCAAAGTCCCCGGTCGTGTCGGTCCCGACCGCTCGGCGCGAATACTTTCAAAGTCCCCGGTCGTGTCGGTCCCGACCGCTCGGCGCGAACAATTTCCAAGTTCCCGGTCGTGCCGGTCCGTACTTCTCGGTGCGAACATTATATATGTAGAACGTAATATAACCTAACCTAACCCAACCTAACCTCTCGGTGGTATTATTTTACAGAAAGCCGGGCGTGTCTACTCCTACTTCTCGGTGCGAATATTATGTATATAACATAATATAACCTAACCTAATGCAACCTGGTCGCTCGGTGCGAATATTTTCTAAATTCCCAGTCGTGTCGGTTCCGACCGCTCGGCGCGAACAATTTCCAAGTTCCCGGTCGTGCCGGTCCGTACTTCTCGGTGCGAACATTATATATGTAGAACGTAATATAACCTAACCTAACCCAACCTAACCTCTCGGTGGTATTATTTTACAGAAAGCCGGGCGTGTCTACTCCTACTTCTCGGTGCGAATATTATGTATATAACATAATATAACCTAACCTAATGCAACCTGGTCGCTCGGTGCGAATATTTTCTAAATTCCCAGTCGTGTCGGTTCCGACCGCTCGGCGCGAACAATTTCCAAGTTCCCGGTCGTGCCGATCCGTACTTCTCGGTGCGAACATTATATATGTAGAACGTAATATAACCTAACCTAACCCAACCTAACCTCTCGGTGGTATTATTTTACAGAAAGCCGGGCGTGTCTACTCCTACTTCTCGGTGCGAATATTATGTATATAACATAATATAACCTAACCTAATGCAACCTGGTCGCTCGGTGCGAATATTTTCTAAATTCCCAGTCGTCTCGGTTCCGACCGCTCGGCGCGAATATTTTCAAAGTCCCCGGTCGTGTCGGTCCCGACCGCTCGGCGCGAACCATTTCCAAGTTCCCGGTCGTGCCGGTCCGTACTTCTCGGTGCGAACATTATATATGTAGAACGTAATATAACCTAACCTAACCCAACCTAACCTCTCGGTGGTATTATTTTACAGAAAGTCGGGCGTGTCTACTCCTACTTCTCGGTGCGAATATTATGTATATAACATAATATAACCTAACCTAATGCAACCTGGTCGCTCGGTGCGAATATTTTCTAAATTCCCAGTCGTGTCGGTTCCGACCGCTCGGCGCGAATACTTTCAAAGTCCCCGGTCGTGTCGGTCCCGACCGCTCGGCGCGAACAATTTCCAAGTTCCCGGTCGTGCCGGTCCGTACTTCTCGGTGCGAACATTATATATGTAGAACGTAATATAACCTAACCTAACCCAACCTAACCTCTCGGTGGTATTATTTTACAGAAAGCCGGGCGTGTCTACTCCTACTTCTCGGTGCGAATATTATGTATATAACATAATATAACCTAACCTAATGCAACCTGGTCGCTCGGTGCGAATATTTTCTAAGTTCCCAGTCGTGTCGGTTCCGACCGCTCGGCGCGAACAATTTCCAAGTTCCCGGTCGTGCCGGTCCGTACTTCTCGGTGCGAACATTATATATGTAGAACGTAATATAACCTAACCTAACCCAACCTAACCTCTCGGTGGTATTATTTTACAGAAAGCCGGGCGTGTCTACTCCTACTTCTCGGTGCGAATATTATGTATATAACATAATATAACCTAACCTAATGCAACCTGGTCGCTCGGTGCGAATATTTTCTAAATTCCCAGTCGTGTCGGTTCCGACCGCTCGGCGCGAACAATTTCCAAGTTCCCGGTCGTGCCGGTCCGTACTTCTCGGTGCGAACATTATATATGTAGAACGTAATATAACCTAACCTAACCCAACCTAACCTCTCGGTGGTATTATTTTACAGAAAGCCGGGCGTGTCTACTCCTACTTCTCGGTGCGAATATTATGTATATAACATAATATAACCTAACCTAATGCAACCTGGTCGCTCGGTGCGAATATTTTCTAAATTCCCAGTCGTCTCGGTTCCGACCGCTCGGCGCGAATATTTTCAAAGTCCCCGGTCGTGTCGGTCCCGACCGCTCGGCGCGAACCATTTCCAAGTTCCCGGTCGTGCCGGTCCGTACTTCTCGGTGCGAACATTATATATGTAGAACGTAATATAACCTAACCTAACCCAACCTAACCTCTCGGTGGTATTATTTTACAGAAAGTCGGGCGTGTCTACTCCTACTTCTCGGTGCGAATATTATGTATATAACATAATATAACCTAACCTAATGCAACCTGGTCGCTCGGTGCGAATATTTTCTAAATTCCCAGTCGTGTCGGTTCCGACCGCTCGGCGCGAATACTTTCAAAGTCCCCGGTCGTGTCGGTCCCGACCGCTCGGCGCGAACAATTTCCAAGTTCCCGGTCGTGCCGGTCCGTACTTCTCGGTGCGAACATTATATATGTAGAACGTAATATAACCTAACCTAACCCAACCTAACCTCTCGGTGGTATTATTTTACAGAAAGCCGGGCGTGTCTACTCCTACTTCTCGGTGCGAATATTATGTATATAACATAATATAACCTAACCTAATGCAACCTGGTCGCTCGGTGCGAATATTTTCTAAATTCCCAGTCGTGTCGGTTCCGACCGCTCGGCGCGAACAATTTCCAAGTTCCCGGTCGTGCCGGTCCGTACTTCTCGGTGCGAACATTATATATGTAGAACGTAATATAACCTAACCTAACCCAACCTAACCTCTCGGTGGTATTATTTTACAGAAAGCCGGGCGTGTCTACTCCTACTTCTCGGTGCGAATATTATGTATATAACATAATATAACCTAACCTAATGCAACCTGGTCGCTCGGTGCGAATATTTTCTAAATTCCCAGTCGTGTCGGTTCCGACCGCTCGGCGCGAACAATTTCCAAGTTCCCGGTCGTGCCGGTCCGTACTTCTCGGTGCGAACATTATATATGTAGAACGTAATATAACCTAACCTAACCCAACCTAACCTCTCGGTGGTATTATTTTACAGAAAGCCGGGCGTGTCTACTCCTACTTCTCGGTGCGAATATTATGTATATAACATAATATAACCTAACCTAATGCAACCTGGTCGCTCGGTGCGAATATTTTCTAAATTCCCAGTCGTCTCGGTTCCGACC
This sequence comes from Xylocopa violacea, assembly GCA_963969225.1. Taxonomy (NCBI): domain Eukaryota; kingdom Metazoa; phylum Arthropoda; class Insecta; order Hymenoptera; family Apidae; genus Xylocopa; species Xylocopa violacea. The sequence goes on from CAXAJV010001299.1 coordinate 321,986, forward strand.
GCTCGGCGCGAATATTTTCAAAGTCCCCGGTCGTGTCGGTCCCGACCGCTCGGCGCGAACCATTTCCAAGTTCCCGGTCGTGCCGGTCCGTACTTCTCGGTGCGAACATTATATATGTAGAACGTAATATAACCTAACCTAACCCAACCTAACCTCTCGGTGGTATTATTTTACAGAAAGTCGGGCGTGTCTACTCCTACTTCTCGGTGCGAATATTATGTATATAACATAATATAACCTAACCTAATGCAACCTGGTCGCTCGGTGCGAATATTTTCTAAATTCCCAGTCGTGTCGGTTCCGACCGCTCGGCGCGAATACTTTCAAAGTCCCCGGTCGTGTCGGTCCCGACCGCTCGGCGCGAACAATTTCCAAGTTCCCGGTCGTGCCGGTCCGTACTTCTCGGTGCGAACATTATATATGTAGAACGTAATATAACCTAACCTAACCCAACCTAACCTCTCGGTGGTATTATTTTACAGAAAGCCGGGCGTGTCTACTCCTACTTCTCGGTGCGAATATTATGTATATAACATAATATAACCTAACCTAATGCAACCTGGTCGCTCGGTGCGAATATTTTCTAAATTCCCAGTCGTGTCGGTTCCGACCGCTCGGCGCGAACAATTTCCAAGTTCCCGGTCGTGCCGGTCCGTACTTCTCGGTGCGAACATTATATATGTAGAACGTAATATAACCTAACCTAACCCAACCTAACCTCTCGGTGGTATTATTTTACAGAAAGCCGGGCGTGTCTACTCCTACTTCTCGGTGCGAATATTATGTATATAACATAATATAACCTAACCTAATGCAACCTGGTCGCTCGGTGCGAATATTTTCTAAATTCCCAGTCGTCTCGGTTCCGACCGCTCGGCGCGAATATTTTCAAAGTCCCCGGTCGTGTCGGTCCCGACCGCTCGGCGCGAACCATTTCCAAGTTCCCGGTCGTGCCGGTCCGTACTTCTCGGTGCGAACATTATATATGTAGAACGTAATATAACCTAACCTAACCCAACCTAACCTCTCGGTGGTATTATTTTACAGAAAGTCGGGCGTGTCTACTCCTACTTCTCGGTGCGAATATTATGTATATAACATAATATAACCTAACCTAATGCAACCTGGTCGCTCGGTGCGAATATTTTCTAAATTCCCAGTCGTGTCGGTTCCGACCGCTCGGCGCGAATACTTTCAAAGTCCCCGGTCGTGTCGGTCCCGACCGCTCGGCGCGAACAATTTCCAAGTTCCCGGTCGTGCCGGTCCGTACTTCTCGGTGCGAACATTATATATGTAGAACGTAATATAACCTAACCTAACCCAACCTAACCTCTCGGTGGTATTATTTTACAGAAAGCCGGGCGTGTCTACTCCTACTTCTCGGTGCGAATATTATGTATATAACATAATATAACCTAACCTAATGCAACCTGGTCGCTCGGTGCGAATATTTTCTAAATTCCCAGTCGTGTCGGTTCCGACCGCTCGGCGCGAACAATTTCCAAGTTCCCGGTCGTGCCGGTCCGTACTTCTCGGTGCGAACATTATATATGTAGAACGTAATATAACCTAACCTAACCCAACCTAACCTCTCGGTGGTATTATTTTACAGAAAGCCGGGCGTGTCTACTCCTACTTCTCGGTGCGAATATTATGTATATAACATAATATAACCTAACCTAATGCAACCTGGTCGCTCGGTGCGAATATTTTCTAAATTCCCAGTCGTGTCGGTTCCGACCGCTCGGCGCGAACAATTTCCAAGTTCCCGGTCGTGCCGGTCCGTACTTCTCGGTGCGAACATTATATATGTAGAACGTAATATAACCTAACCTAACCCAACCTAACCTCTCGGTGGTATTATTTTACAGAAAGCCGGGCGTGTCTACTCCTACTTCTCGGTGCGAATATTATGTATATAACATAATATAACCTAACCTAATGCAACCTGGTCGCTCGGTGCGAATATTTTCTAAATTCCCAGTCGTCTCGGTTCCGACCGCTCGGCGCGAATATTTTCAAAGTCCCCGGTCGTGTCGGTCCCGACCGCTCGGCGCGAACCATTTCCAAGTTCCCGGTCGTGCCGGTCCGTACTTCTCGGTGCGAACATTATATATGTAGAACGTAATATAACCTAACCTAACCCAACCTAACCTCTCGGTGGTATTATTTTACAGAAAGTCGGGCGTGTCTACTCCTACTTCTCGGTGCGAATATTATGTATATAACATAATATAACCTAACCTAATGCAACCTGGTCGCTCGGTGCGAATATTTTCTAAATTCCCAGTCGTGTCGGTTCCGACCGCTCGGCGCGAATATTTTCTAAGTCCCCGGTCGTGTCGGTCCCGACCTCACAGCGGGAATATTTTCAAAGTCCCCGGTCGTGTCGGTCCCGACCGCTCGGCGCGAATATTTTCAAAGTCCCCGGTCGTGTCGGTCCCGACCGCTCGGCGCGAACAATTTCCAAGTTCCCGGTCGTGCCGGTCCGTACTTCACGGTGCGAACATTATATATGTAGAACGTAATATAACCTAACCTAACCCAACCTAACCTCTCGGTGGTATTATTTTACAGAAAGCCGGGCGTGTCTACTCCTACTTCTCGGTGCGAATATTATGTATATAACATAATATAACCTAACCTAATGCAACCTGGTCGCTCGGTGCGAATATTTTCTAAATTCCCAGTCGTGTCGGTTCCGACCGCTCGGCGCGAATATTTTCAAAGTCGACGGTCGTGTCGGTCCCGACCGCTCGGCGCGAACAATTTCCAAGTTCCCGGTCGTGCCGGTCCGTACTTCTCGGTGCGAACATTATATATGTAGAACGTAATATAACCTAACCTAACCCAACCTAACCTCTCGGTGGTATTATTTTACAGAAAGCCGGGCGTGTCTACTCCTACTTCTCGGTGCGAATATTATGTATATAACATAATATAACCTAGCCTAATGCAACCTGGTCGCTCGGTGCAAATATTTTCTAAATTCCCAGTCGTGTCGGTTCCGACCGCTCGGCGCGAATATTTTCTAAGTCTCCGGTCGTGTCGGTCCCGACCTCACAGCGGGAATATTTTCAAAGTCCCCGGTCGTGTCGGTCCCGACCGCTCGGCGCGAATATTTTCAAAGTCCCCGGTCGTGTCGGTCCCGACCGCTCGGCGCGAACAATTTCCAAGTTCCCGGTCGTGCCGGTCCGTACTTCTCGGTGCGAACATTATATATGTAGAACGTAATATAACCTAACCTAACCCAACCTAACCTCTCGGTGGTATTATTTTACAGAAAGCCGGTCGTGTCTACTCCTACTTCTCGGTGCGAATATTATGTATATAACATAATATAACCTAACCTAATGCAACCTGGTCGCTCGGTGCGAATATTTTCTAAATTCCCAGTCGTGTCGGTTCCGACCGCTCGGCGCGAATATTTTCTAAGTCCCCGGTCGTGTCGGTCCCGACCTCACAGCGGGAATATTTTCAAAGTCCCCGGTCGTGTCGGTCCCGACCGCTCGGCGCGAATATTTTCTAAGTCTCCGGTCGTGTCGGTCCCGACCTCACAGCGGGAATATTTTCAAAGTCCCCGGTCGTGTCGGTCCCGACCGCTCGGCGCGAATATTTTCAAAGTCCCCGGTCGTGTCGATCCCGACCGCTCGGCGCGAACAATTTCCAAGTTCCCGGTCGTGCCGGTCCGTACTTCTCGGTGCGAACATTATATATGTAGAACGTAATATAACCTAACCTAACCCAACCTAACCTCTCGGTGGTATTATTTTACAGAAAGCCGGGCGTGTCTACTCCTACTTCTCGGTGCGAATATTATGTATATAACATAATATAACCTAGCCTAATGCAACCTGGTCGCTCGGTGCGAATATTTTCTAAATTCCCAGTCGTGTCGGTTCCGACCGCTCGGCGCGAATATTTTCAAAGTCGACGGTCGTGTCGGTCCCGACCGCTCGGCGCGAACAATTTCCAAGTTCCCGGTCGTGCCGGTCCGTACTTCTCGGTGCGAACATTATATATGTAGAACGTAATATAACCTAACCTAACCCAACCTAACCTCTCGGTGGTATTATTATACAGAAAGCCGGGCGTGTCTACTCCTACTTCTCGGTGCGAATATTATGTATATAACATAATATAACCTAGCCTAATGCAACCTGGTCGCTCGGTGCAAATATTTTCTAAATTCCCAGTCGTGTCGGTTCCGACCGCTCGGCGCGAATATTTTCTAAGTCTCCGGTCGTGTCGGTCCCGACCTCACAGCGGGAATATTTTCAAAGTCCCCGGTCGTGTCGGTCCCGACCGCTCGGCGCGAATATTTTCAAAGTCCCCGGTCGTGTCGGTCCCGACCGCTCGGCGCGAACAATTTCCAAGTTCCCGGTCGTGCCGGTCCGTACTTCTCGGTGCGAACATTATATATGTAGAACGTAATGTAACCTAACCTAACCCAACCTAACCTCTCGGTGGTATTATTTTACAGAAAGCCGGGCGTGTCTACTCCTACTTCTCGGTGCGAATATTATGTATATAACATAATATAACCTAGCCTAATGCAACCTGGTCGCTCGGTGCAAATATTTTCTAAATTCCCAGTCGTGTCGGTTCCGACCGCTCGGCGCGAATATTTTCTAAGTCTCCGGTCGTGTCGGTCCCGACCTCACAGCGGGAATATTTTCAAAGTCCCCGGTCGTGTCGGTCCCGACCGCTCGGCGCGAATATTTTCAAAGTCCCCGGTCGTGTCGGTCCCGACCGCTCGGCGCGAACAATTTCCAAGTTCCCGGTCGTGGCGGTCCGTACTTCTCGGTGCGAACATTATATATGTAGAACGTAATGTAACCTAACCTAACCCAACCTAACCTCTCGGTGGTATTATTTTACAGAAAGCCGGGCGTGTCTACTCCTACTTCTCGGTGCGAATATTATGTATATAACATAATATAACCTAACCTAATGCAACCTGGTCGCTCGGTGCGAATATTTTCTAAATTCCCAGTCGTGTCGGTTCCGACCGCTCGGCGCGAATATTTTCAAAGTCCCCGGTCGTGTCGGTCCCGACCGCTCGGCGCGAACAATTTCCAAGTTCCCGGTCGTGCCGGTCCGTACTTCTCGGTGCGAACATTATATATGTAGAACGTAATATAACCTAACCTAACCCAACCTAACCTCTCGGTGGTATTATTTTACAGAAAGTCGGTCGTGTCTACTCCTACTTCTCGGTGCGAATATTATGTATATAACATAATATAACCTAACCTAATGCAACCTGGTCGCTCGGTGCGAATATTTTCTAAATTCCCAGTCGTGTCGGTTCCGACCGCTCGGCGCGAATATTTTCAAAGTCGACGGTCGTGTCGGTCCCGACCGCTCGGCGCGAACAATTTCCAAGTTCCCGGTCGTGCCGGTCCGTACTTCTCGGTGCGAACATTATATATGTAGAACGTAATATAACCTAACCTAACCCAACCTAACCTCTCGGTGGTATTATTTTACAGAAAGCCGGGCGTGTCTACTCCTACTTCTCGGTGCGAATATTATGTATATAACATAATATAACCTAGCCTAATGCAACCTGATCGCTCGGTGCAAATATTTTCTAAATTCCCAGTCGTGTCGGTTCCGACCGCTCGGCGCGAATATTTTCTAAGTCTCCGGTCGTGTCGGTCCCGACCTCACAGCGGGAATATTTTCAAAGTCCCCGGATGTGTCGGTCCCGACCGCTCGGCGCGAATATTTTCAAAGTCCCCGGTCGTGTCGGTCCCGACCGCTCGGCGCGAACAATTTCCAAGTTCCCGGTCGTGCCGGTCCGTACTTCTCGGTGCGAACATTATATATGTAGAACGTAATATAACCTAACCTAACCCAACCTAACCTCTCGGTGGTATTATTTTACAGAAAGCCGGGCGTGTCTACTCCTACTTCTCGGTGCGAATATTATGTATATAACATAATATAACCTAACCTAATGCAACCTGGTCGCTCGGTGCGAATATTTTCTAAATTCCCAGTCGTGTCGGTTCCGACCGCTCGGCGCGAACAATTTCCAAGTTCCCGGTCGTGCCGGTCCGTACTTCTCGGTGCGAACATTATATATGTAGAACGTAATATAACCTAACCTAACCCAACCTAACCTCTCGGTGGTATTATTTTACAGAAAGCCGGGCGTGTCTACTCCTACTTCTCGGTGCGAATATTATGTATATAACATAATATAACCTAACCTAATGCAACCTGGTCGCTCGGTGCGAATATTTTCTAAATTCCCAGTCGTGTCGGTTCCGACCGCTCGGCGCGAACAATTTCCAAGTTCCCGGTCGTGCCGGTCCGTACTTCTCGGTGCGAACATTATATATGTAGAACGTAATATAACCTAACCTAACCCAACCTAACCTCTCGGTGGTATTATTTTACAGAAAGCCGGGCGTGTCTACTCCTACTTCTCGGTGCGAATATTATGTATATAACATAATATAACCTAACCTAATGCAACCTGGTCGCTCGGTGCGAATATTTTCTAAATTCCCAGTCGTCTCGGTTCCGTCCGCTCGGCGCGAATATTTTCAAAGTCCCCGGTCGTGTCGGTCCCGACCGCTCGGCGCGAACCATTTCCAAGTTCCCGGTCGTGCCGGTCCGTACTTCTCGGTGCGAACATTATATATGTAGAACGTAATATAACCTAACCTAACCCAACCTAACCTCTCGGTGGTATTATTTTACAGAAAGTCGGGCGTGTCTACTCCTACTTCTCGGTGCGAATATTATGTATATAACATAATATAACCTAACCTAATGCAACCTGGTCGCTCGGTGCGAATATTTTCTAAATTCCCAGTCGTGTCGGTTCCGACCGCTCGGCGCGAACAATTTCCAAGTTCCCGGTCGTGCCGGTCCGTACTTCTCGGTGCGAACATTATATATGTAGAACGTAATATAACCTAACCTAACCCAACCTAACCTCTCGGTGGTATTATTTTACAGAAAGCCGGGCGTGTCTACTCCTACTTCTCGGTGCGAATATTATGTATATAACATAATATAACCTAACCTAATGCAACCTGGTCGCTCGGTGCGAATATTTTCTAAATTCCCAGTCGTGTCGGTTCCGACCGCTCGGCGCGAACAATTTCCAAGTTCCCGGTCGTGCCGGTCCGTACTTCTCGGTGCGAACATTATATATGTAGAACGTAATATAACCTAACCTAACCCAACCTAACCTCTCGGTGGTATTATTTTACAGAAAGCCGGGCGTGTCTACTCCTACTTCTCGGTGCGAATATTATGTATATAACATAATATAACCTAACCTAATGCAACCTGGTCGCTCGGTGCGAATATTTTCTAAATTCCCAGTCGTGTCGGTTCCGACCGCTCGGCGCGAACAATTTCCAAGTTCCCGGTCGTGCCGGTCCGTACTTCTCGGTGCGAACATTATATATGTAGAACGTAATATAACCTAACCTAACCCAACCTAACCTCTCGGTGGTATTATTTTACAGAAAGCCGGGCGTGTCTACTCCTACTTCTCGGTGCGAATATTATGTATATAACATAATATAACCTAACCTAATGCAACCTGGTCGCTCGGTGCGAATATTTTCTAAATTCCCAGTCGTGTCGGTTCCGACCGCTCGGCGCGAACAATTTCCAAGTTCCCGGTCGTGCCGGTCCGTACTTCTCGGTGCGAACATTATATATGTAGAACGTAATATAACCTAACCTAACCCAACCTAACCTCTCGGTGGTATTATTTTACAGAAAGCCGGGCGTGTCTACTCCTACTTCTCGGTGCGAATATTATGTATATAACATAATATAACCTAACCTAATGCAACCTGGTCGCTCGGTGCGAATATTTTCTAAATTCCCAGTCGTGTCGGTTCCGACCGCTCGGCGCGAACAATTTCCAAGTTCCCGGTCGTGCCGGTCCGTACTTCTCGGTGCGAACATTATATATGTAGAACGTAATATAACCTAACCTAACCCAACCTAACCTCTCGGTGGTATTATTTTACAGAAAGCCGGGCGTGTCTACTCCTACTTCTCGGTGCGAATATTATGTATATAACATAATATAACCTAACCTAATGCAACCTGGTCGCTCGGTGCGAATATTTTCTAAATTCCCAGTCGTCTCGGTTCCGACCGCTCGGCGCGAATATTTTCAAAGTCCCCGGTCGTGTCGGTCCCGACCGCTCGGCGCGAACCATTTCCAAGTTCCCGGTCGTGCCGGTCCGTACTTCTCGGTGCGAACATTATATATGTAGAACGTAATATAACCTAACCTAACCCAACCTAACCTCTCGGTGGTATTATTTTACAGAAAGTCGGGCGTGTCTACTCCTACTTCTCGGTGCGAATATTATGTATATAACATAATATAACCTAACCTAATGCAACCTGGTCGCTCGGTGCGAATATTTTCTAAATTCCCAGTCGTGTCGGTTCCGACCGCTCGGCGCGAATATTTTCTAAGTCCCCGGTCGTGTCGGTCCCGACCTCACAGCGGGAATATTTTCAAAGTCCCCGGTCGTGTCGGTCCCGACCGCTCGGCGCGAATATTTTCAAAGTCCCCGGTCGTGTCGGTCCCGACCGCTCGGCGCGAACAATTTCCAAGTTCCCGGTCGTGCCGGTCCGTACTTCACGGTGCGAACATTATATATGTAGAACGTAATATAACCTAACCTAACCCAACCTAACCTCTCGGTGGTATTATTTTACAGAAAGCCGGGCGTGTCTACTCCTACTTCTCAGTGCGAATATTATGTATATAACATAATATAACCTAACCTAATGCAACCTGGTCGCTCGGTGCGAATATTTTCTAAATTCCCAGTCGTGTCGGTTCCGACCGCTCGGCGCGAACAATTTCCAAGTTCCCGGTCGTGCCGGTCCGTACTTCTCGGTGCGAACATTATATATGTAGAACGTAATATAACCTAACCTAACCCAACCTAACCTCTCGGTGGTATTATTTTACAGAAAGCCGGGCGTGTCTACTCCTACTTCTCGGTGCGAATATTATGTATATAACATAATATAACCTAACCTAATGCAACCTGGTCGCTCGGTGCGAATATTTTCTAAATTCCCAGTCGTGTCGGTTCCGACCGCTCGGCGCGAACAATTTCCAAGTTCCCGGTCGTGCCGGTCCGTACTTCTCGGTGCGAACATTATATATGTAGAACGTAATATAACCTAACCTAACCCAACCTAACCTCTCGGTGGTATTATTTTACAGAAAGCCGGGCGTGTCTACTCCTACTTCTCGGTGCGAATATTATGTATATAACATAATATAACCTAACCTAATGCAACCTGGTCGCTCGGTGCGAATATTTTCTAAATTCCCAGTCGTGTCGGTTCCGACCGCTCGGCGCGAACAATTTCCAAGTTCCCGGTCGTGCCGGTCCGTACTTCTCGGTGCGAACATTATATATGTAGAACGTAATATAACCTAACCTAACCCAACCTAACCTCTCGGTGGTATTATTTTACAGAAAGCCGGGCGTGTCTACTCCTACTTCTCGGTGCGAATATTATGTATATAACATAATATAACCTAGCCTAATGCAACCTGATCGCTCGGTGCAAATATTTTCTAAATTCCCAGTCGTGTCGGTTCCGACCGCTCGGCGCGAATATTTTCTAAGTCTCCGGTCGTGTCGGTCCCGACCTCACAGCGGGAATATTTTCAAAGTCCCCGGTCGTGTCGGTCCCGACCGCTCGGCGCGAATATTTTCAAAGTCCCCGGTCGTGTCGGTCCCGACCGCTCGGCGCGAACAATTTCCAAGTTCCCGGTCGTGCCGGTCCGTACTTCTCGGTGCGAACATTATATATGTAGAACGTAATATAACCTAACCTAACCCAACCTAACCTCTCGGTGGTATTATTTTACAGAAAGCCGGGCGTGTCTACTCCTACTTCTCGGTGCGAATATTATGTATATAACATAATATAACCTAACCTAATGCAACCTGGTCGCTCGGTGCGAATATTTTCTAAATTCCCAGTCGTGTCGGTTCCGACCGCTCGGCGCGAACAATTTCCAAGTTCCCGGTCGTGCCGGTCCGTACTTCTCGGTGCGAACATTATATATGTAGAACGTAATATAACCTAACCTAACCCAACCTAACCTCTCGGTGGTATTATTTTACAGAAAGCCGGGCGTGTCTACTCCTACTTCTCGGTGCGAATATTATGTATATAACATAATATAACCTAACCTAATGCAACCTGGTCGCTCGGTGCGAATATTTTCTAAATTCCCAGTCGTGTCGGTTCCGACCGCTCGGCGCGAACAATTTCCAAGTTCCCGGTCGTGCCGGTCCGTACTTCTCGGTGCGAACATTATATATGTAGAACGTAATATAACCTAACCTAACCCAACCTAACCTCTCGGTGGTATTATTTTACAGAAAGCCGGGCGTGTCTACTCCTACTTCTCGGTGCGAATATTATGTATATAACATAATATAACCTAACCTAATGCAACCTGGTCGCTCGGTGCGAATATTTTCTAAATTCCCAGTCGTCTCGGTTCCGACCGCTCGGCGCGAATATTTTCAAAGTCCCCGGTCGTGTCGGTCCCGACCGCTCGGCGCGAACCATTTCCAAGTTCCCGGTCGTGCCGGTCCGTACTTCTCGGTGCGAACATTATATATGTAGAACGTAATATAACCTAACCTAACCCAACCTAACCTCTCGGTGGTATTATTTTACAGAAAGTCGGGCGTGTCTACTCCTACTTCTCGGTGCGAATATTATGTATATAACATAATATAACCTAACCTAATGCAACCTGGTCGCTCGGTGCGAATATTTTCTAAATTCCCAGTCGTGTCGGTTCCGACCGCTCGGCGCGAATATTTTCTAAGTCCCCGGTCGTGTCGGTCCCGACCTCACAGCGGGAATATTTTCTAAATTCCCAGTCGTCTCGGTTCCGACCGCTCGGCGCGAATATTTTCAAAGTCCCCGGTCGTGTCGGTCCCGACCGCTCGGCGCGAACCATTTCCAAGTTCCCGGTCGTGCCGGTCCGTACTTCTCGGTGCGAACATTATATATGTAGAACGTAATATAACCTAACCTAACCCAACCTAACCTCTCGGCGGTATTATTTTACAGAAAGCCGGGCGTGTCTACTCCTACTTCTCGGTGCGAATATTATGTATATAACATAATATAACCTAACCTAATGCAACCTGGTCGCTCGGTGCAAATATTTTCTAAATTCCCAGTCGTGTCGGTTCCGACCGCTCGGCGCGAATATTTTCTAAGTCTCCGGTCGTGTCGGTCCCGACCTCACAGCGGGAATATTTTCAAAGTCCCCGGTCGTGTCGGTCCCGACTGCTCGGCGCGAATATTTTCAAAGTCCCCGGTCGTGTCGGTCCCGACCGCTCGGCGCGAACAATTTCCAAGTTCCCGGTCGTGCCGGTCCGTACTTCTCGGTGCGAACATTATATATGTAGAACGTAATATAACCTAACCTAACCCAACCTAACCTCTCGGTGGTATTATTTTACAGAAAGCCGGGCGTGTCTACTCCTACTTCTCGGTGCGAATATTATGTATATAACATAATATAACCTAACCTAATGCATCCTGGTCGCTCGGTGCGAATATTTTCTAAATTCCCAGTCGTGTCGGTTCCGACCGCTCGGCGCGAATATTTTCTAAGTCCCCGGTCGTGTCGGTCCCGACCTCACAGCGGGAATATTTTCAAAGTCGACGGTCGTGTCGGTCCCGACCGCTCGGCGCGAACAATTTCCAAGTTCCCGGTCGTGCCGGTCCGTACTTCTCGGTGCGAACATTATATATGTAGAACGTAATATAACCTAACCTAACCCAACCTAACCTCTCGGTGGTATTATTTTACAGAAAGCCGGGCGTGTCTACTCCTACTTCTCGGTGCGAATATTATGTATATAACATAATATAACCTAACCTAATGCAACCTGGTCGCTCGGTGCGAATATTTTCTAAATTCCCAGTCGTGTCGGTTCCGACCGCTCGGCGCGAATATTCTCTAAGTCCCCGGTCGTGTCGGTCCCGACCGCTCGGCGCGAATATTTTCAAAGTCCCCGGTCGTGTCGGTCCCGACCGCTCGGCGCGAATATTTTCAAAGTCCCCGGTCGTGTCGGTCCCGACCTCACAGCGGGAATATTTTCAAAGTCCCCGGTCGTGTCGGTCCCGACCGCTCGGCGCGAATATTTTCAAAGTCCCCGGTCGTGTCGGTCCCGACCGCTCGGCGCGAACAATTTCCAAGTTCCCGGTCGTGCCGGTCCGTACTTCTCGGTGCGAACATTATATATGTAGAACGTAATATAACCTAACCTAACCCAACCTAACCTCTCGGTGGTATTATTTTACAGAAAGCCGGGCGTGTCTACTCCTACTTCTCGGTGCGAATATTATGTATATAACATAATATAACCTAACCTAATGCAACCTGGTCGCTCGGTGCGAATATTTTCTAAATTCCCAGTCGTGTCGGTTCCGACCGCTCGGCGCGAATATTTTCTAAGTCCCCGGTCGTGTCGGTCCCGACCTCACAGCGGGAATATTTTCAAAGTCCCCGGTCGTGTCGGTCCCGACCGCTCGGCGCGAATATTTTCAAAGTCGACGGTCGTGTCGGTCCCGACCGCTCGGCGCGAACAATTTCCAAGTTCCCGGTCGTGCCGGTCCGTACTTCTCGGTGCGAACATTATATATGTAGAACGTAATATAACCTAACCTAACCCAACCTAACCTCTCGGTGGTATTATTTTACAGAAAGCCGGGCGTGTCTACTCCTACTTCTCGGTGCGAATATTATGTATATAACATAATATAACCTAACCTAATGCAACCTGGTCGCTCGGTGCGAATATTTTCTAAATTCCCAGTCGTGTCGGTTCCGACCGCTCGGCGCGAATATTTTCTAAGTCCCCGGTCGTGCCGGTCCCGACCTCACAGCGGGAATATTTTCAAAGTCCCCGGTCGTGTCGGTCCCGACCGCTCGGCGCGAATATTTTCAAAGTCCCCGGTCGTGTCGGTCCCGACCGCTCGGCGCGAACAATTTCCAAGTTCCCGGTCGTGCCGGTCCGTACTTCTCGGTGCGAACATTATATATGTAGAACGTAATATAACCTAACCTAACCCAACCTAACCTCTCGGTGGTATTATTTTACAGAAAGCCGGGCGTGTCTACTCCTACTTCTCGGTGCGAATATTATGTATATAACATAATATAACCTAACCTAATGCAACCTGGTCGCTCGGTGCGAATATTTTCTAAATTCCCAGTCGTGTCGGTTCCGACCGCTCGGCGCGAATATTTTCTAAGTCCCCGGTCGTGTCGGTCCCGACCTCACAGCGGGAATATTTTCAAAGTCCCCGGTCGTGTCGGTCCCGACCGCTCGGCGCGAATATTTTCAAAGTCGACGGTCGTGTCGGTCCCGACCGCTCGGCGCGAACAATTTCCAAGTTCCCGGTCGTGCCGGTCCGTACTTCTCGGTGCGAACATTATATATGTAGAACGTAATATAACCTAACCTAACCCAACCTAACCTCTCGGTGGTATTATTTTACAGAAAGCCGGGCGTGTCTACTCCTACTTCTCGGTGCGAATATTATGTATATAACATAATATAACCTAACCTAATGCAACCTGGTCGCTCGGTGCGAATATTTTCTAAATTCCCAGTCGTGTCGGTTCCGACCGCTCGGCGCGAACAATTTCCAAGTTCCCGGTCGTGCCGGTCCGTACTTCTCGGTGCGAACATTATATATGTAGAACGTAATATAACCTAACCTAACCCAACCTAACCTCTCGGTGGTATTATTTTACAGAAAGCCGGGCGTGTCTACTCCTACTTCTCGGTGCGAATATTATGTATATAACATAATATAACCTAACCTAATGCAACCTGGTCGCTCGGTGCGAATATTTTCTAAATTCCCAGTCGTGTCGGTTCCGACCGCTCGGCGCGAACAATTTCCAAGTTCCCGGTCGTGCCGGTCCGTACTTCTCGGTGCGAACATTATATATGTAGAACGTAATATAACCTAACCTAACCCAACCTAACCTCTCGGTGGTATTATTTTACAGAAAGCCGGGCGTGTCTACTCCTACTTCTCGGTGCGAATATTATGTATATAACATAATATAACCTAACCTAATGCAACCTGGTCGCTCGGTGCGAATATTTTCTAAATTCCCAGTCGTCTCGGTTCCGACCGCTCGGCGCGAATATTTTCAAAGTCCCCGGTCGTGTCGGTCCCGACCGCTCGGCGCGAACCATTTCCAAGTTCCCGGTCGTGCCGGTCCGTACTTCTCGGTGCGAACATTATATATGTAGAACGTAATATAACCTAACCTAACCCAACCTAACCTCTCGGTGGTATTATTTTACAGAAAGTCGGGCGTGTCTACTCCTACTTCTCGGTGCGAATATTATGTATATAACATAATATAACCTAACCTAATGCAACCTGGTCGCTCGGTGCGAATATTTTCTAAATTCCCAGTCGTGTCGGTTCCGACCGCTCGGCGCGAACAATTTCCAAGTTCCCGGTCGTGCCGGTCCGTACTTCTCGGTGCGAACATTATATATGTAGAACGTAATATAACCTAACCTAACCCAACCTAACCTCTCGGTGGTATTATTTTACAGAAAGCCGGGCGTGTCTACTCCTACTTCTCGGTGCGAATATTATGTATATAACATAATATAACCTAACCTAATGCAACCTGGTCGCTCGGTGCGAATATTTTCTAAATTCCCAGTCGTGTCGGTTCCGACCGCTCGGCGCGAACAATTTCCAAGTTCCCGGTCGTGCCGGTCCGTACTTCTCGGTGCGAACATTATATATGTAGAACGTAATATAACCTAACCTAACCCAACCTAACCTCTCGGTGGTATTATTTTACAGAAAGCCGGGCGTGTCTACTCCTACTTCTCGGTGCGAATATTATGTATATAACATAATATAACCTAACCTAATGCAACCTGGTCGCTCGGTGCGAATATTTTCTAAATTCCCAGTCGTGTCGGTTCCGACCGCTCGGCGCGAACAATTTCCAAGTTCCCGGTCGTGCCGGTCCGTACTTCTCGGTGCGAACATTATATATGTAGAACGTAATATAACCTAACCTAACCCAACCTAACCTCTCGGTGGTATTATTTTACAGAAAGCCGGGCGTGTCTACTCCTACTTCTCGGTGCGAATATTATGTATATAACATAATATAACCTAGCCTAATGCAACCTGATCGCTCGGTGCAAATATTTTCTAAATTCCCAGTCGTGTCGGTTCCGACCGCTCGGCGCGAATATTTTCTAAGTCTCCGGTCGTGTCGGTCCCGACCTCACAGCGGGAATATTTTCAAAGTCCCCGGTCGTGTCGGTCCCGACCGCTCGGCGCGAATATTTTCAAAGTCCCCGGTCGTGTCGGTCCCGACCGCTCGGCGCGAACAATTTCCAAGTTCCCGGTCGTGCCGGTCCGTACTTCTCGGTGCGAACATTATATATGTAGAACGTAATATAACCTAACCTAACCCAACCTAACCTCTCGGTGGTATTATTTTACAGAAAGCCGGGCGTGTCTACTCCTACTTCTCGGTGCGAATATTATGTATATAACATAATATAACCTAACCTAATGCAACCTGGTCGCTCGGTGCGAATATTTTCTAAATTCCCAGTCGTGTCGGTTCCGACCGCTCGGCGCGAACAATTTCCAAGTTCCCGGTCGTGCCGGTCCGTACTTCTCGGTGCGAACATTATATATGTAGAACGTAATATAACCTAACCTAACCCAACCTAACCTCTCGGTGGTATTATTTTACAGAAAGCCGGGCGTGTCTACTCCTACTTCTCGGTGCGAATATTATGTATATAACATAATATAACCTAACCTAATGCAACCTGGTCGCTCGGTGCGAATATTTTCTAAATTCCCAGTCGTGTCGGTTCCGACCGCTCGGCGCGAACAATTTCCAAGTTCCCGGTCGTGCCGGTCCGTACTTCTCGGTGCGAACATTATATATGTAGAACGTAATATAACCTAACCTAACCCAACCTAACCTCTCGGTGGTATTATTTTACAGAAAGCCGGGCGTGTCTACTCCTACTTCTCGGTGCGAATATTATGTATATAACATAATATAACCTAACCTAATGCAACCTGGTCGCTCGGTGCGAATATTTTCTAAATTCCCAGTCGTGTCGGTTCCGACCGCTCGGCGCGAACAATTTCCAAGTTCCCGGTCGTGCCGGTCCGTACTTCTCGGTGCGAACATTATATATGTAGAACGTAATATAACCTAACCTAACCCAACCTAACCTCTCGGTGGTATTATTTTACAGAAAGCCGGGCGTGTCTACTCCTACTTCTCGGTGCGAATATTATGTATATAACATAATATAACCTAACCTAATGCAACCTGGTCGCTCGGTGCGAATATTTTCTAAATTCCCAGTCGTGTCGGTTCCGACCGCTCGGCGCGAACAATTTCCAAGTTCCCGGTCGTGCCGGTCCGTACTTCTCGGTGCGAACATTATATATGTAGAACGTAATATAACCTAACCTAACCCAACCTAACCTCTCGGTGGTATTATTTTACAGAAAGCCGGGCGTGTCTACTCCTACTTCTCGGTGCGAATATTATGTATATAACATAATATAACCTAACCTAATGCAACCTGGTCGCTCGGTGCGAATATTTTCTAAATTCCCAGTCGTGTCGGTTCCGACCGCTCGGCGCGAATATTTTCAAAGTCCCCGGTCGTGTCGGTCCCGACCGCTCGGCGCGAACAATTTCCAAGTTCCCGGTCGTGCCGGTCCGTACTTCTCGGTGCGAACATTATATATGTAGAACGTAATATAACCTAACCTAACCCAACCTAACCTCTCGGTGGTATTATTTTACAGAAAGTCGGTCGTGTCTACTCCTACTTCTCGGTGCGAATATTATGTATATAACATAATAAAACCTAACCTAATGCAACCTGGTCGCTCGGTGCGAATATTTTCTAAATTCCCAGTCGTGTCGGTTCCGACCGCTCGGCGCGGATATTTTCTAAGTCCCCGGTCGTGTCGGTCCCGACCTCACAGCGGGAATATTTTCAAAGTCCCCGGTCGTGTCGGTCCCGACCGCTCGGCGCGAATATTTTCAAAGTCCCCGGTCGTGTCGGTCCCGACCGCTCGGCGCGAACAATTTCCAAGTTCCCGGTCGTGCCGGTCCGTACTTCTCGGTGCGAACATTATATATGTAGAACGTAATATAACCTAACCTAACCCAACCTAACCTCTCGGTGGTATTATTTTACAGAAAGCCGGGCGTGTCTACTCCTACTTCTCGGTGCGAATATTATGTATATAACATAATATAACCTAACCTAATGCAACCTGGTCGCTCGGTGCGAATATTTTCTAAATTCCCAGTCGTGTCGGTTCCGACCGCTCGGCGCGAATATTTTCAAAGTCCCCGGTCGTGTCGGTCCCGACCGCTCGGCGCGAACAATTTCCAAGTTCCCGGTCGTGCCGGTCCGTACTTCTCGGTGCGAACATTATATATGTAGAACGTAATATAACCTAACCTAACCCAACCTAACCTCTCGGTGGTATTATTTTACAGAAAGCCGGGCGTGTCTACTCCTACTTCTCGGTGCGAATATTATGTATATAACATAATATAACCTAACCTAATGCAACCTGGTCGCTCGGTGCGAATATTTTCTAAATTCCCAGTCGTGTCGGTTCCGACCGCTCGGCGCGAACAATTTCCAAGTTCCCGGTCGTGCCGGTCCGTACTTCTCGGTGCGAACATTATATATGTAGAACGTAATATAACCTAACCTAACCCAACCTAACCTCTCGGTGGTATTATTTTACAGAAAGCCGGGCGTGTCTACTCCTACTTCTCGGTGCGAATATTATGTATATAACATAATATAACCTAACCTAATGCAACCTGGTCGCTCGGTGCGAATATTTTCTAAATTCCCAGTCGTGTCGGTTCCGACCGCTCGGCGCGAATATTTTCAAAGTCCCCGGTCGTGTCGGTCCCGACCGCTCGGCGCGAACCATTTCCAAGTTCCCGGTCGTGCCGGTCCGTACTTCTCGGTGCGAACATTATATATGTAGAACGTAATATAACCTAACCTAACCCAACCTAACCTCTCGGTGGTATTATTTTACAGAAAGTCGGGCGTGTCTACTCCTACTTCTCGGTGCGAATATTATGTATATAACATAATATAACCTAACCTAATGCAACCTGGTCGCTCGGTGCGAATATTTTCTAAATTCCCAGTCGTGTCGGTTCCGACCGCTCGGCGCGAATATTTTCTAAGTCCCCGGTCGTGTCGGTCCCGACCTCACAGCGGGAATATTTTCAAAGTCCCCGGTCGTGTCGGTCCCGACCGCTCGGCGCGAATATTTTCAAAGTCCCCGGTCGTGTCGGTCCCGACCGCTCGGCGCGAACAATTTCCAAGTTCCCGGTCGTGCCGGTCCGTACTTCACGGTGCGAACATTATATATGTAGAACGTAATATAACCTAACCTAACCCAACCTAACCTCTCGGTGGTATTATTTTACAGAAAGCCGGGCGTGTCTACTCCTACTTCTCAGTGCGAATATTATGTATATAACATAATATAACCTAACCTAATGCAACCTGGTCGCTCGGTGCGAATATTTTCTAAATTCCCGGTCGTGTCGGTTCCGACCGCTCGGCGCGAATATTTTCTAAGTCCCCGGTCGTGTCGGTCCCGACCTCACAGCGGGAATATTTTCAAAGTCCCCGGTCGTGTCGGTCCCGACCGCTCGGCGCGAATATTTTCAAAGTCCCCGGTCGTGTCGGTCCCGACCGCTCGGCGCGAACAATTTCCAAGTTCCCGGTCGTGCCGGTCCGTACTTCTCGGTGCGAACATTATATATGTAGAACGTAATATAACCTAACCTAACCCAACCTAACCTCTCGGTGGTATTATTTTACAGAAAGCCGGGCGTGTCTACTCCTACTTCTCGGTGCGAATATTATGTATATAACATAATATAACCTAACCTAATGCAACCTGGTCGCTCGGTGCGAATATTTTCTAAATTCCCAGTCGTGTCGGTTCCGACCGCTCGGCGCGAACAATTTCCAAGTTCCCGGTCGTGCCGGTCCGTACTTCTCGGTGCGAACATTATATATGTAGAACGTAATATAACCTAACCTAACCCAACCTAACCTCTCGGTGGTATTATTTTACAGAAAGCCGGGCGTGTCTACTCCTACTTCTCGGTGCGAATATTATGTATATAACATAATATAACCTAACCTAATGCAACCTGGTCGCTCGGTGCGAATATTTTCTAAATTCCCAGTCGTGTCGGTTCCGACCGCTCGGCGCGAACAATTTCCAAGTTCCCGGTCGTGCCGGTCCGTACTTCTCGGTGCGAACATTATATATGTAGAACGTAATATAACCTAACCTAACCCAACCTAACCTCTCGGTGGTATTATTTTACAGAAAGCCGGGCGTGTCTACTCCTACTTCTCGGTGCGAATATTATGTATATAACATAATATAACCTAACCTAATGCAACCTGGTCGCTCGGTGCGAATATTTTCTAAATTCCCAGTCGTGTCGGTTCCGACCGCTCGGCGCGAACAATTTCCAAGTTCCCGGTCGTGCCGGTCCGTACTTCTCGGTGCGAACATTATATATGTAGAACGTAATATAACCTAACCTAACCCAACCTAACCTCTCGGTGGTATTATTTTACAGAAAGCCGGGCGTGTCTACTCCTACTTCTCGGTGCGAATATTATGTATATAACATAATATAACCTAACCTAATGCAACCTGGTCGCTCGGTGCGAATATTTTCTAAATTCCCAGTCGTGTCGGTTCCGACCGCTCGGCGCGAATATTTTCAAAGTCCCCGGTCGTGTCGGTCCCGACCGCTCGGCGCGAACAATTTCCAAGTTCCCGGTCGTGCCGGTCCGTACTTCTCGGTGCGAACATTATATATGTAGAACGTAATATAACCTAACCTAACCCAACCTAACCTCTCGGTGGTATTATTTTACAGAAAGTCGGTCGTGTCTACTCCTACTTCTCGGTGCGAATATTATGTATATAACATAATAAAACCTAACCTAATGCAACCTGGTCGCTCGGTGCGAATATTTTCTAAATTCCCAGTCGTGTCGGTTCCGACCGCTCGGCGCGAATATTTTCTAAGTCCCCGGTCGTGTCGGTCCCGACCTCACAGCGGGAATATTTTCAAAGTCCCCGGTCGTGTCGGTCCCGACCGCTCGGCGCGAATATTTTCAAAGTCCCCGGTCGTGTCGGTCCCGACCGCTCGGCGCGAACAATTTCCAAGTTCTCGGTCGTGCCGGTCCGTACTTCTCGGTGCGAACATTATATATGTAGAACGTAATATAACCTAACCTAACCCAACCTAACCTCTCGGTGGTATTATTTTACAGAAAGCCGGGCGTGTCTACTCCTACTTCTCGGTGCGAATATTATGTATATAACATAATATAACCTAACCTAATGCAACCTGGTCGCTCGGTGCGAATATTTTCTAAATTCCCAGTCGTGTCGGTTCCGACCGCTCGGCGCGAATATTTTCTAAGTCCCCGGTCGTGTCGGTCCCGACCTCACAGCGGGAATATTTTCAAAGTCCCCGGTCGTGTCGGTCCCGACCGCTCGGCGCGAATATTTTCAAAGTCGACGGTCGTGTCGGTCCCGACCGCTCGGCGCGAACAATTTCCAAGTTCCCAGTCGTGCCGGTCCGTACTTCTCGGTGCGAACATTATATATGTAGAACGTAATATAACCTAACCTAACCCAACCTAACCTCTCGGTGGTATTATTTTACAGAAAGCCGGGCGTGTCTACTCCTACTTCTCGGTGCGAATATTATGTATATAACATAATATAACCTAACCTAATGCAACCTGGTCGCTCGGTGCGAATATTTTCTAAATTCCCAGTCGTGTCAGTTCCGACCACTCGGCGCGAATATTTTCTAAGTCCCCGGTCGTGTCGGTCCCGACCGCTCGGCGCGAATATTTTCTAAGTCCCCGGTCGTGTCGGTCCCGACCTCACAGCGGGAATATTTTCAAAGTCGACGGTCGTGTCGGTCCCGACCGCTCGGCGCGAACAATTTCCAAGTTCCCGGTCGTGCCGGTCCGTACTTCTCGGTGCGAACATTATATATGTAGAACGTAATATAACCTAACCTAACCCAACCTAACCTCTCGGTGGTATTATTTTACAGAAAGCCGGGCGTGTCTACTCCTACTTCTCGGTGCGAATATTATGTATATAACATAATATAACCTAACCTCTTGCAACCTGGTCGCTCGGTGCGAATATTTTCTAAATTCCCAGTCGTGTCGGTTCCGACCGCTCGGCGCGAATATTTTCTAAGTCTCCGGTCGTGTCGGTCCCGACCTCACAGCGGGAATATTTTCAAAGTCCCCGGTCGTGTCGGTCCCGACCGCTCGGCGCGAATATTTTCAAAGTCCCCGGTCGTGTCGGTCCCGACCGCTCGGCGCGAACAATTTCCAAGTTCCCGGTCGTGCCGGTCCGTACTTCTCGGTGCGAACATTATATATGTAGAACGTAATATAACCTAACCTAACCCAACCTAACCTCTCGGTGGTATTATTTTACAGAAAGCCGGGCGTGTCTACTCCTACTTCTCGGTGCGAATATTATGTATATAACATAATATAACCTAACCTAATGCAACCTGGTCGCTCGGTGCGAATATTTTCTAAATTCCCAGTCGTGTCGGTTCCGACCGCTCGGCGCGAACAATTTCCAAGTTCCCGGTCGTGCCGGTCCGTACTTCTCGGTGCGAACATTATATATGTAGAACGTAATATAACCTAACCTAACCCAACCTAACCTCTCGGTGGTATTATTTTACAGAAAGCCGGGCGTGTCTACTCCTACTTCTCGGTGCGAATATTATGTATATAACATAATATAACCTAACCTAATGCAACCTGGTCGCTCGGTGCGAATATTTTCTAAATTCCCAGTCGTGTCGGTTCCGACCGCTCGGCGCGAACAATTTCCAAGTTCCCGGTCGTGCCGGTCCGTACTTCTCGGTGCGAACATTATATATGTAGAACGTAATATAACCTAACCTAACCCAACCTAACCTCTCGGTGGTATTATTTTACAGAAAGCCGGGCGTGTCTACTCCTACTTCTCGGTGCGAATATTATGTATATAACATAATATAACCTAACCTAATGCAACCTGGTCGCTCGGTGCGAATATTTTCTAAATTCCCAGTCGTCTCGGTTCCGACCGCTCGGCGCGAATATTTTCAAAGTCCCCGGTCGTGTCGGTCCCGACCGCTCGGCGCGAACCATTTCCAAGTTCCCGGTCGTGCCGGTCCGTACTTCTCGGTGCGAACATTATATATGTAGAACGTAATATAACCTAACCTAACCCAACCTAACCTCTCGGTGGTATTATTTTACAGAAAGTCGGGCGTGTCTACTCCTACTTCTCAGTGCGAATATTATGTATATAACATAATATAACCTAACCTAATGCAACCTGGTCGCTCGGTGCGAATATTTTCTAAATTCCCAGTCGTGTCGGTTCCGACCGCTCGGCGCGAATATTTTCTAAGTCCCCGGTCGTGTCGGTCCCGACCGCTCGGCGCGAATATTTTCAAAGTCCCCGGTCGTGTCGGTCCCGACCGCTCGGCGCGAACAATTTCCAAGTTCCCGGTCGTGCCGGTCCGTACTTCTCGGTGCGAACATTATATATGTAGAACGTAATATAACCTAACCTAACCCAACCTAACCTCTCGGTGGTATTATTTTACAGAAAGCCGGGCGTGTCTACTCCTACTTCTCGGTGCGAATATTATGTATATAACATAATATAACCTAACCTAATGCAACCTGGTCGCTCGGTGCGAATATTTTCTAAATTCCCAGTCGTGTCGGTTCCGACCGCTCGGCGCGAATATTTTCAAAGTCCCCGGTCGTGTCGGTCCCGACCGCTCGGCGCGAACAATTTCCAAGTTCCCGGTCGTGCCGGTCCGTACTTCTCGGTGCGAACATTATATATGTAGAACGTAATATAACCTAACCTAACCCAACCTAACCTCTCGGTGGTATTATTTTACAGAAAGCCGGGCGTGTCTACTCCTACTTCTCGGTGCGAATATTATGTATATAACATAATATAACCTAACCTAATGCAACCTGGTCGCTCGGTGCGAATATTTTCTAAATTCCCAGTCGTGTCGGTTCCGACCGCTCGGCGCGAACAATTTCCAAGTTCCCGGTCGTGCCGGTCCGTACTTCTCGGTGCGAACATTATATATGTAGAACGTAATATAACCTAACCTAACCCAACCTAACCTCTCGGTGGTATTATTTTACAGAAAGCCGGGCGTGTCTACTCCTACTTCTCGGTGCGAATATTATGTATATAACATAATATAACCTAACCTAATGCAACCTGGTCGCTCGGTGCGAATATTTTCTAAATTCCCAGTCGTGTCGGTTCCGACCGCTCGGCGCGAATATTTTCAAAGTCCCCGGTCGTGTCGGTCCCGACCGCTCGGCGCGAACCATTTCCAAGTTCCCGGTCGTGCCGGTCCGTACTTCTCGGTGCGAACATTATATATGTAGAACGTAATATAACCTAACCTAACCCAACCTAACCTCTCGGTGGTATTATTTTACAGAAAGTCGGGCGTGTCTACTCCTACTTCTCGGTGCGAATATTATGTATATAACATAATATAACCTAACCTAATGCAACCTGGTCGCTCGGTGCGAATATTTTCTAAATTCCCAGTCGTGTCGGTTCCGACCGCTCGGCGCGAATATTTTCTAAGTCCCCGGTCGTGTCGGTCCCGACCTCACAGCGGGAATATTTTCAAAGTCCCCGGTCGTGTCGGTCCCGACCGCTCGGCGCGAATATTTTCAAAGTCCCCGGTCGTGTCGGTCCCGACCGCTCGGCGCGAACAATTTCCAAGTTCCCGGTCGTGCCGGTCCGTACTTCACGGTGCGAACATTATATATGTAGAACGTAATATAACCTAACCTAACCCAACCTAACCTCTCGGTGGTATTATTTTACAGAAAGCCGGGCGTGTCTACTCCTACTTCTCAGTGCGAATATTATGTATATAACATAATATAACCTAACCTAATGCAACCTGGTCGCTCGGTGCGAATATTTTCTAAATTCCCGGTCGTGTCGGTTCCGACCGCTCGGCGCGAATATTTTCTAAGTCCCCGGTCGTGTCGGTCCCGACCTCACAGCGGGAATATTTTCAAAGTCCCCGGTCGTGTCGGTCCCGACCGCTCGGCGCGAATATTTTCAAAGTCCCCGGTCGTGTCGGTCCCGACCGCTCGGCGCGAACAATTTCCAAGTTCCCGGTCGTGCCGGTCCGTACTTCTCGGTGCGAACATTATATATGTAGAACGTAATATAACCTAACCTAACCCAACCTAACCTCTCGGTGGTATTATTTTACAGAAAGCCGGGCGTGTCTACTCCTACTTCTCGGTGCGAATATTATGTATATAACATAATATAACCTAACCTAATGCAACCTGGTCGCTCGGTGCGAATATTTTCTAAATTCCCAGTCGTGTCGGTTCCGACCGCTCGGCGCGAACAATTTCCAAGTTCCCGGTCGTGCCGGTCCGTACTTCTCGGTGCGAACATTATATATGTAGAACGTAATATAACCTAACCTAACCCAACCTAACCTCTCGGTGGTATTATTTTACAGAAAGCCGGGCGTGTCTACTCCTACTTCTCGGTGCGAATATTATGTATATAACATAATATAACCTAACCTAATGCAACCTGGTCGCTCGGTGCGAATATTTTCTAAATTCCCAGTCGTGTCGGTTCCGACCGCTCGGCGCGAACAATTTCCAAGTTCCCGGTCGTGCCGGTCCGTACTTCTCGGTGCGAACATTATATATGTAGAACGTAATATAACCTAACCTAACCCAACCTAACCTCTCGGTGGTATTATTTTACAGAAAGCCGGGCGTGTCTACTCCTACTTCTCGGTGCGAATATTATGTATATAACATAATATAACCTAACCTAATGCAACCTGGTCGCTCGGTGCGAATATTTTCTAAATTCCCAGTCGTGTCGGTTCCGACCGCTCGGCGCGAACAATTTCCAAGTTCCCGGTCGTGCCGGTCCGTACTTCTCGGTGCGAACATTATATATGTAGAACGTAATATAACCTAACCTAACCCAACCTAACCTCTCGGTGGTATTATTTTACAGAAAGCCGGGCGTGTCTACTCCTACTTCTCGGTGCGAATATTATGTATATAACATAATATAACCTAACCTAATGCAACCTGGTCGCTCGGTGCGAATATTTTCTAAATTCCCAGTCGTGTCGGTTCCGACCGCTCGGCGCGAATATTTTCAAAGTCCCCGGTCGTGTCGGTCCCGACCGCTCGGCGCGAACAATTTCCAAGTTCCCGGTCGTGCCGGTCCGTACTTCTCGGTGCGAACATTATATATGTAGAACGTAATATAACCTAACCTAACCCAACCTAACCTCTCGGTGGTATTATTTTACAGAAAGTCGGTCGTGTCTACTCCTACTTCTCGGTGCGAATATTATGTATATAACATAATAAAACCTAACCTAATGCAACCTGGTCGCTCGGTGCGAATATTTTCTAAATTCCCAGTCGTGTCGGTTCCGACCGCTCGGCGCGGATATTTTCTAAGTCCCCGCTCGTGTCGGTCCCGACCTCACAGCGGGAATATTTTCAAAGTCCCCGGTCGTGTCGGTCCCGACCGCTCGGCGCGAATATTTTCAAAGTCCCCGGTCGTGTCGGTCCCGACCGCTCGGCGCGAACAATTTCCAAGTTCTCGGTCGTGCCGGTCCGTACTTCTCGGTGCGAACATTATATATGTAGAACGTAATATAACCTAACCTAACCCAACCTAACCTCTCGGTGGTATTATTTTACAGAAAGCCGGGCGTGTCTACTCCTACTTCTCGGTGCGAATATTATGTATATAACATAATATAACCTAACCTAATGCAACCTGGTCGCTCGGTGCGAATATTTTCTAAATTCCCAGTCGTGTCGGTTCCCACCGCTCGGCGCGAATATTTTCTAAGTCCCCGGTCGTGTCGGTCCCGACCTCACAGCGGGAATATTTTCAAAGTCCCCGGTCGTGTCGGTCCCGACCGCTCGGCGCGAATATTTTCAAAGTCGACGGTCGTGTCGGTCCCGACCGCTCGGCGCGAACAATTTCCAAGTTCCCAGTCGTGCCGGTCCGTACTTCTCGGTGCGAACATTATATATGTAGAACGTAATATAACCTAACCTAACCCAACCTAACCTCTCGGTGGTATTATTTTACAGAAAGCCGGGCGTGTCTACTCCTACTTCTCGGTGCGAATATTATGTATATAACATAATATAACCTAACCTAATGCAACCTGGTCGCTCGGTGCGAATATTTTCTAAATTCCCAGTCGTGTCAGTTCCGACCACTCGGCGCGAATATTTTCTAAGTCCCCGGTCGTGTCGGTCCCGACCGCTCGGCGCGAATATTTTCTAAGTCCCCGGTCGTGTCGGTCCCGACCTCACAGCGGGAATATTTTCAAAGTCGACGGTCGTGTCGGTCCCGACCGCTCGGCGCGAACAATTTCCAAGTTCCCGGTCGTGCCGGTCCGTACTTCTCGGTGCGAACATTATATATGTAGAACGTAATATAACCTAACCTAACCCAACCTAACCTCTCGGTGGTATTATTTTACAGAAAGCCGGGCGTGTCTACTCCTACTTCTCGGTGCGAATATTATGTATATAACATAATATAACCTAACCTCTTGCAACCTGGTCGCTCGGTGCGAATATTTTCTAAATTCCCAGTCGTGTCGGTTCCGACCGCTCGGCGCGAATATTTTCAAAGTCCCCGGTCGTGTCGGTCCCGACCGCTCGGCGCGAACAATTTCCAAGTTCCCGGTCGTGCCGGTCCGTACTTCTCGGTGCGAACATTATATATGTAGAACGTAATATAACCTAACCTAACCCAACCTAACCTCTCGGTGGTATTATTTTACAGAAAGTCGGTCGTGTCTACTCCTACTTCTCGGTGCGAATATTATGTATATAACATAATAAAACCTAACCTAATGCAACCTGGTCGCTCGGTGCGAATATTTTCTAAATTCCCAGTCGTGTCGGTTCCGACCGCTCGGCGCGAATATTTTCTAAGTCCCCGGTCGTGTCGGTCCCGACCTCACAGCGGGAATATTTTCAAAGTCAGCGGTCGTGTCGGTCCCGACCGCTCGGCGCGAATATTTTCAAAGTCCCCGGTCCTGTCGGTCCCGACCGCTCGGCGCGAACAATTTCCAAGTTCCCGGTCGTGCCGGTCCGTACTTCTCGGTGCGAACATTATATATGTAGAACGTAATATAACCTAACCTAACCCAACCTAACCTCTCGGTGGTATTATTTTACAGAAAGCCGGGCGTGTCTACTCCTACTTCTCGGTGCGAATATTATGTATATAACATAATATAACCTAACCTAATGCAACCTGGTCGCTCGGTGCGAATATTTTCTAAATTCCCAGTCGTGTCGGTTCCGACCGCTCGGCGCGAATATTTTCTAAGTCCCCGGTCGTGTCGGTCCCGACCTCACAGCGGGAATATTTTCAAAGTCCCCGGTCGTGTCGGTCCCGACCGCTCGGCGCGAATATTTTCAAAGTCCCCGGTCGTGTCGGTCCCGACCGCTCGGCGCGAACAATTTCCAAGTTCCCGGTCGTGCCGGTCCGTACTTCTCGGTGCGAACATTATATATGTAGAACGTAATATAACCTAACCTAACCCAACCTAACCTCTCGGTGGTATTATTTTACAGAAAGCCGGGCGTGTCTACTCCTACTTCTCGGTGCGAATATTATGTATATAACATAATATAACCTAACCTAATGCAACCTGGTCGCTCGGTGCGAATATTTTCTAAATTCCCAGTCGTGTCGGTTCCGACCGCTCGGCGCGAATATTTTCTAAGTCCCCGGTCGTGTCGGTCCCGACCTCACAGCGGGAATATTTTCAAAGTCCCCGGTCGTGTCGGTCCCGACCGCTCGGCGCGAATATTTTCAAAGTCGACGGTCGTGTCGGTCCCGACCGCTCGGCGCGAACAATTTCCAAGTTCCCGGTCGTGCCGGTCCGTACTTCTCGGTGCGAACATTATATATGTAGAACGTAATATAACCTAACCTAACCCAACCTAACCTCTCGGTGGTATTATTTTACAGAAAGCCGGGCGTGTCTACTCCTACTTCTCGGTGCGAATATTATGTATATAACATAATATAACCTAACCTAATGCAACCTGGTCGCTCGGTGCGAATATTTTCTAAATTCCCAGTCGTGTCGGTTCCGACCGCTCGGCGCGATTATTTTCTAAGTCCCCGGTCGTCTCGGTCCCGACCTCACAGCGGGAATATTTTCAAAGTCCCCGGTCGTGTCGGTCCCGACCGCTCGGCGCGAATATTTTCTAAGTCTCCGGTCGTGTCGGTCCCGACCTCACAGCGGGAATATTTTCAAAGTCCCCGGTCGTGTCGGTCCCGACCGCTCGGCGCGAATATTTTCAAAGTCCCCGGTCGTGTCGATCCCGACCGCTCGGCGCGAACAATTTCCAAGTTCCCGGTCGTGCCGGTCCGTACTTCTCGGTGCGAACATTATATATGTAGAACGTAATATAACCTAACCTAACCCAACCTAACCTCTCGGTGGTATTATTTTACAGAAAGCCGGGCGTGTCTACTCCTACTTCTCGGTGCGAATATTATGTATATAACATAATATAACCTAACCTAATGCAACCTGGTCGCTCGGTGCGAATATTTTCTAAATTCCCAGTCGTGTCGGTTCCGACCGCTCGGCGCGAATATTTTCAAAGTCGACGGTCGTGTCGGTCCCGACCGCTCGGCGCGAACAATTTCCAAGTTCCCGGTCGTGCCGGTCCGTACTTCTCGGTGCGAACATTATATATGTAGAACGTAATATAACCTAACCTAACCCAACCTAACCTCTCGATGGTATTATTTTACAGAAAGCCGGGCGTGTCTACTCCTACTTCTCGGTGCGAATATTATGTATATAACATAATATAACCTAACCTAATGCAACCTGGTCGCTCGGTGCGAATATTTTCTAAATTCCCAGTCGTGTCGGTTCCGACCGCTCGGCGCGAATATTTTCTAAGTCCCCGGTCGTGTCGGTCCCGACCTCACAGCGGGAATATTTTCAAAGTCAGCGGTCGTGTCGGTCCCGACCGCTCGGCGCGAATATTTTCAAAGTCCCCGGTCCTGTCGGTCCCGACCGCTCGGCGCGAACAATTTCCAAGTTCCCGGTCGTGCCGGTCCGTACTTCTCGGTGCGAACATTATATATGTAGAACGTAATATAACCTAACCTAACCCAACCTAACCTCTCGGTGGTATTATTTTACAGAAAGCCGGGCGTGTCTACTCCTACTTCTCGGTGCGAATATTATGTATATAACATAATATAACCTAACCTAATGCAACCTGGTCGCTCGGTGCGAATATTTTCTAAATTCCCAGTCGTGTCGGTTCCGACCGCTCGGCGCGAATATTTTCTAAGTCCCCGGTCGTGTCGGTCCCGACCTCACAGCGGGAATATTTTCAAAGTCCCCGGTCGTGTCGGTCCCGACCGCTCGGCGCGAATATTTTCAAAGTCCCCGGTCGTGTCGGTCCCGACCGCTCGGCGCGAACAATTTCCAAGTTCCCGGTCGTGCCGGTCCGTACTTCTCGGTGCGAACATTATGTATGTAGAACGTAATATAACCTAACCTAACCCAACCTAACCTCTCGGTGGTATTATTTTACAGAAAGCCGGGCGTGTCTACTCCTACTTCTCGGTGCGAATATTATGTATATAACATAATATAACCTAACCAAATGCAACCTGGTCGCTCGGTGCGAATATTTTCTAAATTCCCAGTCGTGTCGGTTCCGACCGCTCGGCGCGAATATTTTCTAAGTCCCCGGTCGTGTCGGTCCCGACCTCACAGCGGGAATATTTTCAAAGTCCCCGGTCGTGTCGGTCCCGACCGCTCGGCGCGAATATTTTCAAAGTCGACGGTCGTGTCGGTCCCGACCGCTCGGCGCGAACAATTTCCAAGTTCCCAGTCGTGCCGGTCCGTACTTCTCGGTGCGAACATTATATATGTAGAACGTAATATAACCTAACCTAACCCAACCTAACCTCTCGGTGGTATTATTTTACAGAAAGCCGGGCGTGTCTACTCCTACTTCTCGGTGCGAATATTATGTATATAACATAATATAACCTAACCTAATGCAACCTGGTCGCTCGGTGCGAATATTTTCTAAATTCCCAGTCGTGTCAGTTCCGACCGCTCGGCGCGAATATTTTCTAAGTCCCCGGTCGTGTCGGTCCCGACCGCTCGGCGCGAATATTTTCAAAGTCCCCGGTCGTGTCGGTCCCGACCGCTCGGCGCGAATATTTTCCAAGTCCCCGGTCGTGTCGGTCCCGACCTCACAGCGGGAATATTTTCAAAGTCCCCGGTCGTGTCGGTCCCGACCGCTCGGCGCGAATATTTTCTAAGTCCCCGGTCGTGTCGGTCCCGACCTCACAGCGGGAATATTTTCAAAGTCCCCGGTCGTGTCGGTCCCGACCTCACAGCGGGAATATTTTCAAAGTCCCCGGTCGTGTCGGTCCCGACCGCTCGGCGCGAATATTTTCAAAGTCGACGGTCGTGTCGGTCCCGACCGCTCGGCGCGAACAATTTCCAAGTTCCCGGTCGTGCCGGTCCGTACTTCTCGGTGCGAACATTATATATGTAGAACGTAATATAACCTAACCTAACCCAACCTAACCTCTCGGTGGTATTATTTTACAGAAAGCCGGGCGTGTCTACTCCTACTTCTCGGTGCGAATATTATGTATATAACATAATATAACCTAACCTAATGCAACCTGGTCGCTCGGTGCGAATATTTTCTAAATTCCCAGTCGTGTCGGTTCCGACCGCTCGGCGCGATTATTTTCTAAGCCCCGGTCGTGTCGGTCCCGACCTCACAGCGGGAATATTTTCAAAGTCCCCGGTCGTGTCGGTCCCGACCGCTCGGCGCGAATATTTTCTAAGTCTCCGGTCGTGTCGGTCCCGACCTCACAGCGGGAATATTTTCAAAGTCCCCGGTCGTGTCGGTCCCGACCGCTCGGCGCGAATATTTTCAAAGTCCCCGGTCGTGTCGATCCCGACCGCTCGGCGCGAACAATTTCCAAGTTCCCGGTCGTGCCGGTCCGTACTTCTCGGTGCGAACATTATATATGTAGAACGTAATATAACCTAACCTAACCCAACCTAACCTCTCGGTGGTATTATTTTACAGAAAGCCGGGCGTGTCTACTCCTACTTCTCGGTGCGAATATTATGTATATAACATAATATAACCTAACCTAATGCAACCTGGTCGCTCGGTGCGAATATTTTCTAAATTCCCAGTCGTGTCGGTTCCGACCGCTCGGCGCGAATATTTTCAAAGTCGACGGTCGTGTCGGTCCCGACCGCTCGGCGCGAACAATTTCCAAGTTCCCGGTCGTGCCGGTCCGTACTTCTCGGTGCGAACATTATATATGTAGAACGTAATATAACCTAACCTAACCCAACCTAACCTCTCGATGGTATTATTTTACAGAAAGCCGGGCGTGTCTACTCCTACTTCTCGGTGCGAATATTATGTATATAACATAATATAACCTAACCTAATGCAACCTGGTCGCTCGGTGCGAATATTTTCTAAATTCCCAGTCGTGTCGGTTCCGACCGCTCGGCGCGAATATTTTCTAAGTCCCCGGTCGTGTCGGTCCCGACCGCTCGGCGCGAATATTTTCTAAGTCCCCGGTCGTGTCGGTCCCGACCTCACAGCGGGAATATTTTCAAAGTCGACGGTCGTGTCGGTCCCGACCGCTCGGCGCGAACAATTTCCAAGTTCCCGGTCGTGCCGGTCCGTACTTCTCGGTGCGAACATTATATATGTAGAACGTAATATAACCTAACCTAACCCAACCTAACCTCTCGGTGGTATTATTTTACAGAAAGCCGGGCGTGTCTACTCCTACTTCTCGGTGCGAATATTATGTATATAACATAATATAACCTAACCTCTTGCAACCTGGTCGCTCGGTGCGAATATTTTCTAAATTCCCAGTCGTGTCGGTTCCGACCGCTCGGCGCGAATATTTTCAAAGTCCCCGGTCGTGTCGGTCCCGACCGCTCGGCGCGAACAATTTCCAAGTTCCCGGTCGTGCCGGTCCGTACTTCTCGGTGCGAACATTATATATGTAGAACGTAATATAACCTAACCTAACCCAACCTAACCTCTCGGTGGTATTATTTTACAGAAAGTCGGTCGTGTCTACTCCTACTTCTCGGTGCGAATATTATGTATATAACATAATAAAACCTAACCTAATGCAACCTGGTCGCTCGGTGCGAATATTTTCTAAATTCCCAGTCGTGTCGGTTCCGACCGCTCGGCGCGAATATTTTCTAAGTCCCCGGTCGTGTCGGTCCCGACCTCACAGCGGGAATATTTTCAAAGTCAGCGGTCGTGTCGGTCCCGACCGCTCGGCGCGAATATTTTCAAAGTCCCCGGTCCTGTCGGTCCCGACCGCTCGGCGCGAACAATTTCCAAGTTCCCGGTCGTGCCGGTCCGTACTTCTCGGTGCGAACATTATATATGTAGAACGTAATATAACCTAACCTAACCCAACCTAACCTCTCGGTGGTATTATTTTACAGAAAGCCGGGCGTGTCTACTCCTACTTCTCGGTGCGAATATTATGTATATAACATAATATAACCTAACCTAATGCAACCTGGTCGCTCGGTGCGAATATTTTCTAAATTCCCAGTCGTGTCGGTTCCGACCGCTCGGCGCGAATATTTTCTAAGTCCCCGGTCGTGTCGGTCCCGACCTCACAGCGGGAATATTTTCAAAGTCCCCGGTCGTGTCGGTCCCGACCGCTCGGCGCGAATATTTTCAAAGTCCCCGGTCGTGTCGGTCCCGACCGCTCGGCGCGAACAATTTCCAAGTTCCCGGTCGTGCCGGTCCGTACTTCTCGGTGCGAACATTATATATGTAGAACGTAATATAACCTAACCTAACCCAACCTAACCTCTCGGTGGTATTATTTTACAGAAAGCCGGGCGTGTCTACTCCTACTTCTCGGTGCGAATATTATGTATATAACATAATATAACCTAACCTAATGCAACCTGGTCGCTCGGTGCGAATATTTTCTAAATTCCCAGTCGTGTCGGTTCCGACCGCTCGGCGCGAATATTTTCAAAGTCGACGGTCGTGTCGGTCCCGACCGCTCGGCGCGAACAATTTCCAAGTTCCCGGTCGTGCCGGTCCGTACTTCTCGGTGCGAACATTATATATGTAGAACGTAATATAACCTAACCTAACCCAACCTAACCTCTCGGTGGTATTATTTTACAGAAAGCCGGGCGTGTCTACTCCTACTTCTCGGTGCGAATATTATGTATATAACATAATATAACCTAACCTAATGCAACCTGGTCGCTCGGTGCGAATATTTTCTAAATTCCCAGTCGTGTCGGTTCCGACCGCTCGGCGCGATTATTTTCTAAGTCCCCGGTCGTCTCGGTCCCGACCTCACAGCGGGAATATTTTCAAAGTCCCCGGTCGTGTCGGTCCCGACCGCTCGGCGCGAATATTTTCTAAGTCTCCGGTCGTGTCGGTCCCGACCTCACAGCGGGAATATTTTCAAAGTCCCCGGTCGTGTCGGTCCCGACCGCTCGGCGCGAATATTTTCAAAGTCCCCGGTCGTGTCGATCCCGACCGCTCGGCGCGAACAATTTCCAAGTTCCCGGTCGTGCCGGTCCGTACTTCTCGGTGCGAACATTATATATGTAGAACGTAATATAACCTAACCTAACCCAACCTAACCTCTCGGTGGTATTATTTTACAGAAAGCCGGGCGTGTCTACTCCTACTTCTCGGTGCGAATATTATGTATATAACATAATATAACCTAACCTAATGCAACCTGGTCGCTCGGTGCGAATATTTTCTAAATTCCCAGTCGTGTCGGTTCCGACCGCTCGGCGCGAATATTTTCAAAGTCGACGGTCGTGTCGGTCCCGACCGCTCGGCGCGAACAATTTCCAAGTTCCCGGTCGTGCCGGTCCGTACTTCTCGGTGCGAACATTATATATGTAGAACGTAATATAACCTAACCTAACCCAACCTAACCTCTCGATGGTATTATTTTACAGAAAGCCGGGCGTGTCTACTCCTACTTCTCGGTGCGAATATTATGTATATAACATAATATAACCTAACCTAATGCAACCTGGTCGCTCGGTGCGAATATTTTCTAAATTCCCAGTCGTGTCGGTTCCGACCGCTCGGCGCGAATATTTTCTAAGTCCCCGGTCGTGTCGGTCCCGACCTCACAGCGGGAATATTTTCAAAGTCAGCGGTCGTGTCGGTCCCGACCGCTCGGCGCGAATATTTTCAAAGTCCCCGGTCCTGTCGGTCCCGACCGCTCGGCGCGAACAATTTCCAAGTTCCCGGTCGTGCCGGTCCGTACTTCTCGGTGCGAACATTATATATGTAGAACGTAATATAACCTAACCTAACCCAACCTAACCTCTCGGTGGTATTATTTTACAGAAAGCCGGGCGTGTCTACTCCTACTTCTCGGTGCGAATATTATGTATATAACATAATATAACCTAACCTAATGCAACCTGGTCGCTCGGTGCGAATATTTTCTAAATTCCCAGTCGTGTCGGTTCCGACCGCTCGGCGCGAATATTTTCTAAGTCCCCGGTCGTGTCGGTCCCGACCTCACAGCGGGAATATTTTCAAAGTCCCCGGTCGTGTCGGTCCCGACCGCTCGGCGCGAATATTTTCAAAGTCCCCGGTCGTGTCGGTCCCGACCGCTCGGCGCGAACAATTTCCAAGTTCCCGGTCGTGCCGGTCCGTACTTCTCGGTGCGAACATTATGTATGTAGAACGTAATATAACCTAACCTAACCCAACCTAACCTCTCGGTGGTATTATTTTACAGAAAGCCGGGCGTGTCTACTCCTACTTCTCGGTGCGAATATTATGTATATAACATAATATAACCTAACCAAATGCAACCTGGTCGCTCGGTGCGAATATTTTCTAAATTCCCAGTCGTGTCGGTTCCGACCGCTCGGCGCGAATATTTTCTAAGTCCCCGGTCGTGTCGGTCCCGACCTCACAGCGGGAATATTTTCAAAGTCCCCGGTCGTGTCGGTCCCGACCGCTCGGCGCGAATATTTTCAAAGTCGACGGTCGTGTCGGTCCCGACCGCTCGGCGCGAACAATTTCCAAGTTCCCAGTCGTGCCGGTCCGTACTTCTCGGTGCGAACATTATATATGTAGAACGTAATATAACCTAACCTAACCCAACCTAACCTCTCGGTGGTATTATTTTACAGAAAGCCGGGCGTGTCTACTCCTACTTCTCGGTGCGAATATTATGTATATAACATAATATAACCTAACCTAATGCAACCTGGTCGCTCGGTGCGAATATTTTCTAAATTCCCAGTCGTGTCAGTTCCGACCGCTCGGCGCGAATATTTTCTAAGTCCCCGGTCGTGTCGGTCCCGACCGCTCGGCGCGAATATTTTCAAAGTCCCCGGTCGTGTCGGTCCCGACCGCTCGGCGCGAATATTTTCCAAGTCCCCGGTCGTGTCGGTCCCGACCTCACAGCGGGAATATTTTCAAAGTCCCCGGTCGTGTCGGTCCCGACCGCTCGGCGCGAATATTTTCTAAGTCCCCGGTCGTGTCGGTCCCGACCTCACAGCGGGAATATTTTCAAAGTCCCCGGTCGTGTCGGTCCCGACCTCACAGCGGGAATATTTTCAAAGTCCCCGGTCGTGTCGGTCCCGACCGCTCGGCGCGAATATTTTCAAAGTCGACGGTCGTGTCGGTCCCGACCGCTCGGCGCGAACAATTTCCAAGTTCCCGGTCGTGCCGGTCCGTACTTCTCGGTGCGAACATTATATATGTAGAACGTAATATAACCTAACCTAACCCAACCTAACCTCTCGGTGGTATTATTTTACAGAAAGCCGGGCGTGTCTACTCCTACTTCTCGGTGCGAATATTATGTATATAACATAATATAACCTAACCTAATGCAACCTGGTCGCTCGGTGCGAATATTTTCTAAATTCCCAGTCGTGTCGGTTCCGACCGCTCGGCGCGATTATTTTCTAAGCCCCGGTCGTGTCGGTCCCGACCTCACAGCGGGAATATTTTCAAAGTCCCCGGTCGTGTCGGTCCCGACCGCTCGGCGCGAATATTTTCTAAGTCTCCGGTCGTGTCGGTCCCGACCTCACAGCGGGAATATTTTCAAAGTCCCCGGTCGTGTCGGTCCCGACCGCTCGGCGCGAATATTTTCAAAGTCCCCGGTCGTGTCGATCCCGACCGCTCGGCGCGAACAATTTCCAAGTTCCCGGTCGTGCCGGTCCGTACTTCTCGGTGCGAACATTATATATGTAGAACGTAATATAACCTAACCTAACCCAACCTAACCTCTCGGTGGTATTATTTTACAGAAAGCCGGGCGTGTCTACTCCTACTTCTCGGTGCGAATATTATGTATATAACATAATATAACCTAACCTAATGCAACCTGGTCGCTCGGTGCGAATATTTTCTAAATTCCCAGTCGTGTCGGTTCCGACCGCTCGGCGCGAATATTTTCAAAGTCGACGGTCGTGTCGGTCCCGACCGCTCGGCGCGAACAATTTCCAAGTTCCCGGTCGTGCCGGTCCGTACTTCTCGGTGCGAACATTATATATGTAGAACGTAATATAACCTAACCTAACCCAACCTAACCTCTCGATGGTATTATTTTACAGAAAGCCGGGCGTGTCTACTCCTACTTCTCGGTGCGAATATTATGTATATAACATAATATAACCTAACCTAATGCAACCTGGTCGCTCGGTGCGAATATTTTCTAAATTCCCAGTCGTGTCGGTTCCGACCGCTCGGCGCGAATATTTTCTAAGTCCCCGGTCGTGTCGGTCCCGACCTCACAGCGGGAATATTTTCAAAGTCAGCGGTCGTGTCGGTCCCGACCGCTCGGCGCGAATATTTTCAAAGTCCCCGGTCGTGTCGGTCCCGACCGCTCGGCGCGAACAATTTCCAAGTTCCCGGTCGTGCCGGTCCGTACTTCTCGGTGCGAACATTATATATGTAGAACGTAATATAACCTAACCTAACCCAACCTAACCTCTCGGTGGTATTATTTTACAGAAAGCCGGGCGTGTCTACTCCTACTTCTCGGTGCGAATATTATGTATATAACATAATATAACCTAACCTAATGCAACCTGGTCGCTCGGTGCGAATATTTTCTAAATTCCCAGTCGTGTCGGTTCCGACCGCTCGGCGCGAATATTTTCTAAGTCCCCGGTCGTGTCGGTCCCGACCTCACAGCGGGAATATTTTCAAAGTCCCCGGTCGTGTCGGTCCCGACCGCTCGGCGCGAATATTTTCAAAGTCGACGGTCGTGTCGGTCCCGACCGCTCGGCGCGAACAATTTCCAAGTTCCCGGTCGTGCCGGTCCGTACTTCTCGGTGCGAACATTATATATGTAGAACGTAATATAACCTAACCTAACCCAACCTAACCTCTCGGTGGTATTATTTTACAGAAAGCCGGGCGTGTCTACTCCTACTTCTCGGTGCGAATATTATGTATATAACATAATATAACCTAACCTAATGCAACCTGGTCGCTCGGTGCGAATATTTTCTAAATTCCCAGTCGTGTCGGTTCCGACCGCTCGGCGCGATTATTTTCTAAGCCCCGGTCGTGTCGGTCCCGACCTCACAGCGGGAATATTTTCAAAGTCCCCGGTCGTGTCGGTCCCGACCGCTCGGCGCGAATATTTTCTAAGTCTCCGGTCGTGTCGGTCCCGACCTCACAGCGGGAATATTTTCAAAGTCCCCGGTCGTGTCGGTCCCGACCGCTCGGCGCGAATATTTTCAAAGTCCCCGGTCGTGTCGATCCCGACCGCTCGGCGCGAACAATTTCCAAGTTCCCGGTCGTGCCGGTCCGTACTTCTCGGTGCGAACATTATATATGTAGAACGTAATATAACCTAACCTAACCCAACCTAACCTCTCGGTGGTATTATTTTACAGAAAGCCGGGCGTGTCTACTCCTACTTCTCGGTGCGAATATTATGTATATAACATAATATAACCTAACCTAAT
The DNA here is from genome assembly GCA_963969225.1 of Xylocopa violacea. Lineage (NCBI taxonomy): Eukaryota > Metazoa > Arthropoda > Insecta > Hymenoptera > Apidae > Xylocopa > Xylocopa violacea. Next base: position 360,333 of record CAXAJV010001299.1, read on the forward strand.
GCAACCTGGTCGCTCGGTGCGAATATTTTCTAAATTCCCAGTCGTGTCGGTTCCGACCGCTCGGCGCGAATATTTTCAAAGTCGACGGTCGTGTCGGTCCCGACCGCTCGGCGCGAACAATTTCCAAGTTCCCGGTCGTGCCGGTCCGTACTTCTCGGTGCGAACATTATATATGTAGAACGTAATATAACCTAACCTAACCCAACCTAACCTCTCGATGGTATTATTTTACAGAAAGCCGGGCGTGTCTACTCCTACTTCTCGGTGCGAATATTATGTATATAACATAATATAACCTAACCTAATGCAACCTGGTCGCTCGGTGCGAATATTTTCTAAATTCCCAGTCGTGTCGGTTCCGACCGCTCGGCGCGAATATTTTCTAAGACCCCGGTCGTGTCGGTCCCGACCTCACAGCGGGAATATTTTCAAAGTCCCCGGTCGTGTCGGTCCCGACCGCTCGGCGCGAATATTTTCAAAGTCCCCGGTCGTGTCGGTCCCGACCGCTCGGCGCGAACAATTTCCAAGTTCCCGGTCGTGCCGGTCCGTACTTCTCGGTGCGAACATTATATATGTAGAACGTAATATAACCTAACCTAACCCAACCTAACCTCTCGGTGGTATTATTTTACAGAAAGCCGGGCGTGTCTACTCCTACTTCTCGGTGCGAATATTATGTATATAACATAATATAACCTAACCTAATGCAACCTGGTCGCTCGGTGCGAATATTTTCTAAATTCCCAGTCGTGTCGGTTCCGACCGCTCGGCGCGAATATTTTCTAAGTCCCCGGTCGTGTCGGTCCCGACCTCACAGCGGGAATATTTTCAAAGTCCCCGGTCGTGTCGGTCCCGACCGCTCGGCGCGAATATTTTCAAAGTCCCCGGTCGTGTCGGTCCCGACCGCTCGGCGCGAACAATTTCCAAGTTCCCGGTCGTGCCGGTCCGTACTTCTCGGTGCGAACATTATATATGTAGAACGTAATATAACCTAACCTAACCCAACCTAACCTCTCGGTGGTATTATTTTACAGAAAGCCGGGCGTGTCTACTCCTACTTCTCGGTGCGAATATTATGTATATAACATAATATAACCTAACCTAATGCAACCTGGTCGCTCGGTGCGAATATTTTCTAAATTCCCAGTCGTGTCGGTTCCGACCGCTCGGCGCGAATATTTTCTAAGTCCCCGGTCGTGTCGGTCCCGACCTCACAGCGGGAATATTTTCAAAGTCCCCGGTCGTGTCGGTCCCGACCGCTCGGCGCGAATATTTTCTAAGTCCCCGGTCGTGTCGGTCCCGACCTCACAGCGGGAATATTTTCAAAGTCCCCGGTCGTGTCGGTCCCGACCTCACAGCGGGAATATTTTCAAAGTCCCCGGTCGTGTCGGTCCCGACCGCTCGGCGCGAATATTTTCAAAGTCGACGGTCGTGTCGGTCCCGACCGCTCGGCGCGAACAATTTCCAAGTTCCCGGTCGTGCCGGTCCGTACTTCTCGGTGCGAACATTATATATGTAGAACGTAATATAACCTAACCTAACCCAACCTAACCTCTCGGTGGTATTATTTTACAGAAAGCCGGGCGTGTCTACTCCTACTTCTCGGTGCGAATATTATGTATATAACATAATATAACCTAACCTAATGCAACCTGGTCGCTCGGTGCGAATATTTTCTAAATTCCCAGTCGTGTCGGTTCCGACCGCTCGGCGCGATTATTTTCTAAGCCCCGGTCGTGTCGGTCCCGACCTCACAGCGGGAATATTTTCAAAGTCCCCGGTCGTGTCGGTCCCGACCGCTCGGCGCGAATATTTTCTAAGTCTCCGGTCGTGTCGGTCCCGACCTCACAGCGGGAATATTTTCAAAGTCCCCGGTCGTGTCGGTCCCGACCGCTCGGCGCGAATATTTTCAAAGTCCCCGGTCGTGTCGATCCCGACCGCTCGGCGCGAACAATTTCCAAGTTCCCGGTCGTGCCGGTCCGTACTTCTCGGTGCGAACATTATATATGTAGAACGTAATATAACCTAACCTAACCCAACCTAACCTCTCGGTGGTATTATTTTACAGAAAGCCGGGCGTGTCTACTCCTACTTCTCGGTGCGAATATTATGTATATAACATAATATAACCTAACCTAATGCAACCTGGTCGCTCGGTGCGAATATTTTCTAAATTCCCAGTCGTGTCGGTTCCGACCGCTCGGCGCGAATATTTTCAAAGTCGACGGTCGTGTCGGTCCCGACCGCTCGGCGCGAACAATTTCCAAGTTCCCGGTCGTGCCGGTCCGTACTTCTCGGTGCGAACATTATATATGTAGAACGTAATATAACCTAACCTAACCCAACCTAACCTCTCGATGGTATTATTTTACAGAAAGCCGGGCGTGTCTACTCCTACTTCTCGGTGCGAATATTATGTATATAACATAATATAACCTAACCTAATGCAACCTGGTCGCTCGGTGCGAATATTTTCTAAATTCCCAGTCGTGTCGGTTCCGACCGCTCGGCGCGATTATTTTCTAAGCCCCGGTCGTGTCGGTCCCGACCTCACAGCGGGAATATTTTCAAAGTCCCCGGTCGTGTCGGTCCCGACCGCTCGGCGCGAATATTTTCTAAGTCTCCGGTCGTGTCGATCCCGACCGCTCGGCGCGAACAATTTCCAAGTTCCCGGTCGTGCCGGTCCGTACTTCTCGGTGCGAACATTATATATGTAGAACGTAATATAACCTAACCTAACCCAACCTAACCTCTCGGTGGTATTATTTTACAGAAAGCCGGGCGTGTCTACTCCTACTTCTCGGTGCGAATATTATGTATATAACATAATATAACCTAACCTAATGCAACCTGGTCGCTCGGTGCGAATATTTTCTAAATTCCCAGTCGTGTCGGTTCCGACCGCTCGGCGCGAATATTTTCAAAGTCGACGGTCGTGTCGGTCCCGACCGCTCGGCGCGAACAATTTCCAAGTTCCCGGTCGTGCCGGTCCGTACTTCTCGGTGCGAACATTATATATGTAGAACGTAATATAACCTAACCTAACCCAACCTAACCTCTCGGTGGTATTATTTTACAGAAAGCCGGGCGTGTCTACTCCTACTTCTCGGTGCGAATATTATGTATATAACATAATATAACCTAACCTAATGCAACCTGGTCGCTCGGTGCGAATATTTTCTAAATTCCCAGTCGTGTCGGTTCCGACCGCTCGGCGCGAATATTTTCTAAGTCCCCGGTCGTGTCGGTCCCGACCTCACAGCGGGAATATTTTCAAAGTCCCCGGTCGTGTCGGTCCCGACCGCTCGGCGCGAATATTTTCAAAGTCGACGGTCGTGTCGGTCCCGACCGCTCGGCGCGAACAATTTCCAAGTTCCCGGTCGTGCCGGTCCGTACTTCTCGGTGCGAACATTATATATGTAGAACGTAATATAACCTAACCTAACCCAACCTAACCTCTCGGTGGTATTATTTTACAGAAAGCCGGGCGTGTCTACTCCTACTTCTCGGTGCGAATATTATGTATATAACATAATATAACCTAACCTAATGCAACCTGGTCGCTCGGTGCGAATATTTTCTAAATTCCCAGTCGTGTCGGTTCCGACCGCTCGGCGCGATTATTTTCTAAGTCCCCGGTCGTGTCGGTCCCGACCTCACAGCGGGAATATTTTCAAAGTCCCCGGTCGTGTCGGTCCCGACCGCTCGGCGCGAATATTTTCTAAGTCTCCGGTCGTGTCGGTCCCGACCTCACAGCGGGAATATTTTCAAAGTCCCCGGTCGTGTCGGTCCCGACCGCTCGGCGCGAATATTTTCAAAGTCCCCGGTCGTGTCGATCCCGACCGCTCGGCGCGAACAATTTCCAAGTTCCCGGTCGTGCCGGTCCGTACTTCTCGGTGCGAACATTATATATGTAGAACGTAATATAACCTAACCTAACCCAACCTAACCTCTCGGTGGTATTATTTTACAGAAAGCCGGGCGTGTCTACTCCTACTTCTCGGTGCGAATATTATGTATATAACATAATATAACCTAACCTAATGCAACCTGGTCGCTCGGTGCGAATATTTTCTAAATTCCCAGTCGTGTCGGTTCCGACCGCTCGGCGCGAATATTTTCAAAGTCGACGGTCGTGTCGGTCCCGACCGCTCGGCGCGAACAATTTCCAAGTTCCCGGTCGTGCCGGTCCGTACTTCTCGGTGCGAACATTATATATGTAGAACGTAATATAACCTAACCTAACCCAACCTAACCTCTCGATGGTATTATTTTACAGAAAGCCGGGCGTGTCTACTCCTACTTCTCGGTGCGAATATTATGTATATAACATAATATAACCTAACCTAATGCAACCTGGTCGCTCGGTGCGAATATTTTCTAAATTCCCAGTCGTGTCGGTTCCGACCGCTCGGCGCGAATATTTTCTAAGTCCCCGGTCGTGTCGGTCCCGACCTCACAGCGGGAATATTTTCAAAGTCCCCGGTCGTGTCGGTCCCGACCGCTCGGCGCGAATATTTTCAAAGTCGACGGTCGTGTCGGTCCCGACCGCTCGGCGCGAACAATTTCCAAGTTCCCGGTCGTGCCGGTCCGTACTTCTCGGTGCGAACATTATGTATGTAGAACGTAATATAACCTAACCTAACCCAACCTAACCTCTCGGTGGTATTATTTTACAGAAAGCCGGGCGTGTCTACTCCTACTTCTCGGTGCGAATATTATGTATATAACATAATATAACCTAACCTAATGCAACCTGGTCGCTCGGTGCGAATATTTTCTAAATTCCCAGTCGTGTCGGTTCCGACCGCTCGGCGCGAATATTTTCTAAGTCCCCGGTCGTGTCGGTCCCGACCTCACAGCGGGAATATTTTCAAAGTCCCCGGTCGTGTCGGTCCCGACCGCTCGGCGCGAATATTTTCAAAGTCGACGGTCGTGTCGGTCCCGACCGCTCGGCGCGAACAATTTCCAAGTTCCCAGTCGTGCCGGTCCGTACTTCTCGGTGCGAACATTATATATGTAGAACGTAATATAACCTAACCTAACCCAACCTAACCTCTCGGTGGTATTATTTTACAGAAAGCCGGGCGTGTCTACTCCTACTTCTCGGTGCGAATATTATGTATATAACATAATATAACCTAACCTAATGCAACCTGGTCGCTCGGTGCGAATATTTTCTAAATTCCCAGTCGTGTCAGTTCCGACCGCTCGGCGCGAATATTTTCTAAGTCCCCGGTCGTGTCGGTCCCGACCGCTCGGCGCGAATATTTTCAAAGTCCCCGGTCGTGTCGGTCCCGACCGCTCGGCGCGAATATTTTCCAAGTCCCCGGTCGTGTCGGTCCCGACCGCTCGGCGCGAACCATTTCCAAGTTCCCGGTCGTGCCGGTCCGTACTTCTCGGTGCGAACATTATATATGTAGAACTTAATATAACCTAACCTAACCCAACCTAACCTCTCGGTGGTATTATTTTACAGAAAGCCGGGCGTGTCTACTCCTACTTCTCGGTGCGAATATTATGTATATAACATAATATAACCTAACCTAATGCAACCTGGTCGCTCGGTGCGAATATTTTCTAAATTCCCAGTCGTGTCGGTTCCGACCGCTCGGCGCGAATATTTTCTAAGTCCCCGGTCGTGTCGGTCCCGACCTCACAGCGGGAATATTTTCAAAGTCCCCGGTCGTGTCGGTCCCGACCGCTCGGCGCGAATATTTTCAAAGTCGACGGTCGTGTCGGTCCCGACCGCTCGGCGCGAACAATTTCCAAGTTCCCGGTCGTGCCGGTCCGTACTTCTCGGTGCGAACATTATATATGTAGAACGTAATATAACCTAACCTAACCCAACCTAACCTCTCGGTGGTATTATTTTACAGAAAGCCGGGCGTGTCTACTCCTACTTCTCGGTGCGAATATTATGTATATAACATAATATAACCTAACCTAATGCAACCTGGTCGCTCGGTGCGAATATTTTCTAAATTCCCAGTCGTGTCGGTTCCGACCGCTCGGCGCGAATATTTTCTAAGTCCCCGGTCGTGTCGGTCCCGACCTCACAGCGGGAATATTTTCAAAGTCCCCGGTCGTGTCGGTCCCGACCGCTCGGCGCGAATATTTTCAAAGTCGACGGTCGTGTCGGTCCCGACCGCTCGGCGCGAACAATTTCCAAGCTCCCGGTCGTGCCGGTCCGTACTTCTCGGTGCGAACATTATATATGTAGAACGTAATATAACCTAACCTAACCCAACCTAACCTCTCGGTGGTATTATTTTACAGAAAGCCGGGCGTGTCTACTCCTACTTCTCGGTGCGAATATTATGTATATAACATAATATAACCTAACCTAATGCAACCTGGTCGCTCGGTGCGAATATTTTCTAAATTCCCAGTCGTGTCGGTTCCGACCGCTCGGCGCGAATATTTTCTAAGTCCCCGGTCGTGTCGGTCCCGACCTCACAGCGGGAATATTTTCAAAGTCCCCGGTCGTGTCGGTCCCGACCGCTCGGCGCGAATATTTTCAAAGTCGACGGTCGTGTCGGTCCCGACCGCTCGGCGCGAACAATTTCCAAGTTCCCGGTCGTGCCGGTCCGTACTTCTCGGTGCGAACATTATATATGTAGAACGTAATATAACCTAACCTAACCCAACCTAACCTCTCGGTGGTATTATTTTACAGAAAGCCGGGCGTGTCTACTCCTACTTCTCGGTGCGAATATTATGTATATAACATAATATAACCTAACCTAATGCAACCTGGTCGCTCGGTGCGAATATTTTCTAAATTCCCAGTCGTGTCGGTTCCGACCGCTCGGCGCGATTATTTTCTAAGCCCCGGTCGTGTCGGTCCCGACCTCACAGCGGGAATATTTTCAAAGTCCCCGGTCGTGTCGGTCCCGACCGCTCGGCGCGAATATTTTCTAAGTCTCCGGTCGTGTCGATCCCGACCGCTCGGCGCGAACAATTTCCAAGTTCCCGGTCGTGCCGGTCCGTACTTCTCGGTGCGAACATTATATATGTAGAACGTAATATAACCTAACCTAACCCAACCTAACCTCTCGGTGGTATTATTTTACAGAAAGCCGGGCGTGTCTACTCCTACTTCTCGGTGCGAATATTATGTATATAACATAATATAACCTAACCTAATGCAACCTGGTCGCTCGGTGCGAATATTTTCTAAATTCCCAGTCGTGTCGGTTCCGACCGCTCGGCGCGAATATTTTCAAAGTCGACGGTCGTGTCGGTCCCGACCGCTCGGCGCGAACAATTTCCAAGTTCCCGGTCGTGCCGGTCCGTACTTCTCGGTGCGAACATTATATATGTAGAACGTAATATAACCTAACCTAACCCAACCTAACCTCTCGGTGGTATTATTTTACAGAAAGCCGGGCGTGTCTACTCCTACTTCTCGGTGCGAATATTATGTATATAACATAATATAACCTAACCTAATGCAACCTGGTCGCTCGGTGCGAATATTTTCTAAATTCCCAGTCGTGTCGGTTCCGACCGCTCGGCGCGAATATTTTCAAAGTCGACGGTCGTGTCGGTCCCGACCGCTCGGCGCGAACAATTTCCAAGTTCCCGGTCGTGCCGGTCCGTACTTCTCGGTGCGAACATTATATATGTAGAACGTAATATAACCTAACCTAACCCAACCTAACCTCTCGATGGTATTATTTTACAGAAAGCCGGGCGTGTCTACTCCTACTTCTCGGTGCGAATATTATGTATATAACATAATATAACCTAACCTAATGCAACCTGGTCGCTCGGTGCGAATATTTTCTAAATTCCCAGTCGTGTCGGTTCCGACCGCTCGGCGCGAATATTTTCTAAGTCCCCGGTCGTGTCGGTCCCGACCTCACAGCGGGAATATTTTCAAAGTCCCCGGTCGTGTCGGTCCCGACCGCTCGGCGCGAATATTTTCAAAGTCCCCGGTCGTGTCGGTCCCGACCGCTCGGCGCGAACAATTTCCAAGTTCCCGGTCGTGCCGGTCCGTACTTCTCGGTGCGAACATTATATATGTAGAACGTAATATAACCTAACCTAACCCAACCTAACCTCTCGGTGGTATTATTTTACAGAAAGCCGGGCGTGTCTACTCCTACTTCTCGGTGCGAATATTATGTATATAACATAATATAACCTAACCTAATGCAACCTGGTCGCTCGGTGCGAATATTTTCTAAATTCCCAGTCGTGTCGGTTCCGACCGCTCGGCGCGAATATTTTCTAAGTCCCCGGTCGTGTCGGTCCCGACCTCACAGCGGGAATATTTTCAAAGTCCCCGGTCGTGTCGGTCCCGACCGCTCGGCGCGAATATTTTCAAAGTCCCCGGTCGTGTCGGTCCCGACCGCTCGGCGCGAACAATTTCCAAGTTCCCGGTCGTGCCGGTCCGTACTTCTCGGTGCGAACATTATATATGTAGAACGTAATATAACCTAACCTAACCCAACCTAACCTCTCGGTGGTATTATTTTACAGAAAGCCGGGCGTGTCTACTCCTACTTCTCGGTGCGAATATTATGTATATAACATAATATAACCTAACCTAATGCAACCTGGTCGCTCGGTGCGAATATTTTCTAAATTCCCAGTCGTGTCGGTTCCGACCGCTCGGCGCGAATATTTTCTAAGTCCCCGGTCGTGTCGGTCCCGACCTCACAGCGGGAATATTTTCAAAGTCCCCGGTCGTGTCGGTCCCGACCGCTCGGCGCGAATATTTTCTAAGTCTCCGGTCGTGTCGGTCCCGACCTCACAGCGGGAATATTTTCAAAGTCCCCGGTCGTGTCGGTCCCGACCGCTCGGCGCGAATATTTTCAAAGTCCCCGGTCGTGTCGATCCCGACCGCTCGGCGCGAACAATTTCCAAGTTCCCGGTCGTGCCGGTCCGTACTTCTCGGTGCGAACATTATATATGTAGAACGTAATATAACCTAACCTAACCCAACCTAACCTCTCGGTGGTATTATTTTACAGAAAGCCGGGCGTGTCTACTCCTACTTCTCGGTGCGAATATTATGTATATAACATAATATAACCTAACCTAATGCAACCTGGTCGCTCGGTGCGAATATTTTCTAAATTCCCAGTCGTGTCGGTTCCGACCGCTCGGCGCGAATATTTTCAAAGTCGACGGTCGTGTCGGTCCCGACCGCTCGGCGCGAACAATTTCCAAGTTCCCGGTCGTGCCGGTCCGTACTTCTCGGTGCGAACATTATATATGTAGAACGTAATATAACCTAACCTAACCCAACCTAACCTCTCGATGGTATTATTTTACAGAAAGCCGGGCGTGTCTACTCCTACTTCTCGGTGCGAATATTATGTATATAACATAATATAACCTAACCTAATGCAACCTGGTCGCTCGGTGCGAATATTTTCTAAATTCCCAGTCGTGTCGGTTCCGACCGCTCGGCGCGAATATTTTCTAAGTCCCCGGTCGTGTCGGTCCCGACCTCACAGCGGGAATATTTTCAAAGTCAGCGGTCGTGTCGGTCCCGACCGCTCGGCGCGAATATTTTCAAAGTCCCCGGTCGTGTCGGTCCCGACCGCTCGGCGCGAACCATTTCCAAGTTCCCGGTCGTGCCGGTCCGTACTTCTCGGTGCGAACATTATATATGTAGAACTTAATATAACCTAACCTAACCCAACCTAACCTCTCGGTGGTATTATTTTACAGAAAGCCGGGCGTGTCTACTCCTACTTCTCGGTGCGAATATTATGTATATAACATAATATAACCTAACCTAATGCAACCTGGTCGCTCGGTGCGAATATTTTCTAAATTCCCAGTCGTGTCGGTTCCGACCGCTCGGCGCGAATATTTTCTAAGTCCCCGGTCGTGTCGGTCCCGACCTCACAGCGGGAATATTTTCAAAGTCCCCGGTCGTGTCGGTCCCGACCGCTCGGCGCGAATATTTTCTAAGTCCCCGGTCGTGTCGGTCCCGACCTCACAGCGGGAATATTTTCAAAGTCCCCGGTCGTGTCGGTCCCGACCTCACAGCGGGAATATTTTCAAAGTCCCCGGTCGTGTCGGTCCCGACCGCTCGGCGCGAATATTTTCAAAGTCGACGGTCGTGTCGGTCCCGACCGCTCGGCGCGAACAATTTCCAAGTTCCCGGTCGTGCCGGTCCGTACTTCTCGGTGCGAACATTATATATGTAGAACGTAATATAACCTAACCTAACCCAACCTAACCTCTCGGTGGTATTATTTTACAGAAAGCCGGGCGTGTCTACTCCTACTTCTCGGTGCGAATATTATGTATATAACATAATATAACCTAACCTAATGCAACCTGGTCGCTCGGTGCGAATATTTTCTAAATTCCCAGTCGTGTCGGTTCCGACCGCTCGGCGCGATTATTTTCTAAGTCCCCGGTCGTGTCGGTCCCGACCTCACAGCGGGAATATTTTCAAAGTCCCCGGTCGTGTCGGTCCCGACCGCTCGGCGCGAATATTTTCTAAGTCTCCGGTCGTGTCGGTCCCGACCTCACAGCGGGAATATTTTCAAAGTCCCCGGTCGTGTCGGTCCCGACCGCTCGGCGCGAATATTTTCAAAGTCCCCGGTCGTGTCGATCCCGACCGCTCGGCGCGAACAATTTCCAAGTTCCCGGTCGTGCCGGTCCGTACTTCTCGGTGCGAACATTATATATGTAGAACGTAATATAACCTAACCTAACCCAACCTAACCTCTCGGTGGTATTATTTTACAGAAAGCCGGGCGTGTCTACTCCTACTTCTCGGTGCGAATATTATGTATATAACATAATATAACCTAACCTAATGCAACCTGGTCGCTCGGTGCGAATATTTTCTAAATTCCCAGTCGTGTCGGTTCCGACCGCTCGGCGCGAATATTTTCAAAGTCGACGGTCGTGTCGGTCCCGACCGCTCGGCGCGAACAATTTCCAAGTTCCCGGTCGTGCCGGTCCGTACTTCTCGGTGCGAACATTATATATGTAGAACGTAATATAACCTAACCTAACCCAACCTAACCTCTCGATGGTATTATTTTACAGAAAGCCGGGCGTGTCTACTCCTACTTCTCGGTGCGAATATTATGTATATAACATAATATAACCTAACCTAATGCAACCTGGTCGCTCGGTGCGAATATTTTCTAAATTCCCAGTCGTGTCGGTTCCGACCGCTCGGCGCGAATATTTTCTAAGTCCCCGGTCGTGTCGGTCCCGACCTCACAGCGGGAATATTTTCAAAGTCAGCGGTCGTGTCGGTCCCGACCGCTCGGCGCGAATATTTTCAAAGTCCCCGGTCCTGTCGGTCCCGACCGCTCGGCGCGAACAATTTCCAAGTTCCCGGTCGTGCCGGTCCGTACTTCTCGGTGCGAACATTATATATGTAGAACGTAATATAACCTAACCTAACCCAACCTAACCTCTCGGTGGTATTATTTTACAGAAAGCCGGGCGTGTCTACTCCTACTTCTCGGTGCGAATATTATGTATATAACATAATATAACCTAACCTAATGCAACCTGGTCGCTCGGTGCGAATATTTTCTAAATTCCCAGTCGTGTCGGTTCCGACCGCTCGGCGCGAATATTTTCTAAGTCCCCGGTCGTGTCGGTCCCGACCTCACAGCGGGAATATTTTCAAAGTCCCCGGTCGTGTCGGTCCCGACCGCTCGGCGCGAATATTTTCAAAGTCCCCGGTCGTGTCGGTCCCGACCGCTCGGCGCGAACAATTTCCAAGTTCCCGGTCGTGCCGGTCCGTACTTCTCGGTGCGAACATTATATATGTAGAACGTAATATAACCTAACCTAACCCAACCTAACCTCTCGGTGGTATTATTTTACAGAAAGCCGGGCGTGTCTACTCCTACTTCTCGGTGCGAATATTATGTATATAACATAATATAACCTAACCTAATGCAACCTGGTCGCTCGGTGCGAATATTTTCTAAATTCCCAGTCGTGTCGGTTCCGACCGCTCGGCGCGAATATTTTCTAAGTCCCCGGTCGTGTCGGTCCCGACCTCACAGCGGGAATATTTTCAAAGTCCCCGGTCGTGTCGGTCCCGACCGCTCGGCGCGAATATTTTCTAAGTCCCCGGTCGTGTCGGTCCCGACCTCACAGCGGGAATATTTTCAAAGTCCCCGGTCGTGTCGGTCCCGACCTCACAGCGGGAATATTTTCAAAGTCCCCGGTCGTGTCGGTCCCGACCGCTCGGCGCGAATATTTTCAAAGTCGACGGTCGTGTCGGTCCCGACCGCTCGGCGCGAACAATTTCCAAGTTCCCGGTCGTGCCGGTCCGTACTTCTCGGTGCGAACATTATATATGTAGAACGTAATATAACCTAACCTAACCCAACCTAACCTCTCGGTGGTATTATTTTACAGAAAGCCGGGCGTGTCTACTCCTACTTCTCGGTGCGAATATTATGTATATAACATAATATAACCTAACCTAATGCAACCTGGTCGCTCGGTGCGAATATTTTCTAAATTCCCAGTCGTGTCGGTTCCGACCGCTCGGCGCGATTATTTTCTAAGTCTCCGGTCGTGTCGGTCCCGACCTCACAGCGGGAATATTTTCAAAGTCCCCGGTCGTGTCGGTCCCGACCGCTCGGCGCGAATATTTTCAAAGTCCCCGGTCGTGTCGATCCCGACCGCTCGGCGCGAACAATTTCCAAGTTCCCGGTCGTGCCGGTCCGTACTTCTCGGTGCGAACATTATATATGTAGAACGTAATATAACCTAACCTAACCCAACCTAACCTCTCGGTGGTATTATTTTACAGAAAGCCGGGCGTGTCTACTCCTACTTCTCGGTGCGAATATTATGTATATAACATAATATAACCTAACCTAATGCAACCTGGTCGCTCGGTGCGAATATTTTCTAAATTCCCAGTCGTGTCGGTTCCGACCGCTCGGCGCGAATATTTTCAAAGTCGACGGTCGTGTCGGTCCCGACCGCTCGGCGCGAACAATTTCCAAGTTCCCGGTCGTGCCGGTCCGTACTTCTCGGTGCGAACATTATATATGTAGAACGTAATATAACCTAACCTAACCCAACCTAACCTCTCGATGGTATTATTTTACAGAAAGCCGGGCGTGTCTACTCCTACTTCTCGGTGCGAATATTATGTATATAACATAATATAACCTAACCTAATGCAACCTGGTCGCTCGGTGCGAATATTTTCTAAATTCCCAGTCGTGTCGGTTCCGACCGCTCGGCGCGAATATTTTCTAAGTCCCCGGTCGTGTCGGTCCCGACCTCACAGCGGGAATATTTTCAAAGTCAGCGGTCGTGTCGGTCCCGACCGCTCGGCGCGAATATTTTCAAAGTCCCCGGTCGTGTCGGTCCCGACCGCTCGGCGCGAACCATTTCCAAGTTCCCGGTCGTGCCGGTCCGTACTTCTCGGTGCGAACATTATATATGTAGAACTTAATATAACCTAACCTAACCCAACCTAACCTCTCGGTGGTATTATTTTACAGAAAGCCGGGCGTGTCTACTCCTACTTCTCGGTGCGAATATTATGTATATAACATAATATAACCTAACCTAATGCAACCTGGTCGCTCGGTGCGAATATTTTCTAAATTCCCAGTCGTGTCGGTTCCGACCGCTCGGCGCGAATATTTTCTAAGTCCCCGGTCGTGTCGGTCCCGACCTCACAGCGGGAATATTTTCAAAGTCCCCGGTCGTGTCGGTCCCGACCGCTCGGCGCGAATATTTTCAAAGTCGACGGTCGTGTCGGTCCCGACCGCTCGGCGCGAACAATTTCCAAGTTCCCGGTCGTGCCGGTCCGTACTTCTCGGTGCGAACATTATATATGTAGAACGTAATATAACCTAACCTAACCCAACCTAACCTCTCGGTGGTATTATTTTACAGAAAGCCGGGCGTGTCTACTCCTACTTCTCGGTGCGAATATTATGTATATAACATAATATAACCTAACCTAATGCAACCTGGTCGCTCGGTGCGAATATTTTCTAAATTCCCAGTCGTGTCGGTTCCGACCGCTCGGCGCGAATATTTTCTAAGTCCCCGGTCGTGTCGGTCCCGACCTCACAGCGGGAATATTTTCAAAGTCCCCGGTCGTGTCGGTCCCGACCGCTCGGCGCGAATATTTTCAAAGTCGACGGTCGTGTCGGTCCCGACCGCTCGGCGCGAACAATTTCCAAGTTCCCGGTCGTGCCGGTCCGTACTTCTCGGTGCGAACATTATATATGTAGAACGTAATATAACCTAACCTAACCCAACCTAACCTCTCGGTGGTATTATTTTACAGAAAGCCGGGCGTGTCTACTCCTACTTCTCGGTGCGAATATTATGTATATAACATAATATAACCTAACCTAATGCAACCTGGTCGCTCGGTGCGAATATTTTCTAAATTCCCAGTCGTGTCGGTTCCGACCGCTCGGCGCGAATATTTTCTAAGTCCCCGGTCGTGTCGGTCCCGACCTCACAGCGGGAATATTTTCAAAGTCCCCGGTCGTGTCGGCCCCGACCGCTCGGCGCGAATATTTTCAAAGTCCCCGGTCGTGTCGGTCCCGACCGCTCGGCGCGAATATTTTCAAAGTCCCCGGTCGTGTCGGTCCCGACCGCTCGGCGCGAACCATTTCCAAGTTCCCGGTCGTGCCGGTCCGTACTTCTCGGTGCGAACATTATATATGTAGAACGTAATATAACCTAACCTAACCCAACCTAACCTCTCGGTGGTATTATTTTACAGAAAGCCGGGCGTGTCTACTCCTACTTCTCGGTGCGAATATTATGTATATAAAATAATATAACCTAACCTAATGCAACCTGGTCGCTCGGTGCGAATATTTTCTAAATTCCCAGTCGTGTCGGTTCCGACCGCTCCGCGCGAATATTTTCTAAGTCCCCGGTCGTGTCGGTCCCGACCTCACAGCGGGAATATTTTCAAAGTCCCCGGTCGTGTCGGTCCCGACCGCTCGGCGCGAATATTTTCAAAGTCCCCGGTCGTGTCGGTCCCGACCGCTCGGCGCGAACAATTTCCAAGTTCCCGGTCGTGCCGGTCCGTACTTCTCGGTGCGAACATTATATATGTAGAACGTAATATAACCTAACCTAACCCAACCTAACCTCTCGGTGGTATTATTTTACAGAAAGCCGGGCGTGTCTACTCCTACTTCTCGGTGCGAATATTATGTATATAACATAATATAACCTAACCTAATGCAACCTGGTCGCTCGGTGCGAATATTTTCTAAATTCCCAGTCGTGTCGGTTCCGACCGCTCGGCGCGAATATTTTCTAAGTCCCCGGTCGTGTCGGTCCCGACCTCACAGCGGGAATATTTTCAAAGTCCCCGGTCGTGTCGGTCCCGACCGCTCGGCGCGAATATTTTCAAAGTCCCCGGTCGTGTCGGTCCCGACCGCTCGGCGCGAACAATTTCCAAGTTCCCGGTCGTGCCGGTCAGTACTTCTCGGTGCGAACATTATATATGTAGAACGTAATATAACCTAACCTAACCCAACCTAACCTCTCGGTGGTATTATTTTACAGAAAGCCGGGCGTGTCTACTCCTACTTCTCGGTGCGAATATTATGTATATAACATAATATAACCTAACCTAATGCAACCTGGTCGCTCGGTGCGAATATTTTCTAAATTCCCAGTCGTGTCGGTTCCGACCGCTCGGCGCGAATATTTTCTAAGTCCCCGGTCGTGTCGGTCCCGACCTCACAGCGGGAATATTTTCAAAGTCCCCGGTCGTGTCGGTCCCGACCGCTCGGCGCGAATATTTTCAAAGTCGACGGTCGTGTCGGTCCCGACCGCTCGGCGCGAACAATTTCCAAGTTCCCGGTCGTGCCGGTCCGTACTTCTCGGTGCGAACATTATATATGTAGAACGTAATATAACCTAACCTAACCCAACCTAACCTCTCGGTGGTATTATTTTACAGAAAGCCGGGCGTGTCTACTCCTACTTCTCGGTGCGAATATTATGTATATAACATAATATAACCTAACCTAATGCAACCTGGTCGCTCGGTGCGAATATTTTCTAAATTCCCAGTCGTGTCGGTTCCGACCGCTCGGCGCGAATATTTTCTAAGTCCCCGGTCGTGTCGGTCCCGACCTCACAGCGGGAATATTTTCAAAGTCCCCGGTCGTGTCGGTCCCGACCGCTCGGCGCGAATATTTTCAAAGTCGACGGTCGTGTCGGTCCCGACCGCTCGGCGCGAACAATTTCCAAGTTCCCGGTCGTGCCGGTCCGTACTTCTCGGTGCGAACATTATATATGTAGAACGTAATATAACCTAACCTAACCCAACCTAACCTCTCGGTGGTATTATTTTACAGAAAGCCGGGCGTGTCTACTCCTACTTCTCGGTGCGAATATTATGTATATAACATAATATAACCTAACCTAATGCAACCTGGTCGCTCGGTGCGAATATTTTCTAAATTCCCAGTCGTGTCGGTTCCGACCGCTCGGCGCGAATATTTTCTAAGTCCCCGGTCGTGTCGGTCCCGACCTCACAGCGGGAATATTTTCAAAGTCCCCGGTCGTGTCGGCCCCGACCGCTCGGCGCGAATATTTTCAAAGTCCCCGGTCGTGTCGGTCCCGACCGCTCGGCGCGAATATTTTCAAAGTCCCCGGTCGTGTCGGTCCCGACCGCTCGGCGCGAACCATTTCCAAGTTCCCGGTCGTGCCGGTCCGTACTTCTCGGTGCGAACATTATATATGTAGAACGTAATATAACCTAACCTAACCCAACCTAACCTCTCGGTGGTATTATTTTACAGAAAGCCGGGCGTGTCTACTCCTACTTCTCGGTGCGAATATTATGTATATAAAATAATATAACCTAACCTAATGCAACCTGGTCGCTCGGTGCGAATATTTTCTAAGTCCCCGGTCGTGTCGGTCCCGACCTCACAGCGGGAATATTTTCAAAGTCCCCGGTCGTGTCGGCCCCGACCGCTCGGCGCGAATATTTTCAAAGTCCCCGGTCGTGTCGGTCCCGACCGCTCGGCGCGAATATTTTCAAAGTCCCCGGTCGTGTCGGTCCCGACCGCTCGGCGCGAACCATTTCCAAGTTCCCGGTCGTGCCGGTCCGTACTTCTCGGTGCGAACATTATATATGTAGAACGTAATATAACCTAACCTAACCCAACCTAACCTCTCGGTGGTATTATTTTACAGAAAGCCGGGCGTGTCTACTCCTACTTCTCGGTGCGAATATTATGTATATAACATAATATAACCTAACCTAATGCAACCTGGTCGCTCGGTGCGAATATTTTCTAAATTCCCAGTCGTGTCGGTTCCGACCGCTCGGCGCGAATATTTTCTAAGTCCCCGGTCGTGTCGGTCCCGACCTCACAGCGGGAATATTTTCAAAGTCCCCGGTCGTGTCGGTCCCGACCGCTCGGCGCGAATATTTTCTAAGTCCCCGGTCGTGTCGGTCCCGACCTCACAGCGGGAATATTTTCAAAGTCCCCGGTCGTGTCGGTCCCGACCTCACAGCGGGAATATTTTCAAAGTCCCCGGTCGTGTCGGTCCCGACCGCTCGGCGCGAATATTTTCAAAGTCGACGGTCGTGTCGGTCCCGACCGCTCGGCGCGAACAATTTCCAAGTTCCCGGTCGTGCCGGTCCGTACTTCTCGGTGCGAACATTATATATGTAGAACGTAATATAACCTAACCTAACCCAACCTAACCTCTCGGTGGTATTATTTTACAGAAAGCCGGGCGTGTCTACTCCTACTTCTCGGTGCGAATATTATGTATATAACATAATATAACCTAACCTAATGCAACCTGGTCGCTCGGTGCGAATATTTTCTAAATTCCCAGTCGTGTCGGTTCCGACCGCTCGGCGCGATTATTTTCTAAGTCCCCGGTCGTGTCGGTCCCGACCTCACAGCGGGAATATTTTCAAAGTCCCCGGTCGTGTCGGTCCCGACCGCTCGGCGCGAATATTTTCTAAGTCTCCGGTCGTGTCGGTCCCGACCTCACAGCGGGAATATTTTCAAAGTCCCCGGTCGTGTCGGTCCCGACCGCTCGGCGCGAATATTTTCAAAGTCCCCGGTCGTGTCGATCCCGACCGCTCGGCGCGAACAATTTCCAAGTTCCCGGTCGTGCCGGTCCGTACTTCTCGGTGCGAACATTATATATGTAGAACGTAATATAACCTAACCTAACCCAACCTAACCTCTCGGTGGTATTATTTTACAGAAAGCCGGGCGTGTCTACTCCTACTTCTCGGTGCGAATATTATGTATATAACATAATATAACCTAACCTAATGCAACCTGGTCGCTCGGTGCGAATATTTTCTAAATTCCCAGTCGTGTCGGTTCCGACCGCTCGGCGCGAATATTTTCAAAGTCGACGGTCGTGTCGGTCCCGACCGCTCGGCGCGAACAATTTCCAAGTTCCCGGTCGTGCCGGTCCGTACTTCTCGGTGCGAACATTATATATGTAGAACGTAATATAACCTAACCTAACCCAACCTAACCTCTCGATGGTATTATTTTACAGAAAGCCGGGCGTGTCTACTCCTACTTCTCGGTGCGAATATTATGTATATAACATAATATAACCTAACCTAATGCAACCTGGTCGCTCGGTGCGAATATTTTCTAAATTCCCAGTCGTGTCGGTTCCGACCGCTCGGCGCGAATATTTTCTAAGTCCCCGGTCGTGTCGGTCCCGACCTCACAGCGGGAATATTTTCAAAGTCAGCGGTCGTGTCGGTCCCGACCGCTCGGCGCGAATATTTTCAAAGTCCCCGGTCGTGTCGGTCCCGACCGCTCGGCGCGAACCATTTCCAAGTTCCCGGTCGTGCCGGTCCGTACTTCTCGGTGCGAACATTATATATGTAGAACTTAATATAACCTAACCTAACCCAACCTAACCTCTCGATGGTATTATTTTACAGAAAGCCGGGCGTGTCTACTCCTACTTCTCGGTGCGAATATTATGTATATAACATAATATAACCTAACCTAATGCAACCTGGTCGCTCGGTGCGAATATTTTCTAAATTCCCAGTCGTGTCGGTTCCGACCGCTCGGCGCGAATATTTTCTAAGTCCCCGGTCGTGTCGGTCCCGACCTCACAGCGGGAATATTTTCAAAGTCCCCGGTCGTGTCGGTCCCGACCGCTCGGCGCGAATATTTTCAAAGTCGACGGTCGTGTCGGTCCCGACCGCTCGGCGCGAACAATTTCCAAGTTCCCGGTCGTGCCGGTCCGTACTTCTCGGTGCGAACATTATATATGTAGAACGTAATATAACCTAACCTAACCCAACCTAACCTCTCGGTGGTATTATTTTACAGAAAGCCGGGCGTGTCTACTCCTACTTCTCGGTGCGAATATTATGTACATAACATAATATAACCTAACCTAATGCAACCTGGTCGCTCGGTGCGAATATTTTCTAAATTCCCAGTCGTGTCGGTTCCGACCGCTCGGCGCGAATATTTTCTAAGTCCCCGGTCGTGTCGGTCCCGACCTCACAGCGGGAATATTTTCAAAGTCCCCGGTCGTGTCGGTCCCGACCGCTCGGCGCGAATATTTTCAAAGTCGACGGTCGTGTCGGTCCCGACCGCTCGGCGCGAACAATTTCCAAGTTCCCGGTCGTGCCGGTCCGTACTTCTCGGTGCGAACATTATATATGTAGAACGTAATATAACCTAACCTAACCCAACCTAACCTCTCGGTGGTATTATTTTACAGAAAGCCGGGCGTGTCTACTCCTACTTCTCGGTGCGAATATTATGTATATAACATAATATAACCTAACCTAATGCAACCTGGTCGCTCGGTGCGAATATTTTCTAAATTCCCAGTCGTGTCGGTTCCGACCGCTCGGCGCGATTATTTTCTAAGCCCCGGTCGTGTCGGTCCCGACCTCACAGCGGGAATATTTTCAAAGTCCCCGGTCGTGTCGGTCCCGACCGCTCGGCGCGAATATTTTCTAAGTCTCCGGTCGTGTCGGTCCCGACCTCACAGCGGGAATATTTTCAAAGTCCCCGGTCGTGTCGGTCCCGACCGCTCGGCGCGAATATTTTCAAAGTCCCCGGTCGTGTCGATCCCGACCGCTCGGCGCGAACAATTTCCAAGTTCCCGGTCGTGCCGGTCCGTACTTCTCGGTGCGAACATTATATATGTAGAACGTAATATAACCTAACCTAACCCAACCTAACCTCTCGGTGGTATTATTTTACAGAAAGCCGGGCGTGTCTACTCCTACTTCTCGGTGCGAATATTATGTATATAACATAATATAACCTAACCTAATGCAACCTGGTCGCTCGGTGCGAATATTTTCTAAATTCCCAGTCGTGTCGGTTCCGACCGCTCGGCGCGAATATTTTCAAAGTCGACGGTCGTGTCGGTCCCGACCGCTCGGCGCGAACAATTTCCAAGTTCCCGGTCGTGCCGGTCCGTACTTCTCGGTGCGAACATTATATATGTAGAACGTAATATAACCTAACCTAACCCAACCTAACCTCTCGATGGTATTATTTTACAGAAAGCCGGGCGTGTCTACTCCTACTTCTCGGTGCGAATATTATGTATATAACATAATATAACCTAACCTAATGCAACCTGGTCGCTCGGTGCGAATATTTTCTAAATTCCCAGTCGTGTCGGTTCCGACCGCTCGGCGCGAATATTTTCTAAGTCCCCGGTCGTGTCGGTCCCGACCTCACAGCGGGAATATTTTCAAAGTCCCCGGTCGTGTCGGTCCCGACCGCTCGGCGCGAATATTTTCAAAGTCCCCGGTCGTGTCGGTCCCGACCGCTCGGCGCGAACAATTTCCAAGTTCCCGGTCGTGCCGGTCCGTACTTCTCGGTGCGAACATTATATATGTAGAACGTAATATAACCTAACCTAACCCAACCTAACCTCTCGGTGGTATTATTTTACAGAAAGCCGGGCGTGTCTACTCCTACTTCTCGGTGCGAATATTATGTATATAACATAATATAACCTAACCTAATGCAACCTGGTCGCTCGGTGCGAATATTTTCTAAATTCCCAGTCGTGTCGGTTCCGACCGCTCGGCGCGAATATTTTCTAAGTCCCCGGTCTTGTCGGTCCCGACCTCACAGCGGGAATATTTTCAAAGTCCCCGGTCGTGTCGGTCCCGACCGCTCGGCGCGAATATTTTCAAAGTCCCCGGTCGTGTCGGTCCCGACCGCTCGGCGCGAACAATTTCCAAGTTCCCGGTCGTGCCGGTCCGTACTTCTCGGTGCGAACATTATATATGTAGAACGTAATATAACCTAACCTAACCCAACCTAACCTCTCGGTGGTATTATTTTACAGAAAGCCGGGCGTGTCTACTCCTACTTCTCGGTGCGAATATTATGTATATAACATAATATAACCTAACCTAATGCAACCTGGTCGCTCGGTGCGAATATTTTCTAAATTCCCAGTCGTGTCGGTTCCGACCGCTCGGCGCGAATATTTTCTAAGTCCCCGGTCGTGTCGGTCCCGACCTCACAGCGGGAATATTTTCAAAGTCCCCGGTCGTGTCGGTCCCGACCGCTCGGCGCGAATATTTTCAAAGTCCCCGGTCGTGTCGGTCCCGACCGCTCGGCGCGAACAATTTCCAAGTTCCCGGTCGTGCCGGTCCGTACTTCTCGGTGCGAACATTATATATGTAGAACGTAATATAACCTAACCTAACCCAACCTAACCTCTCGGTGGTATTATTTTACAGAAAGCCGGGCGTGTCTACTCCTACTTCTCGGTGCGAATATTATGTATATAACATAATATAACCTAACCTAATGCAACCTGGTCGCTCGGTGCGAATATTTTCTAAATTCCCAGTCGTGTCGGTTCCGACCGCTCGGCGCGAATATTTTCTAAGTCCCCGGTCTTGTCGGTCCCGACCTCACAGCGCGAATATTTTCAAAGTCCCCGGTCGTGTCGGTCCCGACCTCACAGCGGGAATATTTTCAAAGTCCCCGGTCGTGTCGGTCCCGACCGCTCGGCGCGAATATTTTCAAAGTCGACGGTCGTGTCGGTCCCGACCGCTCGGCGCGAACAATTTCCAAGTTCCCGGTCGTGCCGGTCCGTACTTCTCGGTGCGAACATTATATATGTAGAACGTAATATAACCTAACCTAACCCAACCTAACCTCTCGGTGGTATTATTTTACAGAAAGCCGGGCGTGTCTACTCCTACTTCTCGGTGCGAATATTATGTATATAACATAATATAACCTAACCTAATGCAACCTGGTCGCTCGGTGCGAATATTTTCTAAATTCCCAGTCGTGTCGGTTCCGACCGCTCGGCGCGAATATTTTCTAAGTCCCCGGTCGTGTCGGTCCCGACCTCACAGCGGGAATATTTTCAAAGTCCCCGGTCGTGTCGGCCCCGACCGCTCGGCGCGAATATTTTCAAAGTCCCCGGTCGTGTCGGTCCCGACCGCTCGGCGCGAATATTTTCAAAGTCCCCGGTCGTGTCGGTCCCGACCGCTCGGCGCGAACCATTTCCAAGTTCCCGGTCGTGCCGGTCCGTACTTCTCGGTGCGAACATTATATATGTAGAACGTAATATAACCTAACCTAACCCAACCTAACCTCTCGGTGGTATTATTTTACAGAAAGCCGGGCGTGTCTACTCCTACTTCTCGGTGCGAATATTATGTATATAAAATAATATAACCTAACCTAATGCAACCTGGTCGCTCGGTGCGAATATTTTCTAAATTCCCAGTCGTGTCGGTTCCGACCGCTCGGCGCGAATATTTTCTAAGTCCCCGGTCGTGTCGGTCCCGACCTCACAGCGGGAATATTTTCAAAGTCCCCGGTCGTGTCGGTCCCGACCGCTCGGCGCGAATATTTTCAAAGTCCCCGGTCGTGTCGGTCCCGACCGCTCGGCGCGAACAATTTCCAAGTTCCCGGTCGTGCCGGTCCGTACTTCTCGGTGCGAACATTATATATGTAGAACGTAATATAACCTAACCTAACCCAACCTAACCTCTCGGTGGTATTATTTTACAGAAAGCCGGGCGTGTCTACTCCTACTTCTCGGTGCGAATATTATGTATATAACATAATATAACCTAACCTAATGCAACCTGGTCGCTCGGTGCGAATATTTTCTAAATTCCCAGTCGTGTCGGTTCCGACCGCTCGGCGCGAATATTTTCTAAGTCCCCGGTCGTGTCGGTCCCGACCTCACAGCGGGAATATTTTCAAAGTCCCCGGTCGTGTCGGCCCCGACCGCTCGGCGCGAATATTTTCAAAGTCCCCGGTCGTGTCGGTCCCGACCGCTCGGCGCGAATATTTTCAAAGTCCCCGGTCGTGTCGGTCCCGACCGCTCGGCGCGAACCATTTCCAAGTTCCCGGTCGTGCCGGTCCGTACTTCTCGGTGCGAACATTATATATGTAGAACGTAATATAACCTAACCTAACCCAACCTAACCTCTCGGTGGTATTATTTTACAGAAAGCCGGGCGTGTCTACTCCTACTTCTCGGTGCGAATATTATGTATATAAAATAATATAACCTAACCTAATGCAACCTACGCGCTATCTCAGAGTATTTTCTAAGTCCCCGGTCGTGTCGGTCCCGACCTCACAGCGGGAATATTTTCAAAGTCCCCGGTCGTGTCGGCCCCGACCGCTCGGCGCGAATATTTTCAAAGTCCCCGGTCGTGTCGGTCCCGACCGCTCGGCGCGAATATTTTCAAAGTCCCCGGTCGTGTCGGTCCCGACCGCTCGGCGCGAACCATTTCCAAGTTCCCGGTCGTGCCGGTCCGTACTTCTCGGTGCGAACATTATATATGTAGAACGTAATATAACCTAACCTAACCCAACCTAACCTCTCGGTGGTATTATTTTACAGAAAGCCGGGCGTGTCTACTCCTACTTCTCGGTGCGAATATTATGTATATAACATAATATAACCTAACCTAATGCAACCTGGTCGCTCGGTGCGAATATTTTCTAAATTCCCAGTCGTGTCGGTTCCGACCGCTCGGCGCGAATATTTTCTAAGTCCCCCGTCGTGTCGGTCCCGACCTCACAGCGGGAATATTTTCAAAGTCCCCGGTCGTGTCGGTCCCGACCGCTCGGCGCGAATATTTTCTAAGTCCCCGGTCGTGTCGGTCCCGACCTCACAGCGGGAATATTTTCAAAGTCCCCGGTCGTGTCGGTCCCGACCTCACAGCGGGAATATTTTCAAAGTCCCCGGTCGTGTCGGTCCCGACCGCTCGGCGCGAATATTTTCAAAGTCGACGGTCGTGTCGGTCCCGACCGCTCGGCGCGAACAATTTCCAAGTTCCCGGTCGTGCCGGTCCGTACTTCTCGGTGCGAACATTATATATGTAGAACGTAATATAACCTAACCTAACCCAACCTAACCTCTCGGTGGTATTATTTTACAGAAAGCCGGGCGTGTCTACTCCTACTTCTCGGTGCGAATATTATGTATATAACATAATATAACCTAACCTAATGCAACCTGGTCGCTCGGTGCGAATATTTTCTAAATTCCCAGTCGTGTCGGTTCCGACCGCTCGGCGCGATTATTTTCTAAGTCCCCGGTCGTGTCGGTCCCGACCTCACAGCGGGAATATTTTCAAAGTCCCCGGTCGTGTCGGTCCCGACCGCTCGGCGCGAATATTTTCTAAGTCTCCGGTCGTGTCGGTCCCGACCTCACAGCGGGAATATTTTCAAAGTCCCCGGTCGTGTCGGTCCCGACCGCTCGGCGCGAATATTTTCAAAGTCCCCGGTCGTGTCGATCCCGACCGCTCGGCGCGAACAATTTCCAAGTTCCCGGTCGTGCCGGTCCGTACTTCTCGGTGCGAACATTATATATGTAGAACGTAATATAACCTAACCTAACCCAACCTAACCTCTCGGTGGTATTATTTTACAGAAAGCCGGGCGTGTCTACTCCTACTTCTCGGTGCGAATATTATGTATATAACATAATATAACCTAACCTAATGCAACCTGGTCGCTCGGTGCGAATATTTTCTAAATTCCCAGTCGTGTCGGTTCCGACCGCTCGGCGCGAATATTTTCAAAGTCGACGGTCGTGTCGGTCCCGACCGCTCGGCGCGAACAATTTCCAAGTTCCCGGTCGTGCCGGTCCGTACTTCTCGGTGCGAACATTATATATGTAGAACGTAATATAACCTAACCTAACCCAACCTAACCTCTCGATGGTATTATTTTACAGAAAGCCGGGCGTGTCTACTCCTACTTCTCGGTGCGAATATTATGTATATAACATAATATAACCTAACCTAATGCAACCTGGTCGCTCGGTGCGAATATTTTCTAAATTCCCAGTCGTGTCGGTTCCGACCGCTCGGCGCGAATATTTTCTAAGTCCCCGGTCGTGTCGGTCCCGACCTCACAGCGGGAATATTTTCAAAGTCAGCGGTCGTGTCGGTCCCGACCGCTCGGCGCGAATATTTTCAAAGTCCCCGGTCGTGTCGGTCCCGACCGCTCGGCGCGAACCATTTCCAAGTTCCCGGTCGTGCCGGTCCGTACTTCTCGGTGCGAACATTATATATGTAGAACTTAATATAACCTAACCTAACCCAACCTAACCTCTCGGTGGTATTATTTTACAGAAAGCCGGGCGTGTCTACTCCTACTTCTCGGTGCGAATATTATGTATATAACATAATATAACCTAACCTAATGCAACCTGGTCGCTCGGTGCGAATATTTTCTAAATTCCCAGTCGTGTCGGTTCCGACCGCTCGGCGCGAATATTTTCTAAGTCCCCGGTCGTGTCGGTCCCGACCTCACAGCGGGAATATTTTCAAAGTCCCCGGTCGTGTCGGTCCCGACCGCTCGGCGCGAATATTTTCAAAGTCGACGGTCGTGTCGGTCCCGACCGCTCGGCGCGAACAATTTCCAAGTTCCCGGTCGTGCCGGTCCGTACTTCTCGGTGCGAACATTATATATGTAGAACGTAATATAACCTAACCTAACCCAACCTAACCTCTCGGTGGTATTATTTTACAGAAAGCCGGGCGTGTCTACTCCTACTTCTCGGTGCGAATATTATGTATATAACATAATATAACCTAACCTAATGCAACCTGGTCGCTCGGTGCGAATATTTTCTAAATTCCCAGTCGTGTCGGTTCCGACCGCTCGGCGCGAATATTTTCTAAGTCCCCGGTCGTGTCGGTCCCGACCTCACAGCGGGAATATTTTCAAAGTCCCCGGTCGTGTCGGTCCCGACCGCTCGGCGCGAATATTTTCAAAGTCGACGGTCGTGTCGGTCCCGACCGCTCGGCGCGAACAATTTCCAAGTTCCCGGTCGTGCCGGTCCGTACTTCTCGGTGCGAACATTATATATGTAGAACGTAATATAACCTAACCTAACCCAACCTAACCTCTCGGTGGTATTATTTTACAGAAAGCCGGGCGTGTCTACTCCTACTTCTCGGTGCGAATATTATGTATATAACATAATATAACCTAACCTAATGCAACCTGGTCGCTCGGTGCGAATATTTTCTAAATTCCCAGTCGTGTCGGTTCCGACCGCTCGGCGCGAATATTTTCTAAGTCCCCGGTCGTGTCGGTCCCGACCTCACAGCGGGAATATTTTCAAAGTCCCCGGTCGTGTCGGTCCCGACCGCTCGGCGCGAATATTTTCAAAGTCGACGGTCGTGTCGGTCCCGACCGCTCGGCGCGAACAATTTCCAAGTTCCCGGTCGTGCCGGTCCGTACTTCTCGGTGCGAACATTATATATGTAGAACGTAATATAACCTAACCTAACCCAACCTAACCTCTCGGTGGTATTATTTTACAGAAAGCCGGGCGTGTCTACTCCTACTTCTCGGTGCGAATATTATGTATATAACATAATATAACCTAACCTAATGCAACCTGGTCGCTCGGTGCGAATATTTTCTAAATTCCCAGTCGTGTCGGTTCCGACCGCTCGGCGCGATTATTTTCTAAGCCCCGGTCGTGTCGGTCCCGACCTCACAGCGGGAATATTTTCAAAGTCCCCGGTCGTGTCGGTCCCGACCGCTCGGCGCGAATATTTTCTAAGTCTCCGGTCGTGTCGGTCCCGACCTCACAGCGGGAATATTTTCAAAGTCCCCGGTCGTGTCGGTCCCGACCGCTCGGCGCGAATATTTTCAAAGTCCCCGGTCGTGTCGATCCCGACCGCTCGGCGCGAACAATTTCCAAGTTCCCGGTCGTGCCGGTCCGTACTTCTCGGTGCGAACATTATATATGTAGAACGTAATATAACCTAACCTAACCCAACCTAACCTCTCGGTGGTATTATTTTACAGAAAGCCGGGCGTGTCTACTCCTACTTCTCGGTGCGAATATTATGTATATAACATAATATAACCTAACCTAATGCAACCTGGTCGCTCGGTGCGAATATTTTCTAAATTCCCAGTCGTGTCGGTTCCGACCGCTCGGCGCGAATATTTTCAAAGTCGACGGTCGTGTCGGTCCCGACCGCTCGGCGCGAACAATTTCCAAGTTCCCGGTCGTGCCGGTCCGTACTTCTCGGTGCGAACATTATATATGTAGAACGTAATATAACCTAACCTAACCCAACCTAACCTCTCGATGGTATTATTTTACAGAAAGCCGGGCGTGTCTACTCCTACTTCTCGGTGCGAATATTATGTATATAACATAATATAACCTAACCTAATGCAACCTGGTCGCTCGGTGCGAATATTTTCTAAATTCCCAGTCGTGTCGGTTCCGACCGCTCGGCGCGAATATTTTCTAAGTCCCCGGTCGTGTCGGTCCCGACCTCACAGCGGGAATATTTTCAAAGTCCCCGGTCGTGTCGGTCCCGACCGCTCGGCGCGAATATCTTCAAAGTCCCCGGTCGTGTCGGTCCCGACCGCTCGGCGCGAACAATTTCCAAGTTCCCGGTCGTGCCGGTCCGTACTTCTCGGTGCGAACATTATATATGTAGAACGTAATATAACCTAACCTAACCCAACCTAACCTCTCGGTGGTATTATTTTACAGAAAGCCGGGCGTGTCTACTCCTACTTCTCGGTGCGAATATTATGTATATAACATAATATAACCTAACCTAATGCAACCTGGTCGCTCGGTGCGAATATTTTCTAAATTCCCAGTCGTGTCGGTTCCGACCGCTCGGCGCGAATATTTTCTAAGTCCCCGGTCTTGTCGGTCCCGACCTCACAGCGGGAATATTTTCAAAGTCCCCGGTCGTGTCGGTCCCGACCGCTCGGCGCGAATATTTTCAAAGTCCCCGGTCGTGTCGGTCCCGACCGCTCGGCGCGAACAATTTCCAAGTTCCCGGTCGTGCCGGTCCGTACTTCTCGGTGCGAACATTATATATGTAGAACGTAATATAACCTAACCTAACCCAACCTAACCTCTCGATGGTATTATTTTACAGAAAGCCGGGCGTGTCTACTCCTACTTCTCGGTGCGAATATTATGTATATAACATAATATAACCTAACCTAATGCAACCTGGTCGCTCGGTGCGAATATTTTCTAAATTCCCAGTCGTGTCGGTTCCGACCGCTCGGCGCGAATATTTTCTAAGTCCCCGGTCGTGTCGGTCCCGACCTCACAGCGGGAATATTTTCAAAGTCCCCGGTCGTGTCGGTCCCGACCGCTCGGCGCGAATATTTTCAAAGTCCCCGGTCGTGTCGGTCCCGACCGCTCGGCGCGAACAATTTCCAAGTTCCCGGTCGTGCCGGTCCGTACTTCTCGGTGCGAACATTATATATGTAGAACGTAATATAACCTAACCTAACCCAACCTAACCTCTCGGTGGTATTATTTTACAGAAAGCCGGGCGTGTCTACTCCTACTTCTCGGTGCGAATATTATGTATATAACATAATATAACCTAACCTAATGCAACCTGGTCGCTCGGTGCGAATATTTTCTAAATTCCCAGTCGTGTCGGTTCCGACCGCTCGGCGCGAATATTTTCTAAGTCCCCGGTCGTGTCGGTCCCGACCTCACAGCGGGAATATTTTCAAAGTCCCCGGTCGTGTCGGCCCCGACCGCTCGGCGCGAATATTTTCAAAGTCCCCGGTCGTGTCGGTCCCGACCGCTCGGCGCGAATATTTTCAAAGTCCCCGGTCGTGTCGGTCCCGACCGCTCGGCGCGAACCATTTCCAAGTTCCCGGTCGTGCCGGTCCGTACTTCTCGGTGCGAACATTATATATGTAGAACGTAATATAACCTAACCTAACCCAACCTAACCTCTCGGTGGTATTATTTTACAGAAAGCCGGGCGTGTCTACTCCTACTTCTCGGTGCGAATATTATGTATATAAAATAATATAACCTAACCTAATGCAACCTGGTCGCTCGGTGCGAATATTTTCTAAATTCCCAGTCGTGTCGGTTCCGACCGCTCGGCGCGAATATTTTCTAAGTCCCCGGTCGTGTCGGTCCCGACCTCACAGCGGGAATATTTTCAAAGTCCCCGGTCGTGTCGGTCCCGACCGCTCGGCGCGAATATTTTCAAAGTCCCCGGTCGTGTCGGTCCCGACCGCTCGGCGCGAACCATTTCCAAGTTCCCGGTCGTGCCGGTCCGTACTTCTCGGTGCGAACATTATATATGTAGAACGTAATATAACCTAACCTAACCCAACCTAACCTCTCGGTGGTATTATTTTACAGAAAGCCGGGCGTGTCTACTCCTACTTCTCGGTGCGAATATTATGTATATAACATAATATAACCTAACCTAATGCAACCTGGTCGCTCGGTGCGAATATTTTCTAAATTCCCAGTCGTGTCGGTTCCGACCGCTCGGCGCGAATATTTTCTAAGTCCCCGGTCGTGTCGGTCCCGACCTCACAGCGGGAATATTTTCAAAGTCCCCGGTCGTGTCGGTCCCGACCGCTCGGCGCGAATATTTTCTAAGTCCCCGGTCGTGTCGGTCCCGACCTCACAGCGGGAATATTTTCAAAGTCCCCGGTCGTGTCGGTCCCGACCTCACAGCGGGAATATTTTCAAAGTCCCCGGTCGTGTCGGTCCCGACCGCTCGGCGCGAATATTTTCAAAGTCGACGGTCGTGTCGGTCCCGACCGCTCGGCGCGAACAATTTCCAAGTTCCCGGTCGTGCCGGTCCGTACTTCTCGGTGCGAACATTATATATGTAGAACGTAATATAACCTAACCTAACCCAACCTAACCTCTCGGTGGTATTATTTTACAGAAAGCCGGGCGTGTCTACTCCTACTTCTCGGTGCGAATATTATGTATATAACATAATATAACCTAACCTAATGCAACCTGGTCGCTCGGTGCGAATATTTTCTAAATTCCCAGTCGTGTCGGTTCCGACCGCTCGGCGCGATTATTTTCTAAGTCCCCGGTCGTGTCGGTCCCGACCTCACAGCGGGAATATTTTCAAAGTCCCCGGTCGTGTCGGTCCCGACCGCTCGGCGCGAATATTTTCTAAGTCTCCGGTCGTGTCGGTCCCGACCTCACAGCGGGAATATTTTCAAAGTCCCCGGTCGTGTCGGTCCCGACCGCTCGGCGCGAATATTTTCAAAGTCCCCGGTCGTGTCGATCCCGACCGCTCGGCGCGAACAATTTCCAAGTTCCCGGTCGTGCCGGTCCGTACTTCTCGGTGCGAACATTATATATGTAGAACGTAATATAACCTAACCTAACCCAACCTAACCTCTCGGTGGTATTATTTTACAGAAAGCCGGGCGTGTCTACTCCTACTTCTCGGTGCGAATATTATGTATATAACATAATATAACCTAACCTAATGCAACCTGGTCGCTCGGTGCGAATATTTTCTAAATTCCCAGTCGTGTCGGTTCCGACCGCTCGGCGCGAATATTTTCAAAGTCGACGGTCGTGTCGGTCCCGACCGCTCGGCGCGAACAATTTCCAAGTTCCCGGTCGTGCCGGTCCGTACTTCTCGGTGCGAACATTATATATGTAGAACGTAATATAACCTAACCTAACCCAACCTAACCTCTCGATGGTATTATTTTACAGAAAGCCGGGCGTGTCTACTCCTACTTCTCGGTGCGAATATTATGTATATAACATAATATAACCTAACCTAATGCAACCTGGTCGCTCGGTGCGAATATTTTCTAAATTCCCAGTCGTGTCGGTTCCGACCGCTCGGCGCGAATATTTTCTAAGTCCCCGGTCGTGTCGGTCCCGACCTCACAGCGGGAATATTTTCAAAGTCAGCGGTCGTGTCGGTCCCGACCGCTCGGCGCGAATATTTTCAAAGTCCCCGGTCGTGTCGGTCCCGACCGCTCGGCGCGAACCATTTCCAAGTTCCCGGTCGTGCCGGTCCGTACTTCTCGGTGCGAACATTATATATGTAGAACTTAATATAACCTAACCTAACCCAACCTAACCTCTCGATGGTATTATTTTACAGAAAGCCGGGCGTGTCTACTCCTACTTCTCGGTGCGAATATTATGTATATAACATAATATAACCTAACCTAATGCAACCTGGTCGCTCGGTGCGAATATTTTCTAAATTCCCAGTCGTGTCGGTTCCGACCGCTCGGCGCGAATATTTTCTAAGTCCCCGGTCGTGTCGGTCCCGACCTCACAGCGGGAATATTTTCAAAGTCCCCGGTCGTGTCGGTCCCGACCGCTCGGCGCGAATATTTTCAAAGTCGACGGTCGTGTCGGTCCCGACCGCTCGGCGCGAACAATTTCCAAGTTCCCGGTCGTGCCGGTCCGTACTTCTCGGTGCGAACATTATATATGTAGAACGTAATATAACCTAACCTAACCCAACCTAACCTCTCGGTGGTATTATTTTACAGAAAGCCGGGCGTGTCTACTCCTACTTCTCGGTGCGAATATTATGTATATAACATAATATAACCTAACCTAATGCAACCTGGTCGCTCGGTGCGAATATTTTCTAAATTCCCAGTCGTGTCGGTTCCGACCGCTCGGCGCGAATATTTTCTAAGTCCCCGGTCGTGTCGGTCCCGACCTCACAGCGGGAATATTTTCAAAGTCCCCGGTCGTGTCGGTCCCGACCGCTCGGCGCGAATATTTTCAAAGTCGACGGTCGTGTCGGTCCCGACCGCTCGGCGCGAACAATTTCCAAGTTCCCGGTCGTGCCGGTCCGTACTTCTCGGTGCGAACATTATATATGTAGAACGTAATATAACCTAACCTAACCCAACCTAACCTCTCGGTGGTATTATTTTACAGAAAGCCGGGCGTGTCTACTCCTACTTCTCGGTGCGAATATTATGTATATAACATAATATAACCTAACCTAATGCAACCTGGTCGCTCGGTGCGAATATTTTCTAAATTCCCAGTCGTGTCGGTTCCGACCGCTCGGCGCGAATATTTTCTAAGTCCCCGGTCGTGTCGGTCCCGACCTCACAGCGGGAATATTTTCAAAGTCCCCGGTCGTGTCGGTCCCGACCGCTCGGCGCGAATATTTTCAAAGTCGACGGTCGTGTCGGTCCCGACCGCTCGGCGCGAACAATTTCCAAGTTCCCGGTCGTGCCGGTCCGTACTTCTCGGTGCGAACATTATATATGTAGAACGTAATATAACCTAACCTAACCCAACCTAACCTCTCGGTGGTATTATTTTACAGAAAGCCGGGCGTGTCTACTCCTACTTCTCGGTGCGAATATTATGTATATAACATAATATAACCTAACCTAATGCAACCTGGTCGCTCGGTGCGAATATTTTCTAAATTCCCAGTCGTGTCGGTTCCGACCGCTCGGCGCGATTATTTTCTAAGCCCCGGTCGTGTCGGTCCCGACCTCACAGCGGGAATATTTTCAAAGTCCCCGGTCGTGTCGGTCCCGACCGCTCGGCGCGAATATTTTCTAAGTCTCCGGTCGTGTCGGTCCCGACCTCACAGCGGGAATATTTTCAAAGTCCCCGGTCGTGTCGGTCCCGACCGCTCGGCGCGAATATTTTCAAAGTCCCCGGTCGTGTCGATCCCGACCGCTCGGCGCGAACAATTTCCAAGTTCCCGGTCGTGCCGGTCCGTACTTCTCGGTGCGAACATTATATATGTAGAACGTAATATAACCTAACCTAACCCAACCTAACCTCTCGGTGGTATTATTTTACAGAAAGCCGGGCGTGTCTACTCCTACTTCTCGGTGCGAATATTATGTATATAACATAATATAACCTAACCTAATGCAACCTGGTCGCTCGGTGCGAATATTTTCTAAATTCCCAGTCGTGTCGGTTCCGACCGCTCGGCGCGAATATTTTCAAAGTCGACGGTCGTGTCGGTCCCGACCGCT
The DNA here is from genome assembly GCA_963969225.1 of Xylocopa violacea. Lineage (NCBI taxonomy): Eukaryota > Metazoa > Arthropoda > Insecta > Hymenoptera > Apidae > Xylocopa > Xylocopa violacea. The sequence continues at coordinate 393,587 of CAXAJV010001299.1, forward strand.
CGGCGCGAACAATTTCCAAGTTCCCGGTCGTGCCGGTCCGTACTTCTCGGTGCGAACATTATATATGTAGAACGTAATATAACCTAACCTAACCCAACCTAACCTCTCGGTGGTATTATTTTACAGAAAGCCGGGCGTGTCTACTCCTACTTCTCGGTGCGAATATTATGTATATAACATAATATAACCTAACCTAATGCAACCTGGTCGCTCGGTGCGAATATTTTCTAAATTCCCAGTCGTGTCGGTTCCGACCGCTCGGCGCGAATATTTTCTAAGTCCCCGGTCGTGTCGGTCCCGACCTCACAGCGGGAATATTTTCAAAGTCCCCGGTCGTGTCGGTCCCGACCGCTCGGCGCGAATATTTTCAAAGTCGACGGTCGTGTCGGTCCCGACCGCTCGGCGCGAACAATTTCCAAGTTCCCGGTCGTGCCGGTCCGTACTTCTCGGTGCGAACATTATATATGTAGAACGTAATATAACCTAACCTAACCCAACCTAACCTCTCGGTGGTATTATTTTACAGAAAGCCGGGCGTGTCTACTCCTACTTCTCGGTGCGAATATTATGTATATAACATAATATAACCTAACCTAATGCAACCTGGTCGCTCGGTGCGAATATTTTCTAAATTCCCAGTCGTGTCGGTTCCGACCGCTCGGCGCGATTATTTTCTAAGCCCCGGTCGTGTCGGTCCCGACCTCACAGCGGGAATATTTTCAAAGTCCCCGGTCGTGTCGGTCCCGACCGCTCGGCGCGAATATTTTCTAAGTCTCCGGTCGTGTCGGTCCCGACCTCACAGCGGGAATATTTTCAAAGTCCCCGGTCGTGTCGGTCCCGACCGCTCGGCGCGAATATTTTCAAAGTCCCCGGTCGTGTCGATCCCGACCGCTCGGCGCGAACAATTTCCAAGTTCCCGGTCGTGCCGGTCCGTACTTCTCGGTGCGAACATTATATATGTAGAACGTAATATAACCTAACCTAACCCAACCTAACCTCTCGGTGGTATTATTTTACAGAAAGCCGGGCGTGTCTACTCCTACTTCTCGGTGCGAATATTATGTATATAACATAATATAACCTAACCTAATGCAACCTGGTCGCTCGGTGCGAATATTTTCTAAATTCCCAGTCGTGTCGGTTCCGACCGCTCGGCGCGAATATTTTCAAAGTCGACGGTCGTGTCGGTCCCGACCGCTCGGCGCGAACAATTTCCAAGTTCCCGGTCGTGCCGGTCCGTACTTCTCGGTGCGAACATTATATATGTAGAACGTAATATAACCTAACCTAACCCAACCTAACCTCTCGATGGTATTATTTTACAGAAAGCCGGGCGTGTCTACTCCTACTTCTCGGTGCGAATATTATGTATATAACATAATATAACCTAACCTAATGCAACCTGGTCGCTCGGTGCGAATATTTTCTAAATTCCCAGTCGTGTCGGTTCCGACCGCTCGGCGCGAATATTTTCTAAGTCCCCGGTCGTGTCGGTCCCGACCTCACAGCGGGAATATTTTCAAAGTCCCCGGTCGTGTCGGTCCCGACCGCTCGGCGCGAATATTTTCAAAGTCCCCGGTCGTGTCGGTCCCGACCGCTCGGCGCGAACAATTTCCAAGTTCCCGGTCGTGCCGGTCCGTACTTCTCGGTGCGAACATTATATATGTAGAACGTAATATAACCTAACCTAACCCAACCTAACCTCTCGGTGGTATTATTTTACAGAAAGCCGGGCGTGTCTACTCCTACTTCTCGGTGCGAATATTATGTATATATCATAATATAACCTAACCTAATGCAACCTGGTCGCTCGGTGCGAATATTTTCTAAATTCCCAGTCGTGTCGGTTCCGACCGCTCGGCGCGAATATTTTCTAAGTCCCCGGTCTTGTCGGTCCCGACCTCACAGCGGGAATATTTTCAAAGTCCCCGGTCGTGTCGGTCCCGACCGCTCGGCGCGAATATTTTCAAAGTCCCCGGTCGTGTCGGTCCCGACCGCTCGGCGCGAACAATTTCCAAGTTCCCGGTCGTGCCGGTCCGTACTTCTCGGTGCGAACATTATATATGTAGAACGTAATATAACCTAACCTAACCCAACCTAACCTCTCGGTGGTATTATTTTACAGAAAGCCGGGCGTGTCTACTCCTACTTCTCGGTGCGAATATTATGTATATAACATAATATAACCTAACCTAATGCAACCTGGTCGCTCGGTGCGAATATTTTCTAAATTCCCAGTCGTGTCGGTTCCGACCGCTCGGCGCGAATATTTTCTAAGTCCCCGGTCGTGTCGGTCCCGACCTCACAGCGGGAATATTTTCAAAGTCCCCGGTCGTGTCGGTCCCGACCGCTCGGCGCGAATATTTTCAAAGTCCCCGGTCGTGTCGGTCCCGACCGCTCGGCGCGAACAATTTCCAAGTTCCCGGTCGTGCCGGTCCGTACTTCTCGGTGCGAACATTATATATGTAGAACGTAATATAACCTAACCTAACCCAACCTAACCTCTCGGTGGTATTATTTTACAGAAAGCCGGGCGTGTCTACTCCTACTTCTCGGTGCGAATATTATGTATATAACATAATATAACCTAACCTAATGCAACCTGGTCGCTCGGTGCGAATATTTTCTAAATTCCCAGTCGTGTCGGTTCCGACCGCTCGGCGCGAATATTTTCTAAGTCCCCGGTCTTGTCGGTCCCGACCTCACAGCGCGAATATTTTCAAAGTCCCCGGTCGTGTCGGTCCCGACCTCACAGCGGGAATATTTTCAAAGTCCCCGGTCGTGTCGGTCCCGACCGCTCGGCGCGAATATTTTCAAAGTCGACGGTCGTGTCGGTCCCGACCGCTCGGCGCGAACAATTTCCAAGTTCCCGGTCGTGCCGGTCCGTACTTCTCGGTGCGAACATTATATATGTAGAACGTAATATAACCTAACCTAACCCAACCTAACCTCTCGGTGGTATTATTTTACAGAAAGCCGGGCGTGTCTACTCCTACTTCTCGGTGCGAATATTATGTATATAACATAATATAACCTAACCTAATGCAACCTGGTCGCTCGGTGCGAATATTTTCTAAATTCCCAGTCGTGTCGGTTCCGACCGCTCGGCGCGAATATTTTCTAAGTCCCCGGTCTTGTCGGTCCCGACCTCACAGCGCGAATATTTTCAAAGTCCCCGGTCGTGTCGGTCCCGACCTCACAGCGGGAATATTTTCAAAGTCCCCGGTCGTGTCGGTCCCGACCGCTCGGCGCGAATATTTTCAAAGTCGACGGTCGTGTCGGTCCCGACCGCTCGGCGCGAACAATTTCCAAGTTCCCGGTCGTGCCGGTCCGTACTTCTCGGTGCGAACATTATATATGTAGAACGTAATATAACCTAACCTAACCCAACCTAACCTCTCGGTGGTATTATTTTACAGAAAGCCGGGCGTGTCTACTCCTACTTCTCGGTGCGAATATTATGTATATAACATAATATAACCTAACCTAATGCAACCTGGTCGCTCGGTGCGAATATTTTCTAAATTCCCAGTCGTGTCGGTTCCGACCGCTCGGCGCGAATATTTTCTAAGTCCCCGGTCGTGTCGGTCCCGACCTCACAGCGGGAATATTTTCAAAGTCCCCGGTCGTGTCGGCCCCGACCGCTCGGCGCGAATATTTTCAAAGTCCCCGGTCGTGTCGGTCCCGACCGCTCGGCGCGAATATTTTCAAAGTCCCCGGTCGTGTCGGTCCCGACCGCTCGGCGCGAACCATTTCCAAGTTCCCGGTCGTGCCGGTCCGTACTTCTCGGTGCGAACATTATATATGTAGAACGTAATATAACCTAACCTAACCCAACCTAACCTCTCGGTGGTATTATTTTACAGAAAGCCGGGCGTGTCTACTCCTACTTCTCGGTGCGAATATTATGTATATAAAATAATATAACCTAACCTAATGCAACCTGGTCGCTCGGTGCGAATATTTTCTAAATTCCCAGTCGTGTCGGTTCCGACCGCTCGGCGCGAATATTTTCTAAGTCCCCGGTCGTGTCGGTCCCGACCTCACAGCGGGAATATTTTCAAAGTCCCCGGTCGTGTCGGTCCCGACCGCTCGGCGCGAATATTTTCAAAGTCCCCGGTCGTGTCGGTCCCGACCGCTCGGCGCGAACAATTTCCAAGTTCCCGGTCGTGCCGGTCCGTACTTCTCGGTGCGAACATTATATATGTAGAACGTAATATAACCTAACCTAACCCAACCTAACCTCTCGGTGGTATTATTTTACAGAAAGCCGGGCGTGTCTACTCCTACTTCTCGGTGCGAATATTATGTATATAACATAATATAACCTAACCTAATGCAACCTGGTCGCTCGGTGCGAATATTTTCTAAATTCCCAGTCGTGTCGGTTCCGACCGCTCGGCGCGAATATTTTCTAAGTCCCCGGTCGTGTCGGTCCCGACCTCACAGCGGGAATATTTTCAAAGTCCCCGGTCGTGTCGGCCCCGACCGCTCGGCGCGAATATTTTCAAAGTCCCCGGTCGTGTCGGTCCCGACCGCTCGGCGCGAATATTTTCAAAGTCCCCGGTCGTGTCGGTCCCGACCGCTCGGCGCGAACCATTTCCAAGTTCCCGGTCGTGCCGGTCCGTACTTCTCGGTGCGAACATTATATATGTAGAACGTAATATAACCTAACCTAACCCAACCTAACCTCTCGGTGGTATTATTTTACAGAAAGCCGGGCGTGTCTACTCCTACTTCTCGGTGCGAATATTATGTATATAAAATAATATAACCTAACCTAATGCAACCTGGTCGCTCGGTGCGAATATTTTCTAAGTCCCCGGTCGTGTCGGTCCCGACCTCACAGCGGGAATATTTTCAAAGTCCCCGGTCGTGTCGGCCCCGACCGCTCGGCGCGAATATTTTCAAAGTCCCCGGTCGTGTCGGTCCCGACCGCTCGGCGCGAATATTTTCAAAGTCCCCGGTCGTGTCGGTCCCGACCGCTCGGCGCGAACCATTTCCAAGTTCCCGGTCGTGCCGGTCCGTACTTCTCGGTGCGAACATTATATATGTAGAACGTAATATAACCTAACCTAACCCAACCTAACCTCTCGGTGGTATTATTTTACAGAAAGCCGGGCGTGTCTACTCCTACTTCTCGGTGCGAATATTATGTATATAACATAATATAACCTAACCTAATGCAACCTGGTCGCTCGGTGCGAATATTTTCTAAATTCCCAGTCGTGTCGGTTCCGACCGCTCGGCGCGAATATTTTCTAAGTCCCCGGTCGTGTCGGTCCCGACCTCACAGCGGGAATATTTTCAAAGTCCCCGGTCGTGTCGGTCCCGACCGCTCGGCGCGAATATTTTCTAAGTCCCCGGTCGTGTCGGTCCCGACCTCACAGCGGGAATATTTTCAAAGTCCCCGGTCGTGTCGGTCCCGACCTCACAGCGGGAATATTTTCAAAGTCCCCGGTCGTGTCGGTCCCGACCGCTCGGCGCGAATATTTTCAAAGTCGACGGTCGTGTCGGTCCCGACCGCTCGGCGCGAACAATTTCCAAGTTCCCGGTCGTGCCGGTCCGTACTTCTCGGTGCGAACATTATATATGTAGAACGTAATATAACCTAACCTAACCCAACCTAACCTCTCGGTGGTATTATTTTACAGAAAGCCGGGCGTGTCTACTCCTACTTCTCGGTGCGAATATTATGTATATAACATAATATAACCTAACCTAATGCAACCTGGTCGCTCGGTGCGAATATTTTCTAAATTCCCAGTCGTGTCGGTTCCGACCGCTCGGCGCGATTATTTTCTAAGTCCCCGGTCGTGTCGGTCCCGACCTCACAGCGGGAATATTTTCAAAGTCCCCGGTCGTGTCGGTCCCGACCGCTCGGCGCGAATATTTTCTAAGTCTCCGGTCGTGTCGGTCCCGACCTCACAGCGGGAATATTTTCAAAGTCCCCGGTCGTGTCGGTCCCGACCGCTCGGCGCGAATATTTTCAAAGTCCCCGGTCGTGTCGATCCCGACCGCTCGGCGCGAACAATTTCCAAGTTCCCGGTCGTGCCGGTCCGTACTTCTCGGTGCGAACATTATATATGTAGAACGTAATATAACCTAACCTAACCCAACCTAACCTCTCGGTGGTATTATTTTACAGAAAGCCGGGCGTGTCTACTCCTACTTCTCGGTGCGAATATTATGTATATAACATAATATAACCTAACCTAATGCAACCTGGTCGCTCGGTGCGAATATTTTCTAAATTCCCAGTCGTGTCGGTTCCGACCGCTCGGCGCGAATATTTTCAAAGTCGACGGTCGTGTCGGTCCCGACCGCTCGGCGCGAACAATTTCCAAGTTCCCGGTCGTGCCGGTCCGTACTTCTCGGTGCGAACATTATATATGTAGAACGTAATATAACCTAACCTAACCCAACCTAACCTCTCGATGGTATTATTTTACAGAAAGCCGGGCGTGTCTACTCCTACTTCTCGGTGCGAATATTATGTATATAACATAATATAACCTAACCTAATGCAACCTGGTCGCTCGGTGCGAATATTTTCTAAATTCCCAGTCGTGTCGGTTCCGACCGCTCGGCGCGAATATTTTCTAAGTCCCCGGTCGTGTCGGTCCCGACCTCACAGCGGGAATATTTTCAAAGTCAGCGGTCGTGTCGGTCCCGACCGCTCGGCGCGAATATTTTCAAAGTCCCCGGTCGTGTCGGTCCCGACCGCTCGGCGCGAACCATTTCCAAGTTCCCGGTCGTGCCGGTCCGTACTTCTCGGTGCGAACATTATATATGTAGAACTTAATATAACCTAACCTAACCCAACCTAACCTCTCGGTGGTATTATTTTACAGAAAGCCGGGCGTGTCTACTCCTACTTCTCGGTGCGAATATTATGTATATAACATAATATAACCTAACCTAATGCAACCTGGTCGCTCGGTGCGAATATTTTCTAAATTCCCAGTCGTGTCGGTTCCGACCGCTCGGCGCGAATATTTTCTAAGTCCCCGGTCGTGTCGGTCCCGACCTCACAGCGGGAATATTTTCAAAGTCCCCGGTCGTGTCGGTCCCGACCGCTCGGCGCGAATATTTTCAAAGTCGACGGTCGTGTCGGTCCCGACCGCTCGGCGCGAACAATTTCCAAGTTCCCGGTCGTGCCGGTCCGTACTTCTCGGTGCGAACATTATATATGTAGAACGTAATATAACCTAACCTAACCCAACCTAACCTCTCGGTGGTATTATTTTACAGAAAGCCGGGCGTGTCTACTCCTACTTCTCGGTGCGAATATTATGTATATAACATAATATAACCTAACCTAATGCAACCTGGTCGCTCGGTGCGAATATTTTCTAAATTCCCAGTCGTGTCGGTTCCGACCGCTCGGCGCGAATATTTTCTAAGTCCCCGGTCGTGTCGGTCCCGACCTCACAGCGGGAATATTTTCAAAGTCCCCGGTCGTGTCGGTCCCGACCGCTCGGCGCGAATATTTTCAAAGTCGACGGTCGTGTCGGTCCCGACCGCTCGGCGCGAACAATTTCCAAGTTCCCGGTCGTGCCGGTCCGTACTTCTCGGTGCGAACATTATATATGTAGAACGTAATATAACCTAACCTAACCCAACCTAACCTCTCGGTGGTATTATTTTACAGAAAGCCGGGCGTGTCTACTCCTACTTCTCGGTGCGAATATTATGTATATAACATAATATAACCTAACCTAATGCAACCTGGTCGCTCGGTGCGAATATTTTCTAAATTCCCAGTCGTGTCGGTTCCGACCGCTCGGCGCGAATATTTTCTAAGTCCCCGGTCGTGTCGGTCCCGACCTCACAGCGGGAATATTTTCAAAGTCCCCGGTCGTGTCGGTCCCGACCGCTCGGCGCGAATATTTTCAAAGTCGACGGTCGTGTCGGTCCCGACCGCTCGGCGCGAACAATTTCCAAGTTCCCGGTCGTGCCGGTCCGTACTTCTCGGTGCGAACATTATATATGTAGAACGTAATATAACCTAACCTAACCCAACCTAACCTCTCGGTGGTATTATTTTACAGAAAGCCGGGCGTGTCTACTCCTACTTCTCGGTGCGAATATTATGTATATAACATAATATAACCTAACCTAATGCAACCTGGTCGCTCGGTGCGAATATTTTCTAAATTCCCAGTCGTGTCGGTTCCGACCGCTCGGCGCGATTATTTTCTAAGCCCCGGTCGTGTCGGTCCCGACCTCACAGCGGGAATATTTTCAAAGTCCCCGGTCGTGTCGGTCCCGACCGCTCGGCGCGAATATTTTCTAAGTCTCCGGTCGTGTCGGTCCCGACCTCACAGCGGGAATATTTTCAAAGTCCCCGGTCGTGTCGGTCCCGACCGCTCGGCGCGAATATTTTCAAAGTCCCCGGTCGTGTCGATCCCGACCGCTCGGCGCGAACAATTTCCAAGTTCCCGGTCGTGCCGGTCCGTACTTCTCGGTGCGAACATTATATATGTAGAACGTAATATAACCTAACCTAACCCAACCTAACCTCTCGGTGGTATTATTTTACAGAAAGCCGGGCGTGTCTACTCCTACTTCTCGGTGCGAATATTATGTATATAACATAATATAACCTAACCTAATGCAACCTGGTCGCTCGGTGCGAATATTTTCTAAATTCCCAGTCGTGTCGGTTCCGACCGCTCGGCGCGAATATTTTCAAAGTCGACGGTCGTGTCGGTCCCGACCGCTCGGCGCGAACAATTTCCAAGTTCCCGGTCGTGCCGGTCCGTACTTCTCGGTGCGAACATTATATATGTAGAACGTAATATAACCTAACCTAACCCAACCTAACCTCTCGATGGTATTATTTTACAGAAAGCCGGGCGTGTCTACTCCTACTTCTCGGTGCGAATATTATGTATATAACATAATATAACCTAACCTAATGCAACCTGGTCGCTCGGTGCGAATATTTTCTAAATTCCCAGTCGTGTCGGTTCCGACCGCTCGGCGCGAATATTTTCTAAGTCCCCGGTCGTGTCGGTCCCGACCTCACAGCGGGAATATTTTCAAAGTCCCCGGTCGTGTCGGTCCCGACCGCTCGGCGCGAATATTTTCAAAGTCCCCGGTCGTGTCGGTCCCGACCGCTCGGCGCGAACAATTTCCAAGTTCCCGGTCGTGCCGGTCCGTACTTCTCGGTGCGAACATTATATATGTAGAACGTAATATAACCTAACCTAACCCAACCTAACCTCTCGGTGGTATTATTTTACAGAAAGCCGGGCGTGTCTACTCCTACTTCTCGGTGCGAATATTATGTATATAACATAATATAACCTAACCTAATGCAACCTGGTCGCTCGGTGCGAATATTTTCTAAATTCCCAGTCGTGTCGGTTCCGACCGCTCGGCGCGAATATTTTCTAAGTCCCCGGTCTTGTCGGTCCCGACCTCACAGCGGGAATATTTTCAAAGTCCCCGGTCGTGTCGGTCCCGACCGCTCGGCGCGAATATTTTCAAAGTCCCCGGTCGTGTCGGTCCCGACCGCTCGGCGCGAACAATTTCCAAGTTCCCGGTCGTGCCGGTCCGTACTTCTCGGTGCGAACATTATATATGTAGAACGTAATATAACCTAACCTAACCCAACCTAACCTCTCGATGGTATTATTTTACAGAAAGCCGGGCGTGTCTACTCCTACTTCTCGGTGCGAATATTATGTATATAACATAATATAACGTAACCTAATGCAACCTGGTCGCTCGGTGCGAATATTTTCTAAATTCCCAGTCGTGTCGGTTCCGACCGCTCGGCGCGAATATTTTCTAAGTCCCCGGTCGTGTCGGTCCCGACCTCACAGCGGGAATATTTTCAAAGTCCCCGGTCGTGTCGGTCCCGACCGCTCGGCGCGAATATTTTCAAAGTCCCCGGTCGTGTCGGTCCCGACCGCTCGGCGCGAACAATTTCCAAGTTCCCGGTCGTGCCGGTCCGTACTTCTCGGTGCGAACATTATATATGTAGAACGTAATATAACCTAACCTAACCCAACCTAACCTCTCGGTGGTATTATTTTACAGAAAGCCGGGCGTGTCTACTCCTACTTCTCGGTGCGAATATTATGTATATAACATAATATAACCTAACCTAATGCAACCTGGTCGCTCGGTGCGAATATTTTCTAAATTCCCAGTCGTGTCGGTTCCGACCGCTCGGCGCGAATATTTTCTAAGTCCCCGGTCGTGTCGGTCCCGACCTCACAGCGGGAATATTTTCAAAGTCCCCGGTCGTGTCGGCCCCGACCGCTCGGCGCGAATATTTTCAAAGTCCCCGGTCGTGTCGGTCCCGACCGCTCGGCGCGAATATTTTCAAAGTCCCCGGTCGTGTCGGTCCCGACCGCTCGGCGCGAACCATTTCCAAGTTCCCGGTCGTGCCGGTCCGTACTTCTCGGTGCGAACATTATATATGTAGAACGTAATATAACCTAACCTAACCCAACCTAACCTCTCGGTGGTATTATTTTACAGAAAGCCGGGCGTGTCTACTCCTACTTCTCGGTGCGAATATTATGTATATAAAATAATATAACCTAACCTAATGCAACCTGGTCGCTCGGTGCGAATATTTTCTAAATTCCCAGTCGTGTCGGTTCCGACCGCTCGGCGCGAATATTTTCTAAGTCCCCGGTCGTGTCGGTCCCGACCTCACAGCGGGAATATTTTCAAAGTCCCCGGTCGTGTCGGTCCCGACCGCTCGGCGCGAATATTTTCAAAGTCCCCGGTCGTGTCGGTCCCGACCGCTCGGCGCGAACCATTTCCAAGTTCCCGGTCGTGCCGGTCCGTACTTCTCGGTGCGAACATTATATATGTAGAACGTAATATAACCTAACCTAACCCAACCTAACCTCTCGGTGGTATTATTTTACAGAAAGCCGGGCGTGTCTACTCCTACTTCTCGGTGCGAATATTATGTATATAACATAATATAACCTAACCTAATGCAACCTGGTCGCTCGGTGCGAATATTTTCTAAATTCCCAGTCGTGTCGGTTCCGACCGCTCGGCGCGAATATTTTCTAAGTCCCCGGTCGTGTCGGTCCCGACCTCACAGCGGGAATATTTTCAAAGTCCCCGGTCGTGTCGGTCCCGACCGCTCGGCGCGAATATTTTCAAAGTCCCCGGTCGTGTCGGTCCCGACCGCTCGGCGCGAACCATTTCCAAGTTCCCGGTCGTGCCGGTCCGTACTTCTCGGTGCGAACATTATATATGTAGAACGTAATATAACCTAACCTAACCCAACCTAACCTCTCGGTGGTATTATTTTACAGAAAGCCGGGCGTGTCTACTCCTACTTCTCGGTGCGAATATTATGTATATAACATAATATAACCTAACCTAATGCAACCTGGTCGCTCGGTGCGAATATTTTCTAAATTCCCAGTCGTGTCGGTTCCGACCGCTCGGCGCGAATATTTTCTAAGTCCCCGGTCGTGTCGGTCCCGACCTCACAGCGGGAATATTTTCAAAGTCCCCGGTCGTGTCGGTCCCGACCGCTCGGCGCGAATATTTTCAAAGTCGACGGTCGTGTCGGTCCCGACCGCTCGGCGCGAACAATTTCCAAGTTCCCGGTCGTGCCGGTCCGTACTTCTCGGTGCGAACATTATATATGTAGAACGTAATATAACCTAACCTAACCCAACCTAACCTCTCGATGGTATTATTTTACAGAAAGCCGGGCGTGTCTACTCCTACTTCTCGGTGCGAATATTATGTATATAACATAATATAACCTAACCTAATGCAACCTGGTCGCTCGGTGCGAATATTTTCTAAATTCCCAGTCGTGTCGGTTCCGACCGCTCGGCGCGAATATTTTCTAAGTCCCCGGTCGTGTCGGTCCCGACCTCACAGCGGGAATATTTTCAAAGTCCCCGGTCGTGTCGGTCCCGACCGCTCGGCGCGAATATTTTCAAAGTCCCCGGTCGTGTCGGTCCCGACCGCTCGGCGCGAACAATTTCCAAGTTCCCGGTCGTGCCGGTCCGTACTTCTCGGTGCGAACATTATATATGTAGAACGTAATATAACCTAACCTAACCCAACCTAACCTCTCGGTGGTATTATTTTACAGAAAGCCGGGCGTGTCTACTCCTACTTCTCGGTGCGAATATTATGTATATAACATAATATAACCTAACCTAATGCAACCTGGTCGCTCGGTGCGAATATTTTCTAAATTCCCAGTCGTGTCGGTTCCGACCGCTCGGCGCGAATATTTTCAAAGTCGACGGTCGTGTCGGTCCCGACCGTTCGGCGCGAACAATTTCCAAGTTCCCGGTCGTGCCGGTCCGTACTTCTCGGTGCGAACATTATATATGTAGAACGTAATATAACCTAACCTAACCCAACCTAACCTCTCGATGGTATTATTTTACAGAAAGCCGGGCGTGTCTACTCCTACTTCTCGGTGCGAATATTATGTATATAACATAATATAACCTAACCTAATGCAACCTGGTCGCTCGGTGCGAATATTTTCTAAATTCCCAGTCGTGTCGGTTCCGACCGCTCGGCGCGAATATTTTCAAAGTCGACGGTCGTGTCGGTCCCGACCGCTCGGCGCGAACAATTTCCAAGTTCCCGGTCGTGCCGGTCCGTACTTCTCGGTGCGAACATTATATATGTAGAACGTAATATAACCTAACCTAACCCAACCTAACCTCTCGATGGTATTATTTTACAGAAAGCCGGGCGTGTCTACTCCTACTTCTCGGTGCGAATATTATGTATATAACATAATATAACCTAACCTAATGCAACCTGGTCGCTCGGTGCGAATATTTTCTAAATTCCCAGTCGTGTCGGTTCCGACCGCTCGGCGCGAATATTTTCTAAGTCCCCGGTCGTGTCGGTCCCGACCTCACAGCGGGAATATTTTCAAAGTCCCCGGTCGTGTCGGTCCCGACCGCTCGGCGCGAATATTTTCAAAGTCCCCGGTCGTGTCGGTCCCGACCGCTCGGCGCGAACAATTTCCAAGTTCCCGGTCGTGCCGGTCCGTACTTCTCGGTGCGAACATTATATATGTAGAACGTAATATAACCTAACCTAACCCAACCTAACCTCTCGGTGGTATTATTTTACAGAAAGCCGGGCGTGTCTACTCCTACTTCTCGGTGCGAATATTATGTATATAACATAATATAACCTAACCTAATGCAACCTGGTCGCTCGGTGCGAATATTTTCTAAATTCCCAGTCGTGTCGGTTCCGACCGCTCGGCGCGAATATTTTCTAAGTCCCCGGTCGTGTCGGTCCCGACCTCACAGCGGGAATATTTTCAAAGTCCCCGGTCGTGTCGGTCCCGACCGCTCGGCGCGAACCATTTCCAAGTTCCCGGTCGTGCCGGTCCGTACTTCTCGGTGCGAACATTATATATGTAGAACGTAATATAACCTAACCTAACCCAACCTAACCTCTCGGTGGTATTATTTTACAGAAAGCCGGGCGTGTCTACTCCTACTTCTCGGTGCGAATATTATGTATATAACATAATATAACCTAACCTAATGCAACCTGGTCGCTCGGTGCGAATATTTTCTAAATTCCCAGTCGTGTCGGTTCCGACCGCTCGGCGCGAATATTTTCTAAGTCCCCGGTCGTGTCGGTCCCGACCTCACAGCGGGAATATTTTCAAAGTCCCCGGTCGTGTCGGTCCCGACCGCTCGGCGCGAATATTTTCAAAGTCCCCGGTCGTGTCGGTCCCGACCGCTCGGCGCGAACAATTTCCAAGTTCCCGGTCGTGCCGGTCCGTACTTCTCGGTGCGAACATTATATATGTAGAACGTAATATAACCTAACCTAACCCAACCTAACCTCTCGGTGGTATTATTTTACAGAAAGCCGGGCGTGTCTACTCCTACTTCTCGGTGCGAATATTATGTATATAAAATAATATAACCTAACCTAATGCAACCTGGTCGCTCGGTGCGAATATTTTCTAAATTCCCAGTCGTGTCGGTTCCGACCGCTCGGCGCGAATATTTTCTAAGTCCCCGGTCGTGTCGGTCCCGACCTCACAGCGGGAATATTTTCAAAGTTCCCGGTCGTGTCGGTCCCGACCGCTCGGCGCGAATATTTTCAAAGTCCCCGGTCGTGTCGGTCCCGACCGCTCGGCGCGAACCATTTCCAAGTTCCCGGTCGTGCCGGTCCGTACTTCTCGGTGCGAACATTATATATGTAGAACGTAATATAACCTAACCTAACCCAACCTAACCTCTCGGTGGTATTATTTTACAGAAAGCCGGGCGTGTCTACTCCTACTTCTCGGTGCGAATATTATGTATATAACATAATATAACCTAACCTAATGCAACCTGGTCGCTCGGTGCGAATATTTTCTAAATTCCCAGTCGTGTCGGTTCCGACCGCTCGGCGCGAATATTTTCTAAGTCCCCGGTCGTGTCGGTCCCGACCTCACAGCGGGAATATTTTCAAAGTCCCCGGTCGTGTCGGTCCCGACCGCTCGGCGCGAATATTTTCAAAGTCCCCGGTCGTGTCGGTCCCGACCGCTCGGCGCGAACAATTTCCAAGTTCCCGGTCGTGCCGGTCCGTACTTCTCGGTGCGAACATTATATATGTAGAACGTAATATAACCTAACCTAACCCAACCTAACCTCTCGGTGGTATTATTTTACAGAAAGCCGGGCGTGTCTACTCCTACTTCTCGGTGCGAATATTATGTATATAACATAATATAACCTAACCTAATGCAACCTGGTCGCTCGGTGCGAATATTTTCTAAATTCCCAGTCGTGTCGGTTCCGACCGCTCGGCGCGAATATTTTCTAAGTCCCCGGTCGTGTCGGTCCCGACCTCACAGCGGGAATATTTTCAAAGTCCCCGGTCGTGTCGGTCCCGACCGCTCGGCGCGAATATTTTCAAAGTCGACGGTCGTGTCGGTCCCGACCGCTCGGCGCGAACAATTTCCAAGTTCCCGGTCGTGCCGGTCCGTACTTCTCGGTGCGAACATTATATATGTAGAACGTAATATAACCTAACCTAACCCAACCTAACCTCTCGATGGTATTATTTTACAGAAAGCCGGGCGTGTCTACTCCTACTTCTCGGTGCGAATATTATGTATATAACATAATATAACCTAACCTAATGCAACCTGGTCGCTCGGTGCGAATATTTTCTAAATTCCCAGTCGTGTCGGTTCCGACCGCTCGGCGCGAATATTTTCTAAGTCCCCGGTCGTGTCGGTCCCGACCTCACAGCGGGAATATTTTCAAAGTCCCCGGTCGTGTCGGTCCCGACCGCTCGGCGCGAATATTTTCAAAGTCCCCGGTCGTGTCGGTCCCGACCGCTCGGCGCGAACAATTTCCAAGTTCCCGGTCGTGCCGGTCCGTACTTCTCGGTGCGAACATTATATATGTAGAACGTAATATAACCTAACCTAACCCAACCTAACCTCTCGGTGGTATTATTTTACAGAAAGCCGGGCGTGTCTACTCCTACTTCTCGGTGCGAATATTATGTATATAACATAATATAACCTAACCTAATGCAACCTGGTCGCTCGGTGCGAATATTTTCTAAATTCCCAGTCGTGTCGGTTCCGACCGCTCGGCGCGAATATTTTCTAAGTCCCCGGTCGTGTCGGTCCCGACCTCACAGCGGGAATATTTTCAAAGTCCCCGGTCGTGTCGGTCCCGACCGCTCGGCGCGAACCATTTCCAAGTTCCCGGTCGTGCCGGTCCGTACTTCTCGGTGCGAACATTATATATGTAGAACGTAATATAACCTAACCTAACCCAACCTAACCTCTCGGTGGTATTATTTTACAGAAAGCCGGGCGTGTCTACTCCTACTTCTCGGTGCGAATATTATGTATATAACATAATATAACCTAACCTAATGCAACCTGGTCGCTCGGTGCGAATATTTTCTAAATTCCCAGTCGTGTCGGTTCCGACCGCTCGGCGCGAATATTTTCTAAGTCCCCGGTCGTGTCGGTCCCGACCTCACAGCGGGAATATTTTCAAAGTCCCCGGTCGTGTCGGTCCCGACCGCTCGGCGCGAATATTTTCAAAGTCCCCGGTCGTGTCGGTCCCGACCGCTCGGCGCGAACAATTTCCAAGTTCCCGGTCGTGCCGGTCCGTACTTCTCGGTGCGAACATTATATATGTAGAACGTAATATAACCTAACCTAACCCAACCTAACCTCTCGGTGGTATTATTTTACAGAAAGCCGGGCGTGTCTACTCCTACTTCTCGGTGCGAATATTATGTATATAAAATAATATAACCTAACCTAATGCAACCTGGTCGCTCGGTGCGAATATTTTCTAAATTCCCAGTCGTGTCGGTTCCGACCGCTCGGCGCGAATATTTTCTAAGTCCCCGGTCGTGTCGGTCCCGACCTCACAGCGGGAATATTTTCAAAGTTCCCGGTCGTGTCGGTCCCGACCGCTCGGCGCGAATATTTTCAAAGTCCCCGGTCGTGTCGGTCCCGACCGCTCGGCGCGAACCATTTCCAAGTTCCCGGTCGTGCCGGTCCGTACTTCTCGGTGCGAACATTATATATGTAGAACGTAATATAACCTAACCTAACCCAACCTAACCTCTCGGTGGTATTATTTTACAGAAAGCCGGGCGTGTCTACTCCTACTTCTCGGTGCGAATATTATGTATATAACATAATATAACCTAACCTAATGCAACCTGGTCGCTCGGTGCGAATATTTTCTAAATTCCCAGTCGTGTCGGTTCCGACCGCTCGGCGCGAATATTTTCTAAGTCCCCGGTCGTGTCGGTCCCGACCTCACAGCGGGAATATTTTCAAAGTCCCCGGTCGTGTCGGTCCCGACCGCTCGGCGCGAATATTTTCAAAGTCCCCGGTCGTGTCGGTCCCGACCGCTCGGCGCGAACAATTTCCAAGTTCCCGGTCGTGCCGGTCCGTACTTCTCGGTGCGAACATTATATATGTAGAACGTAATATAACCTAACCTAACCCAACCTAACCTCTCGGTGGTATTATTTTACAGAAAGCCGGGCGTGTCTACTCCTACTTCTCGGTGCGAATATTATGTATATAAAATAATATAACCTAACCTAATGCAACCTGGTCGCTCGGTGCGAATATTTTCTAAATTCCCAGTCGTGTCGGTTCCGACCGCTCGGCGCGAATATTTTCTAAGTCCCCGGTCGTGTCGGTCCCGACCTCACAGCGGGAATATTTTCAAAGTTCCCGGTCGTGTCGGTCCCGACCGCTCGGCGCGAATATTTTCAAAGTCCCCGGTCGTGTCGGTCCCGACCGCTCGGCGCGAACCATTTCCAAGTTCCCGGTCGTGCCGGTCCGTACTTCTCGGTGCGAACATTATATATGTAGAACGTAATATAACCTAACCTAACCCAACCTAACCTCTCGGTGGTATTATTTTACAGAAAGCCGGGCGTGTCTACTCCTACTTCTCGGTGCGAATATTATGTATATAACATAATATAACCTAACCTAATGCAACCTGGTCGCTCGGTGCGAATATTTTCTAAATTCCCAGTCGTGTCGGTTCCGACCGCTCGGCGCGAATATTTTCTAAGTCCCCGGTCGTGTCGGTCCCGACCTCACAGCGGGAATATTTTCAAAGTCCCCGGTCGTGTCGGTCCCGACCGCTCGGCGCGAATATTTTCAAAGTCCCCGGTCGTGTCGGTCCCGACCGCTCGGCGCGAACAATTTCCAAGTTCCCGGTCGTGCCGGTCCGTACTTCTCGGTGCGAACATTATATATGTAGAACGTAATATAACCTAACCTAACCCAACCTAACCTCTCGGTGGTATTATTTTACAGAAAGCCGGGCGTGTCTACTCCTACTTCTCGGTGCGAATATTATGTATATAACATAATATAACCTAACCTAATGCAACCTGGTCGCTCGGTGCGAATATTTTCTAAATTCCCAGTCGTGTCGGTTCCGACCGCTCGGCGCGAATATTTTCTAAGTCCCCGGTCGTGTCGGTCCCGACCTCACAGCGGGAATATTTTCAAAGTCCCCGGTCGTGTCGGTCCCGACCGCTCGGCGCGAATATTTTCAAAGTCGACGGTCGTGTCGGTCCCGACCGCTCGGCGCGAACAATTTCCAAGTTCCCGGTCGTGCCGGTCCGTACTTCTCGGTGCGAACATTATATATGTAGAACGTAATATAACCTAACCTAACCCAACCTAACCTCTCGATGGTATTATTTTACAGAAAGCCGGGCGTGTCTACTCCTACTTCTCGGTGCGAATATTATGTATATAACATAATATAACCTAACCTAATGCAACCTGGTCGCTCGGTGCGAATATTTTCTAAATTCCCAGTCGTGTCGGTTCCGACCGCTCGGCGCGAATATTTTCTAAGTCCCCGGTCGTGTCGGTCCCGACCTCACAGCGGGAATATTTTCAAAGTCCCCGGTCGTGTCGGTCCCGACCGCTCGGCGCGAATATTTTCAAAGTCCCCGGTCGTGTCGGTCCCGACCGCTCGGCGCGAACAATTTCCAAGTTCCCGGTCGTGCCGGTCCGTACTTCTCGGTGCGAACATTATATATGTAGAACGTAATATAACCTAACCTAACCCAACCTAACCTCTCGGTGGTATTATTTTACAGAAAGCCGGGCGTGTCTACTCCTACTTCTCGGTGCGAATATTATGTATATAACATAATATAACCTAACCTAATGCAACCTGGTCGCTCGGTGCGAATATTTTCTAAATTCCCAGTCGTGTCGGTTCCGACCGCTCGGCGCGAATATTTTCTAAGTCCCCGGTCGTGTCGGTCCCGACCTCACAGCGGGAATATTTTCAAAGTCCCCGGTCGTGTCGGTCCCGACCGCTCGGCGCGAATATTTTCAAAGTCCCCGGTCGTGTCGGTCCCGACCGCTCGGCGCGAACAATTTCCAAGTTCCCGGTCGTGCCGGTCCGTACTTCTCGGTGCGAACATTATATATGTAGAACGTAATATAACCTAACCTAACCCAACCTAACCTCTCGGTGGTATTATTTTACAGAAAGCCGGGCGTGTCTACTCCTACTTCTCGGTGCGAATATTATGTATATAACATAATATAACCTAACCTAATGCAACCTGGTCGCTCGGTGCGAATATTTTCTAAATTCCCAGTCGTGTCGGTTCCGACCGCTCGGCGCGAATATTTTCAAAGTCGACGGTCGTGTCGGTCCCGACCGCTCGGCGCGAACAATTTCCAAGTTCCCGGTCGTGCCGGTCCGTACTTCTCGGTGCGAACATTATATATGTAGAACGTAATATAACCTAACCTAACCCAACCTAACCTCTCGATGGTATTATTTTACAGAAAGCCGGGCGTGTCTACTCCTACTTCTCGGTGCGAATATTATGTATATAACATAATATAACCTAACCTAATGCAACCTGGTCGCTCGGTGCGAATATTTTCTAAATTCCCAGTCGTGTCGGTTCCGACCGCTCGGCGCGAATATTTTCTAAGTCCCCGGTCGTGTCGGTCCCGACCTCACAGCGGGAATATTTTCAAAGTCCCCGGTCGTGTCGGTCCCGACCGCTCGGCGCGAATATTTTCAAAGTCCCCGGTCGTGTCGGTCCCGACCGCTCGGCGCGAACAATTTCCAAGTTCCCGGTCGTGCCGGTCCGTACTTCTCGGTGCGAACATTATATATGTAGAACGTAATATAACCTAACCTAACCCAACCTAACCTCTCGGTGGTATTATTTTACAGAAAGCCGGGCGTGTCTACTCCTACTTCTCGGTGCGAATATTATGTATATAACATAATATAACCTAACCTAATGCAACCTGGTCGCTCGGTGCGAATATTTTCTAAATTCCCAGTCGTGTCGGTTCCGACCGCTCGGCGCGAATATTTTCTAAGTCCCCGGTCGTGTCGGTCCCGACCTCACAGCGGGAATATTTTCAAAGTCCCCGGTCGTGTCGGTCCCGACCGCTCGGCGCGAATATTTTCAAAGTCCCCGGTCGTGTCGGTCCCGACCGCTCGGCGCGAACCATTTCCAAGTTCCCGGTCGTGCCGGTCCGTACTTCTCGGTGCGAACATTATATATGTAGAACGTAATATAACCTAACCTAACCCAACCTAACCTCTCGGTGGTATTATTTTACAGAAAGCCGGGCGTGTCTACTCCTACTTCTCGGTGCGAATATTATGTATATAACATAATATAACCTAACCTAATGCAACCTGGTCGCTCGGTGCGAATATTTTCTAAATTCCCAGTCGTGTCGGTTCCGACCGCTCGGCGCGAATATTTTCTAAGTCCCCGGTCGTGTCGGTCCCGACCTCACAGCGGGAATATTTTCAAAGTCCCCGGTCGTGTCGGTCCCGACCGCTCGGCGCGAATATTTTCAAAGTCCCCGGTCGTGTCGGTCCCGACCGCTCGGCGCGAACAATTTCCAAGTTCCCGGTCGTGCCGGTCCGTACTTCTCGGTGCGAACATTATATATGTAGAACGTAATATAACCTAACCTAACCCAACCTAACCTCTCGGTGGTATTATTTTACAGAAAGCCGGGCGTGTCTACTCCTACTTCTCGGTGCGAATATTATGTATATAACATAATATAACCTAACCTAATGCAACCTGGTCGCTCGGTGCGAAAATTTTCTAAATTCCCAGTCGTGTCGGTTCCGACCGCTCGGCGCGAATATTATCTAAGTCCCCGGTCGTGTCGGTCCCGACCTCACAGCGGGAATATTTTCAAAGTCCCCGGTCGTGTCGGTCCCGACCGCTCGGCGCGAATATTTTCAAAGTCGACGGTCGTGTCGGTCCCGACCGCTCGGCGCGAACAATTTCCAAGTTCCCGGTCGTGCCGGTCCGTACTTCTCGGTGCGAACATTATATATGTAGAACGTAATATAACCTAACCTAACCCAACCTAACCTCTCGATGGTATTATTTTACAGAAAGCCGGGCGTGTCTACTCCTACTTCTCGGTGCGAATATTATGTATATAACATAATATAACCTAACCTAATGCAACCTGGTCGCTCGGTGCGAATATTTTCTAAATTCCCAGTCGTGTCGGTTCCGACCGCTCGGCGCGAATATTTTCTAAGTCCCCGGTCGTGTCGGTCCCGACCTCACAGCGGGAATATTTTCAAAGTCCCCGGTCGTGTCGGTCCCGACCGCTCGGCGCGAATATTTTCAAAGTCCCCGGTCGTGTCGGTCCCGACCGCTCGGCGCGAACAATTTCCAAGTTCCCGGTCGTGCCGGTCCGTACTTCTCGGTGCGAACATTATATATGTAGAACGTAATATAACCTAACCTAACCCAACCTAACCTCTCGGTGGTATTATTTTACAGAAAGCCGGGCGTGTCTACTCCTACTTCTCGGTGCGAATATTATGTATATAACATAATATAACCTAACCTAATGCAACCTGGTCGCTCGGTGCGAATATTTTCTAAATTCCCAGTCGTGTCGGTTCCGACCGCTCGGCGCGAATATTTTCTAAGTCCCCGGTCGTGTCGGTCCCGACCTCACAGCGGGAATATTTTCAAAGTCCCCGGTCGTGTCGGTCCCGACCGCTCGGCGCGAATATTTTCAAAGTCCCCGGTCGTGTCGGTCCCGACCGCTCGGCGCGAACAATTTCCAAGTTCCCGGTCGTGCCGGTCCGTACTTCTCGGTGCGAACATTATATATGTAGAACGTAATATAACCTAACCTAACCCAACCTAACCTCTCGGTGGTATTATTTTACAGAAAGCCGGGCGTGTCTACTCCTACTTCTCGGTGCGAATATTATGTATATAACATAATATAACCTAACCTAATGCAACCTGGTCGCTCGGTGCGAATATTTTCTAAATTCCCAGTCGTGTCGGTTCCGACCGCTCGGCGCGAATATTTTCTAAGTCCCCGGTCGTGTCGGTCCCGACCTCACAGCGGGAATATTTTCAAAGTCCCCGGTCGTGTCGGTCCCGACCGCTCGGCGCGAATATTTTCAAAGTCGACGGTCGTGTCGGTCCCGACCGCTCGGCGCGAACAATTTCCAAGTTCCCGGTCGTGCCGGTCCGTACTTCTCGGTGCGAACATTATATATGTAGAACGTAATATAACCTAACCTAACCCAACCTAACCTCTCGATGGTATTATTTTACAGAAAGCCGGGCGTGTCTACTCCTACTTCTCGGTGCGAATATTATGTATATAACATAATATAACCTAACCTAATGCAACCTGGTCGCTCGGTGCGAATATTTTCTAAATTCCCAGTCGTGTCGGTTCCGACCGCTCGGCGCGAATATTTTCTAAGTCCCCGGTCGTGTCGGTCCCGACCTCACAGCGGGAATATTTTCAAAGTCCCCGGTCGTGTCGGTCCCGACCGCTCGGCGCGAATATTTTCAAAGTCCCCGGTCGTGTCGGTCCCGACCGCTCGGCGCGAACAATTTCCAAGTTCCCGGTCGTGCCGGTCCGTACTTCTCGGTGCGAACATTATATATGTAGAACGTAATATAACCTAACCTAACCCAACCTAACCTCTCGGTGGTATTATTTTACAGAAAGCCGGGCGTGTCTACTCCTACTTCTCGGTGCGAATATTATGTATATAACATAATATAACCTAACCTAATGCAACCTGGTCGCTCGGTGCGAATATTTTCTAAATTCCCAGTCGTGTCGGTTCCGACCGCTCGGCGCGAATATTTTCAAAGTCGACGGTCGTGTCGGTCCCGACCGCTCGGCGCGAACAATTTCCAAGTTCCCGGTCGTGCCGGTCCGTACTTCTCGGTGCGAACATTATATATGTAGAACGTAATATAACCTAACCTAACCCAACCTAACCTCTCGATGGTATTATTTTACAGAAAGCCGGGCGTGTCTACTCCTACTTCTCGGTGCGAATATTATGTATATAACATAATATAACCTAACCTAATGCAACCTGGTCGCTCGGTGCGAATATTTTCTAAATTCCCAGTCGTGTCGGTTCCGACCGCTCGGCGCGAATATTTTCTAAGTCCCCGGTCGTGTCGGTCCCGACCTCACAGCGGGAATATTTTCAAAGTCCCCGGTCGTGTCGGTCCCGACCGCTCGGCGCGAATATTTTCAAAGTCCCCGGTCGTGTCGGTCCCGACCGCTCGGCGCGAACAATTTCCAAGTTCCCGGTCGTGCCGGTCCGTACTTCTCGGTGCGAACATTATATATGTAGAACGTAATATAACCTAACCTAACCCAACCTAACCTCTCGGTGGTATTATTTTACAGAAAGCCGGGCGTGTCTACTCCTACTTCTCGGTGCGAATATTATGTATATAACATAATATAACCTAACCTAATGCAACCTGGTCGCTCGGTGCGAATATTTTCTAAATTCCCAGTCGTGTCGGTTCCGACCGCTCGGCGCGAATATTTTCAAAGTCGACGGTCGTGTCGGTCCCGACCGCTCGGCGCGAACAATTTCCAAGTTCCCGGTCGTGCCGGTCCGTACTTCTCGGTGCGAACATTATATATGTAGAACGTAATATAACCTAACCTAACCCAACCTAACCTCTCGATGGTATTATTTTACAGAAAGCCGGGCGTGTCTACTCCTACTTCTCGGTGCGAATATTATGTATATAACATAATATAACCTAACCTAATGCAACCTGGTCGCTCGGTGCGAATATTTTCTAAATTCCCAGTCGTGTCGGTTCCGACCGCTCGGCGCGAATATTTTCTAAGTCCCCGGTCGTGTCGGTCCCGACCTCACAGCGGGAATATTTTCAAAGTCCCCGGTCGTGTCGGTCCCGACCGCTCGGCGCGAATATTTTCAAAGTCCCCGGTCGTGTCGGTCCCGACCGCTCGGCGCGAACAATTTCCAAGTTCCCGGTCGTGCCGGTCCGTACTTCTCGGTGCGAACATTATATATGTAGAAAGTAATATAACCTAACCTAACCCAACCTAACCTCTCGGTGGTATTATTTTACAGAAAGCCGGGCGTGTCTACTCCTACTTCTCGGTGCGAATATTATGTATATAACATAATATAACCTAACCTAATGCAACCTGGTCGCTCGGTGCGAATATTTTCTAAATTCCCAGTCGTGTCGGTTCCGACCGCTCGGCGCGAATATTTTCTAAGTCCCCGGTCGTGTCGGTCCCGACCTCACAGCGGGAATATTTTCAAAGTCCCCGGTCGTGTCGGTCCCGACCGCTCGGCGCGAATATTTTCAAAGTCCCCGGTCGTGTCGGTCCCGACCGCTCGGCGCGAACCATTTCCAAGTTCCCGGTCGTGCCGGTCCGTACTTCTCGGTGCGAACATTATATATGTAGAACGTAATATAACCTAACCTAACCCAACCTAACCTCTCGGTGGTATTATTTTACAGAAAGCCGGGCGTGTCTACTCCTACTTCTCGGTGCGAATATTATGTATATAACATAATATAACCTAACCTAATGCAACCTGGTCGCTCGGTGCGAATATTTTCTAAATTCCCAGTCGTGTCGGTTCCGACCGCTCGGCGCGAATATTTTCTAAGTCCCCGGTCGTGTCGGTCCCGACCTCACAGCGGGAATATTTTCAAAGTCCCCGGTCGTGTCGGTCCCGACCGCTCGGCGCGAATATTTTCAAAGTCCCCGGTCGTGTCGGTCCCGACCGCTCGGCGCGAACAATTTCCAAGTTCCCGGTCGTGCCGGTCCGTACTTCTCGGTGCGAACATTATATATGTAGAACGTAATATAACCTAACCTAACCCAACCTAACCTCTCGATGGTATTATTTTACAGAAAGCCGGGCGTGTCTACTCCTACTTCTCGGTGCGAATATTATGTATATAACATAATATAACCTAACCTAATGCAACCTGGTCGCTCGGTGCGAATATTTTCTAAATTCCCAGTCGTGTCGGTTCCGACCGCTCGGCGCGAATATTTTCTAAGTCCCCGGTCGTGTCGGTCCCGACCTCACAGCGGGAATATTTTCAAAGTCCCCGGTCGTGTCGGTCCCGACCGCTCGGCGCGAATATTTTCAAAGTCCCCGGTCGTGTCGGTCCCGACCGCTCGGCGCGAACAATTTCCAAGTTCCCGGTCGTGCCGGTCCGTACTTCTCGGTGCGAACATTATATATGTAGAACGTAATATAACCTAACCTAACCCAACCTAACCTCTCGGTAGTATTATTTTACAGAAAGCCGGGCGTGTCTACTCCTACTTCTCGGTGCGAATATTATGTATATAACATAATATAACCTAACCTAATGCAACCTGGTCGCTCGGTGCGAATATTTTCTAAATTCCCAGTCGTGTCGGTTCCGACCGCTCGGCGCGAATATTTTCAAAGTCGACGGTCGTGTCGGTCCCGACCGCTCGGCGCGAACAATTTCCAAGTTCCCGGTCGTGCCGGTCCGTACTTCTCGGTGCGAACATTATATATGTAGAACGTAATATAACCTAACCTAACCCAACCTAACCTCTCGATGGTATTATTTTACAGAAAGCCGGGCGTGTCTACTCCTACTTCTCGGTGCGAATATTATGTATATAACATAATATAACCTAACCTAATGCAACCTGGTCGCTCGGTGCGAATATTTTCTAAATTCCCAGTCGTGTCGGTTCCGACCGCTCGGCGCGAATATTTTCTAAGTCCCCGGTCGTGTCGGTCCCGACCTCACAGCGGGAATATTTTCAAAGTCCCCGGTCGTGTCGGTCCCGACCGCTCGGCGCGAATATTTTCAAAGTCCCCGGTCGTGTCGGTCCCGACCGCTCGGCGCGAACAATTTCCAAGTTCCCGGTCGTGCCGGTCCGTACTTCTCGGTGCGAACATTATATATGTAGAACGTAATATAACCTAACCTAACCCAACCTAACCTCTCGGTGGTATTATTTTACAGAAAGCCGGGCGTGTCTACTCCTACTTCTCGGTGCGAATATTATGTATATAACATAATATAACCTAACCTAATGCAACCTGGTCGCTCGGTGCGAATATTTTCTAAATTCCCAGTCGTGTCGGTTCCGACCGCTCGGCGCGAATATTTTCAAAGTCGACGGTCGTGTCGGTCCCGACCGCTCGGCGCGAACAATTTCCAAGTTCCCGGTCGTGCCGGTCCGTACTTCTCGGTGCGAACATTATATATGTAGAACGTAATATAACCTAACCTAACCCAACCTAACCTCTCGATGGTATTATTTTACAGAAAGCCGGGCGTGTCTACTCCTACTTCTCGGTGCGAATATTATGTATATAACATAATATAACCTAACCTAATGCAACCTGGTCGCTCGGTGCGAATATTTTCTAAATTCCCAGTCGTGTCGGTTCCGACCGCTCGGCGCGAATATTTTCTAAGTCCCCGGTCGTGTCGGTCCCGACCTCACAGCGGGAATATTTTCAAAGTCCCCGGTCGTGTCGGTCCCGACCGCTCGGCGCGAATATTTTCAAAGTCCCCGGTCGTGTCGGTCCCGACCGCTCGGCGCGAACAATTTCCAAGTTCCCGGTCGTGCCGGTCCGTACTTCTCGGTGCGAACATTATATATGTAGAACGTAATATAACCTAACCTAACCCAACCTAACCTCTCGGTGGTATTATTTTACAGAAAGCCGGGCGTGTCTACTCCTACTTCTCGGTGCGAATATTATGTATATAACATAATATAACCTAACCTAATGCAACCTGGTCGCTCGGTGCGAATATTTTCTAAATTCCCAGTCGTGTCGGTTCCGACCGCTCGGCGCGAATATTTTCTAAGTCCCCGGTCGTGTCGGTCCCGACCTCACAGCGGGAATATTTTCAAAGTCCCCTGTCGTGTCGGTCCCGACCGCTCGGCGCGAATATTTTCAAAGTCGACGGTCGTGTCGGTCCCGACCGCTCGGCGCGAACAATTTCCAAGTTCCCGGTCGTGCCGGTCCGTACTTCTCGGTGCGAACATTATATATGTAGAACGTAATATAACCTAACCTAACCCAACCTAACCTCTCGATGGTATTATTTTACAGAAAGCCGGGCGTGTCTACTCCTACTTCTCGGTGCGAATATTATGTATATAACATAATATAACCTAACCTAATGCAACCTGGTCGCTCGGTGCGAATATTTTCTAAATTCCCAGTCGTGTCGGTTCCGACCGCTCGGCGCGAATATTTTCTAAGTCCCCGGTCGTGTCGGTCCCGACCTCACAGCGGGAATATTTTCAAAGTCCCCGGTCGTGTCGGTCCCGACCGCTCGGCGCGAATATTTTCAAAGTCCCCGGTCGTGTCGGTCCCGACCGCTCGGCGCGAACAATTTCCAAGTTCCCGGTCGTGCCGGTCCGTACTTCTCGGTGCGAACATTATATATGTAGAACGTAATATAACCTAACCTAACCCAACCTAACCTCTCGATGGTATTATTTTACAGAAAGCCGGGCGTGTCTACTCCTACTTCTCGGTGCGAATATTATGTATATAACATAATATAACCTAACCTAATGCAACCTGGTCGCTCGGTGCGAATATTTTCTAAATTCCCAGTCGTGTCGGTTCCGACCGCTCGGCGCGAATATTTTCTAAGTCCCCGGTCGTGTCGGTCCCGACCTCACAGCGGGAATATTTTCAAAGTCCCCGGTCGTGTCGGTCCCGACCGCTCGGCGCGAATATTTTCAAAGTCCCCGGTCGTGTCGGTCCCGACCGCTCGGCGCGAACAATTTCCAAGTTCCCGGTCGTGCCGGTCCGTACTTCTCGGTGCGAACATTATATATGTAGAACGTAATATAACCTAACCTAACCCAACCTAACCTCTCGGTGGTATTATTTTACAGAAAGCCGGGCGTGTCTACTCCTACTTCTCGGTGCGAATATTATGTATATAACATAATATAACCTAACCTAATGCAACCTGGTCGCTCGGTGCGAATATTTTCTAAATTCCCAGTCGTGTCGGTTCCGACCGCTCGGCGCGAATATTTTCTAAGTCCCCGGTCGTGTCGGTCCCGACCTCACAGCGGGAATATTTTCAAAGTCCCCGGTCGTGTCGGTCCCGACCGCTCGGCGCGAATATTTTCAAAGTCCCCGGTCGTGTCGGTCCCGACCGCTCGGCGCGAACAATTTCCAAGTTCCCGGTCGTGCCGGTCCGTACTTCTCGGTGCGAACATTATATATGTAGAACGTAATATAACCTAACCTAACCCAACCTAACCTCTCGGTGGTATTATTTTACAGAAAGCCGGGCGTGTCTACTCCTACTTCTCGGTGCGAATATTATGTATATAACATAATATAACCTAACCTAATGCAACCTGGTCGCTCGGTGCGAATATTTTCTAAATTCCCAGTCGTGTCGGTTCCGACCGCTCGGCGCGAATATTTTCTAAGTCCCCGGTCGTGTCGGTCCCGACCTCACAGCGGGAATATTTTCAAAGTCCCCGGTCGTGTCGGTCCCGACCGCTCGGCGCGAATATTTTCAAAGTCGACGGTCGTGTCGGTCCCGACCGCTCGGCGCGAACAATTTCCAAGTTCCCGGTCGTGCCGGTCCGTACTTCTCGGTGCGAACATTATATATGTAGAACGTAATATAACCTAACCTAACCCAACCTAACCTCTCGATGGTATTATTTTACAGAAAGCCGGGCGTGTCTACTCCTACTTCTCGGTGCGAATATTATGTATATAACATAATATAACCTAACCTAATGCAACCTGGTCGCTCGGTGCGAATATTTTCTAAATTCCCAGTCGTGTCGGTTCCGACCGCTCGGCGCGAATATTTTCTAAGTCCCCGGTCGTGTCGGTCCCGACCTCACAGCGGGAATATTTTCAAAGTCCCCGGTCGTGTCGGTCCCGACCGCTCGGCGCGAATATTTTCAAAGTCCCCGGTCGTGTCGGTCCCGACCGCTCGGCGCGAACAATTTCCAAGTTCCCGGTCGTGCCGGTCCGTACTTCTCGGTGCGAACATTATATATGTAGAACGTAATATAACCTAACCTAACCCAACCTAACCTCTCGGTGGTATTATTTTACAGAAAGCCGGGCGTGTCTACTCCTACTTCTCGGTGCGAATATTATGTATATAACATAATATAACCTAACCTAATGCAACCTGGTCGCTCGGTGCGAATATTTTCTAAATTCCCAGTCGTGTCGGTTCCGACCGCTCGGCGCGAATATTTTCAAAGTCGACGGTCGTGTCGGTCCCGACCGCTCGGCGCGAACAATTTCCAAGTTCCCGGTCGTGCCGGTCCGTACTTCTCGGTGCGAACATTATATATGTAGAACGTAATATAACCTAACCTAACCCAACCTAACCTCTCGATGGTATTATTTTACAGAAAGCCGGGCGTGTCTACTCCTACTTCTCGGTGCGAATATTATGTATATAACATAATATAACCTAACCTAATGCAACCTGGTCGCTCGGTGCGAATATTTTCTAAATTCCCAGTCGTGTCGGTTCCGACCGCTCGGCGCGAATATTTTCAAAGTCGACGGTCGTGTCGGTCCCGACCGCTCGGCGCGAACAATTTCCAAGTTCCCGGTCGTGCCGGTCCGTACTTCTCGGTGCGAACATTATATATGTAGAACGTAATATAACCTAACCTAACCCAACCTAACCTCTCGATGGTATTATTTTACAGAAAGCCGGGCGTGTCTACTCCTACTTCTCGGTGCGAATATTATGTATATAACATAATATAACCTAACCTAATGCAACCTGGTCGCTCGGTGCGAATATTTTCTAAATTCCCAGTCGTGTCGGTTCCGACCGCTCGGCGCGAATATTTTCTAAGTCCCCGGTCGTGTCGGTCCCGACCTCACAGCGGGAATATTTTCAAAGTCCCCGGTCGTGTCGGTCCCGACCGCTCGGCGCGAATATTTTCAAAGTCCCCGGTCGTGTCGGTCCCGACCGCTCGGCGCGAACAATTTCCAAGTTCCCGGTCGTGCCGGTCCGTACTTCTCGGTGCGAACATTATATATGTAGAACGTAATATAACCTAACCTAACCCAACCTAACCTCTCGGTGGTATTATTTTACAGAAAGCCGGGCGTGTCTACTCCTACTTCTCGGTGCGAATATTATGTATATAACATAATATAACCTAACCTAATGCAACCTGGTCGCTCGGTGCGAATATTTTCTAAATTCCCAGTCGTGTCGGTTCCGACCGCTCGGCGCGAATATTTTCTAAGTCCCCGGTCGTGTCGGTCCCGACCTCACAGCGGGAATATTTTCAAAGTCCCCGGTCGTGTCGGTCCCGACCGCTCGGCGCGAACCATTTCCAAGTTCCCGGTCGTGCCGGTCCGTACTTCTCGGTGCGAACATTATATATGTAGAACGTAATATAACCTAACCTAACCCAACCTAACCTCTCGGTGGTATTATTTTACAGAAAGCCGGGCGTGTCTACTCCTACTTCTCGGTGCGAATATTATGTATATAACATAATATAACCTAACCTAATGCAACCTGGTCGCTCGGTGCGAATATTTTCTAAATTCCCAGTCGTGTCGGTTCCGACCGCTCGGCGCGAATATTTTCTAAGTCCCCGGTCGTGTCGGTCCCGACCTCACAGCGGGAATATTTTCAAAGTCCCCGGTCGTGTCGGTCCCGACCGCTCGGCGCGAATATTTTCAAAGTCCCCGGTCGTGTCGGTCCCGACCGCTCGGCGCGAACAATTTCCAAGTTCCCGGTCGTGCCGGTCCGTACTTCTCGGTGCGAACATTATATATGTAGAACGTAATATAACCTAACCTAACCCAACCTAACCTCTCGGTGGTATTATTTTACAGAAAGCCGGGCGTGTCTACTCCTACTTCTCGGTGCGAATATTATGTATATAACATAATATAACCTAACCTAATGCAACCTGGTCGCTCGGTGCGAATATTTTCTAAATTCCCAGTCGTGTCGGTTCCGACCGCTCGGCGCGAATATTTTCTAAGTCCCCGGTCGTGTCGGTCCCGACCTCACAGCGGGAATATTTTCAAAGTCCCCGGTCGTGTCGGTCCCGACCGCTCGGCGCGAATATTTTCAAAGTCCCCGGTCGTGTCGGTCCCGACCGCTCGGCGCGAACAATTTCCAAGTTCCCGGTCGTGCCGGTCCGTACTTCTCGGTGCGAACATTATATATGTAGAACGTAATATAACCTAACCTAACCCAACCTAACCTCTCGGTGGTATTATTTTACAGAAAGCCGGGCGTGTCTACTCCTACTTCTCGGTGCGAATATTATGTATATAACATAATATAACCTAACCTAATGCAACCTGGTCGCTCGGTGCGAATATTTTCTAAATTCCCAGTCGTGTCGGTTCCGACCGCTCGGCGCGAATATTTTCTAAGTCCCCGGTCGTGTCGGTCCCGACCTCACAGCGGGAATATTTTCAAAGTCCCCGGTCGTGTCGGTCCCGACCGCTCGGCGCGAATATTTTCAAAGTCCCCGGTCGTGTCGGTCCCGACCGCTCGGCGCGAACAATTTCCAAGTTCCCGGTCGTGCCGGTCCGTACTTCTCGGTGCGAACATTATATATGTAGAACGTAATATAACCTAACCTAACCCAACCTAACCTCTCGGTGGTATTATTTTACAGAAAGCCGGGCGTGTCTACTCCTACTTCTCGGTGCGAATATTATGTATATAACATAATATAACCTAACCTAATGCAACCTGGTCGCT
Organism: Xylocopa violacea; assembly: GCA_963969225.1. Taxonomy (NCBI): domain Eukaryota; kingdom Metazoa; phylum Arthropoda; class Insecta; order Hymenoptera; family Apidae; genus Xylocopa; species Xylocopa violacea. The sequence goes on from CAXAJV010001299.1 coordinate 425,186, forward strand.
CGGTGCGAAAATTTTCTAAATTCCCAGTCGTGTCGGTTCCGACCGCTCGGCGCGAATATTATCTAAGTCCCCGGTCGTGTCGGTCCCGACCTCACAGCGGGAATATTTTCAAAGTCCCCGGTCGTGTCGGTCCCGACCGCTCGGCGCGAATATTTTCAAAGTCGACGGTCGTGTCGGTCCCGACCGCTCGGCGCGAACAATTTCCAAGTTCCCGGTCGTGCCGGTCCGTACTTCTCGGTGCGAACATTATATATGTAGAACGTAATATAACCTAACCTAACCCAACCTAACCTCTCGATGGTATTATTTTACAGAAAGCCGGGCGTGTCTACTCCTACTTCTCGGTGCGAATATTATGTATATAACATAATATAACCTAACCTAATGCAACCTGGTCGCTCGGTGCGAATATTTTCTAAATTCCCAGTCGTGTCGGTTCCGACCGCTCGGCGCGAATATTTTCTAAGTCCCCGGTCGTGTCGGTCCCGACCTCACAGCGGGAATATTTTCAAAGTCCCCGGTCGTGTCGGTCCCGACCGCTCGGCGCGAATATTTTCAAAGTCCCCGGTCGTGTCGGTCCCGACCGCTCGGCGCGAACAATTTCCAAGTTCCCGGTCGTGCCGGTCCGTACTTCTCGGTGCGAACATTATATATGTAGAACGTAATATAACCTAACCTAACCCAACCTAACCTCTCGGTGGTATTATTTTACAGAAAGCCGGGCGTGTCTACTCCTACTTCTCGGTGCGAATATTATGTATATAACATAATATAACCTAACCTAATGCAACCTGGTCGCTCGGTGCGAATATTTTCTAAATTCCCAGTCGTGTCGGTTCCGACCGCTCGGCGCGAATATTTTCTAAGTCCCCGGTCGTGTCGGTCCCGACCTCACAGCGGGAATATTTTCAAAGTCCCCGGTCGTGTCGGTCCCGACCGCTCGGCGCGAATATTTTCAAAGTCCCCGGTCGTGTCGGTCCCGACCGCTCGGCGCGAACAATTTCCAAGTTCCCGGTCGTGCCGGTCCGTACTTCTCGGTGCGAACATTATATATGTAGAACGTAATATAACCTAACCTAACCCAACCTAACCTCTCGGTGGTATTATTTTACAGAAAGCCGGGCGTGTCTACTCCTACTTCTCGGTGCGAATATTATGTATATAACATAATATAACCTAACCTAATGCAACCTGGTCGCTCGGTGCGAATATTTTCTAAATTCCCAGTCGTGTCGGTTCCGACCGCTCGGCGCGAATATTTTCAAAGTCGACGGTCGTGTCGGTCCCGACCGCTCGGCGCGAACAATTTCCAAGTTCCCGGTCGTGCCGGTCCGTACTTCTCGGTGCGAACATTATATATGTAGAACGTAATATAACCTAACCTAACCCAACCTAACCTCTCGATGGTATTATTTTACAGAAAGCCGGGCGTGTCTACTCCTACTTCTCGGTGCGAATATTATGTATATAACATAATATAACCTAACCTAATGCAACCTGGTCGCTCGGTGCGAATATTTTCTAAATTCCCAGTCGTGTCGGTTCCGACCGCTCGGCGCGAATATTTTCTAAGTCCCCGGTCGTGTCGGTCCCGACCTCACAGCGGGAATATTTTCAAAGTCCCCGGTCGTGTCGGTCCCGACCGCTCGGCGCGAATATTTTCAAAGTCCCCGGTCGTGTCGGTCCCGACCGCTCGGCGCGAACAATTTCCAAGTTCCCGGTCGTGCCGGTCCGTACTTCTCGGTGCGAACATTATATATGTAGAACGTAATATAACCTAACCTAACCCAACCTAACCTCTCGGTGGTATTATTTTACAGAAAGCCGGGCGTGTCTACTCCTACTTCTCGGTGCGAATATTATGTATATAACATAATATAACCTAACCTAATGCAACCTGGTCGCTCGGTGCGAATATTTTCTAAATTCCCAGTCGTGTCGGTTCCGACCGCTCGGCGCGAATATTTTCAAAGTCGACGGTCGTGTCGGTCCCGACCGCTCGGCGCGAACAATTTCCAAGTTCCCGGTCGTGCCGGTCCGTACTTCTCGGTGCGAACATTATATATGTAGAACGTAATATAACCTAACCTAACCCAACCTAACCTCTCGATGGTATTATTTTACAGAAAGCCGGGCGTGTCTACTCCTACTTCTCGGTGCGAATATTATGTATATAACATAATATAACCTAACCTAATGCAACCTGGTCGCTCGGTGCGAATATTTTCTAAATTCCCAGTCGTGTCGGTTCCGACCGCTCGGCGCGAATATTTTCTAAGTCCCCGGTCGTGTCGGTCCCGACCTCACAGCGGGAATATTTTCAAAGTCCCCGGTCGTGTCGGTCCCGACCGCTCGGCGCGAATATTTTCAAAGTCCCCGGTCGTGTCGGTCCCGACCGCTCGGCGCGAACAATTTCCAAGTTCCCGGTCGTGCCGGTCCGTACTTCTCGGTGCGAACATTATATATGTAGAACGTAATATAACCTAACCTAACCCAACCTAACCTCTCGGTGGTATTATTTTACAGAAAGCCGGGCGTGTCTACTCCTACTTCTCGGTGCGAATATTATGTATATAACATAATATAACCTAACCTAATGCAACCTGGTCGCTCGGTGCGAATATTTTCTAAATTCCCAGTCGTGTCGGTTCCGACCGCTCGGCGCGAATATTTTCTAAGTCCCCGGTCGTGTCGGTCCCGACCTCACAGCGGGAATATTTTCAAAGTCCCCGGTCGTGTCGGTCCCGACCGCTCGGCGCGAATATTTTCAAAGTCCCCGGTCGTGTCGGTCCCGACCGCTCGGCGCGAACCATTTCCAAGTTCCCGGTCGTGCCGGTCCGTACTTCTCGGTGCGAACATTATATATGTAGAACGTAATATAACCTAACCTAACCCAACCTAACCTCTCGGTGGTATTATTTTACAGAAAGCCGGGCGTGTCTACTCCTACTTCTCGGTGCGAATATTATGTATATAACATAATATAACCTAACCTAATGCAACCTGGTCGCTCGGTGCGAATATTTTCTAAATTCCCAGTCGTGTCGGTTCCGACCGCTCGGCGCGAATATTTTCTAAGTCCCCGGTCGTGTCGGTCCCGACCTCACAGCGGGAATATTTTCAAAGTCCCCGGTCGTGTCGGTCCCGACCGCTCGGCGCGAATATTTTCAAAGTCCCCGGTCGTGTCGGTCCCGACCGCTCGGCGCGAACAATTTCCAAGTTCCCGGTCGTGCCGGTCCGTACTTCTCGGTGCGAACATTATATATGTAGAACGTAATATAACCTAACCTAACCCAACCTAACCTCTCGATGGTATTATTTTACAGAAAGCCGGGCGTGTCTACTCCTACTTCTCGGTGCGAATATTATGTATATAACATAATATAACCTAACCTAATGCAACCTGGTCGCTCGGTGCGAATATTTTCTAAATTCCCAGTCGTGTCGGTTCCGACCGCTCGGCGCGAATATTTTCTAAGTCCCCGGTCGTGTCGGTCCCGACCTCACAGCGGGAATATTTTCAAAGTCCCCGGTCGTGTCGGTCCCGACCGCTCGGCGCGAATATTTTCAAAGTCCCCGGTCGTGTCGGTCCCGACCGCTCGGCGCGAACAATTTCCAAGTTCCCGGTCGTGCCGGTCCGTACTTCTCGGTGCGAACATTATATATGTAGAACGTAATATAACCTAACCTAACCCAACCTAACCTCTCGGTAGTATTATTTTACAGAAAGCCGGGCGTGTCTACTCCTACTTCTCGGTGCGAATATTATGTATATAACATAATATAACCTAACCTAATGCAACCTGGTCGCTCGGTGCGAATATTTTCTAAATTCCCAGTCGTGTCGGTTCCGACCGCTCGGCGCGAATATTTTCAAAGTCGACGGTCGTGTCGGTCCCGACCGCTCGGCGCGAACAATTTCCAAGTTCCCGGTCGTGCCGGTCCGTACTTCTCGGTGCGAACATTATATATGTAGAACGTAATATAACCTAACCTAACCCAACCTAACCTCTCGATGGTATTATTTTACAGAAAGCCGGGCGTGTCTACTCCTACTTCTCGGTGCGAATATTATGTATATAACATAATATAACCTAACCTAATGCAACCTGGTCGCTCGGTGCGAATATTTTCTAAATTCCCAGTCGTGTCGGTTCCGACCGCTCGGCGCGAATATTTTCTAAGTCCCCGGTCGTGTCGGTCCCGACCTCACAGCGGGAATATTTTCAAAGTCCCCGGTCGTGTCGGTCCCGACCGCTCGGCGCGAATATTTTCAAAGTCCCCGGTCGTGTCGGTCCCGACCGCTCGGCGCGAACAATTTCCAAGTTCCCGGTCGTGCCGGTCCGTACTTCTCGGTGCGAACATTATATATGTAGAACGTAATATAACCTAACCTAACCCAACCTAACCTCTCGGTGGTATTATTTTACAGAAAGCCGGGCGTGTCTACTCCTACTTCTCGGTGCGAATATTATGTATATAACATAATATAACCTAACCTAATGCAACCTGGTCGCTCGGTGCGAATATTTTCTAAATTCCCAGTCGTGTCGGTTCCGACCGCTCGGCGCGAATATTTTCAAAGTCGACGGTCGTGTCGGTCCCGACCGCTCGGCGCGAACAATTTCCAAGTTCCCGGTCGTGCCGGTCCGTACTTCTCGGTGCGAACATTATATATGTAGAACGTAATATAACCTAACCTAACCCAACCTAACCTCTCGATGGTATTATTTTACAGAAAGCCGGGCGTGTCTACTCCTACTTCTCGGTGCGAATATTATGTATATAACATAATATAACCTAACCTAATGCAACCTGGTCGCTCGGTGCGAATATTTTCTAAATTCCCAGTCGTGTCGGTTCCGACCGCTCGGCGCGAATATTTTCTAAGTCCCCGGTCGTGTCGGTCCCGACCTCACAGCGGGAATATTTTCAAAGTCCCCGGTCGTGTCGGTCCCGACCGCTCGGCGCGAATATTTTCAAAGTCCCCGGTCGTGTCGGTCCCGACCGCTCGGCGCGAACAATTTCCAAGTTCCCGGTCGTGCCGGTCCGTACTTCTCGGTGCGAACATTATATATGTAGAACGTAATATAACCTAACCTAACCCAACCTAACCTCTCGGTGGTATTATTTTACAGAAAGCCGGGCGTGTCTACTCCTACTTCTCGGTGCGAATATTATGTATATAACATAATATAACCTAACCTAATGCAACCTGGTCGCTCGGTGCGAATATTTTCTAAATTCCCAGTCGTGTCGGTTCCGACCGCTCGGCGCGAATATTTTCTAAGTCCCCGGTCGTGTCGGTCCCGACCTCACAGCGGGAATATTTTCAAAGTCCCCGGTCGTGTCGGTCCCGACCGCTCGGCGCGAATATTTTCAAAGTCCCCGGTCGTGTCGGTCCCGACCGCTCGGCGCGAACAATTTCCAAGTTCCCGGTCGTGCCGGTCCGTACTTCTCGGTGCGAACATTATATATGTAGAACGTAATATAACCTAACCTAACCCAACCTAACCTCTCGGTGGTATTATTTTACAGAAAGCCGGGCGTGTCTACTCCTACTTCTCGGTGCGAATATTATGTATATAACATAATATAACCTAACCTAATGCAACCTGGTCGCTCGGTGCGAATATTTTCTAAATTCCCAGTCGTGTCGGTTCCGACCGCTCGGCGCGAATATTTTCTAAGTCCCCGGTCGTGTCGGTCCCGACCTCACAGCGGGAATATTTTCAAAGTCCCCTGTCGTGTCGGTCCCGACCGCTCGGCGCGAATATTTTCAAAGTCGACGGTCGTGTCGGTCCCGACCGCTCGGCGCGAACAATTTCCAAGTTCCCGGTCGTGCCGGTCCGTACTTCTCGGTGCGAACATTATATATGTAGAACGTAATATAACCTAACCTAACCCAACCTAACCTCTCGATGGTATTATTTTACAGAAAGCCGGGCGTGTCTACTCCTACTTCTCGGTGCGAATATTATGTATATAACATAATATAACCTAACCTAATGCAACCTGGTCGCTCGGTGCGAATATTTTCTAAATTCCCAGTCGTGTCGGTTCCGACCGCTCGGCGCGAATATTTTCTAAGTCCCCGGTCGTGTCGGTCCCGACCTCACAGCGGGAATATTTTCAAAGTCCCCGGTCGTGTCGGTCCCGACCGCTCGGCGCGAATATTTTCAAAGTCCCCGGTCGTGTCGGTCCCGACCGCTCGGCGCGAACAATTTCCAAGTTCCCGGTCGTGCCGGTCCGTACTTCTCGGTGCGAACATTATATATGTAGAACGTAATATAACCTAACCTAACCCAACCTAACCTCTCGATGGTATTATTTTACAGAAAGCCGGGCGTGTCTACTCCTACTTCTCGGTGCGAATATTATGTATATAACATAATATAACCTAACCTAATGCAACCTGGTCGCTCGGTGCGAATATTTTCTAAATTCCCAGTCGTGTCGGTTCCGACCGCTCGGCGCGAATATTTTCTAAGTCCCCGGTCGTGTCGGTCCCGACCTCACAGCGGGAATATTTTCAAAGTCCCCGGTCGTGTCGGTCCCGACCGCTCGGCGCGAATATTTTCAAAGTCCCCGGTCGTGTCGGTCCCGACCGCTCGGCGCGAACAATTTCCAAGTTCCCGGTCGTGCCGGTCCGTACTTCTCGGTGCGAACATTATATATGTAGAACGTAATATAACCTAACCTAACCCAACCTAACCTCTCGGTGGTATTATTTTACAGAAAGCCGGGCGTGTCTACTCCTACTTCTCGGTGCGAATATTATGTATATAACATAATATAACCTAACCTAATGCAACCTGGTCGCTCGGTGCGAATATTTTCTAAATTCCCAGTCGTGTCGGTTCCGACCGCTCGGCGCGAATATTTTCTAAGTCCCCGGTCGTGTCGGTCCCGACCTCACAGCGGGAATATTTTCAAAGTCCCCGGTCGTGTCGGTCCCGACCGCTCGGCGCGAATATTTTCAAAGTCCCCGGTCGTGTCGGTCCCGACCGCTCGGCGCGAACAATTTCCAAGTTCCCGGTCGTGCCGGTCCGTACTTCTCGGTGCGAACATTATATATGTAGAACGTAATATAACCTAACCTAACCCAACCTAACCTCTCGATGGTATTATTTTACAGAAAGCCGGGCGTGTCTACTCCTACTTCTCGGTGCGAATATTATGTATATAACATAATATAACCTAACCTAATGCAACCTGGTCGCTCGGTGCGAATATTTTCTAAATTCCCAGTCGTGTCGGTTCCGACCGCTCGGCGCGAATATTTTCTAAGTCCCCGGTCGTGTCGGTCCCGACCTCACAGCGGGAATATTTTCAAAGTCCCCGGTCGTGTCGGTCCCGACCGCTCGGCGCGAATATTTTCAAAGTCCCCGGTCGTGTCGGTCCCGACCGCTCGGCGCGAACAATTTCCAAGTTCCCGGTCGTGCCGGTCCGTACTTCTCGGTGCGAACATTATATATGTAGAACGTAATATAACCTAACCTAACCCAACCTAACCTCTCGGTGGTATTATTTTACAGAAAGCCGGGCGTGTCTACTCCTACTTCTCGGTGCGAATATTATGTATATAACATAATATAACCTAACCTAATGCAACCTGGTCGCTCGGTGCGAATATTTTCTAAATTCCCAGTCGTGTCGGTTCCGACCGCTCGGCGCGAATATTTTCTAAGTCCCCGGTCGTGTCGGTCCCGACCTCACAGCGGGAATATTTTCAAAGTCCCCGGTCGTGTCGGTCCCGACCGCTCGGCGCGAATATTTTCAAAGTCCCCGGTCGTGTCGGTCCCGACCGCTCGGCGCGAACAATTTCCAAGTTCCCGGTCGTGCCGGTCCGTACTTCTCGGTGCGAACATTATATATGTAGAACGTAATATAACCTAACCTAACCCAACCTAACCTCTCGGTGGTATTATTTTACAGAAAGCCGGGCGTGTCTACTCCTACTTCTCGGTGCGAATATTATGTATATAACATAATATAACCTAACCTAATGCAACCTGGTCGCTCGGTGCGAATATTTTCTAAATTCCCAGTCGTGTCGGTTCCGACCGCTCGGCGCGAATATTTTCTAAGTCCCCGGTCGTGTCGGTCCCGACCTCACAGCGGGAATATTTTCAAAGTCCCCGGTCGTGTCGGTCCCGACCGCTCGGCGCGAATATTTTCAAAGTCGACGGTCGTGTCGGTCCCGACCGCTCGGCGCGAACAATTTCCAAGTTCCCGGTCGTGCCGGTCCGTACTTCTCGGTGCGAACATTATATATGTAGAACGTAATATAACCTAACCTAACCCAACCTAACCTCTCGATGGTATTATTTTACAGAAAGCCGGGCGTGTCTACTCCTACTTCTCGGTGCGAATATTATGTATATAACATAATATAACCTAACCTAATGCAACCTGGTCGCTCGGTGCGAATATTTTCTAAATTCCCAGTCGTGTCGGTTCCGACCGCTCGGCGCGAATATTTTCTAAGTCCCCGGTCGTGTCGGTCCCGACCTCACAGCGGGAATATTTTCAAAGTCCCCGGTCGTGTCGGTCCCGACCGCTCGGCGCGAATATTTTCAAAGTCCCCGGTCGTGTCGGTCCCGACCGCTCGGCGCGAACAATTTCCAAGTTCCCGGTCGTGCCGGTCCGTACTTCTCGGTGCGAACATTATATATGTAGAACGTAATATAACCTAACCTAACCCAACCTAACCTCTCGGTGGTATTATTTTACAGAAAGCCGGGCGTGTCTACTCCTACTTCTCGGTGCGAATATTATGTATATAACATAATATAACCTAACCTAATGCAACCTGGTCGCTCGGTGCGAATATTTTCTAAATTCCCAGTCGTGTCGGTTCCGACCGCTCGGCGCGAATATTTTCAAAGTCGACGGTCGTGTCGGTCCCGACCGCTCGGCGCGAACAATTTCCAAGTTCCCGGTCGTGCCGGTCCGTACTTCTCGGTGCGAACATTATATATGTAGAACGTAATATAACCTAACCTAACCCAACCTAACCTCTCGATGGTATTATTTTACAGAAAGCCGGGCGTGTCTACTCCTACTTCTCGGTGCGAATATTATGTATATAACATAATATAACCTAACCTAATGCAACCTGGTCGCTCGGTGCGAATATTTTCTAAATTCCCAGTCGTGTCGGTTCCGACCGCTCGGCGCGAATATTTTCAAAGTCGACGGTCGTGTCGGTCCCGACCGCTCGGCGCGAACAATTTCCAAGTTCCCGGTCGTGCCGGTCCGTACTTCTCGGTGCGAACATTATATATGTAGAACGTAATATAACCTAACCTAACCCAACCTAACCTCTCGATGGTATTATTTTACAGAAAGCCGGGCGTGTCTACTCCTACTTCTCGGTGCGAATATTATGTATATAACATAATATAACCTAACCTAATGCAACCTGGTCGCTCGGTGCGAATATTTTCTAAATTCCCAGTCGTGTCGGTTCCGACCGCTCGGCGCGAATATTTTCTAAGTCCCCGGTCGTGTCGGTCCCGACCTCACAGCGGGAATATTTTCAAAGTCCCCGGTCGTGTCGGTCCCGACCGCTCGGCGCGAATATTTTCAAAGTCCCCGGTCGTGTCGGTCCCGACCGCTCGGCGCGAACAATTTCCAAGTTCCCGGTCGTGCCGGTCCGTACTTCTCGGTGCGAACATTATATATGTAGAACGTAATATAACCTAACCTAACCCAACCTAACCTCTCGGTGGTATTATTTTACAGAAAGCCGGGCGTGTCTACTCCTACTTCTCGGTGCGAATATTATGTATATAACATAATATAACCTAACCTAATGCAACCTGGTCGCTCGGTGCGAATATTTTCTAAATTCCCAGTCGTGTCGGTTCCGACCGCTCGGCGCGAATATTTTCTAAGTCCCCGGTCGTGTCGGTCCCGACCTCACAGCGGGAATATTTTCAAAGTCCCCGGTCGTGTCGGTCCCGACCGCTCGGCGCGAACCATTTCCAAGTTCCCGGTCGTGCCGGTCCGTACTTCTCGGTGCGAACATTATATATGTAGAACGTAATATAACCTAACCTAACCCAACCTAACCTCTCGGTGGTATTATTTTACAGAAAGCCGGGCGTGTCTACTCCTACTTCTCGGTGCGAATATTATGTATATAACATAATATAACCTAACCTAATGCAACCTGGTCGCTCGGTGCGAATATTTTCTAAATTCCCAGTCGTGTCGGTTCCGACCGCTCGGCGCGAATATTTTCTAAGTCCCCGGTCGTGTCGGTCCCGACCTCACAGCGGGAATATTTTCAAAGTCCCCGGTCGTGTCGGTCCCGACCGCTCGGCGCGAATATTTTCAAAGTCCCCGGTCGTGTCGGTCCCGACCGCTCGGCGCGAACAATTTCCAAGTTCCCGGTCGTGCCGGTCCGTACTTCTCGGTGCGAACATTATATATGTAGAACGTAATATAACCTAACCTAACCCAACCTAACCTCTCGGTGGTATTATTTTACAGAAAGCCGGGCGTGTCTACTCCTACTTCTCGGTGCGAATATTATGTATATAACATAATATAACCTAACCTAATGCAACCTGGTCGCTCGGTGCGAATATTTTCTAAATTCCCAGTCGTGTCGGTTCCGACCGCTCGGCGCGAATATTTTCTAAGTCCCCGGTCGTGTCGGTCCCGACCTCACAGCGGGAATATTTTCAAAGTCCCCGGTCGTGTCGGTCCCGACCGCTCGGCGCGAATATTTTCAAAGTCCCCGGTCGTGTCGGTCCCGACCGCTCGGCGCGAACAATTTCCAAGTTCCCGGTCGTGCCGGTCCGTACTTCTCGGTGCGAACATTATATATGTAGAACGTAATATAACCTAACCTAACCCAACCTAACCTCTCGGTGGTATTATTTTACAGAAAGCCGGGCGTGTCTACTCCTACTTCTCGGTGCGAATATTATGTATATAACATAATATAACCTAACCTAATGCAACCTGGTCGCTCGGTGCGAATATTTTCTAAATTCCCAGTCGTGTCGGTTCCGACCGCTCGGCGCGAATATTTTCTAAGTCCCCGGTCGTGTCGGTCCCGACCTCACAGCGGGAATATTTTCAAAGTCCCCGGTCGTGTCGGTCCCGACCGCTCGGCGCGAATATTTTCAAAGTCCCCGGTCGTGTCGGTCCCGACCGCTCGGCGCGAACAATTTCCAAGTTCCCGGTCGTGCCGGTCCGTACTTCTCGGTGCGAACATTATATATGTAGAACGTAATATAACCTAACCTAACCCAACCTAACCTCTCGGTGGTATTATTTTACAGAAAGCCGGGCGTGTCTACTCCTACTTCTCGGTGCGAATATTATGTATATAACATAATATAACCTAACCTAATGCAACCTGGTCGCTCGGTGCGAATATTTTCTAAATTCCCAGTCGTGTCGGTTCCGACCGCTCGGCGCGAATATTTTCTAAGTCCCCGGTCGTGTCGGTCCCGACCTCACAGCGGGAATATTTTCAAAGTCCCCGGTCGTGTCGGTCCCGACCGCTCGGCGCGAATATTTTCAAAGTCGACGGTCGTGTCGGTCCCGACCGCTCGGCGCGAACAATTTCCAAGTTCCCGGTCGTGCCGGTCCGTACTTCTCGGTGCGAACATTATATATGTAGAACGTAATATAACCTAACCTAACCCAACCTAACCTCTCGATGGTATTATTTTACAGAAAGCCGGGCGTGTCTACTCCTACTTCTCGGTGCGAATATTATGTATATAACATAATATAACCTAACCTAATGCAACCTGGTCGCTCGGTGCGAATATTTTCTAAATTCCCAGTCGTGTCGGTTCCGACCGCTCGGCGCGAATATTTTCTAAGTCCCCGGTCGTGTCGGTCCCGACCTCACAGCGGGAATATTTTCAAAGTCCCCGGTCGTGTCGGTCCCGACCGCTCGGCGCGAATATTTTCAAAGTCCCCGGTCGTGTCGGTCCCGACCGCTCGGCGCGAACAATTTCCAAGTTCCCGGTCGTGCCGGTCCGTACTTCTCGGTGCGAACATTATATATGTAGAACGTAATATAACCTAACCTAACCCAACCTAACCTCTCGGTGGTATTATTTTACAGAAAGCCGGGCGTGTCTACTCCTACTTCTCGGTGCGAATATTATGTATATAACATAATATAACCTAACCTAATGCAACCTGGTCGCTCGGTGCGAATATTTTCTAAATTCCCAGTCGTGTCGGTTCCGACCGCTCGGCGCGAATATTTTCAAAGTCGACGGTCGTGTCGGTCCCGACCGCTCGGCGCGAACAATTTCCAAGTTCCCGGTCGTGCCGGTCCGTACTTCTCGGTGCGAACATTATATATGTAGAACGTAATATAACCTAACCTAACCCAACCTAACCTCTCGATGGTATTATTTTACAGAAAGCCGGGCGTGTCTACTCCTACTTCTCGGTGCGAATATTATGTATATAACATAATATAACCTAACCTAATGCAACCTGGTCGCTCGGTGCGAATATTTTCTAAATTCCCAGTCGTGTCGGTTCCGACCGCTCGGCGCGAATATTTTCAAAGTCGACGGTCGTGTCGGTCCCGACCGCTCGGCGCGAACAATTTCCAAGTTCCCGGTCGTGCCGGTCCGTACTTCTCGGTGCGAACATTATATATGTAGAACGTAATATAACCTAACCTAACCCAACCTAACCTCTCGATGGTATTATTTTACAGAAAGCCGGGCGTGTCTACTCCTACTTCTCGGTGCGAATATTATGTATATAACATAATATAACCTAACCTAATGCAACCTGGTCGCTCGGTGCGAATATTTTCTAAATTCCCAGTCGTGTCGGTTCCGACCGCTCGGCGCGAATATTTTCTAAGTCCCCGGTCGTGTCGGTCCCGACCTCACAGCGGGAATATTTTCAAAGTCCCCGGTCGTGTCGGTCCCGACCGCTCGGCGCGAATATTTTCAAAGTCCCCGGTCGTGTCGGTCCCGACCGCTCGGCGCGAACAATTTCCAAGTTCCCGGTCGTGCCGGTCCGTACTTCTCGGTGCGAACATTATATATGTAGAACGTAATATAACCTAACCTAACCCAACCTAACCTCTCGGTGGTATTATTTTACAGAAAGCCGGGCGTGTCTACTCCTACTTCTCGGTGCGAATATTATGTATATAACATAATATAACCTAACCTAATGCAACCTGGTCGCTCGGTGCGAATATTTTCTAAATTCCCAGTCGTGTCGGTTCCGACCGCTCGGCGCGAATATTTTCTAAGTCCCCGGTCGTGTCGGTCCCGACCTCACAGCGGGAATATTTTCAAAGTCCCCGGTCGTGTCGGTCCCGACCGCTCGGCGCGAATATTTTCAAAGTCCCCGGTCGTGTCGGTCCCGACCGCTCGGCGCGAACAATTTCCAAGTTCCCGGTCGTGCCGGTCCGTACTTCTCGGTGCGAACATTATATATGTAGAACGTAATATAACCTAACCTAACCCAACCTAACCTCTCGGTGGTATTATTTTACAGAAAGCCGGGCGTGTCTACTCCTACTTCTCGGTGCGAATATTATGTATATAACATAATATAACCTAACCTAATGCAACCTGGTCGCTCGGTGCGAATATTTTCTAAATTCCCAGTCGTGTCGGTTCCGACCGCTCGGCGCGAATATTTTCTAAGTCCCCGGTCGTGTCGGTCCCGACCTCACAGCGGGAATATTTTCAAAGTCCCCGGTCGTGTCGGTCCCGACCGCTCGGCGCGAATATTTTCAAAGTCCCCGGTCGTGTCGGTCCCGACCGCTCGGCGCGAACAATTTCCAAGTTCCCGGTCGTGCCGGTCCGTACTTCTCGGTGCGAACATTATATATGTAGAACGTAATATAACCTAACCTAACCCAACCTAACCTCTCGGTGGTATTATTTTACAGAAAGCCGGGCGTGTCTACTCCTACTTCTCGGTGCGAATATTATGTATATAAAATAATATAACCTAACCTAATGCAACCTGGTCGCTCGGTGCGAATATTTTCTAAATTCCCAGTCGTGTCGGTTCCGACCGCTCGGCGCGAATATTTTCTAAGTCCCCGGTCGTGTCGGTCCCGACCTCACAGCGGGAATATTTTCAAAGTCCCCGGTCGTGTCGGTCCCGACCGCTCGGCGCGAATATTTTCAAAGTCCCCGGTCGTGTCGGTCCCGACCGCTCGGCGCGAACCATTTCCAAGTTCCCGGTCGTGCCGGTCCGTACTTCTCGGTGCGAACATTATATATGTAGAACGTAATATAACCTAACCTAACCCAACCTAACCTCTCGGTGGTATTATTTTACAGAAAGCCGGGCGTGTCTACTCCTACTTCTCGGTGCGAATATTATGTATATAACATAATATAACCTAACCTAATGCAACCTGGTCGCTCGGTGCGAATATTTTCTAAATTCCCAGTCGTGTCGGTTCCGACCGCTCGGCGCGAATATTTTCTAAGTCCCCGGTCGTGTCGGTCCCGACCTCACAGCGGGAATATTTTCAAAGTCCCCGGTCGTGTCGGTCCCGACCGCTCGGCGCGAATATTTTCAAAGTCCCCGGTCGTGTCGGTCCCGACCGCTCGGCGCGAACAATTTCCAAGTTCCCGGTCGTGCCGGTCCGTACTTCTCGGTGCGAACATTATATATGTAGAACGTAATATAACCTAACCTAACCCAACCTAACCTCTCGGTGGTATTATTTTACAGAAAGCCGGGCGTGTCTACTCCTACTTCTCGGTGCGAATATTATGTATATAAAATAATATAACCTAACCTAATGCAACCTGGTCGCTCGGTGCGAATATTTTCTAAATTCCCAGTCGTGTCGGTTCCGACCGCTCGGTGCGAATATTTTCTAAATTCCCAGTCGTGTCGGTTCCGACCGCTCGGCGCGAATATTTTCTAAGTCCCCGGTCGTGTCGGTCCCGACCTCACAGCGGGAATATTTTCAAAGTCCCCGGTCGTGTCGGTCCCGACCGCTCGGCGCGAATATTTTCAAAGTCCCCGGTCGTGTCGGTCCCGACCGCTCGGCGCGAACCATTTCCAAGTTCCCGGTCGTGCCGGTCCGTACTTCTCGGTGCGAACATTATATATGTAGAACGTAATATAACCTAACCTAACCCAACCTAACCTCTCGGTGGTATTATTTTACAGAAAGCCGGGCGTGTCTACTCCTACTTCTCGGTGCGAATATTATGTATATAACATAATATAACCTAACCTAATGCAACCTGGTCGCTCGGTGCGAATATTTTCTAAATTCCCAGTCGTGTCGGTTCCGACCGCTCGGCGCGAATATTTTCTAAGTCCCCGGTCGTGTCGGTCCCGACCTCACAGCGGGAATATTTTCAAAGTCCCCGGTCGTGTCGGTCCCGACCGCTCGGCGCGAATATTTTCAAAGTCCCCGGTCGTGTCGGTCCCGACCGCTCGGCGCGAACAATTTCCAAGTTCCCGGTCGTGCCGGTCCGTACTTCTCGGTGCGAACATTATATATGTAGAACGTAATATAACCTAACCTAACCCAACCTAACCTCTCGGTGGTATTATTTTACAGAAAGCCGGGCGTGTCTACTCCTACTTCTCGGTGCGAATATTATGTATATAAAATAATATAACCTAACCTAATGCAACCTGGTCGCTCGGTGCGAATATTTTCTAAATTCCCAGTCGTGTCGGTTCCGACCGCTCGGCGCGAATATTTTCTAAGTCCCCGGTCGTGTCGGTCCCGACCTCACAGCGGGAATATTTTCAAAGTCCCCGGTCGTGTCGGTCCCGACCGCTCGGCGCGAATATTTTCAAAGTCCCCGGTCGTGTCGGTCCCGACCGCTCGGCGCGAACCATTTCCAAGTTCCCGGTCGTGCCGGTCCGTACTTCTCGGTGCGAACATTATATATGTAGAACGTAATATAACCTAACCTAACCCAACCTAACCTCTCGGTGGTATTATTTTACAGAAAGCCGGGCGTGTCTACTCCTACTTCTCGGTGCGAATATTATGTATATAACATAATATAACCTAACCTAATGCAACCTGGTCGCTCGGTGCGAATATTTTCTAAATTCCCAGTCGTGTCGGTTCCGACCGCTCGGCGCGAATATTTTCTAAGTCCCCGGTCGTGTCGGTCCCGACCTCACAGCGGGAATATTTTCAAAGTCCCCGGTCGTGTCGGTCCCGACCGCTCGGCGCGAATATTTTCAAAGTCGACGGTCGTGTCGGTCCCGACCGCTCGGCGCGAACAATTTCCAAGTTCCCGGTCGTGCCGGTCCGTACTTCTCGGTGCGAACATTATATATGTAGAACGTAATATAACCTAACCTAACCCAACCTAACCTCTCGATGGTATTATTTTACAGAAAGCCGGGCGTGTCTACTCCTACTTCTCGGTGCGAATATTATGTATATAACATAATATAACCTAACCTAATGCAACCTGGTCGCTCGGTGCGAATATTTTCTAATTTCCCAGTCGTGTCGGTTCCGACCGCTCGGCGCGAATATTTTCTAAGTCCCCGGTCGTGTCGGTCCCGACCTCACAGCGGGAATATTTTCAAAGTCCCCGGTCGTGTCGGTCCCGACCGCTCGGCCCGAATATTTTCAAAGTCCCCGGTCGTGTCGGTCCCGACCGCTCGGCGCGAACAATTTCCAAGTTCCCGGTCGTGCCGGTCCGTACTTCTCGGTGCGAACATTATATATGTAGAACGTAATATAACCTAACCTAACCCAACCTAACCTCTCGGTGGTATTATTTTACAGAAAGCCGGGCGTGTCTACTCCTACTTCTCGGTGCGAATATTATGTATATAACATAATATAACCTAACCTAATGCAACCTGGTCGCTCGGTGCGAATATTTTCTAAATTCCCAGTCGTGTCGGTTCCGACCGCTCGGCGCGAATATTTTCTAAGTCCCCGGTCGTGTCGGTCCCGACCTCACAGCGGGAATATTTTCAAAGTCCCCGGTCGTGTCGGTCCCGACCGCTCGGCGCGAATATTTTCAAAGTCCCCGGTCGTGTCGGTCCCGACCGCTCGGCGCGAACAATTTCCAAGTTCCCGGTCGTGCCGGTCCGTACTTCTCGGTGCGAACATTATATATGTAGAACGTAATATAACCTAACCTAACCCAACCTAACCTCTCGGTGGTATTATTTTACAGAAAGCCGGGCGTGTCTACTCCTACTTCTCGGTGCGAATATTATGTATATAACATAATATAACCTAACCTAATGCAACCTGGTCGCTCGGTGCGAATATTTTCTAAATTCCCAGTCGTGTCGGTTCCGACCGCTCGGCGCGAATATTTTCAAAGTCGACGGTCGTGTCGGTCCCGACCGCTCGGCGCGAACAATTTCCAAGTTCCCGGTCGTGCCGGTCCGTACTTCTCGGTGCGAACATTATATATGTAGAACGTAATATAACCTAACCTAACCCAACCTAACCTCTCGATGGTATTATTTTACAGAAAGCCGGGCGTGTCTACTCCTACTTCTCGGTGCGAATATTATGTATATAACATAATATAACCTAACCTAATGCAACCTGGTCGCTCGGTGCGAATATTTTCTAAATTCCCAGTCGTGTCGGTTCCGACCGCTCGGCGCGAATATTTTCTAAGTCCCCGGTCGTGTCGGTCCCGACCTCACAGCGGGAATATTTTCAAAGTCCCCGGTCGTGTCGGTCCCGACCGCTCGGCGCGAATATTTTCAAAGTCCCCGGTCGTGTCGGTCCCGACCGCTCGGCGCGAACAATTTCCAAGTTCCCGGTCGTGCCGGTCCGTACTTCTCGGTGCGAACATTATATATGTAGAACGTAATATAACCTAACCTAACCCAACCTAACCTCTCGGTGGTATTATTTTACAGAAAGCCGGGCGTGTCTACTCCTACTTCTCGGTGCGAATATTATGTATATAACATAATATAACCTAACCTAATGCAACCTGGTCGCTCGGTGCGAATATTTTCTAAATTCCCAGTCGTGTCGGTTCCGACCGCTCGGCGCGAATATTTTCAAAGTCGACGGTCGTGTCGGTCCCGACCGCTCGGCGCGAACAATTTCCAAGTTCCCGGTCGTGCCGGTCCGTACTTCTCGGTGCGAACATTATATATGTAGAACGTAATATAACCTAACCTAACCCAACCTAACCTCTCGATGGTATTATTTTACAGAAAGCCGGGCGTGTCTACTCCTACTTCTCGGTGCGAATATTATGTATATAACATAATATAACCTAACCTAATGCAACCTGGTCGCTCGGTGCGAATATTTTCTAAATTCCCAGTCGTGTCGGTTCCGACCGCTCGGCGCGAATATTTTCTAAGTCCCCGGTCGTGTCGGTCCCGACCTCACAGCGGGAATATTTTCAAAGTCCCCGGTCGTGTCGGTCCCGACCGCTCGGCGCGAATATTTTCAAAGTCCCCGGTCGTGTCGGTCCCGACCGCTCGGCGCGAACCATTTCCAAGTTCCCGGTCGTGCCGGTCCGTACTTCTCGGTGCGAACATTATATATGTAGAACGTAATATAACCTAACCTAACCCAACCTAACCTCTCGGTGGTATTATTTTACAGAAAGCCGGGCGTGTCTACTCCTACTTCTCGGTGCGAATATTATGTATATAACATAATATAACCTAACCTAATGCAACCTGGTCGCTCGGTGCGAATATTTTCTAAATTCCCAGTCGTGTCGGTTCCGACCGCTCGGCGCGAATATTTTCTAAGTCCCCGGTCGTGTCGGTCCCGACCTCACAGCGGGAATATTTTCAAAGTCCCCGGTCGTGTCGGTCCCGACCGCTCGGCGCGAATATTTTCAAAGTCCCCGGTCGTGTCGGTCCCGACCGCTCGGCGCGAACAATTTCCAAGTTCCCGGTCGTGCCGGTCCGTACTTCTCGGTGCGAACATTATATATGTAGAACGTAATATAACCTAACCTAACCCAACCTAACCTCTCGGTGGTATTATTTTACAGAAAGCCGGGCGTGTCTACTCCTACTTCTCGGTGCGAATATTATGTATATAACATAATATAACCTAACCTAATGCAACCTGGTCGCTCGGTGCGAATATTTTCTAAATTCCCAGTCGTGTCGGTTCCGACCGCTCGGCGCGAATATTTTCTAAGTCCCCGGTCGTGTCGGTCCCGACCTCACAGCGGGAATATTTTCAAAGTCCCCGGTCGTGTCGGTCCCGACCGCTCGGCGCGAACCATTTCCAAGTTCCCGGTCGTGCCGGTCCGTACTTCTCGGTGCGAACATTATATATGTAGAACGTAATATAACCTAACCTAACCCAACCTAACCTCTCGGTGGTATTATTTTACAGAAAGCCGGGCGTGTCTACTCCTACTTCTCGGTGCGAATATTATGTATATAACATAATATAACCTAACCTAATGCAACCTGGTCGCTCGGTGCGAATATTTTCTAAATTCCCAGTCGTGTCGGTTCCGACCGCTCGGCGCGAATATTTTCTAAGTCCCCGGTCGTGTCGGTCCCGACCTCACAGCGGGAATATTTTCAAAGTCCCCGGTCGTGTCGGTCCCGACCGCTCGGCGCGAATATTTTCAAAGTCCCCGGTCGTGTCGGTCCCGACCGCTCGGCGCGAACAATTTCCAAGTTCCCGGTCGTGCCGGTCCGTACTTCTCGGTGCGAACATTATATATGTAGAACGTAATATAACCTAACCTAACCCAACCTAACCTCTCGGTGGTATTATTTTACAGAAAGCCGGGCGTGTCTACTCCTACTTGTCGGTGCGAATATTATGTATATAAAATAATATAACCTAACCTAATGCAACCTGGTCGCTCGGTGCGAATATTTTCTAAATTCCCAGTCGTGTCGGTTCCGACCGCTCGGCGCGAATATTTTCTAAGTCCCCGGTCGTGTCGGTCCCGACCTCACAGCGGGAATATTTTCAAAGTCCCCGGTCGTGTCGGTCCCGACCGCTCGGCGCGAATATTTTCAAAGTCCCCGGTCGTGTCGGTCCCGACCGCTCGGCGCGAACCATTTCCAAGTTCCCGGTCGTGCCGGTCCGTACTTCTCGGTGCGAACATTATATATGTAGAACGTAATATAACCTAACCTAACCCAACCTAACCTCTCGGTGGTATTATTTTACAGAAAGCCGGGCGTGTCTACTCCTACTTCTCGGTGCGAATATTATGTATATAACATAATATAACCTAACCTAATGCAACCTGGTCGCTCGGTGCGAATATTTTCTAAATTCCCAGTCGTGTCGGTTCCGACCGCTCGGCGCGAGTATTTTCTAAGTCCCCGGTCGTGTCGGTCCCGACCTCACAGCGGGAATATTTTCAAAGTCCCCGGTCGTGTCGGTCCCGACCGCTCGGCGCGAATATTTTCAAAGTCCCCGGTCGTGTCGGTCCCGACCGCTCGGCGCGAACCATTTCCAAGTTCCCGGTCGTGCCGGTCCGTACTTCTCGGTGCGAACATTATATATGTAGAACGTAATATAACCTAACCTAACCCAACCTAACCTCTCGGTGGTATTATTTTACAGAAAGCCGGGCGTGTCTACTCCTACTTCTCGGTGCGAATATTATGTATATAACATAATATAACCTAACCTGATGCAACCTGGTCGCTCGGTGCGAATATTTTCTAAATTCCCAGTCGTGTCGGTTCCGACCGCTCGGCGCGAATATTTTCTAAGTCCCCGGTCGTGTCGGTCCCGACCTCACAGCGGGAATATTTTCAAAGTCCCCGGTCGTGTCGGTCCCGACCGCTCGGCGCGAATATTTTCAAAGTCCCCGGTCGTGTCGGTCCCGACCGCTCGGCGCGAACAATTTCCAAGTTCCCGGTCGTGCCGGTCCGTACTTCTCGGTGCGAACATTATATATGTAGAACGTAATATAACCTAACCTAACCCAACCTAACCTCTCGGTGGTATTATTTTACAGAAAGCCGGGCGTGTCTACTCCTACTTCTCGGTGCGAATATTATGTATATAACATAATATAACCTAACCTAATGCAACCTTGTCGCTCGGTGCGAATATTTTCTAAATTCCCAGTCGTGTCGGTTCCGACCGCTCGGCGCGAATATTTTCTAAGTCCCCGGTCGTGTCGGTCCCGACCTCACAGCGGGAATATTTTCAAAGTCCCCGGTCGTGTCGGTCCCGACCGCTCGGCGCGAATATTTTCAAAGTCGACGGTCGTGTCGGTCCCGACCGCTCGGCGCGAACAATTTCCAAGTTCCCGGTCGTGCCGGTCCGTACTTCTCGGTGCGAACATTATATATGTAGAACGTAATATAACCTAACCTAACCCAACCTAACCTCTCGATGGTATTATTTTACAGAAAGCCGGGCGTGTCTACTCCTACTTCTCGGTGCGAATATTATGTATATAACATAATATAACCTAACCTAATGCAACCTGGTCGCTCGGTGCGAATATTTTCTAAATTCCCAGTCGTGTCGGTTCCGACCGCTCGGCGCGAATATTTTCTAAGTCCCCGGTCGTGTCGGTCCCGACCTCACAGCGGGAATATTTTCAAAGTCCCCGGTCGTGTCGGTCCCGACCGCTCGGCGCGAATATTTTCAAAGTCCCCGGTCGTGTCGGTCCCGACCGCTCGGCGCGAACAATTTCCAAGTTCCCGGTCGTGCCGGTCCGTACTTCTCGGTGCGAACATTATATATGTAGAACGTAATATAACCTAACCTAACCCAACCTAACCTCTCGGTGGTATTATTTTACAGAAAGCCGGGCGTGTCTACTCCTACTTCTCGGTGCGAATATTATGTATATAACATAATATAACCTAACCTAATGCAACCTGGTCGCTCGGTGCGAATATTTTCTAAATTCCCAGTCGTGTCGGTTCCGACCGCTCGGCGCGAATATTTTCTAAGTCCCCGGTCGTGTCGGTCCCGACCTCACAGCGGGAATATTTTCAAAGTCCCCGGTCGTGTCGGTCCCGACCGCTCGGCGCGAATATTTTCAAAGTCCCCGGTCGTGTCGGTCCCGACCGCTCGGCGCGAACAATTTCCAAGTTCCCGGTCGTGCCGGTCCGTACTTCTCGGTGCGAACATTATATATGTAGAACGTAATATAACCTAACCTAACCCAACCTAACCTCTCGGTGGTATTATTTTACAGAAAGCCGGGCGTGTCTACTCCTACTTCTCGGTGCGAATATTATGTATATAACATAATATAACCTAACCTAATGCAACCTGGTCGCTCGGTGCGAATATTTTCTAAATTCCCAGTCGTGTCGGTTCCGACCGCTCGGCGCGAATATTTTCAAAGTCGACGGTCGTGTCGGTCCCGACCGCTCGGCGCGAACAATTTCCAAGTTCCCGGTCGTGCCGGTCCGTACTTCTCGGTGCGAACATTATATATGTAGAACGTAATATAACCTAACCTAACCCAACCTAACCTCTCGATGGTATTATTTTACAGAAAGCCGGGCGTGTCTACTCCTACTTCTCGGTGCGAATATTATGTATATAACATAATATAACCTAACCTAATGCAACCTGGTCGCTCGGTGCGAATATTTTCTAAATTCCCAGTCGTGTCGGTTCCGACCGCTCGGCGCGAATATTTTCTAAGTCCCCGGTCGTGTCGGTCCCGACCTCACAGCGGGAATATTTTCAAAGTCCCCGGTCGTGTCGGTCCCGACCGCTCGGCGCGAATATTTTCAAAGTCCCCGGTCGTGTCGGTCCCGACCGCTCGGCGCGAACAATTTCCAAGTTCCCGGTCGTGCCGGTCCGTACTTCTCGGTGCGAACATTATATATGTAGAACGTAATATAACCTAACCTAACCCAACCTAACCTCTCGGTGGTATTATTTTACAGAAAGCCGGGCGTGTCTACTCCTACTTCTCGGTGCGAATATTATGTATATAACATAATATAACCTAACCTAATGCAACCTGGTCGCTCGGTGCGAATATTTTCTAAATTCCCAGTCGTGTCGGTTCCGACCGCTCGGCGCGAATATTTTCAAAGTCGACGGTCGTGTCGGTCCCGACCGCTCGGCGCGAACAATTTCCAAGTTCCCGGTCGTGCCGGTCCGTACTTCTCGGTGCGAACATTATATATGTAGAACGTAATATAACCTAACCTAACCCAACCTAACCTCTCGGTGGTATTATTTTACAGAAAGCCGGGCATGTCTACTCCTACTTCTCGGTGCGAATATTATGTATATAACATAATATAACCTAACCTAATGCAACCTGGTCGCTCGGTGCGAATATTTTCTAAATTCCCAGTCGTGTCGGTTCCGACCGCTCGGCGCGAATATTTTCTAAGTCCCCGGTCGTGTCGGTCCCGACCTCACAGCGGGAATATTTTCAAAGTCCCCGGTCGTGTCGGTCCCGACCGCTCGGCGCGAATATTTTCAAAGTCCCCGGTCGTGTCGGTCCCGACCGCTCGGCGCGAACAATTTCCAAGTTCCCGGTCGTGCCGGTCCGTACTTCTCGGTGCGAACATTATATATGTAGAACGTAATATAACCTAACCTAACCCAACCTAACCTCTCGGTGGTATTATTTTACAGAAAGCCGGGCGTGTCTACTCCTACTTCTCGGTGCGAATATTATGTATATAACATAATATAACCTAACCTAATGCAACCTGGTCGCTCGGTGCGAATATTTTCTAAATTCCCAGTCGTGTCGGTTCCGACCGCTCGGCGCGAATATTTTCAAAGTCGACGGTCGTGTCGGTCCCGACCGCTCGGCGCGAACAATTTCCAAGTTCCCGGTCGTGCCGGTCCGTACTTCTCGGTGCGAACATTATATATGTAGAACGTAATATAACCTAACCTAACCCAACCTAACCTCTCGATGGTATTATTTTACAGAAAGCCGGGCGTGTCTACTCCTACTTCTCGGTGCGAATATTATGTATATAACATAATATAACCTAACCTAATGCAACCTGGTCGCTCGGTGCGAATATTTTCTAAATTCCCAGTCGTGTCGGTTCCGACCGCTCGGCGCGAATATTTTCTAAGTCCCCGGTCGTGTCGGTCCCGACCTCACAGCGGGAATATTTTCAAAGTCCCCGGTCGTGTCGGTCCCGACCGCTCGGCGCGAATATTTTCAAAGTCCCCGGTCGTGTCGGTCCCGACCGCTCGGCGCGAACAATTTCCAAGTTCCCGGTCGTGCCGGTCCGTACTTCTCGGTGCGAACATTATATATGTAGAACGTAATATAACCTAACCTAACCCAACCTAACCTCTCGGTGGTATTATTTTACAGAAAGCCGGGCGTGTCTACTCCTACTTCTCGGTGCGAATATTATGTATATAACATAATATAACCTAACCTAATGCAACCTGGTCGCTCGGTGCGAATATTTTCTAAATTCCCAGTCGTGTCGGTTCCGACCGCTCGGCGCGAATATTTTCTAAGTCCCCGGTCGTGTCGGTCCCGACCTCACAGCGGGAATATTTTCAAAGTCCCCGGTCGTGTCGGTCCCGACCGCTCGGCGCGAATATTTTCAAAGTCCCCGGTCGTGTCGGTCCCGACCGCTCGGCGCGAACCATTTCCAAGTTCCCGGTCGTGCCGGTCCGTACTTCTCGGTGCGAACATTATATATGTAGAACGTAATATAACCTAACCTAACCCAACCTAACCTCTCGGTGGTATTATTTTACAGAAAGCCGGGCGTGTCTACTCCTACTTCTCGGTTCGAATATTATGTATATAACATAATATAACCTAACCTAATGCAACCTGGTCGCTCGGTGCGAATATTTTCTAAATTCCCAGTCGTGTCGGTTCCGACCGCTCGGCGCGAATATTTTCTAAGTCCCCGGTCGTGTCGGTCCCGACCTCACAGCGGGAATATTTTCAAAGTCCCCGGTCGTGTCGGTCCCGACCGCTCGGCGCGAATATTTTCAAAGTCCCCGGTCGTGTCGGTCCCGACCGCTCGGCGCGAACAATTTCCAAGTTCCCGGTCGTGCCGGTCCGTACTTCTCGGTGCGAACATTATATATGTAGAACGTAATATAACCTAACCTAACCCAACCTAACCTCTCGGTGGTATTATTTTACAGAAAGCCGGGCGTGTCTACTCCTACTTCTCGGTGCGAATATTATGTATATAACATAATATAACCTAACCTAATGCAACCTGGTCGCTCGGTGCGAATATTTTCTAAATTCCCAGTCGTGTCGGTTCCGACCGCTCGGCGCGAATATTTTCTAAGTCCCCGGTCGTGTCGGTCCCGACCTCACAGCGGGAATATTTTCAAAGTCCCCGGTCGTGTCGGTCCCGACCGCTCGGCGCGAATATTTTCAAAGTCCCCGGTCGTGTCGGTCCCGACCGCTCGGCGCGAACAATTTCCAAGTTCCCGGTCGTGCCGGTCCGTACTTCTCGGTGCGAACATTATATATGTAGAACGTAATATAACCTAACCTAACCCAACCTAACCTCTCGGTGGTATTATTTTACAGAAAGCCGGGCGTGTCTACTCCTACTTCTCGGTGCGAATATTATGTATATAACATAATATAACCTAACCTAATGCAACCTGGTCGCTCGGTGCGAATATTTTCTAAATTCCCAGTCGTGTCGGTTCCGACCGCTCGGCGCGAATATTTTCTAAGTCCCCGGTCGTGTCGGTCCCGACCTCACAGCGGGAATATTTTCAAAGTCCCCGGTCGTGTCGGTCCCGACCGCTCGGCGCGAATATTTTCAAAGTCGACGGTCGTGTCGGTCCCGACCGCTCGGCGCGAACAATTTCCAAGTTCCCGGTCGTGCCGGTCCGTACTTCTCGGTGCGAACATTATATATGTAGAACGTAATATAACCTAACCTAACCCAACCTAACCTCTCGATGGTATTATTTTACAGAAAGCCGGGCGTGTCTACTCCTACTTCTCGGTGCGAATATTATGTATATAACATAATATAACCTAACCTAATGCAACCTGGTCGCTCGGTGCGAATATTTTCTAAATTCCCAGTCGTGTCGGTTCCGACCGCTCGGCGCGAATATTTTCTAAGTCCCCGGTCGTGTCGGTCCCGACCTCACAGCGGGAATATTTTCAAAGTCCCCGGTCGTGTCGGTCCCGACCGCTCGGCGCGAATATTTTCAAAGTCCCCGGTCGTGTCGGTCCCGACCGCTCGGCGCGAACAATTTCCAAGTTCCCGGTCGTGCCGGTCCGTACTTCTCGGTGCGAACATTATATATGTAGAACGTAATATAACCTAACCTAACCCAACCTAACCTCTCGGTGGTATTATTTTACAGAAAGCCGGGCGTGTCTACTCCTACTTCTCGGTGCGAATATTATGTATATAACATAATATAACCTAACCTAATGCAACCTGGTCGCTCGGTGCGAATATTTTCTAAATTCCCAGTCGTGTCGGTTCCGACCGCTCGGCGCGAATATTTTCTAAGTCCCCGGTCGTGTCGGTCCCGACCTCACAGCGGGAATATTTTCAAAGTCCCCGGTCGTGTCGGTCCCGACCGCTCGGCGCGAATATTTTCAAAGTCCCCGGTCGTGTCGGTCCCGACCGCTCGGCGCGAACAATTTCCAAGTTCCCGGTCGTGCCGGTCCGTACTTCTCGGTGCGAACATTATATATGTAGAACGTAATATAACCTAACCTAACCCAACCTAACCTCTCGGTGGTATTATTTTACAGAAAGCCGGGCGTGTCTACTCCTACTTCTCGGTGCGAATATTATGTATATAACATAATATAACCTAACCTAATGCAACCTGGTCGCTCGGTGCGAATATTTTCTAAATTCCCAGTCGTGTCGGTTCCGACCGCTCGGCGCGAATATTTTCTAAGTCCCCGGTCGTGTCGGTCCCGACCTCACAGCGGGAATATTTTCAAAGTCCCCGGTCGTGTCGGTCCCGACCGCTCGGCGCGAATATTTTCAAAGTCGACGGTCGTGTCGGTCCCGACCGCTCGGCGCGAACAATTTCCAAGTTCCCGGTCGTGCCGGTCCGTACTTCTCGGTGCGAACATTATATATGTAGAACGTAATATAACCTAACCTAACCCAACCTAACCTCTCGATGGTATTATTTTACAGAAAGCCGGGCGTGTCTACTCCTACTTCTCGGTGCGAATATTATGTATATAACATAATATAACCTAACCTAATGCAACCTGGTCGCTCGGTGCGAATATTTTCTAAATTCCCAGTCGTGTCGGTTCCGACCGCTCGGCGCGAATATTTTCTAAGTCCCCGGTCGTGTCGGTCCCGACCTCACAGCGGGAATATTTTCAAAGTCCCCGGTCGTGTCGGTCCCGACCGCTCGGCGCGAATATTTTCAAAGTCCCCGGTCGTGTCGGTCCCGACCGCTCGGCGCGAACAATTTCCAAGTTCCCGGTCGTGCCGGTCCGTACTTCTCGGTGCGAACATTATATATGTAGAACGTAATATAACCTAACCTAACCCAACCTAACCTCTCGGTGGTATTATTTTACAGAAAGCCGGGCGTGTCTACTCCTACTTCTCGGTGCGAATATTATGTATATAACATAATATAACCTAACCTAATGCAACCTGGTCGCTCGGTGCGAATATTTTCTAAATTCCCAGTCGTGTCGGTTCCGACCGCTCGGCGCGAATATTTTCAAAGTCGACGGTCGTGTCGGTCCCGACCGCTCGGCGCGAACAATTTCCAAGTTCCCGGTCGTGCCGGTCCGTACTTCTCGGTGCGAACATTATATATGTAGAACGTAATATAACCTAACCTAACCCAACCTAACCTCTCGATGGTATTATTTTACAGAAAGCCGGGCGTGTCTACTCCTACTTCTCGGTGCGAATATTATGTATATAACATAATATAACCTAACCTAATGCAACCTGGTCGCTCGGTGCGAATATTTTCTAAATTCCCAGTCGTGTCGGTTCCGACCGCTCGGCGCGAATATTTTCTAAGTCCCCGGTCGTGTCGGTCCCGACCTCACAGCGGGAATATTTTCAAAGTCCCCGGTCGTGTCGGTCCCGACCGCTCGGCGCGAATATTTTCAAAGTCCCCGGTCGTGTCGGTCCCGACCGCTCGGCGCGAACAATTTCCAAGTTCCCGATCGTGCCGGTCCGTACTTCTCGGTGCGAACATTATATATGTAGAACGTAATATAACCTAACCTAACCCAACCTAACCTCTCGGTGGTATTATTTTACAGAAAGCCGGGCGTGTCTACTCCTACTTCTCGGTGCGAATATTATGTATATAACATAATATAACCTAACCTAATGCAACCTGGTCGCTCGGTGCGAATATTTTCTAAATTCCCAGTCGTGTCGGTTCCGACCGCTCGGCGCGAATATTTTCAAAGTCGACGGTCGTGTCGGTCCCGACCGCTCGGCGCGAACAATTTCCAAGTTCCCGGTCGTGCCGGTCCGTACTTCTCGGTGCGAACATTATATATGTAGAACGTAATATAACCTAACCTAACCCAACCTAACCTCTCGATGGTATTATTTTACAGAAAGCCGGGCGTGTCTACTCCTACTTCTCGGTGCGAATATTATGTATATAACATAATATAACCTAACCTAATGCAACCTGGTCGCTCGGTGCGAATATTTTCTAAATTCCCAGTCGTGTCGGTTCCGACCGCTCGGCGCGAATATTTTCTAAGTCCCCGGTCGTGTCGGTCCCGACCTCACAGCGGGAATATTTTCAAAGTCCCCGGTCGTGTCGGTCCCGACCGCTCGGCGCGAATATTTTCAAAGTCCCCGGTCGTGTCGGTCCCGACCGCTCGGCGCGAACCATTTCCAAGTTCCCGGTCGTGCCGGTCCGTACTTCTCGGTGCGAACATTATATATGTAGAACGTAATATAACCTAACCTAACCCAACCTAACCTCTCGGTGGTATTATTTTACAGAAAGCCGGGCGTGTCTACTCCTACTTCTCGGTGCGAATATTATGTATATAACATAATATAACCTAACCTAATGCAACCTGGTCGCTCGGTGCGAATATTTTCTAAATTCCCAGTCGTGTCGGTTCCGACCGCTCGGCGCGAATATTTTCTAAGTCCCCGGTCGTGTCGGTCCCGACCGCTCGGCGCGAACAATTTCCAAGTTCCCGGTCGTGCCGGTCCGTACTTCTCGGTGCGAACATTATATATGTAGAACGTAATATAACCTAACCTAACCCAACCTAACCTCTCGGTGGTATTATTTTACAGAAAGCCGGGCGTGTCTACTCCTACTTCTCGGTGCGAATATTATGTATATAACATAATATAACCTAACCTAATGCAACCTGGTCGCTCGGTGCGAATATTTTCTAAATTCCCAGTCGTGTCGGTTCCGACCGCTCGGCGCGAATATTTTCTAAGTCCCCGGTCGTGTCGGTCCCGACCTCACAGCGGGAATATTTTCAAAGTCCCCGGTCGTGTCGGTCCCGACCGCTCGGCGCGAATATTTTCAAAGTCGACGGTCGTGTCGGTCCCGACCGCTCGGCGCGAACAATTTCCAAGTTCCCGGTCGTGCCGGTCCGTACTTCTCGGTGCGAACATTATATATGTAGAACGTAATATAACCTAACCTAACCCAACCTAACCTCTCGATGGTATTATTTTACAGAAAGCCGGGCGTGTCTACTCCTACTTCTCGGTGCGAATATTATGTATATAACATAATATAACCTAACCTAATGCAACCTGGTCGCTCGGTGCGAATATTTTCTAAATTCCCAGTCGTGTCGGTTCCGACCGCTCGGCGCGAATATTTTCTAAGTCCCCGGTCGTGTCGGTCCCGACCTCACAGCGGGAATATTTTCAAAGTCCCCGGTCGTGTCGGTCCCGACCGCTCGGCGCGAATATTTTCAAAGTCCCCGGTCGTGTCGGTCCCGACCGCTCGGCGCGAACAATTTCCAAGTTCCCGGTCGTGCCGGTCCGTACTTCTCGGTGCGAACATTATATATGTAGAACGTAATATAACCTAACCTAACCCAACCTAACCTCTCGGTGGTATTATTTTACAGAAAGCCGGGCGTGTCTACTCCTACTTCTCGGTGCGAATATTATGTATATAACATAATATAACCTAACCTAATGCAACCTGGTCGCTCGGTGCGAATATTTTCTAAATTCCCAGTCGTGTCGGTTCCGACCGCTCGGCGCGAATATTTTCAAAGTCGACGGTCGTGTCGGTCCCGACCGCTCGGCGCGAACAATTTCCAAGTTCCCGGTCGTGCCGGTCCGTACTTCTCGGTGCGAACATTATATATGTAGAACGTAATATAACCTAACCTAACCCAACCTAACCTCTCGATGGTATTATTTTACAGAAAGCCGGGCGTGTCTACTCCTACTTCTCGGTGCGAATATTATGTATATAACATAATATAACCTAACCTAATGCAACCTGGTCGCTCGGTGCGAATATTTTCTAAATTCCCAGTCGTGTCGGTTCCGACCGCTCGGCGCGAATATTTTCTAAGTCCCCGGTCGTGTCGGTCCCGACCTCACAGCGGGAATATTTTCAAAGTCCCCGGTCGTGTCGGTCCCGACCGCTCGGCGCGAATATTTTCAAAGTCGACGGTCGTGTCGGTCCCGACCGCTCGGCGCGAACAATTTCCAAGTTCCCGGTCGTGCCGGTCCGTACTTCTCGGTGCGAACATTATATATGTAGAACGTAATATAACCTAACCTAACCCAACCTAACCTCTCGATGGTATTATTTTACAGAAAGCCGGGCGTGTCTACTCCTACTTCTCGGTGCGAATATTATGTATATAACATAATATAACCTAACCTAATGCAACCTGGTCGCTCGGTGCGAATATTTTCTAAATTCCCAGTCGTGTCGGTTCCGACCGCTCGGCGCGAATATTTTCTAAGTCCCCGGTCGTGTCGGTCCCGACCTCACAGCGGGAATATTTTCAAAGTCCCCGGTCGTGTCGGTCCCGACCGCTCGGCGCGAATATTTTCAAAGTCCCCGGTCGTGTCGGTCCCGACCGCTCGGCGCGAACAATTTCCAAGTTCCCGGTCGTGCCGGTCCGTACTTCTCGGTGCGAACATTATATATGTAGAACGTAATATAACCTAACCTAACCCAACCTAACCTCTCGGTGGTATTATTTTACAGAAAGCCGGGCGTGTCTACTCCTACTTCTCGGTGCGAATATTATGTATATAACATAATATAACCTAACCTAATGCAACCTGGTCGCTCGGTGCGAATATTTTCTAAATTCCCAGTCGTGTCGGTTCCGACCGCTCGGCGCGAATATTTTCAAAGTCGACGGTCGTGTCGGTCCCGACCGCTCGGCGCGAACAATTTCCAAGTTCCCGGTCGTGCCGGTCCGTACTTCTCGGTGCGAACATTATATATGTAGAACGTAATATAACCTAACCTAACCCAACCTAACCTCTCGATGGTATTATTTTACAGAAAGCCGGGCGTGTCTACTCCTACTTCTCGGTGCGAATATTATGTATATAACATAATATAACCTAACCTAATGCAACCTGGTCGCTCGGTGCGAATATTTTCTAAATTCCCAGTCGTGTCGGTTCCGACCGCTCGGCGCGAATATTTTCTAAGTCCCCGGTCGTGTCGGTCCCGACCTCACAGCGGGAATATTTTCAAAGTCCCCGGTCGTGTCGGTCCCGACCGCTCGGCGCGAATATTTTCAAAGTCCCCGGTCGTGTCGGTCCCGACCGCTCGGCGCGAACAATTTCCAAGTTCCCGATCGTGCCGGTCCGTACTTCTCGGTGCGAACATTATATATGTAGAACGTAATATAACCTAACCTAACCCAACCTAACCTCTCGGTGGTATTATTTTACAGAAAGCCGGGCGTGTCTACTCCTACTTCTCGGTGCGAATATTATGTATATAACATAATATAACCTAACCTAATGCAACCTGGTCGCTCGGTGCGAATATTTTCTAAATTCCCAGTCGTGTCGGTTCCGACCGCTCGGCGCGAATATTTTCAAAGTCGACGGTCGTGTCGGTCCCGACCGCTCGGCGCGAACAATTTCCAAGTTCCCGGTCGTGCCGGTCCGTACTTCTCGGTGCGAACATTATATATGTAGAACGTAATATAACCTAACCTAACCCAACCTAACCTCTCGATGGTATTATTTTACAGAAAGCCGGGCGTGTCTACTCCTACTTCTCGGTGCGAATATTATGTATATAACATAATATAACCTAACCTAATGCAACCTGGTCGCTCGGTGCGAATATTTTCTAAATTCCCAGTCGTGTCGGTTCCGACCGCTCGGCGCGAATATTTTCTAAGTCCCCGGTCGTGTCGGTCCCGACCTCACAGCGGGAATATTTTCAAAGTCCCCGGTCGTGTCGGTCCCGACCGCTCGGCGCGAATATTTTCAAAGTCCCCGGTCGTGTCGGTCCCGACCGCTCGGCGCGAACCATTTCCAAGTTCCCGGTCGTGCCGGTCCGTACTTCTCGGTGCGAACATTATATATGTAGAACGTAATATAACCTAACCTAACCCAACCTAACCTCTCGGTGGTATTATTTTACAGAAAGCCGGGCGTGTCTACTCCTACTTCTCGGTGCGAATATTATGTATATAACATAATATAACCTAACCTAATGCAACCTGGTCGCTCGGTGCGAATATTTTCTAAATTCCCAGTCGTGTCGGTTCCGACCGCTCGGCGCGAATATTTTCTAAGTCCCCGGTCGTGTCGGTCCCGACCGCTCGGCGCGAACAATTTCCAAGTTCCCGGTCGTGCCGGTCCGTACTTCTCGGTGCGAACATTATATATGTAGAACGTAATATAACCTAACCTAACCCAACCTAACCTCTCGGTGGTATTATTTTACAGAAAGCCGGGCGTGTCTACTCCTACTTCTCGGTGCGAATATTATGTATATAACATAATATAACCTAACCTAATGCAACCTGGTCGCTCGGTGCGAATATTTTCTAAATTCCCAGTCGTGTCGGTTCCGACCGCTCGGCGCGAATATTTTCTAAGTCCCCGGTCGTGTCGGTCCCGACCTCACAGCGGGAATATTTTCAAAGTCCCCGGTCGTGTCGGTCCCGACCGCTCGGCGCGAATATTTTCAAAGTCGACGGTCGTGTCGGTCCCGACCGCTCGGCGCGAACAATTTCCAAGTTCCCGGTCGTGCCGGTCCGTACTTCTCGGTGCGAACATTATATATGTAGAACGTAATATAACCTAACCTAACCCAACCTAACCTCTCGATGGTATTATTTTACAGAAAGCCGGGCGTGTCTACTCCTACTTCTCGGTGCGAATATTATGTATATAACATAATATAACCTAACCTAATGCAACCTGGTCGCTCGGTGCGAATATTTTCTAAATTCCCAGTCGTGTCGGTTCCGACCGCTCGGCGCGAATATTTTCTAAGTCCCCGGTCGTGTCGGTCCCGACCTCACAGCGGGAATATTTTCAAAGTCCCCGGTCGTGTCGGTCCCGACCGCTCGGCGCGAATATTTTCAAAGTCCCCGGTCGTGTCGGTCCCGACCGCTCGGCGCGAACAATTTCCAAGTTCCCGGTCGTGCCGGTCCGTACTTCTCGGTGCGAACATTATATATGTAGAACGTAATATAACCTAACCTAACCCAACCTAACCTCTCGGTGGTATTATTTTACAGAAAGCCGGGCGTGTCTACTCCTACTTCTCGGTGCGAATATTATGTATATAACATAATATAACCTAACCTAATGCAACCTGGTCGCTCGGTGCGAATATTTTCTAAATTCCCAGTCGTGTCGGTTCCGACCGCTCGGCGCGAATATTTTCAAAGTCGACGGTCGTGTCGGTCCCGACCGCTCGGCGCGAACAATTTCCAAGTTCCCGGTCGTGCCGGTCCGTACTTCTCGGTGCGAACATTATATATGTAGAACGTAATATAACCTAACCTAACCCAACCTAACCTCTCGATGGTATTATTTTACAGAAAGCCGGGCGTGTCTACTCCTACTTCTCGGTGCGAATATTATGTATATAACATAATATAACCTAACCTAATGCAACCTGGTCGCTCGGTGCGAATATTTTCTAAATTCCCAGTCGTGTCGGTTCCGACCGCTCGGCGCGAATATTTTCTAAGTCCCCGGTCGTGTCGGTCCCGACCTCACAGCGGGAATATTTTCAAAGTCCCCGGTCGTGTCGGTCCCGACCTCACAGCGGGAATATTTTCAAAGTCCCCGGTCGTGTCGGTCCCGACCGCTCGGCGCGAATATTTTCAAAGTCCCCGGTCGTGTCGGTCCCGACCGCTCGGCGCGAACAATTTCCAAGTTCCCGGTCGTGCCGGTCCGTACTTCTCGGTGCGAACATTATATATGTAGAACGTAATATAACCTAACCTAACCCAACCTAACCTCTCGGTGGTATTATTTTACAGAAAGCCGGGCGTGTCTACTCCTACTTCTCGGTGCGAATATTATGTATATAACATAATATAACCTAACCTAATGCAACCTGGTCGCTCGGTGCGAATATTTTCTAAATTCCCAGTCGTGTCGGTTCCGACCGCTCGGCGCGAATATTTTCAAAGTCGACGGTCGTGTCGGTCCCGACCGCTCGGCGCGAACAATTTCCAAGTTCCCGGTCGTGCCGGTCCGTACTTCTCGGTGCGAACATTATATATGTAGAACGTAATATAACCTAACCTAACCCAACCTAACCTCTCGATGGTATTATTTTACAGAAAGCCGGGCGTGTCTACTCCTACTTCTCGGTGCGAATATTATGTATATAACATAATATAACCTAACCTAATGCAACCTGGTCGCTCGGTGCGAATATTTTCTAAATTCCCAGTCGTGTCGGTTCCGACCGCTCGGCGCGAATATTTTCTAAGTCCCCGGTCGTGTCGGTCCCGACCTCACAGCGGGAATATTTTCAAAGTCCCCGGTCGTGTCGGTCCCGACCGCTCGGCGCGAATATTTTCAAAGTCCCCGGTCGTGTCGGTCCCGACCGCTCGGCGCGAACAATTTCCAAGTTCCCGATCGTGCCGGTCCGTACTTCTCGTTGCGAACATTATATATGTAGAACGTAATATAACCTAACCTAACCCAACCTAACCTCTCGGTGGTATTATTTTACAGAAAGCCGGGCGTGTCTACTCCTACTTCTCGGTGCGAATATTATGTATATAACATAATATAACCTAACCTAATGCAACCTGGTCGCTCGGTGCGAATATTTTCTAAATTCCCAGTCGTGT
Source organism: Xylocopa violacea (assembly GCA_963969225.1). Classification (NCBI taxonomy): domain Eukaryota; kingdom Metazoa; phylum Arthropoda; class Insecta; order Hymenoptera; family Apidae; genus Xylocopa; species Xylocopa violacea. The sequence goes on from CAXAJV010001299.1 coordinate 460,351, forward strand.
CGGTTCCGACCGCTCGGCGCGAATATTTTCAAAGTCGACGGTCGTGTCGGTCCCGACCGCTCGGCGCGAACAATTTCCAAGTTCCCGGTCGTGCCGGTCCGTACTTCTCGGTGCGAACATTATATATGTAGAACGTAATATAACCTAACCTAACCCAACCTAACCTCTCGATGGTATTATTTTACAGAAAGCCGGGCGTGTCTACTCCTACTTCTCGGTGCGAATATTATGTATATAACATAATATAACCTAACCTAATGCAACCTGGTCGCTCGGTGCGAATATTTTCTAAATTCCCAGTCGTGTCGGTTCCGACCGCTCGGCGCGAATATTTTCTAAGTCCCCGGTCGTGTCGGTCCCGACCTCACAGCGGGAATATTTTCAAAGTCCCCGGTCGTGTCGGTCCCGACCGCTCGGCGCGAATATTTTCAAAGTCCCCGGTCGTGTCGGTCCCGACCGCTCGGCGCGAACCATTTCCAAGTTCCCGGTCGTGCCGGTCCGTACTTCTCGGTGCGAACATTATATATGTAGAACGTAATATAACCTAACCTAACCCAACCTAACCTCTCGGTGGTATTATTTTACAGAAAGCCGGGCGTGTCTACTCCTACTTCTCGGTGCGAATATTATGTATATAACATAATATAACCTAACCTAATGCAACCTGGTCGCTCGGTGCGAATATTTTCTAAATTCCCAGTCGTGTCGGTTCCGACCGCTCGGCGCGAATATTTTCTAAGTCCCCGGTCGTGTCGGTCCCGACCTCACAGCGGGAATATTTTCAAAGTCCCCGGTCGTGTCGGTCCCGACCGCTCGGCGCGAATATTTTCAAAGTCCCCGGTCGTGTCGGTCCCGACCGCTCGGCGCGAACAATTTCCAAGTTCCCGGTCGTGCCGGTCCGTACTTCTCGGTGCGAACATTATATATGTAGAACGTAATATAACCTAACCTAACCCAACCTAACCTCTCGATGGTATTATTTTACAGAAAGCCGGGCGTGTCTACTCCTACTTCTCGGTGCGAATATTATGTATATAACATAATATAACCTAACCTAATGCAACCTGGTCGCTCGGTGCGAATATTTTCTAAATTCCCAGTCGTGTCGGTTCCGACCGCTCGGCGCGAATATTTTCTAAGTCCCCGGTCGTGTCGGTCCCGACCTCACAGCGGGAATATTTTCAAAGTCCCCGGTCGTGTCGGTCCCGACCGCTCGGCGCGAATATTTTCAAAGTCGACGGTCGTGTCGGTCCCGACCGCTCGGCGCGAACAATTTCCAAGTTCCCGGTCGTGCCGGTCCGTACTTCTCGGTGCGAACATTATATATGTAGAACGTAATATAACCTAACCTAACCCAACCTAACCTCTCGATGGTATTATTTTACAGAAAGCCGGGCGTGTCTACTCCTACTTCTCGGTGCGAATATTATGTATATAACATAATATAACCTAACCTAATGCAACCTGGTCGCTCGGTGCGAATATTTTCTAAATTCCCAGTCGTGTCGGTTCCGACCGCTCGGCGCGAATATTTTCAAAGTCGACGGTCGTGTCGGTCCCGACCGCTCGGCGCGAACAATTTCCAAGTTCCCGGTCGTGCCGGTCCGTACTTCTCGGTGCGAACATTATATATGTAGAACGTAATATAACCTAACCTAACCCAACCTAACCTCTCGATGGTATTATTTTACAGAAAGCCGGGCGTGTCTACTCCTACTTCTCGGTGCGAATATTATGTATATAACATAATATAACCTAACCTAATGCAACCTGGTCGCTCGGTGCGAATATTTTCTAAATTCCCAGTCGTGTCGGTTCCGACCGCTCGGCGCGAATATTTTCTAAGTCCCCGGTCGTGTCGGTCCCGACCTCACAGCGGGAATATTTTCAAAGTCCCCGGTCGTGTCGGTCCCGACCGCTCGGCGCGAATATTTTCAAAGTCCCCGGTCGTGTCGGTCCCGACCGCTCGGCGCGAACAATTTCCAAGTTCCCGATCGTGCCGGTCCGTACTTCTCGGTGCGAACATTATATATGTAGAACGTAATATAACCTAACCTAACCCAACCTAACCTCTCGGTGGTATTATTTTACAGAAAGCCGGGCGTGTCTACTCCTACTTCTCGGTGCGAATATTATGTATATAACATAATATAACCTAACCTAATGCAACCTGGTCGCTCGGTGCGAATATTTTCTAAATTCCCAGTCGTGTCGGTTCCGACCGCTCGGCGCGAATATTTTCTAAGTCCCCGGTCGTGTCGGTCCCGACCTCACAGCGGGAATATTTTCAAAGTCCCCGGTCGTGTCGGTCCCGACCGCTCGGCGCGAATATTTTCAAAGTCGACGGTCGTGTCGGTCCCGACCGCTCGGCGCGAACAATTTCCAAGTTCCCGGTCGTGCCGGTCCGTACTTCTCGGTGCGAACATTATATATGTAGAACGTAATATAACCTAACCTAACCCAACCTAACCTCTCGATGGTATTATTTTACAGAAAGCCGGGCGTGTCTACTCCTACTTCTCGGTGCGAATATTATGTATATAACATAATATAACCTAACCTAATGCAACCTGGTCGCTCGGTGCGAATATTTTCTAAATTCCCAGTCGTGTCGGTTCCGACCGCTCGGCGCGAATATTTTCAAAGTCGACGGTCGTGTCGGTCCCGACCGCTCGGCGCGAACAATTTCCAAGTTCCCGGTCGTGCCGGTCCGTACTTCTCGGTGCGAACATTATATATGTAGAACGTAATATAACCTAACCTAACCCAACCTAACCTCTCGATGGTATTATTTTACAGAAAGCCGGGCGTGTCTACTCCTACTTCTCGGTGCGAATATTATGTATATAACATAATATAACCTAACCTAATGCAACCTGGTCGCTCGGTGCGAATATTTTCTAAATTCCCAGTCGTGTCGGTTCCGACCGCTCGGCGCGAATATTTTCTAAGTCCCCGGTCGTGTCGGTCCCGACCTCACAGCGGGAATATTTTCAAAGTCCCCGGTCGTGTCGGTCCCGACCGCTCGGCGCGAATATTTTCAAAGTCCCCGGTCGTGTCGGTCCCGACCGCTCGGCGCGAACAATTTCCAAGTTCCCGATCGTGCCGGTCCGTACTTCTCGGTGCGAACATTATATATGTAGAACGTAATATAACCTAACCTAACCCAACCTAACCTCTCGGTGGTATTATTTTACAGAAAGCCGGGCGTGTCTACTCCTACTTCTCGGTGCGAATATTATGTATATAACATAATATAACCTAACCTAATGCAACCTGGTCGCTCGGTGCGAATATTTTCTAAATTCCCAGTCGTGTCGGTTCCGACCGCTCGGCGCGAATATTTTCAAAGTCGACGGTCGTGTCGGTCCCGACCGCTCGGCGCGAACAATTTCCAAGTTCCCGGTCGTGCCGGTCCGTACTTCTCGGTGCGAACATTATATATGTAGAACGTAATATAACCTAACCTAACCCAACCTAACCTCTCGATGGTATTATTTTACAGAAAGCCGGGCGTGTCTACTCCTACTTCTCGGTGCGAATATTATGTATATAACATAATATAACCTAACCTAATGCAACCTGGTCGCTCGGTGCGAATATTTTCTAAATTCCCAGTCGTGTCGGTTCCGACCGCTCGGCGCGAATATTTTCTAAGTCCCCGGTCGTGTCGGTCCCGACCTCACAGCGGGAATATTTTCAAAGTCCCCGGTCGTGTCGGTCCCGACCGCTCGGCGCGAATATTTTCAAAGTCCCCGGTCGTGTCGGTCCCGACCGCTCGGCGCGAACCATTTCCAAGTTCCCGGTCGTGCCGGTCCGTACTTCTCGGTGCGAACATTATATATGTAGAACGTAATATAACCTAACCTAACCCAACCTAACCTCTCGGTGGTATTATTTTACAGAAAGCCGGGCGTGTCTACTCCTACTTCTCGGTGCGAATATTATGTATATAACATAATATAACCTAACCTAATGCAACCTGGTCGCTCGGTGCGAATATTTTCTAAATTCCCAGTCGTGTCGGTTCCGACCGCTCGGCGCGAATATTTTCTAAGTCCCCGGTCGTGTCGGTCCCGACCTCACAGCGGGAATATTTTCAAAGTCCCCGGTCGTGTCGGTCCCGACCGCTCGGCGCGAATATTTTCAAAGTCCCCGGTCGTGTCGGTCCCGACCGCTCGGCGCGAACAATTTCCAAGTTCCCGGTCGTGCCGGTCCGTACTTCTCGGTGCGAACATTATATATGTAGAACGTAATATAACCTAACCTAACCCAACCTAACCTCTCGATGGTATTATTTTACAGAAAGCCGGGCGTGTCTACTCCTACTTCTCGGTGCGAATATTATGTATATAACATAATATAACCTAACCTAATGCAACCTGGTCGCTCGGTGCGAATATTTTCTAAATTCCCAGTCGTGTCGGTTCCGACCGCTCGGCGCGAATATTTTCTAAGTCCCCGGTCGTGTCGGTCCCGACCTCACAGCGGGAATATTTTCAAAGTCCCCGGTCGTGTCGGTCCCGACCGCTCGGCGCGAATATTTTCAAAGTCCCCGGTCCTGTCGGTCCCGACCGCTCGGCGCGAATATTTTCAAAGTCCCCGGTCGTGTCGGTCCCGACCGCTCGGCGCGAACAATTTCCAAGTTCCCGATCGTGCCGGTCCGTACTTCTCGTTGCGAACATTATATATGTAGAACGTAATATAACCTAACCTAACCCAACCTAACCTCTCGGTGGTATTATTTTACAGAAAGCCGGGCGTGTCTACTCCTACTTCTCGGTGCGAATATTATGTATATAACATAATATAACCTAACCTAATGCAACCTGGTCGCTCGGTGCGAATATTTTCTAAATTCCCAGTCGTGTCGGTTCCGACCGCTCGGCGCGAATATTTTCAAAGTCGACGGTCGTGTCGGTCCCGACCGCTCGGCGCGAACAATTTCCAAGTTCCCGGTCGTGCCGGTCCGTACTTCTCGGTGCGAACATTATATATGTAGAACGTAATATAACCTAACCTAACCCAACCTAACCTCTCGATGGTATTATTTTACAGAAAGCCGGGCGTGTCTACTCCTACTTCTCGGTGCGAATATTATGTATATAACATAATATAACCTAACCTAATGCAACCTGGTCGCTCGGTGCGAATATTTTCTAAATTCCCAGTCGTGTCGGTTCCGACCGCTCGGCGCGAATATTTTCTAAGTCCCCGGTCGTGTCGGTCCCGACCTCACAGCGGGAATATTTTCAAAGTCCCCGGTCGTGTCGGTCCCGACCGCTCGGCGCGAATATTTTCAAAGTCCCCGGTCGTGTCGGTCCCGACCGCTCGGCGCGAACCATTTCCAAGTTCCCGGTCGTGCCGGTCCGTACTTCTCGGTGCGAACATTATATATGTAGAACGTAATATAACCTAACCTAACCCAACCTAACCTCTCGGTGGTATTATTTTACAGAAAGCCGGGCGTGTCTACTCCTACTTCTCGGTGCGAATATTATGTATATAACATAATATAACCTAACCTAATGCAACCTGGTCGCTCGGTGCGAATATTTTCTAAATTCCCAGTCGTGTCGGTTCCGACCGCTCGGCGCGAATATTTTCTAAGTCCCCGGTCGTGTCGGTCCCGACCTCACAGCGGGAATATTTTCAAAGTCCCCGGTCGTGTCGGTCCCGACCGCTCGGCGCGAATATTTTCAAAGTCCCCGGTCGTGTCGGTCCCGACCGCTCGGCGCGAACAATTTCCAAGTTCCCGGTCGTGCCGGTCCGTACTTCTCGGTGCGAACATTATATATGTAGAACGTAATATAACCTAACCTAACCCAACCTAACCTCTCGATGGTATTATTTTACAGAAAGCCGGGCGTGTCTACTCCTACTTCTCGGTGCGAATATTATGTATATAACATAATATAACCTAACCTAATGCAACCTGGTCGCTCGGTGCGAATATTTTCTAAATTCCCAGTCGTGTCGGTTCCGACCGCTCGGCGCGAATATTTTCTAAGTCCCCGGTCGTGTCGGTCCCGACCTCACAGCGGGAATATTTTCAAAGTCCCCGGTCGTGTCGGTCCCGACCGCTCGGCGCGAATATTTTCAAAGTCGACGGTCGTGTCGGTCCCGACCGCTCGGCGCGAACAATTTCCAAGTTCCCGGTCGTGCCGGTCCGTACTTCTCGGTGCGAACATTATATATGTAGAACGTAATATAACCTAACCTAACCCAACCTAACCTCTCGATGGTATTATTTTACAGAAAGCCGGGCGTGTCTACTCCTACTTCTCGGTGCGAATATTATGTATATAACATAATATAACCTAACCTAATGCAACCTGGTCGCTCGGTGCGAATATTTTCTAAATTCCCAGTCGTGTCGGTTCCGACCGCTCGGCGCGAATATTTTCAAAGTCGACGGTCGTGTCGGTCCCGACCGCTCGGCGCGAACAATTTCCAAGTTCCCGGTCGTGCCGGTCCGTACTTCTCGGTGCGAACATTATATATGTAGAACGTAATATAACCTAACCTAACCCAACCTAACCTCTCGATGGTATTATTTTACAGAAAGCCGGGCGTGTCTACTCCTACTTCTCGGTGCGAATATTATGTATATAACATAATATAACCTAACCTAATGCAACCTGGTCGCTCGGTGCGAATATTTTCTAAATTCCCAGTCGTGTCGGTTCCGACCGCTCGGCGCGAATATTTTCTAAGTCCCCGGTCGTGTCGGTCCCGACCTCACAGCGGGAATATTTTCAAAGTCCCCGGTCGTGTCGGTCCCGACCGCTCGGCGCGAATATTTTCAAAGTCCCCGGTCGTGTCGGTCCCGACCGCTCGGCGCGAACAATTTCCAAGTTCCCGATCGTGCCGGTCCGTACTTCTCGGTGCGAACATTATATATGTAGAACGTAATATAACCTAACCTAACCCAACCTAACCTCTCGGTGGTATTATTTTACAGAAAGCCGGGCGTGTCTACTCCTACTTCTCGGTGCGAATATTATGTATATAACATAATATAACCTAACCTAATGCAACCTGGTCGCTCGGTGCGAATATTTTCTAAATTCCCAGTCGTGTCGGTTCCGACCGCTCGGCGCGAATATTTTCAAAGTCGACGGTCGTGTCGGTCCCGACCGCTCGGCGCGAACAATTTCCAAGTTCCCGGTCGTGCCGGTCCGTACTTCTCGGTGCGAACATTATATATGTAGAACGTAATATAACCTAACCTAACCCAACCTAACCTCTCGATGGTATTATTTTACAGAAAGCCGGGCGTGTCTACTCCTACTTCTCGGTGCGAATATTATGTATATAACATAATATAACCTAACCTAATGCAACCTGGTCGCTCGGTGCGAATATTTTCTAAATTCCCAGTCGTGTCGGTTCCGACCGCTCGGCGCGAATATTTTCTAAGTCCCCGGTCGTGTCGGTCCCGACCTCACAGCGGGAATATTTTCAAAGTCCCCGGTCGTGTCGGTCCCGACCGCTCGGCGCGAATATTTTCAAAGTCCCCGGTCGTGTCGGTCCCGACCGCTCGGCGCGAACCATTTCCAAGTTCCCGGTCGTGCCGGTCCGTACTTCTCGGTGCGAACATTATATATGTAGAACGTAATATAACCTAACCTAACCCAACCTAACCTCTCGGTGGTATTATTTTACAGAAAGCCGGGCGTGTCTACTCCTACTTCTCGGTGCGAATATTATGTATATAACATAATATAACCTAACCTAATGCAACCTGGTCGCTCGGTGCGAATATTTTCTAAATTCCCAGTCGTGTCGGTTCCGACCGCTCGGCGCGAATATTTTCTAAGTCCCCGGTCGTGTCGGTCCCGACCTCACAGCGGGAATATTTTCAAAGTCCCCGGTCGTGTCGGTCCCGACCGCTCGGCGCGAATATTTTCAAAGTCCCCGGTCGTGTCGGTCCCGACCGCTCGGCGCGAACAATTTCCAAGTTCCCGGTCGTGCCGGTCCGTACTTCTCGGTGCGAACATTATATATGTAGAACGTAATATAACCTAACCTAACCCAACCTAACCTCTCGATGGTATTATTTTACAGAAAGCCGGGCGTGTCTACTCCTACTTCTCGGTGCGAATATTATGTATATAACATAATATAACCTAACCTAATGCAACCTGGTCGCTCGGTGCGAATATTTTCTAAATTCCCAGTCGTGTCGGTTCCGACCGCTCGGCGCGAATATTTTCTAAGTCCCCGGTCGTGTCGGTCCCGACCTCACAGCGGGAATATTTTCAAAGTCCCCGGTCGTGTCGGTCCCGACCGCTCGGCGCGAATATTTTCAAAGTCCCCGGTCCTGTCGGTCCCGACCGCTCGGCGCGAACAATTTCCAAGTTCCCGGTCGTGCCGGTCCGTACTTCTCGGTGCGAACATTATATATGTAGAACGTAATATAACCTAACCTAACCCAACCTAACCTCTCGGTGGTATTATTTTACAGAAAGCCGGGCATGTCTACTCCTACTTCTCGGTGCGAATATTATGTATATAACATAATATAACCTAACCTAATGCAACCTGGTCGCTCGGTGCGAATATTTTCTAAATTCCCAGTCGTGTCGGTTCCGACCGCTCGGCGCGAATATTTTCTAAGTCCCCGGTCGTGTCGGTCCCGACCTCACAGCGGGAATATTTTCAAAGTCCCCGGTCGTGTCGGTCCCGACCGCTCGGCGCGAATATTTTCAAAGTCCCCGGTCGTGTCGGTCCCGACCGCTCGGCGCGAACAATTTCCAAGTTCCCGATCGTGCCGGTCCGTACTTCTCGGTGCGAACATTATATATGTAGAACGTAATATAACCTAACCTAACCCAACCTAACCTCTCGATGGTATTATTTTACAGAAAGCCGGGCGTGTCTACTCCTACTTCTCGGTGCGAATATTATGTATATAACATAATATAACCTAACCTAATGCAACCTGGTCGCTCGGTGCGAATATTTTCTAAATTCCCAGTCGTGTCGGTTCCGACCGCTCGGCGCGAATATTTTCAAAGTCGACGGTCGTGTCGGTCCCGACCGCTCGGCGCGAACAATTTCCAAGTTCCCGGTCGTGCCGGTCCGTACTTCTCGGTGCGAACATTATATATGTAGAACGTAATATAACCTAACCTAACCCAACCTAACCTCTCGATGGTATTATTTTACAGAAAGCCGGGCGTGTCTACTCCTACTTCTCGGTGCGAATATTATGTATATAACATAATATAACCTAACCTAATGCAACCTGGTCGCTCGGTGCGAATATTTTCTAAATTCCCAGTCGTGTCGGTTCCGACCGCTCGGCGCGAATATTTTCTAAGTCCCCGGTCGTGTCGGTCCCGACCTCACAGCGGGAATATTTTCAAAGTCCCCGGTCGTGTCGGTCCCGACCGCTCGGCGCGAATATTTTCAAAGTCCCCGGTCGTGTCGGTCCCGACCGCTCGGCGCGAACAATTTCCAAGTTCCCGATCGTGCCGGTCCGTACTTCTCGGTGCGAACATTATATATGTAGAACGTAATATAACCTAACCTAACCCAACCTAACCTCTCGGTGGTATTATTTTACAGAAAGCCGGGCGTGTCTACTCCTACTTCTCGGTGCGAATATTATGTATATAACATAATATAACCTAACCTAATGCAACCTGGTCGCTCGGTGCGAATATTTTCTAAATTCCCAGTCGTGTCGGTTCCGACCGCTCGGCGCGAATATTTTCAAAGTCGACGGTCGTGTCGGTCCCGACCGCTCGGCGCGAACAATTTCCAAGTTCCCGGTCGTGCCGGTCCGTACTTCTCGGTGCGAACATTATATATGTAGAACGTAATATAACCTAACCTAACCCAACCTAACCTCTCGATGGTATTATTTTACAGAAAGCCGGGCGTGTCTACTCCTACTTCTCGGTGCGAATATTATGTATATAACATAATATAACCTAACCTAATGCAACCTGGTCGCTCGGTGCGAATATTTTCTAAATTCCCAGTCGTGTCGGTTCCGACCGCTCGGCGCGAATATTTTCTAAGTCCCCGGTCGTGTCGGTCCCGACCTCACAGCGGGAATATTTTCAAAGTCCCCGGTCGTGTCGGTCCCGACCGCTCGGCGCGAATATTTTCAAAGTCCCCGGTCGTGTCGGTCCCGACCGCTCGGCGCGAACCATTTCCAAGTTCCCGGTCGTGCCGGTCCGTACTTCTCGGTGCGAACATTATATATGTAGAACGTAATATAACCTAACCTAACCCAACCTAACCTCTCGGTGGTATTATTTTACAGAAAGCCGGGCGTGTCTACTCCTACTTCTCGGTGCGAATATTATGTATATAACATAATATAACCTAACCTAATGCAACCTGGTCGCTCGGTGCGAATATTTTCTAAATTCCCAGTCGTGTCGGTTCCGACCGCTCGGCGCGAATATTTTCTAAGTCCCCGGTCGTGTCGGTCCCGACCTCACAGCGGGAATATTTTCAAAGTCCCCGGTCGTGTCGGTCCCGACCGCTCGGCGCGAATATTTTCAAAGTCCCCGGTCGTGTCGGTCCCGACCGCTCGGCGCGAACAATTTCCAAGTTCCCGGTCGTGCCGGTCCGTACTTCTCGGTGCGAACATTATATATGTAGAACGTAATATAACCTAACCTAACCCAACCTAACCTCTCGATGGTATTATTTTACAGAAAGCCGGGCGTGTCTACTCCTACTTCTCGGTGCGAATATTATGTATATAACATAATATAACCTAACCTAATGCAACCTGGTCGCTCGGTGCGAATATTTTCTAAATTCCCAGTCGTGTCGGTTCCGACCGCTCGGCGCGAATATTTTCTAAGTCCCCGGTCGTGTCGGTCCCGACCTCACAGCGGGAATATTTTCAAAGTCCCCGGTCGTGTCGGTCCCGACCGCTCGGCGCGAATATTTTCAAAGTCCCCGGTCGTGTCGGTCCCGACCGCTCGGCGCGAACAATTTCCAAGTTCCCGGTCGTGCCGGTCCGTACTTCTCGGTGCGAACATTATATATGTAGAACGTAATATAACCTAACCTAACCCAACCTAACCTCTCGGTGGTATTATTTTACAGAAAGCCGGGCGTGTCTACTCCTACTTCTCGGTGCGAATATTATGTATATAACATAATATAACCTAACCTAATGCAACCTGGTCGCTCGGTGCGAATATTTTCTAAATTCCCAGTCGTGTCGGTTCCGACCGCTCGGCGCGAATATTTTCAAAGTCGACGGTCGTGTCGGTCCCGACCGCTCGGCGCGAACAATTTCCAAGTTCCCGGTCGTGCCGGTCCGTACTTCTCGGTGCGAACATTATATATGTAGAACGTAATATAACCTAACCTAACCCAACCTAACCTCTCGATGGTATTATTTTACAGAAAGCCGGGCGTGTCTACTCCTACTTCTCGGTGCGAATATTATGTATATAACATAATATAACCTAACCTAATGCAACCTGGTCGCTCGGTGCGAATATTTTCTAAATTCCCAGTCGTGTCGGTTCCGACCGCTCGGCGCGAATATTTTCTAAGTCCCCGGTCGTGTCGGTCCCGACCTCACAGCGGGAATATTTTCAAAGTCCCCGGTCGTGTCGGTCCCGACCGCTCGGCGCGAATATTTTCAAAGTCCCCGGTCGTGTCGGTCCCGACCGCTCGGCGCGAACAATTTCCAAGTTCCCGGTCGTGCCGGTCCGTACTTCTCGGTGCGAACATTATATATGTAGAACGTAATATAACCTAACCTAACCCAACCTAACCTCTCGGTGGTATTATTTTACAGAAAGCCGGGCGTGTCTACTCCTACTTCTCGGTGCGAATATTATGTATATAACATAATATAACCTAACCTAATGCAACCTGGTCGCTCGGTGCGAATATTTTCTAAATTCCCAGTCGTGTCGGTTCCGACCGCTCGGCGCGAATATTTTCTAAGTCCCCGGTCGTGTCGGTCCCGACCTCACAGCGGGAATATTTTCAAAGTCCCCGGTCGTGTCGGTCCCGACCGCTCGGCGCGAATATTTTCAAAGTCCCCGGTCGTGTCGGTCCCGACCGCTCGGCGCGAACAATTTCCAAGTTCCCGGTCGTGCCGGTCCGTACTTCTCGGTGCGAACATTATATATGTAGAACGTAATATAACCTAACCTAACCCAACCTAACCTCTCGGTGGTATTATTTTACAGAAAGCCGGGCGTGTCTACTCCTACTTCTCGGTGCGAATATTATGTATATAACATAATATAACCTAACCTAATGCAACCTGGTCGCTCGGTGCGAATATTTTCTAAATTCCCAGTCGTGTCGGTTCCGACCGCTCGGCGCGAATATTTTCAAAGTCGACGGTCGTGTCGGTCCCGACCGCTCGGCGCGAACAATTTCCAAGTTCCCGGTCGTGCCGGTCCGTACTTCTCGGTGCGAACATTATATATGTAGAACGTAATATAACCTAACCTAACCCAACCTAACCTCTCGATGGTATTATTTTACAGAAAGCCGGGCGTGTCTACTCCTACTTCTCGGTGCGAATATTATGTATATAACATAATATAACCTAGCCTAATGCAACCTGGTCGCTCGGTGCAAATATTTTCTAAATTCCCAGTCGTGTCGGTTCCGACCGCTCGGCGCGAATATTTTCTAAGTCCCCGGTCGTGTCGGTCCCGACCTCACAGCGGGAATATTTTCAAAGTCCCCGGTCGTGTCGGTCCCGACCGCTCGGCGCGAATATTTTCAAAGTCCCCGGTCGTGTCGGTCCCGACCGCTCGGCGCGAACAATTTCCAAGTTCCCGGTCGTGCCGGTCCGTACTTCTCGGTGCGAACATTATATATGTAGAACGTAATATAACCTAACCTAACCCAACCTAACCTCTCGGTGGTATTATTTTACAGAAAGCCGGGCGTGTCTACTCCTACTTCTCGGTGCGAATATTATGTATATAACATAATATAACCTAACCTAATGCAACCTGGTCGCTCGGTGCGAATATTTTCTAAATTCCCAGTCGTGTCGGTTCCGACCGCTCGGCGCGAATATTTTCTAAGTCCCCGGTCGTGTCGGTCCCGACCTCACAGCGGGAATATTTTCAAAGTCCCCGGTCGTGTCGGTCCCGACCGCTCGGCGCGAATATTTTCAAAGTCCCCGGTCGTGTCGGTCCCGACCGCTCGGCGCGAACAATTTCCAAGTTCCCGGTCGTGCCGGTCCGTACTTCTCGGTGCGAACATTATATATGTAGAACGTAATATAACCTAACCTAACCCAACCTAACCTCTCGGTGGTATTATTTTACAGAAAGCCGGGCGTGTCTACTCCTACTTCTCGGTGCGAATATTATGTATATAACATAATATAACCTAACCTAATGCAACCTGGTCGCTCGGTGCGAATATTTTCTAAATTCCCAGTCGTGTCGGTTCCGACCGCTCGGCGCGAATATTTTCAAAGTCGACGGTCGTGTCGGTCCCGACCGCTCGGCGCGAACAATTTCCAAGTTCCCGGTCGTGCCGGTCCGTACTTCTCGGTGCGAACATTATATATGTAGAACGTAATATAACCTAACCTAACCCAACCTAACCTCTCGATGGTATTATTTTACAGAAAGCCGGGCGTGTCTACTCCTACTTCTCGGTGCGAATATTATGTATATAACATAATATAACCTAACCTAATGCAACCTGGTCGCTCGGTGCGAATATTTTCTAAATTCCCAGTCGTGTCGGTTCCGACCGCTCGGCGCGAATATTTTCTAAGTCCCCGGTCGTGTCGGTCCCGACCTCACAGCGGGAATATTTTCAAAGTCCCCGGTCGTGTCGGTCCCGACCGCTCGGCGCGAATATTTTCAAAGTCCCCGGTCGTGTCGGTCCCGACCGCTCGGCGCGAACCATTTCCAAGTTCCCGGTCGTGCCGGTCCGTACTTCTCGGTGCGAACATTATATATGTAGAACGTAATATAACCTAACCTAACCCAACCTAACCTCTCGGTGGTATTATTTTACAGAAAGCCGGGCGTGTCTACTCCTACTTCTCGGTGCGAATATTATGTATATAACATAATATAACCTAACCTAATGCAACCTGGTCGCTCGGTGCGAATATTTTCTAAATTCCCAGTCGTGTCGGTTCCGACCGCTCGGCGCGAATATTTTCTAAGTCCCCGGTCGTGTCGGTCCCGACCTCACAGCGGGAATATTTTCAAAGTCCCCGGTCGTGTCGGTCCCGACCGCTCGGCGCGAATATTTTCAAAGTCCCCGGTCGTGTCGGTCCCGACCGCTCGGCGCGAACAATTTCCAAGTTCCCGGTCGTGCCGGTCCGTACTTCTCGGTGCGAACATTATATATGTAGAACGTAATATAACCTAACCTAACCCAACCTAACCTCTCGATGGTATTATTTTACAGAAAGCCGGGCGTGTCTACTCCTACTTCTCGGTGCGAATATTATGTATATAACATAATATAACCTAACCTAATGCAACCTGGTCGCTCGGTGCGAATATTTTCTAAATTCCCAGTCGTGTCGGTTCCGACCGCTCGGCGCGAATATTTTCTAAGTCCCCGGTCGTGTCGGTCCCGACCTCACAGCGGGAATATTTTCAAAGTCCCCGGTCGTGTCGGTCCCGACCGCTCGGCGCGAATATTTTCAAAGTCCCCGGTCGTGTCGGTCCCGACCGCTCGGCGCGAACAATTTCCAAGTTCCCGGTCGTGCCGGTCCGTACTTCTCGGTGCGAACATTATATATGTAGAACGTAATATAACCTAACCTAACCCAACCTAACCTCTCGGTGGTATTATTTTACAGAAAGCCGGGCGTGTCTACTCCTACTTCTCGGTGCGAATATTATGTATATAACATAATATAACCTAACCTAATGCAACCTGGTCGCTCGGTGCGAATATTTTCTAAATTCCCAGTCGTGTCGGTTCCGACCGCTCGGCGCGAATATTTTCAAAGTCGACGGTCGTGTCGGTCCCGACCGCTCGGCGCGAACAATTTCCAAGTTCCCGGTCGTGCCGGTCCGTACTTCTCGGTGCGAACATTATATATGTAGAACGTAATATAACCTAACCTAACCCAACCTAACCTCTCGATGGTATTATTTTACAGAAAGCCGGGCGTGTCTACTCCTACTTCTCGGTGCGAATATTATGTATATAACATAATATAACCTAACCTAATGCAACCTGGTCGCTCGGTGCGAATATTTTCTAAATTCCCAGTCGTGTCGGTTCCGACCGCTCGGCGCGAATATTTTCTAAGTCCCCGGTCGTGTCGGTCCCGACCTCACAGCGGGAATATTTTCAAAGTCCCCGGTCGTGTCGGTCCCGACCGCTCGGCGCGAATATTTTCAAAGTCCCCGGACGTGTCGGTCCCGACCGCTCGGCGCGAACAATTTCCAAGTTCCCGGTCGTGCCGGTCCGTACTTCTCGGTGCGAACATTATATATGTAGAACGTAATATAACCTAACCTAACCCAACCTAACCTCTCGGTGGTATTATTTTACAGAAAGCCGGGCGTGTCTACTCCTACTTCTCGGTGCGAATATTATGTATATAACATAATATAACCTAACCTAATGCAACCTGGTCGCTCGGTGCGAATATTTTCTAAATTCCCAGTCGTGTCGGTTCCGACCGCTCGGCGCGAATATTTTCTAAGTCCCCGGTCGTGTCGGTCCCGACCTCACAGCGGGAATATTTTCAAAGTCCCCGGTCGTGTCGGTCCCGACCGCTCGGCGCGAATATTTTCAAAGTCCCCGGTCGTGTCGGTCCCGACCGCTCGGCGCGAACAATTTCCAAGTTCCCGGTCGTGCCGGTCCGTACTTCTCGGTGCGAACATTATATATGTAGAACGTAATATAACCTAACCTAACCCAACCTAACCTCTCGGTGGTATTATTTTACAGAAAGCCGGGCGTGTCTACTCCTACTTCTCGGTGCGAATATTATGTATATAACATAATATAACCTAACCTAATGCAACCTGGTCGCTCGGTGCGAATATTTTCTAAATTCCCAGTCGTGTCGGTTCCGACCGCTCGGCGCGAATATTTTCTAAGTCCCCGGTCGTGTCGGTCCCGACCTCACAGCGGGAATATTTTCAAAGTCCCCGGTCGTGTCGGTCCCGACCGCTCGGCGCGAATATTTTCAAAGTCCCCGGTCGTGTCGGTCCCGACCGCTCGGCGCGAACAATTTCCAAATTCCCGGTCGTGCCGGTCCGTACTTCTCGGTGCGAACATTATATATGTAGAACGTAATATAACCTAACCTAACCCAACCTAACCTCTCGGTGGTATTATTTTACAGAAAGCCGGGCGTGTCTACTCCTACTTCTCGGTGCGAATATTATGTATATAACATAATATAACCTAACCTAATGCAACCTGGTCGCTCGGTGCAAATATTTTCTAAATTCCCAGTCGTGTCGGTTCCGACCGCTCGGCGCGAATATTTTCAAAGTCGACGGTCGTGTCGGTCCCGACCGCTCGGCGCGAACAATTTCCAAGTTCCCGGTCGTGCCGGTCCGTACTTCTCGGTGCGAACATTATATATGTAGAACGTAATATAACCTAACCTAACCCAACCTAACCTCTCGATGGTATTATTTTACAGAAAGCCGGGCGTGTCTACTCCTACTTCTCGGTGCGAATATTATGTATATAACATAATATAACCTAACCTAATGCAACCTGGTCGCTCGGTGCGAATATTTTCTAAATTCCCAGTCGTGTCGGTTCCGACCGCTCGGCGCGAATATTTTCTAAGTCCCCGGTCGTGTCGGTCCCGACCTCACAGCGGGAATATTTTCAAAGTCCCCGGTCGTGTCGGTCCCGACCGCTCGGCGCGAATATTTTCAAAGTCCCCGGTCGTGTCGGTCCCGACCGCTCGGCGCGAACAATTTCCAAGTTCCCGGTCGTGCCGGTCCGTACTTCTCGGTGCGAA
Source organism: Xylocopa violacea (assembly GCA_963969225.1). Taxonomy (NCBI): domain Eukaryota; kingdom Metazoa; phylum Arthropoda; class Insecta; order Hymenoptera; family Apidae; genus Xylocopa; species Xylocopa violacea. The sequence continues at coordinate 477,293 of CAXAJV010001299.1, forward strand.
CATTATATATGTAGAACGTAATATAACCTAACCTAACCCAACCTAACCTCTCGGTGGTATTATTTTACAGAAAGCCGGGCGTGTCTACTCCTACTTCTCGGTGCGAATATTATGTATATAACATAATATAACCTAACCTAATGCAACCTGGTCGCTCGGTGCGAATATTTTCTAAATTCCCAGTCGTGTCGGTTCCGACCGCTCGGCGCGAATATTTTCAAAGTCGACGGTCGTGTCGGTCCCGACCGCTCGGCGCGAACAATTTCCAAGTTCCCGGTCGTGCCGGTCCGTACTTCTCGGTGCGAACATTATATATGTAGAACGTAATATAACCTAACCTAACCCAACCTAACCTCTCGATGGTATTATTTTACAGAAAGCCGGGCGTGTCTACTCCTACTTCTCGGTGCGAATATTATGTATATAACATAATATAACCTAACCTAATGCAACCTGGTCGCTCGGTGCGAATATTTTCTAAATTCCCAGTCGTGTCGGTTCCGACCGCTCGGCGCGAATATTTTCTAAGTCCCCGGTCGTGTCGGTCCCGACCTCACAGCGGGAATATTTTCAAAGTCCCCGGTCGTGTCGGTCCCGACCGCTCGGCGCGAATATTTTCAAAGTCCCCGGTCGTGTCGGTCCCGACCGCTCGGCGCGAACAATTTCCAAGTTCCCGATCGTGCCGGTCCGTACTTCTCGGTGCGAACATTATATATGTAGAACGTAATATAACCTAACCTAACCCAACCTAACCTCTCGGTGGTATTATTTTACAGAAAGCCGGGCGTGTCTACTCCTACTTCTCGGTGCGAATATTATGTATATAACATAATATAACCTAACCTAATGCAACCTGGTCGCTCGGTGCGAATATTTTCTAAATTCCCAGTCGTGTCGGTTCCGACCGCTCGGCGCGAATATTTTCTAAGTCCCCGGTCGTGTCGGTCCCGACCTCACAGCGGGAATATTTTCAAAGTCCCCGGTCGTGTCGGTCCCGACCGCTCGGCGCGAATATTTTCAAAGTCCCCGGTCGTGTCGGTCCCGACCGCTCGGCGCGAACAATTTCCAAATTCCCGGTCGTGCCGGTCCGTACTTCTCGGTGCGAACATTATATATGTAGAACGTAATATAACCTAACCTAACCCAACCTAACCTCTCGGTGGTATTATTTTACAGAAAGCCGGGCGTGTCTACTCCTACTTCTCGGTGCGAATATTATGTATATAACATAATATAACCTAACCTAATGCAACCTGGTCGCTCGGTGCAAATATTTTCTAAATTCCCAGTCGTGTCGGTTCCGACCGCTCGGCGCGAATATTTTCAAAGTCGACGGTCGTGTCGGTCCCGACCGCTCGGCGCGAACAATTTCCAAGTTCCCGGTCGTGCCGGTCCGTACTTCTCGGTGCGAACATTATATATGTAGAACGTAATATAACCTAACCTAACCCAACCTAACCTCTCGATGGTATTATTTTACAGAAAGCCGGGCGTGTCTACTCCTACTTCTCGGTGCGAATATTATGTATATAACATAATATAACCTAACCTAATGCAACCTGGTCGCTCGGTGCGAATATTTTCTAAATTCCCAGTCGTGTCGGTTCCGACCGCTCGGCGCGAATATTTTCTAAGTCCCCGGTCGTGTCGGTCCCGACCTCACAGCGGGAATATTTTCAAAGTCCCCGGTCGTGTCGGTCCCGACCGCTCGGCGCGAATATTTTCAAAGTCCCCGGTCGTGTCGGTCCCGACCGCTCGGCGCGAACAATTTCCAAGTTCCCGGTCGTGCCGGTCCGTACTTCTCGGTGCGAACATTATATATGTAGAACGTAATATAACCTAACCTAACCCAACCTAACCTCTCGGTGGTATTATTTTACAGAAAGCCGGGCGTGTCTACTCCTACTTCTCGGTGCGAATATTATGTATATAACATAATATAACCTAACCTAATGCAACCTGGTCGCTCGGTGCGAATATTTTCTAAATTCCCAGTCGTGTCGGTTCCGACCGCTCGGCGCGAATATTTTCAAAGTCGACGGTCGTGTCGGTCCCGACCGCTCGGCGCGAACAATTTCCAAGTTCCCGGTCGTGCCGGTCCGTACTTCTCGGTGCGAACATTATATATGTAGAACGTAATATAACCTAACCTAACCCAACCTAACCTCTCGATGGTATTATTTTACAGAAAGCCGGGCGTGTCTACTCCTACTTCTCGGTGCGAATATTATGTATATAACATAATATAACCTAACCTAATGCAACCTGGTCGCTCGGTGCGAATATTTTCTAAATTCCCAGTCGTGTCGGTTCCGACCGCTCGGCGCGAATATTTTCTAAGTCCCCGGTCGTGTCGGTCCCGACCTCACAGCGGGAATATTTTCAAAGTCCCCGGTCGTGTCGGTCCCGACCGCTCGGCGCGAATATTTTCAAAGTCCCCGGTCGTGTCGGTCCCGACCGCTCGGCGCGAACAATTTCCAAGTTCCCGATCGTGCCGGTCCGTACTTCTCGGTGCGAACATTATATATGTAGAACGTAATATAACCTAACCTAACCCAACCTAACCTCTCGGTGGTATTATTTTACAGAAAGCCGGGCGTGTCTACTCCTACTTCTCGGTGCGAATATTATGTATATAACATAATATAACCTAACCTAATGCAACCTGGTCGCTCGGTGCGAATATTTTCTAAATTCCCAGTCGTGTCGGTTCCGACCGCTCGGCGCGAATATTTTCTAAGTCCCCGGTCGTGTCGGTCCCGACCTCACAGCGGGAATATTTTCAAAGTCCCCGGTCGTGTCGGTCCCGACCGCTCGGCGCGAATATTTTCAAAGTCCCCGGTCGTGTCGGTCCCGACCGCTCGGCGCGAACCATTTCCAAGTTCCCGGTCGTGCCGGTCCGTACTTCTCGGTGCGAACATTATATATGTAGAACGTAATATAACCTAACCTAACCCAACCTAACCTCTCGGTGGTATTATTTTACAGAAAGCCGGGCGTGTCTACTCCTACTTCTCGGTGCGAATATTATGTATATAACATAATATAACCTAACCTAATGCAACCTGGTCGCTCGGTGCGAATATTTTCTAAATTCCCAGTCGTGTCGGTTCCGACCGCTCGGCGCGAATATTTTCTAAGTCCCCGGTCGTGTCGGTCCCGACCTCACAGCGGGAATATTTTCAAAGTCCCCGGTCGTGTCGGTCCCGACCGCTCGGCGCGAATATTTTCAAAGTCCCCGGTCGTGTCGGTCCCGACCGCTCGGCGCGAACAATTTCCAAGTTCCCGGTCGTGCCGGTCCGTACTTCTCGGTGCGAACATTATATATGTAGAACGTAATATAACCTAACCTAACCCAACCTAACCTCTCGGTGGTATTATTTTACAGAAAGCCGGGCGTGTCTACTCCTACTTCTCGGTGCGAATATTATGTATATAACATAATATAACCTAACCTAATGCAACCTGGTCGCTCGGTGCGAATATTTTCTAAATTCCCAGTCGTGTCGGTTCCGACCGCTCGGCGCGAATATTTTCTAAGTCCCCGGTCGTGTCGGTCCCGACCTCACAGCGGGAATATTTTCAAAGTCCCCGGTCGTGTCGGTCCCGACCGCTCGGCGCGAATATTTTCAAAGTCCCCGGTCGTGTCGGTCCCGACCGCTCGGCGCGAACAATTTCCAAGTTCCCGGTCGTGCCGGTCCGTACTTCTCGGTGCGAACATTATATATGTAGAACGTAATATAACCTAACCTAACCCAACCTAACCTCTCGATGGTATTATTTTACAGAAAGCCGGGCGTGTCTACACCTACTTCTCGGTGCGAATATTATGTATATAACATAATATAACCTAACCTAATGCAACCTGGTCGCTCGGTGCGAATATTTTCTAAATTCCCAGTCGTGTCGGTTCCGACCGCTCGGCGCGAATATTTTCTAAGTCCCCGGTCGTGTCGGTCCCGACCTCACAGCGGGAATATTTTCAAAGTCCCCGGTCGTGTCGGTCCCGACCGCTCGGCGCGAATATTTTCAAAGTCCCCGGTCGTGTCGGTCCCGACCGCTCGGCGCGAACAATTTCCAAGTTCCCGGTCGTGCCGGTCCGTACTTCTCGGTGCGAACATTATATATGTAGAACGTAATATAACCTAACCTAACCCAACCTAACCTCTCGGTGGTATTATTTTACAGAAAGCCGGGCATGTCTACTCCTACTTCTCGGTGCGAATATTATGTATATAACATAATATAACCTAACCTAATGCAACCTGGTCGCTCGGTGCGAATATTTTCTAAATTCCCAGTCGTGTCGGTTCCGACCGCTCGGCGCGAATATTTTCTAAGTCCCCGGTCGTGTCGGTCCCGACCTCACAGCGGGAATATTTTCAAAGTCCCCGGTCGTGTCGGTCCCGACCGCTCGGCGCGAATATTTTCAAAGTCCCCGGTCGTGTCGGTCCCGACCGCTCGGCGCGAACAATTTCCAAGTTCCCGGTCGTGCCGGTCCGTACTTCTCGGTGCGAACATTATATATGTAGAACGTAATATAACCTAACCTAACCCAACCTAACCTCTCGGTGGTATTATTTTACAGAAAGCCGGGCATGTCTACTCCTACTTCTCGGTGCGAATATTATGTATATAACATAATATAACCTAACCTAATGCAACCTGGTCGCTCGGTGCGAATATTTTCTAAATTCCCAGTCGTGTCGGTTCCGACCGCTCGGCGCGAATATTTTCTAAGTCCCCGGTCGTGTCGGTCCCGACCTCACAGCGGGAATATTTTCAAAGTCCCCGGTCGTGTCGGTCCCGACCGCTCGGCGCGAATATTTTCAAAGTCCCCGGTCGTGTCGGTCCCGACCGCTCGGCGCGAACAATTTCCAAGTTCCCGGTCGTGCCGGTCCGTACTTCTCGGTGCGAACATTATATATGTAGAACGTAATATAACCTAACCTAACCCAACCTAACCTCTCGATGGTATTATTTTACAGAAAGCCGGGCGTGTCTACTCCTACTTCTCGGTGCGAATATTATGTATATAACATAATATAACCTAACCTAATGCAACCTGGTCGCTCGGTGCGAATATTTTCTAAATTCCCAGTCGTGTCGGTTCCGACCGCTCGGCGCGAATATTTTCTAAGTCCCCGGTCGTGTCGGTCCCGACCTCACAGCGGGAATATTTTCAAAGTCCCCGGTCGTGTCGGTCCCGACCGCTCGGCGCGAATATTTTCAAAGTCCCCGGTCCTGTCGGTCCCGACCGCTCGGCGCGAACAATTTCCAAGTTCCCGGTCGTGCCGGTCCGTACTTCTCGGTGCGAACATTATATATGTAGAACGTAATATAACCTAACCTAACCCAACCTAACCTCTCGGTGGTATTATTTTACAGAAAGCCGGGCATGTCTACTCCTACTTCTCGGTGCGAATATTATGTATATAACATAATATAACCTAACCTAATGCAACCTGGTCGCTCGGTGCGAATATTTTCTAAATTCCCAGTCGTGTCGGTTCCGACCGCTCGGCGCGAATATTTTCTAAGTCCCCGGTCGTGTCGGTCCCGACCTCACAGCGGGAATATTTTCAAAGTCCCCGGTCGTGTCGGTCCCGACCGCTCGGCGCGAATATTTTCAAAGTCCCCGGTCGTGTCGGTCCCGACCGCTCGGCGCGAACAATTTCCAAGTTCCCGGTCGTGCCGGTCCGTACTTCTCGGTGCGAACATTATATATGTAGAACGTAATATAACCTAACCTAACCCAACCTAACCTCTCGATGGTATTATTTTACAGAAAGCCGGGCGTGTCTACTCCTACTTCTCGGTGCGAATATTATGTATATAACATAATATAACCTAACCTAATGCAACCTGGTCGCTCGGTGCGAATATTTTCTAAATTCCCAGTCGTGTCGGTTCCGACCGCTCGGCGCGAATATTTTCTAAGTCCCCGGTCGTGTCGGTCCCGACCTCACAGCGGGAATATTTTCAAAGTCCCCGGTCGTGTCGGTCCCGACCGCTCGGCGCGAATATTTTCAAAGTCCCCGGTCGTGTCGGTCCCGACCGCTCGGCGCGAACAATTTCCAAGTTCCCGGTCGTGCCGGTCCGTACTTCTCGGTGCGAACATTATATATGTAGAACGTAATATAACCTAACCTAACCCAACCTAACCTCTCGGTGGTATTATTTTACAGAAAGCCGGGCGTGTCTACTCCTACTTCTCGGTGCGAATATTATGTATATAACATAATATAACCTAACCTAATGCAACCTGGTCGCTCGGTGCGAATATTTTCTAAATTCCCAGTCGTGTCGGTTCCGACCGCTCGGCGCGAATATTTTCTAAGTCCCCGGTCGTGTCGGTCCCGACCTCACAGCGGGAATATTTTCAAAGTCCCCGGTCGTGTCGGTCCCGACCGCTCGGCGCGAATATTTTCAAAGTCCCCGGTCGTGTCGGTCCCGACCGCTCGGCGCGAACAATTTCCAAGTTCCCGGTCGTGCCGGTCCGTACTTCTCGGTGCGAACATTATATATGTAGAACGTAATATAACCTAACCTAACCCAACCTAACCTCTCGATGGTATTATTTTACAGAAAGCCGGGCGTGTCTACTCCTACTTCTCGGTGCGAATATTATGTATATAACATAATATAACCTAACCTAATGCAACCTGGTCGCTCGGTGCGAATATTTTCTAAATTCCCAGTCGTGTCGGTTCCGACCGCTCGGCGCGAATATTTTCTAAGTCCCCGGTCGTGTCGGTCCCGACCTCACAGCGGGAATATTTTCAAAGTCCCCGGTCGTGTCGGTCCCGACCGCTCGGCGCGAATATTTTCAAAGTCCCCGGTCCTGTCGGTCCCGACCGCTCGGCGCGAACAATTTCCAAGTTCCCGGTCGTGCCGGTCCGTACTTCTCGGTGCGAACATTATATATGTAGAACGTAATATAACCTAACCTAACCCAACCTAACCTCTCGGTGGTATTATTTTACAGAAAGCCGGGCATGTCTACTCCTACTTCTCGGTGCGAATATTATGTATATAACATAATATAACCTAACCTAATGCAACCTGGTCGCTCGGTGCGAATATTTTCTAAATTCCCAGTCGTGTCGGTTCCGACCGCTCGGCGCGAATATTTTCTAAGTCCCCGGTCGTGTCGGTCCCGACCTCACAGCGGGAATATTTTCAAAGTCCCCGGTCGTGTCGGTCCCGACCGCTCGGCGCGAATATTTTCAAAGTCCCCGGTCGTGTCGGTCCCGACCGCTCGGCGCGAACAATTTCCAAGTTCCCGGTCGTGCCGGTCCGTACTTCTCGGTGCGAACATTATATATGTAGAACGTAATATAACCTAACCTAACCCAACCTAACCTCTCGATGGTATTATTTTACAGAAAGCCGGGCGTGTCTACTCCTACTTCTCGGTGCGAATATTATGTATATAACATAATATAACCTAACCTAATGCAACCTGGTCGCTCGGTGCGAATATTTTCTAAATTCCCAGTCGTGTCGGTTCCGACCGCTCGGCGCGAATATTTTCTAAGTCCCCGGTCGTGTCGGTCCCGACCTCACAGCGGGAATATTTTCAAAGTCCCCGGTCGTGTCGGTCCCGACCGCTCGGCGCGAATATTTTCAAAGTCCCCGGTCGTGTCGGTCCCGACCGCTCGGCGCGAACCATTTCCAAGTTCCCGGTCGTGCCGGTCCGTACTTCTCGGTGCGAACATTATATATGTAGAACGTAATATAACCTAACCTAACCCAACCTAACCTCTCGGTGGTATTATTTTACAGAAAGCCGGGCGTGTCTACTCCTACTTCTCGGTGCGAATATTATGTATATAACATAATATAACCTAACCTAATGCAACCTGGTCGCTCGGTGCGAATATTTTCTAAATTCCCAGTCGTGTCGGTTCCGACCGCTCGGCGCGAATATTTTCTAAGTCCCCGGTCGTGTCGGTCCCGACCTCACAGCGGGAATATTTTCAAAGTCCCCGGTCGTGTCGGTCCCGACCGCTCGGCGCGAATATTTTCAAAGTCCCCGGTCGTGTCGGTCCCGACCGCTCGGCGCGAACAATTTCCAAGTTCCCGGTCGTGCCGGTCCGTACTTCTCGGTGCGAACATTATATATGTAGAACGTAATATAACCTAACCTAACCCAACCTAACCTCTCGGTGGTATTATTTTACAGAAAGCCGGGCGTGTCTACTCCTACTTCTCGGTGCGAATATTATGTATATAACATAATATAACCTAACCTAATGCAACCTGGTCGCTCGGTGCGAATATTTTCTAAATTCCCAGTCGTGTCGGTTCCGACCGCTCGGCGCGAATATTTTCTAAGTCCCCGGTCGTGTCGGTCCCGACCTCACAGCGGGAATATTTTCAAAGTCCCCGGTCGTGTCGGTCCCGACCGCTCGGCGCGAATATTTTCAAAGTCCCCGGTCGTGTCGGTCCCGACCGCTCGGCGCGAACAATTTCCAAGTTCCCGGTCGTGCCGGTCCGTACTTCTCGGTGCGAACATTATATATGTAGAACGTAATATAACCTAACCTAACCCAACCTAACCTCTCGATGGTATTATTTTACAGAAAGCCGGGCGTGTCTACTCCTACTTCTCGGTGCGAATATTATGTATATAACATAATATAACCTAACCTAATGCAACCTGGTCGCTCGGTGCGAATATTTTCTAAATTCCCAGTCGTGTCGGTTCCGACCGCTCGGCGCGAATATTTTCTAAGTCCCCGGTCGTGTCGGTCCCGACCTCACAGCGGGAATATTTTCAAAGTCCCCGGTCGTGTCGGTCCCGACCGCTCGGCGCGAATATTTTCAAAGTCCCCGGTCGTGTCGGTCCCGACCGCTCGGCGCGAACAATTTCCAAGTTCCCGGTCGTGCCGGTCCGTACTTCTCGGTGCGAACATTATATATGTAGAACGTAATATAACCTAACCTAACCCAACCTAACCTCTCGGTGGTATTATTTTACAGAAAGCCGGGCATGTCTACTCCTACTTCTCGGTGCGAATATTATGTATATAACATAATATAACCTAACCTAATGCAACCTGGTCGCTCGGTGCGAATATTTTCTAAATTCCCAGTCGTGTCGGTTCCGACCGCTCGGCGCGAATATTTTCTAAGTCCCCGGTCGTGTCGGTCCCGACCTCACAGCGGGAATATTTTCAAAGTCCCCGGTCGTGTCGGTCCCGACCGCTCGGCGCGAATATTTTCAAAGTCCCCGGTCGTGTCGGTCCCGACCGCTCGGCGCGAACAATTTCCAAGTTCCCGGTCGTGCCGGTCCGTACTTCTCGGTGCGAACATTATATATGTAGAACGTAATATAACCTAACCTAACCCAACCTAACCTCTCGATGGTATTATTTTACAGAAAGCCGGGCGTGTCTACTCCTACTTCTCGGTGCGAATATTATGTATATAACATAATATAACCTAACCTAATGCAACCTGGTCGCTCGGTGCGAATATTTTCTAAATTCCCAGTCGTGTCGGTTCCGACCGCTCGGCGCGAATATTTTCTAAGTCCCCGGTCGTGTCGGTCCCGACCTCACAGCGGGAATATTTTCAAAGTCCCCGGTCGTGTCGGTCCCGACCGCTCGGCGCGAATATTTTCAAAGTCCCCGGTCCTGTCGGTCCCGACCGCTCGGCGCGAACAATTTCCAAGTTCCCGGTCGTGCCGGTCCGTACTTCTCGGTGCGAACATTATATATGTAGAACGTAATATAACCTAACCTAACCCAACCTAACCTCTCGGTGGTATTATTTTACAGAAAGCCGGGCATGTCTACTCCTACTTCTCGGTGCGAATATTATGTATATAACATAATATAACCTAACCTAATGCAACCTGGTCGCTCGGTGCGAATATTTTCTAAATTCCCAGTCGTGTCGGTTCCGACCGCTCGGCGCGAATATTTTCTAAGTCCCCGGTCGTGTCGGTCCCGACCTCACAGCGGGAATATTTTCAAAGTCCCCGGTCGTGTCGGTCCCGACCGCTCGGCGCGAATATTTTCAAAGTCCCCGGTCGTGTCGGTCCCGACCGCTCGGCGCGAACAATTTCCAAGTTCCCGGTCGTGCCGGTCCGTACTTCTCGGTGCGAACATTATATATGTAGAACGTAATATAACCTAACCTAACCCAACCTAACCTCTCGGTGGTATTATTTTACAGAAAGCCGGGCGTGTCTACTCCTACTTCTCGGTGCGAATATTATGTATATAACATAATATAACCTAACCTAATGCAACCTGGTCGCTCGGTGCGAATATTTTCTAAATTCCCAGTCGTGTCGGTTCCGACCGCTCGGCGCGAATATTTTCTAAGTCCCCGGTCGTGTCGGTCCCGACCTCACAGCGGGAATATTTTCAAAGTCCCCGGTCGTGTCGGTCCCGACCGCTCGGCGCGAATATTTTCAAAGTCCCCGGTCGTGTCGGTCCCGACCGCTCGGCGCGAACAATTTCCAAGTTCCCGGTCGTGCCGGTCCGTACTTCTCGGTGCGAACATTATATATGTAGAACGTAATATAACCTAACCTAACCCAACCTAACCTCTCGATGGTATTATTTTACAGAAAGCCGGGCGTGTCTACTCCTACTTCTCGGTGCGAATATTATGTATATAACATAATATAACCTAACCTAATGCAACCTGGTCGCTCGGTGCGAATATTTTCTAAATTCCCAGTCGTGTCGGTTCCGACCGCTCGGCGCGAATATTTTCTAAGTCCCCGGTCGTGTCGGTCCCGACCTCACAGCGGGAATATTTTCAAAGTCCCCGGTCGTGTCGGTCCCGACCGCTCGGCGCGAATATTTTCAAAGTCCCCGGTCCTGTCGGTCCCGACCGCTCGGCGCGAACAATTTCCAAGTTCCCGGTCGTGCCGGTCCGTACTTCTCGGTGCGAACATTATATATGTAGAACGTAATATAACCTAACCTAACCCAACCTAACCTCTCGGTGGTATTATTTTACAGAAAGCCGGGCATGTCTACTCCTACTTCTCGGTGCGAATATTATGTATATAACATAATATAACCTAACCTAATGCAACCTGGTCGCTCGGTGCGAATATTTTCTAAATTCCCAGTCGTGTCGGTTCCGACCGCTCGGCGCGAATATTTTCTAAGTCCCCGGTCGTGTCGGTCCCGACCTCACAGCGGGAATATTTTCAAAGTCCCCGGTCGTGTCGGTCCCGACCGCTCGGCGCGAATATTTTCAAAGTCCCCGGTCGTGTCGGTCCCGACCGCTCGGCGCGAACAATTTCCAAGTTCCCGGTCGTGCCGGTCCGTACTTCTCGGTGCGAACATTATATATGTAGAACGTAATATAACCTAACCTAACCCAACCTAACCTCTCGGTGGTATTATTTTACAGAAAGCCGGGCGTGTCTACTCCTACTTCTCGGTGCGAATATTATGTATATAACATAATATAACCTAACCTAATGCAACCTGGTCGCTCGGTGCGAATATTTTCTAAATTCCCAGTCGTGTCGGTTCCGACCGCTCGGCGCGAATATTTTCTAAGTCCCCGGTCGTGTCGGTCCCGACCTCACAGCGGGAATATTTTCAAAGTCCCCGGTCGTGTCGGTCCCGACCGCTCGGCGCGAATATTTTCAAAGTCCCCGGTCGTGTCGGTCCCGACCGCTCGGCGCGAACAATTTCCAAGTTCCCGGTCGTGCCGGTCCGTACTTCTCGGTGCGAACATTATATATGTAGAACGTAATATAACCTAACCTAACCCAACCTAACCTCTCGATGGTATTATTTTACAGAAAGCCGGGCGTGTCTACTCCTACTTCTCGGTGCGAATATTATGTATATAACATAATATAACCTAACCTAATGCAACCTGGTCGCTCGGTGCGAATATTTTCTAAATTCCCAGTCGTGTCGGTTCCGACCGCTCGGCGCGAATATTTTCTAAGTCCCCGGTCGTGTCGGTCCCGACCTCACAGCGGGAATATTTTCAAAGTCCCCGGTCGTGTCGGTCCCGACCGCTCGGCGCGAATATTTTCAAAGTCCCCGGTCCTGTCGGTCCCGACCGCTCGGCGCGAACAATTTCCAAGTTCCCGGTCGTGCCGGTCCGTACTTCTCGGTGCGAACATTATATATGTAGAACGTAATATAACCTAACCTAACCCAACCTAACCTCTCGGTGGTATTATTTTACAGAAAGCCGGGCATGTCTACTCCTACTTCTCGGTGCGAATATTATGTATATAACATAATATAACCTAACCTAATGCAACCTGGTCGCTCGGTGCGAATATTTTCTAAATTCCCAGTCGTGTCGGTTCCGACCGCTCGGCGCGAATATTTTCTAAGTCCCCGGTCGTGTCGGTCCCGACCTCACAGCGGGAATATTTTCAAAGTCCCCGGTCGTGTCGGTCCCGACCGCTCGGCGCGAATATTTTCAAAGTCCCCGGTCGTGTCGGTCCCGACCGCTCGGCGCGAACAATTTCCAAGTTCCCGGTCGTGCCGGTCCGTACTTCTCGGTGCGAACATTATATATGTAGAACGTAATATAACCTAACCTAACCCAACCTAACCTCTCGGTGGTATTATTTTACAGAAAGCCGGGCGTGTCTACTCCTACTTCTCGGTGCGAATATTATGTATATAACATAATATAACCTAACCTAATGCAACCTGGTCGCTCGGTGCGAATATTTTCTAAATTCCCAGTCGTGTCGGTTCCGACCGCTCGGCGCGAATATTTTCTAAGTCCCCGGTCGTGTCGGTCCCGACCTCACAGCGGGAATATTTTCAAAGTCCCCGGTCGTGTCGGTCCCGACCGCTCGGCGCGAATATTTTCAAAGTCCCCGGTCGTGTCGGTCCCGACCGCTCGGCGCGAACAATTTCCAAGTTCCCGGTCGTGCCGGTCCGTACTTCTCGGTGCGAACATTATATATGTAGAACGTAATATAACCTAACCTAACCCAACCTAACCTCTCGGTGGTATTATTTTACAGAAAGCCGGGCGTGTCTACTCCTACTTCTCGGTGCGAATATTATGTATATAACATAATATAACCTAACCTAATGCAACCTGGTCGCTCGGTGCGAATATTTTCTAAATTCCCAGTCGTGTCGGTTCCGACCGCTCGGCGCGAATATTTTCTAAGTCCCCGGTCGTGTCGGTCCCGACCTCACAGCGGGAATATTTTCAAAGTCCCCGGTCGTGTCGGTCCCGACCGCTCGGCGCGAATATTTTCAAAGTCCCCGGTCGTGTCGGTCCCGACCGCTCGGCGCGAACAATTTCCAAGTTCCCGGTCGTGCCGGTCCGTACTTCTCGGTGCGAACATTATATATGTAGAACGTAATATAACCTAACCTAACCCAACCTAACCTCTCGGTGGTATTATTTTACAGAAAGCCGGGCGTGTCTACTCCTACTTCTCGGTGCGAATATTATGTATATAACATAATATAACCTAACCTAATGCAACCTGGTCGCTCGGTGCGAATATTTTCTAAATTCCCAGTCGTGTCGGTTCCGACCGCTCGGCGCGAATATTTTCTAAGTCCCCGGTCGTGTCGGTCCCGACCTCACAGCGGGAATATTTTCAAAGTCCCCGGTCGTGTCGGTCCCGACCGCTCGGCGCGAATATTTTCAAAGTCCCCGGTCGTGTCGGTCCCGACCGCTCGGCGCGAACAATTTCCAAGTTCCCGGTCGTGCCGGTCCGTACTTCTCGGTGCGAACATTATATATGTAGAACGTAATATAACCTAACCTAACCCAACCTAACCTCTCGATGGTATTATTTTACAGAAAGCCGGGCGTGTCTACTCCTACTTCTCGGTGCGAATATTATGTATATAACATAATATAACCTAACCTAATGCAACCTGGTCGCTCGGTGCGAATATTTTCTAAATTCCCAGTCGTGTCGGTTCCGACCGCTCGGCGCGAATATTTTCTAAGTCCCCGGTCGTGTCGGTCCCGACCTCACAGCGGGAATATTTTCAAAGTCCCCGGTCGTGTCGGTCCCGACCGCTCGGCGCGAATATTTTCAAAGTCCCCGGTCCTGTCGGTCCCGACCGCTCGGCGCGAACAATTTCCAAGTTCCCGGTCGTGCCGGTCCGTACTTCTCGGTGCGAACATTATATATGTAGAACGTAATATAACCTAACCTAACCCAACCTAACCTCTCGGTGGTATTATTTTACAGAAAGCCGGGCATGTCTACTCCTACTTCTCGGTGCGAATATTATGTATATAACATAATATAACCTAACCTAATGCAACCTGGTCGCTCGGTGCGAATATTTTCTAAATTCCCAGTCGTGTCGGTTCCGACCGCTCGGCGCGAATATTTTCTAAGTCCCCGGTCGTGTCGGTCCCGACCTCACAGCGGGAATATTTTCAAAGTCCCCGGTCGTGTCGGTCCCGACCGCTCGGCGCGAATATTTTCAAAGTCCCCGGTCGTGTCGGTCCCGACCGCTCGGCGCGAACAATTTCCAAGTTCCCGGTCGTGCCGGTCCGTACTTCTCGGTGCGAACATTATATATGTAGAACGTAATATAACCTAACCTAACCCAACCTAACCTCTCGGTGGTATTATTTTACAGAAAGCCGGGCGTGTCTACTCCTACTTCTCGGTGCGAATATTATGTATATAACATAATATAACCTAACCTAATGCAACCTGGTCGCTCGGTGCGAATATTTTCTAAATTCCCAGTCGTGTCGGTTCCGACCGCTCGGCGCGAATATTTTCTAAGTCCCCGGTCGTGTCGGTCCCGACCTCACAGCGGGAATATTTTCAAAGTCCCCGGTCGTGTCGGTCCCGACCGCTCGGCGCGAATATTTTCAAAGTCCCCGGTCGTGTCGGTCCCGACCGCTCGGCGCGAACAATTTCCAAGTTCCCGGTCGTGCCGGTCCGTACTTCTCGGTGCGAACATTATATATGTAGAACGTAATATAACCTAACCTAACCCAACCTAACCTCTCGATGGTATTATTTTACAGAAAGCCGGGCGTGTCTACTCCTACTTCTCGGTGCGAATATTATGTATATAACATAATATAACCTAACCTAATGCAACCTGGTCGCTCGGTGCGAATATTTTCTAAATTCCCAGTCGTGTCGGTTCCGACCGCTCGGCGCGAATATTTTCTAAGTCCCCGGTCGTGTCGGTCCCGACCTCACAGCGGGAATATTTTCAAAGTCCCCGGTCGTGTCGGTCCCGACCGCTCGGCGCGAATATTTTCAAAGTCCCCGGTCCTGTCGGTCCCGACCGCTCGGCGCGAACAATTTCCAAGTTCCCGGTCGTGCCGGTCCGTACTTCTCGGTGCGAACATTATATATGTAGAACGTAATATAACCTAACCTAACCCAACCTAACCTCTCGGTGGTATTATTTTACAGAAAGCCGGGCATGTCTACTCCTACTTCTCGGTGCGAATATTATGTATATAACATAATATAACCTAACCTAATGCAACCTGGTCGCTCGGTGCGAATATTTTCTAAATTCCCAGTCGTGTCGGTTCCGACCGCTCGGCGCGAATATTTTCTAAGTCCCCGGTCGTGTCGGTCCCGACCTCACAGCGGGAATATTTTCAAAGTCCCCGGTCGTGTCGGTCCCGACCGCTCGGCGCGAATATTTTCAAAGTCCCCGGTCGTGTCGGTCCCGACCGCTCGGCGCGAACAATTTCCAAGTTCCCGGTCGTGCCGGTCCGTACTTCTCGGTGCGAACATTATATATGTAGAACGTAATATAACCTAACCTAACCCAACCTAACCTCTCGGTGGTATTATTTTACAGAAAGCCGGGCGTGTCTACTCCTACTTCTCGGTGCGAATATTATGTATATAACATAATATAACCTAACCTAATGCAACCTGGTCGCTCGGTGCGAATATTTTCTAAATTCCCAGTCGTGTCGGTTCCGACCGCTCGGCGCGAATATTTTCTAAGTCCCCGGTCGTGTCGGTCCCGACCTCACAGCGGGAATATTTTCAAAGTCCCCGGTCGTGTCGGTCCCGACCGCTCGGCGCGAATATTTTCAAAGTCGACGGTCGTGTCGGTCCCGACCGCTCGGCGCGAACAATTTCCAAGTTCCCGGTCGTGCCGGTCCGTACTTCTCGGTGCGAACATTATATATGTAGAACGTAATATAACCTAACCTAACCCAACCTAACCTCTCGATGGTATTATTTTACAGAAAGCCGGGCGTGTCTACTCCTACTTCTCGGTGCGAATATTATGTATATAACATAATATAACCTAACCTAATGCAACCTGGTCGCTCGGTGCGAATATTTTCTAAATTCCCAGTCGTGTCGGTTCCGACCGCTCGGCGCGAATATTTTCTAAGTCCCCGGTCGTGTCGGTCCCGACCTCACAGCGGGAATATTTTCAAAGTCCCCGGTCGTGTCGGTCCCGACCGCTCGGCGCGAATATTTTCAAAGTCCCCGGTCGTGTCGGTCCCGACCGCTCGGCGCGAACAATTTCCAAGTTCCCGGTCGTGCCGGTCCGTACTTCTCGGTGCGAACATTATATATGTAGAACGTAATATAACCTAACCTAACCCAACCTAACCTCTCGGTGGTATTATTTTACAGAAAGCCGGGCGTGTCTACTCCTACTTCTCGGTGCGAATATTATGTATATAACATAATATAACTTAACCTAATGCAACCTGGTCGCTCGGTGCGAATATTTTCTAAATTCCCAGTCGTGTCGGTTCCGACCGCTCGGCGCGAATATTTTCAAAGTCGACGGTCGTGTCGGTCCCGACCGCTCGGCGCGAACAATTTCCAAGTTCCCGGTCGTGCCGGTCCGTACTTCTCGGTGCGAACATTATATATGTAGAACGTAATATAACCTAACCTAACCCAACCTAACCTCTCGATGGTATTATTTTACAGAAAGCCGGGCGTGTCTACTCCTACTTCTCGGTGCGAATATTATGTATATAACATAATATAACCTAACCTAATGCAACCTGGTCGCTCGGTGCGAATATTTTCTAAATTCCCAGTCGTGTCGGTTCCGACCGCTCGGCGCGAATATTTTCTAAGTCCCCGGTCGTGTCGGTCCCGACCTCACAGCGGGAATATTTTCAAAGTCCCCGGTCGTGTCGGTCCCGACCGCTCGGCGCGAATATTTTCAAAGTCCCCGGTCGTGTCGGTCCCGACCGCTCGGCGCGAACAATTTCCAAGTTCCCGGTCGTGCCGGTCCGTACTTCTCGGTGCGAACATTATATATGTAGAACGTAATATAACCTAACCTAACCCAACCTAACCTCTCGGTGGTATTATTTTACAGAAAGCCGGGCGTGTCTACTCCTACTTCTCGGTGCGAATATTATGTATATAACATAATATAACCTAACCTAATGCAACCTGGTCGCTCGGTGCGAATATTTTCTAAATTCCCAGTCGTGTCGGTTCCGACCGCTCGGCGCGAATATTTTCTAAGTCCCCGGTCGTGTCGGTCCCGACCTCACAGCGGGAATATTTTCAAAGTCCCCGGTCGTGTCGGTCCCGACCGCTCGGCGCGAATATTTTCAAAGTCCCCGGTCGTGTCGGTCCCGACCGCTCGGCGCGAACCATTTCCAAGTTCCCGGTCGTGCCGGTCCGTACTTCTCGGTGCGAACATTATATATGTAGAACGTAATATAACCTAACCTAACCCAACCTAACCTCTCGGTGGTATTATTTTACAGAAAGCCGGGCGTGTCTACTCCTACTTCTCGGTGCGAATATTATGTATATAACATAATATAACCTAACCTAATGCAACCTGGTCGCTCGGTGCGAATATTTTCTAAATTCCCAGTCGTGTCGGTTCCGACCGCTCGGCGCGAATATTTTCTAAGTCCCCGGTCGTGTCGGTCCCGACCTCACAGCGGGAATATTTTCAAAGTCCCCGGTCGTGTCGGTCCCGACCGCTCGGCGCGAATATTTTCAAAGTCCCCGGTCGTGTCGGTCCCGACCGCTCGGCGCGAACAATTTCCAAGTTCCCGGTCGTGCCGGTCCGTACTTCTCGGTGCGAACATTATATATGTAGAACGTAATATAACCTAACCTAACCCAACCTAACCTCTCGGTGGTATTATTTTACAGAAAGCCGGGCGTGTCTACTCCTACTTCTCGGTGCGAATATTATGTATATAACATAATATAACCTAACCTAATGCAACCTGGTCGCTCGGTGCGAATATTTTCTAAATTCCCAGTCGTGTCGGTTCCGACCGCTCGGCGCGAATATTTTCTAAGTCCCCGGTCGTGTCGGTCCCGACCTCACAGCGGGAATATTTTCAAAGTCCCCGGTCGTGTCGGTCCCGACCGCTCGGCGCGAATATTTTCAAAGTCCCCGGTCGTGTCGGTCCCGACCGCTCGGCGCGAACAATTTCCAAGTTCCCGGTCGTGCCGGTCCGTACTTCTCGGTGCGAACATTATATATGTAGAACGTAATATAACCTAACCTAACCCAACCTAACCTCTCGATGGTATTATTTTACAGAAAGCCGGGCGTGTCTACTCCTACTTCTCGGTGCGAATATTATGTATATAACATAATATAACCTAACCTAATGCAACCTGGTCGCTCGGTGCGAATATTTTCTAAATTCCCAGTCGTGTCGGTTCCGACCGCTCGGCGCGAATATTTTCTAAGTCCCCGGTCGTGTCGGTCCCGACCTCACAGCGGGAATATTTTCAAAGTCCCCGGTCGTGTCGGTCCCGACCGCTCGGCGCGAATATTTTCAAAGTCCCCGGTCGTGTCGGTCCCGACCGCTCGGCGCGAACAATTTCCAAGTTCCCGGTCGTGCCGGTCCGTACTTCTCGGTGCGAACATTATATATGTAGAACGTAATATAACCTAACCTAACCCAACCTAACCTCTCGGTGGTATTATTTTACAGAAAGCCGGGCATGTCTACTCCTACTTCTCGGTGCGAATATTATGTATATAACATAATATAACCTAACCTAATGCAACCTGGTCGCTCGGTGCGAATATTTTCTAAATTCCCAGTCGTGTCGGTTCCGACCGCTCGGCGCGAATATTTTCTAAGTCCCCGGTCGTGTCGGTCCCGACCTCACAGCGGGAATATTTTCAAAGTCCCCGGTCGTGTCGGTCCCGACCGCTCGGCGCGAATATTTTCAAAGTCCCCGGTCGTGTCGGTCCCGACCGCTCGGCGCGAACAATTTCCAAGTTCCCGGTCGTGCCGGTCCGTACTTCTCGGTGCGAACATTATATATGTAGAACGTAATATAACCTAACCTAACCCAACCTAACCTCTCGATGGTATTATTTTACAGAAAGCCGGGCGTGTCTACTCCTACTTCTCGGTGCGAATATTATGTATATAACATAATATAACCTAACCTAATGCAACCTGGTCGCTCGGTGCGAATATTTTCTAAATTCCCAGTCGTGTCGGTTCCGACCGCTCGGCGCGAATATTTTCTAAGTCCCCGGTCGTGTCGGTCCCGACCTCACAGCGGGAATATTTTCAAAGTCCCCGGTCGTGTCGGTCCCGACCGCTCGGCGCGAATATTTTCAAAGTCCCCGGTCCTGTCGGTCCCGACCGCTCGGCGCGAACAATTTCCAAGTTCCCGGTCGTGCCGGTCCGTACTTCTCGGTGCGAACATTATATATGTAGAACGTAATATAACCTAACCTAACCCAACCTAACCTCTCGGTGGTATTATTTTACAGAAAGCCGGGCATGTCTACTCCTACTTCTCGGTGCGAATATTATGTATATAACATAATATAACCTAACCTAATGCAACCTGGTCGCTCGGTGCGAATATTTTCTAAATTCCCAGTCGTGTCGGTTCCGACCGCTCGGCGCGAATATTTTCTAAGTCCCCGGTCGTGTCGGTCCCGACCTCACAGCGGGAATATTTTCAAAGTCCCCGGTCGTGTCGGTCCCGACCGCTCGGCGCGAATATTTTCAAAGTCCCCGGTCGTGTCGGTCCCGACCGCTCGGCGCGAACAATTTCCAAGTTCCCGGTCGTGCCGGTCCGTACTTCTCGGTGCGAACATTATATATGTAGAACGTAATATAACCTAACCTAACCCAACCTAACCTCTCGATGGTATTATTTTACAGAAAGCCGGGCGTGTCTACTCCTACTTCTCGGAGCGAATATTATGTATATAACATAATATAACCTAACCTAATGCAACCTGGTCGCTCGGTGCGAATATTTTCTAAATTCCCAGTCGTGTCGGTTCCGACCGCTCGGCGCGAATATTTTCTAAGTCCCCGGTCGTGTCGGTCCCGACCTCACAGCGGGAATATTTTCAAAGTCCCCGGTCGTGTCGGTCCCGACCGCTCGGCGCGAATATTTTCAAAGTCCCCGGTCGTGTCGGTCCCGACCGCTCGGCGCGAACAATTTCCAAGTTCCCGGTCGTGCCGGTCCGTACTTCTCGGTGCGAACATTATATATGTAGAACGTAATATAACCTAACCTAACCCAACCTAACCTCTCGGTGGTATTATTTTACAGAAAGCCGGGCGTGTCTACTCCTACTTCTCGGTGCGAATATTATGTATATAACATAATATAACTTAACCTAATGCAACCTGGTCGCTCGGTGCGAATATTTTCTAAATTCCCAGTCGTGTCGGTTCCGACCGCTCGGCGCGAATATTTTCAAAGTCGACGGTCGTGTCGGTCCCGACCGCTCGGCGCGAACAATTTCCAAGTTCCCGGTCGTGCCGGTCCGTACTTCTCGGTGCGAACATTATATATGTAGAACGTAATATAACCTAACCTAACCCAACCTAACCTCTCGATGGTATTATTTTACAGAAAGCCGGGCGTGTCTACTCCTACTTCTCGGTGCGAATATTATGTATATAACATAATATAACCTAACCTAATGCAACCTGGTCGCTCGGTGCGAATATTTTCTAAATTCCCAGTCGTGTCGGTTCCGACCGCTCGGCGCGAATATTTTCTAAGTCCCCGGTCGTGTCGGTCCCGACCTCACAGCGGGAATATTTTCAAAGTCCCCGGTCGTGTCGGTCCCGACCGCTCGGCGCGAATATTTTCAAAGTCCCCGGTCGTGTCGGTCCCGACCGCTCGGCGCGAACAATTTCCAAGTTCCCGGTCGTGCCGGTCCGTACTTCTCGGTGCGAACATTATATATGTAGAACGTAATATAACCTAACCTAACCCAACCTAACCTCTCGGTGGTATTATTTTACAGAAAGCCGGGCGTGTCTACTCCTACTTCTCGGTGCGAATATTATGTATATAACATAATATAACCTAACCTAATGCAACCTGGTCGCTCGGTGCGAATATTTTCTAAATTCCCAGTCGTGTCGGTTCCGACCGCTCGGCGCGAATATTTTCTAAGTCCCCGGTCGTGTCGGTCCCGACCTCACAGCGGGAATATTTTCAAAGTCCCCGGTCGTGTCGGTCCCGACCGCTCGGCGCGAATATTTTCAAAGTCCCCGGTCGTGTCGGTCCCGACCGCTCGGCGCGAACCATTTCCAAGTTCCCGGTCGTGCCGGTCCGTACTTCTCGGTGCGAACATTATATATGTAGAACGTAATATAACCTAACCTAACCCAACCTAACCTCTCGGTGGTATTATTTTACAGAAAGCCGGGCGTGTCTACTCCTACTTCTCGGTGCGAATATTATGTATATAACATAATATAACCTAACCTAATGCAACCTGGTCGCTCGGTGCGAATATTTTCTAAATTCCCAGTCGTGTCGGTTCCGACCGCTCGGCGCGAATATTTTCTAAGTCCCCGGTCGTGTCGGTCCCGACCTCACAGCGGGAATATTTTCAAAGTCCCCGGTCGTGTCGGTCCCGACCGCTCGGCGCGAATATTTTCAAAGTCCCCGGTCGTGTCGGTCCCGACCGCTCGGCGCGAACAATTTCCAAGTTCCCGGTCGTGCCGGTCCGTACTTCTCGGTGCGAACATTATATATGTAGAACGTAATATAACCTAACCTAACCCAACCTAACCTCTCGGTGGTATTATTTTACAGAAAGCCGGGCGTGTCTACTCCTACTTCTCGGTGCGAATATTATGTATATAACATAATATAACCTAACCTAATGCAACCTGGTCGCTCGGTGCGAATATTTTCTAAATTCCCAGTCGTGTCGGTTCCGACCGCTCGGCGCGAATATTTTCTAAGTCCCCGGTCGTGTCGGTCCCGACCTCACAGCGGGAATATTTTCAAAGTCCCCGGTCGTGTCGGTCCCGACCGCTCGGCGCGAATATTTTCAAAGTCCCCGGTCGTGTCGGTCCCGACCGCTCGGCGCGAACAATTTCCAAGTTCCCGGTCGTGCCGGTCCGTACTTCTCGGTGCGAACATTATATATGTAGAACGTAATATAACCTAACCTAACCCAACCTAACCTCTCGATGGTATTATTTTACAGAAAGCCGGGCGTGTCTACTCCTACTTCTCGGTGCGAATATTATGTATATAACATAATATAACCTAACCTAATGCAACCTGGTCGCTCGGTGCGAATATTTTCTAAATTCCCAGTCGTGTCGGTTCCGACCGCTCGGCGCGAATATTTTCTAAGTCCCCGGTCGTGTCGGTCCCGACCTCACAGCGGGAATATTTTCAAAGTCCCCGGTCGTGTCGGTCCCGACCGCTCGGCGCGAATATTTTCAAAGTCCCCGGTCGTGTCGGTCCCGACCGCTCGGCGCGAACAATTTCCAAGTTCCCGGTCGTGCCGGTCCGTACTTCTCGGTGCGAACATTATATATGTAGAACGTAATATAACCTAACCTAACCCAACCTAACCTCTCGGTGGTATTATTTTACAGAAAGCCGGGCATGTCTACTCCTACTTCTCGGTGCGAATATTATGTATATAACATAATATAACCTAACCTAATGCAACCTGGTCGCTCGGTGCGAATATTTTCTAAATTCCCAGTCGTGTCGGTTCCGACCGCTCGGCGCGAATATTTTCTAAGTCCCCGGTCGTGTCGGTCCCGACCTCACAGCGGGAATATTTTCAAAGTCCCCGGTCGTGTCGGTCCCGACCGCTCGGCGCGAATATTTTCAAAGTCCCCGGTCGTGTCGGTCCCGACCGCTCGGCGCGAACAATTTCCAAGTTCCCGGTCGTGCCGGTCCGTACTTCTCGGTGCGAACATTATATATGTAGAACGTAATATAACCTAACCTAACCCAACCTAACCTCTCGATGGTATTATTTTACAGAAAGCCGGGCGTGTCTACTCCTACTTCTCGGTGCGAATATTATGTATATAACATAATATAACCTAACCTAATGCAACCTGGTCGCTCGGTGCGAATATTTTCTAAATTCCCAGTCGTGTCGGTTCCGACCGCTCGGCGCGAATATTTTCTAAGTCCCCGGTCGTGTCGGTCCCGACCTCACAGCGGGAATATTTTCAAAGTCCCCGGTCGTGTCGGTCCCGACCGCTCGGCGCGAATATTTTCAAAGTCCCCGGTCCTGTCGGTCCCGACCGCTCGGCGCGAACAATTTCCAAGTTCCCGGTCGTGCCGGTCCGTACTTCTCGGTGCGAACATTATATATGTAGAACGTAATATAACCTAACCTAACCCAACCTAACCTCTCGGTGGTATTATTTTACAGAAAGCCGGGCATGTCTACTCCTACTTCTCGGTGCGAATATTATGTATATAACATAATATAACCTAACCTAATGCAACCTGGTCGCTCGGTGCGAATATTTTCTAAATTCCCAGTCGTGTCGGTTCCGACCGCTCGGCGCGAATATTTTCTAAGTCCCCGGTCGTGTCGGTCCCGACCTCACAGCGGGAATATTTTCAAAGTCCCCGGTCGTGTCGGTCCCGACCGCTCGGCGCGAATATTTTCAAAGTCCCCGGTCGTGTCGGTCCCGACCGCTCGGCGCGAACAATTTCCAAGTTCCCGGTCGTGCCGGTCCGTACTTCTCGGTGCGAACATTATATATGTAGAACGTAATATAACCTAACCTAACCCAACCTAACCTCTCGATGGTATTATTTTACAGAAAGCCGGGCGTGTCTACTCCTACTTCTCGGAGCGAATATTATGTATATAACATAATATAACCTAACCTAATGCAACCTGGTCGCTCGGTGCGAATATTTTCTAAATTCCCAGTCGTGTCGGTTCCGACCGCTCGGCGCGAATATTTTCTAAGTCCCCGGTCGTGTCGGTCCCGACCTCACAGCGGGAATATTTTCAAAGTCCCCGGTCGTGTCGGTCCCGACCGCTCGGCGCGAATATTTTCAAAGTCCCCGGTCGTGTCGGTCCCGACCGCTCGGCGCGAACAATTTCCAAGTTCCCGGTCGTGCCGGTCCGTACTTCTCGGTGCGAACATTATATATGTAGAACGTAATATAACCTAACCTAACCCAACCTAACCTCTCGATGGTATTATTTTACAGAAAGCCGGGCGTGTCTACTCCTACTTCTCGGAGCGAATATTATGTATATAACATAATATAACCTAACCTAATGCAACCTGGTCGCTCGGTGCGAATATTTTCTAAATTCCCAGTCGTGTCGGTTCCGACCGCTCGGCGCGAATATTTTCTAAGTCCCCGGTCGTGTCGGTCCCGACCTCACAGCGGGAATATTTTCAAAGTCCCCGGTCGTGTCGGTCCCGACCGCTCGGCGCGAATATTTTCAAAGTCGACGGTCGTGTCGGTCCCGACCGCTCGGCGCGAACAATTTCCAAGTTCCCGGTCGTGCCGGTCCGTACTTCTCGGTGCGAACATTATATATGTAGAACGTAATATAACCTAACCTAACCCAACCTAACCTCTCGGTGGTATTATTTTACAGAAAGCCGGGCGTGTCTACTCCTACTTCTCGGTGCGAATATTATGTATATAACATAATATAACCTAACCTAATGCAACCTGGTCGCTCGGTGCGAATATTTTCTAAATTCCCAGTCGTGTCGGTTCCGACCGCTCGGCGCGAATATTTTCTAAGTCCCCGGTCGTGTCGGTCCCGACCTCACAGCGGGAATATTTTCAAAGTCCCCGGTCGTGTCGGTCCCGACCGCTCGGCGCGAATATTTTCAAAGTCCCCGGTCCTGTCGGTCCCGACCGCTCGGCGCGAACAATTTCCAAGTTCCCGGTCGTGCCGGTCCGTACTTCTCGGTGCGAACATTATATATGTAGAACGTAATATAACCTAACCTAACCCAACCTAACCTCTCGGTGGTATTATTTTACAGAAAGCCGGGCATGTCTACTCCTACTTCTCGGTGCGAATATTATGTATATAACATAATATAACCTAACCTAATGCAACCTGGTCGCTCGGTGCGAATATTTTCTAAATTCCCAGTCGTGTCGGTTCCGACCGCTCGGCGCGAATATTTTCTAAGTCCCCGGTCGTGTCGGTCCCGACCTCACAGCGGGAATATTTTCAAAGTCCCCGGTCGTGTCGGTCCCGACCGCTCGGCGCGAATATTTTCAAAGTCCCCGGTCGTGTCGGTCCCGACCGCTCGGCGCGAACCATTTCCAAGTTCCCGGTCGTGCCGGTCCGTACTTCTCGGTGCGAACATTATATATGTAGAACGTAATATAACCTAACCTAACCCAACCTAACCTCTCGGTGGTATTATTTTACAGAAAGCCGGGCGTGTCTACTCCTACTTCTCGGTGCGAATATTATGTATATAACATAATATAACCTAACCTAATGCAACCTGGTCGCTCGGTGCGAATATTTTCTAAATTCCCAGTCGTGTCGGTTCCGACCGCTCGGCGCGAATATTTTCAAAGTCGACGGTCGTGTCGGTCCCGACCGCTCGGCGCGAACAATTTCCAAGTTCCCGGTCGTGCCGGTCCGTACTTCTCGGTGCGAACATTATATATGTAGAACGTAATATAACCTAACCTAACCCAACCTAACCTCTCGATGGTATTATTTTACAGAAAGCCGGGCGTGTCTACTCCTACTTCTCGGTGCGAATATTATGTATATAACATAATATAACCTAACCTAATGCAACCTGGTCGCTCGGTGCGAATATTTTCTAAATTCCCAGTCGTGTCGGTTCCGACCGCTCGGCGCGAATATTTTCTAAGTCCCCGGTCGTGTCGGTCCCGACCTCACAGCGGGAATATTTTCAAAGTCCCCGGTCGTGTCGGTCCCGACCGCTCGGCGCGAATATTTTCAAAGTCCCCGGTCGTGTCGGTCCCGACCGCTCGGCGCGAACAATTTCCAAGTTCCCGGTCGTGCCGGTCCGTACTTCTCGGTGCGAACATTATATATGTAGAACGTAATGTAACCTAACCTAACCCAACCTAACCTCTCGGTGGTATTATTTTACAGAAAGCCGGGCGTGTCTACTCCTACTTCTCGGTGCGAATATTATGTATATAACATAATATAACCTAACCTAATGCAACCTGGTCGCTCGGTGCGAATATTTTCTAAATTCCCAGTCGTGTCGGTTCCGACCGCTCGGCGCGAATATTTTCTAAGTCCCCGGTCGTGTCGGTCCCGACCTCACAGCGGGAATATTTTCAAAGTCCCCGGTCGTGTCGGTCCCGACCGCTCGGCGCGAATATTTTCAAAGTCCCCGGTCGTGTCGGTCCCGACCGCTCGGCGCGAACCATTTCCAAGTTCCCGGTCGTGCCGGTCCGTACTTCTCGGTGCGAACATTATATATGTAGAACGTAATATAACCTAACCTAACCCAACCTAACCTCTCGGTGGTATTATTTTACAGAAAGCCGGGCGTGTCTACTCCTACTTCTCGGTGCGAATATTATGTATATAACATAATATAACCTAACCTAATGCAACCTGGTCGCTCGGTGCGAATATTTTCTAAATTCCCAGTCGTGTCGGTTCCGACCGCTCGGCGCGAATATTTTCTAAGTCCCCGGTCGTGTCGGTCCCGACCTCACAGCGGGAATATTTTCAAAGTCCCCGGTCGTGTCGGTCCCGACCGCTCGGCGCGAATATTTTCAAAGTCCCCGGTCGTGTCGGTCCCGACCGCTCGGCGCGAACAATTTCCAAGTTCCCGGTCGTGCCGGTCCGTACTTCTCGGTGCGAACATTATATATGTAGAACGTAATATAACCTAACCTAACCCAACCTAACCTCTCGATGGTATTATTTTACAGAAAGCCGGGCGTGTCTACTCCTACTTCTCGGTGCGAATATTATGTATATAACATAATATAACCTAACCTAATGCAACCTGGTCGCTCGGTGCGAATATTTTCTAAATTCCCAGTCGTGTCGGTTCCGACCGCTCGGCGCGAATATTTTCTAAGTCCCCGGTCGTGTCGGTCCCGACCTCACAGCGGGAATATTTTCAAAGTCCCCGGTCGTGTCGGTCCCGACCGCTCGGCGCGAATATTTTCAAAGTCCCCGGTCGTGTCGGTCCCGACCGCTCGGCGCGAACAATTTCCAAGTTCCCGGTCGTGCCGGTCCGTACTTCTCGGTGCGAACATTATATATGTAGAACGTAATATAACCTAACCTAACCCAACCTAACCTCTCGGTGGTATTATTTTACAGAAAGCCGGGCGTGTCTACTCCTACTTCTCGGTGCGAATATTATGTATATAACATAATATAACCTAACCTAATGCAACCTGGTCGCTCGGTGCGAATATTTTCTAAATTCCCAGTCGTGTCGGTTCCGACCGCTCGGCGCGAATATTTTCAAAGTCGACGGTCGTGTCGGTCCCGACCGCTCGGCGCGAACAATTTCCAAGTTCCCGGTCGTGCCGGTCCGTACTTCTCGGTGCGAACATTATATATGTAGAACGTAATATAACCTAACCTAACCCAACCTAACCTCTCGATGGTATTATTTTACAGAAAGCCGGGCGTGTCTACTCCTACTTCTCGGTGCGAATATTATGTATATAACATAATATAACCTAACCTAATGCAACCTGGTCGCTCGGTGCGAATATTTTCTAAATTCCCAGTCGTGTCGGTTCCGACCGCTCGGCGCGAATATTTTCTAAGTCCCCGGTCGTGTCGGTCCCGACCTCACAGCGGGAATATTTTCAAAGTCCCCGGTCGTGTCGGTCCCGACCGCTCGGCGCGAATATTTTCAAAGTCCCCGGTCGTGTCGGTCCCGACCGCTCGGCGCGAGCAATTTCCAAGTTCCCGGTCGTGCCGGTCCGTACTTCTCGGTGCGAACATTATATATGTAGAACGTAATATAACCTAACCTAACCCAACCTAACCTCTCGGTGGTATTATTTTACAGAAAGCCGGGCGTGTCTACTCCTACTTCTCGGTGCGAATATTATGTATATAACATAATATAACCTAACCTAATGCAACCTGGTCGCTCGGTGCGAATATTTTCTAAATTCCCAGTCGTGTCGGTTCCGACCGCTCGGCGCGAATATTTTCAAAGTCGACGGTCGTGTCGGTCCCGACCGCTCGGCGCGAACAATTTCCAAGTTCCCGGTCGTGCCGGTCCGTACTTCTCGGTGCGAACATTATATATGTAGAACGTAATATAACCTAACCTAACCCAACCTAACCTCTCGATGGTATTATTTTACAGAAAGCCGGGCGTGTCTACTCCTACTTCTCGGTGCGAATATTATGTATATAACATAATATAACCTAACCTAATGCAACCTGGTCGCTCGGTGCGAATATTTTCTAAATTCCCAGTCGTGTCGGTTCCGACCGCTCGGCGCGAATATTTTCTAAGTCCCCGGTCGTGTCGGTCCCGACCTCACAGCGGGAATATTTTCAAAGTCCCCGGTCGTGTCGGTCCCGACCGCTCGGCGCGAATATTTTCAAAGTCCCCGGTCGTGTCGGTCCCGACCGCTCGGCGCGAACAATTTCCAAGTTCCCGGTCGTGCCGGTCCGTACTTCTCGGTGCGAACATTATATATGTAGAACGTAATATAACCTAACCTAACCCAACCTAACCTCTCGGTGGTATTATTTTACAGAAAGCCGGGCGTGTCTACTCCTACTTCTCGGTGCGAATATTATGTATATAACATAATATAACCTAACCTAATGCAACCTGGTCGCTCGGTGCGAATATTTTCTAAATTCCCAGTCGTGTCGGTTCCGACCGCTCGGCGCGAATATTTTCTAAGTCCCCGGTCGTGTCGGTCCCGACCTCACAGCGGGAATATTTTCAAAGTCCCCGGTCGTGTCGGTCCCGACCGCTCGGCGCGAATATTTTCAAAGTCCCCGGTCGTGTCGGTCCCGACCGCTCGGCGCGAACAATTTCCAAGTTCCCGGTCGTGCCGGTCCGTACTTCTCGGTGCGAACATTATATATGTAGAACGTAATATAACCTAACCTAACCCAACCTAACCTCTCGGTGGTATTATTTTACAGAAAGCCGGGCGTGTCTACTCCTACTTCTCGGTGCGAATATTATGTATATAACATAATATAACCTAACCTAATGCAACCTGGTCGCTCGGTGCGAATATTTTCTAAATTCCCAGTCGTGTCGGTTCCGACCGCTCGGCGCGAATATTTTCTAAGTCCCCGGTCGTGTCGGTCCCGACCTCACAGCGGGAATATTTTCAAAGTCCCCGGTCGTGTCGGTCCCGACCGCTCGGCGCGAATATTTTCAAAGTCCCCGGTCGTGTCGGTCCCGACCGCTCGGCGCGAACAATTTCCAAGTTCCCGGTCGTGCCGGTCCGTACTTCTCGGTGCGAACATTATATATGTAGAACGTAATATAACCTAACCTAACCCAACCTAACCTCTCGATGGTATTATTTTACAGAAAGCCGGGCGTGTCTACTCCTACTTCTCGGTGCGAATATTATGTATATTACATAATATAACCTAACCTAATGCAACCTGGTCGCTCGGTGCGAATATTTTCTAAATTCCCAGTCGTGTCGGTTCCGACCGCTCGGCGCGAATATTTTCTAAGTCCCCGGTCGTGTCGGTCCCGACCTCACAGCGGGAATATTTTCAAAGTCCCCGGTCGTGTCGGTCCCGACCGCTCGGCGCGAATATTTTCAAAGTCCCCGGTCGTGTCGGTCCCGACCGCTCGGCGCGAACAATTTCCAAGTTCCCGGTCGTGCCGGTCCGTACTTCTCGGTGCGAACATTATATATGTAGAACGTAATATAACCTAACCTAACCCAACCTAACCTCTCGGTGGTATTATTTTACAGAAAGCCGGGCGTGTCTACTCCTACTTCTCGGTGCGAATATTATGTATATAACATAATATAACCTAACCTAATGCAACCTGGTCGCTCGGTGCGAATATTTTCTAAATTCCCAGTCGTGTCGGTTCCGACCGCTCGGCGCGAATATTTTCAAAGTCGACGGTCGTGTCGGTCCCGACCGCTCGGCGCGAACAATTTCCAAGTTCCCGGTCGTGCCGGTCCGTACTTCTCGGTGCGAACATTATATATGTAGAACGTAATATAACCTAACCTAACCCAACCTAACCTCTCGATGGTATTATTTTACAGAAAGCCGGGCGTGTCTACTCCTACTTCTCGGTGCGAATATTATGTATATAACATAATATAACCTAACCTAATGCAACCTGGTCGCTCGGTGCGAATATTTTCTAAATTCCCAGTCGTGTCGGTTCCGACCGCTCGGCGCGAATATTTTCTAAGTCCCCGGTCGTGTCGGTCCCGACCTCACAGCGGGAATATTTTCAAAGTCCCCGGTCGTGTCGGTCCCGACCGCTCGGCGCGAATATTTTCAAAGTCCCCGGTCGTGTCGGTCCCGACCGCTCGGCGCGAGCAATTTCCAAGTTCCCGGTCGTGCCGGTCCGTACTTCTCGGTGCGAACATTATATATGTAGAACGTAATATAACCTAACCTAACCCAACCTAACCTCTCGGTGGTATTATTTTACAGAAAGCCGGGCGTGTCTACTCCTACTTCTCGGTGCGAATATTATGTATATAACATAATATAACCTAACCTAATGCAACCTGGTCGCTCGGTGCGAATATTTTCTAAATTCCCAGTCGTGTCGGTTCCGACCGCTCGGCGCGAATATTTTCAAAGTCGACGGTCGTGTCGGTCCCGACCGCTCGGCGCGAACAATTTCCAAGTTCCCGGTCGTGCCGGTCCGTACTTCTCGGTGCGAACATTATATATGTAGAACGTAATATAACCTAACCTAACCCAACCTAACCTCTCGATGGTATTATTTTACAGAAAGCCGGGCGTGTCTACTCCTACTTCTCGGTGCGAATATTATGTATATAACATAATATAACCTAACCTAATGCAACCTGGTCGCTCGGTGCGAATATTTTCTAAATTCCCAGTCGTGTCGGTTCCGACCGCTCGGCGCGAATATTTTCTAAGTCCCCGGTCGTGTCGGTCCCGACCTCACAGCGGGAATATTTTCAAAGTCCCCGGTCGTGTCGGTCCCGACCGCTCGGCGCGAATATTTTCAAAGTCCCCGGTCGTGTCGGTCCCGACCGCTCGGCGCGAACAATTTCCAAGTTCCCGGTCGTGCCGGTCCGTACTTCTCGGTGCGAACATTATATATGTAGAACGTAATATAACCTAACCTAACCCAACCTAACCTCTCGGTGGTATTATTTTACAGAAAGCCGGGCGTGTCTACTCCTACTTCTCGGTGCGAATATTATGTATATAACATAATATAACCTAACCTAATGCAACCTGGTCGCTCGGTGCGAATATTTTCTAAATTCCCAGTCGTGTCGGTTCCGACCGCTCGGCGCGAATATTTTCTAAGTCCCCGGTCGTGTCGGTCCCGACCTCACAGCGGGAATATTTTCAAAGTCCCCGGTCGTGTCGGTCCCGACCGCTCGGCGCGAATATTTTCAAAGTCCCCGGTCGTGTCGGTCCCGACCGCTCGGCGCGAACAATTTCCAAGTTCCCGGTCGTGCCGGTCCGTACTTCTCGGTGCGAACATTATATATGTAGAACGTAATATAACCTAACCTAACCCAACCTAACCTCTCGGTGGTATTATTTTACAGAAAGCCGGGCGTGTCTACTCCTACTTCTCGGTGCGAATATTATGTATATAACATAATATAACCTAACCTAATGCAACCTGGTCGCTCGGTGCGAATATTTTCTAAATTCCCAGTCGTGTCGGTTCCGACCGCTCGGCGCGAATATTTTCTAAGTCCCCGGTCGTGTCGGTCCCGACCTCACAGCGGGAATATTTTCAAAGTCCCCTGTCGTGTCGGTCCCGACCGCTCGGCGCGAATATTTTCAAAGTCGACGGTCGTGTCGGTCCCGACCGCTCGGCGCGAACAATTTCCAAGTTCCCGGTCGTGCCGGTCCGTACTTCTCGGTGCGAACATTATATATGTAGAACGTAATATAACCTAACCTAACCCAACCTAACCTCTCGATGGTATTATTTTACAGAAAGCCGGGCGTGTCTACTCCTACTTCTCGGTGCGAATATTATGTATATAACATAATATAACCTAACCTAATGCAACCTGGTCGCTCGGTGCGAATATTTTCTAAATTCCCAGTCGTGTCGGTTCCGACCGCTCGGCGCGAATATTTTCTAAGTCCCCGGTCGTGTCGGTCCCGACCTCACAGCGGGAATATTTTCAAAGTCCCCGGTCGTGTCGGTCCCGACCGCTCGGCGCGAATATTTTCAAAGTCCCCGGTCGTGTCGGTCCCGACCGCTCGGCGCGAACAATTTCCAAGTTCCCGGTCGTGCCGGTCCGTACTTCTCGGTGCGAACATTATATATGTAGAACGTAATATAACCTAACCTAACCCAACCTAACCTCTCGGTGGTATTATTTTACAGAAAGCCGGGCGTGTCTACTCCTACTTCTCGGTGCGAATATTATGTATATAACATAATATAACCTAACCTAATGCAACCTGGTCGCTCGGTGCGAATATTTTCTAAATTCCCAGTCGTGTCGGTTCCGACCGCTCGGCGCGAATATTTTCTAAGTCCCCGGTCGTGTCGGTCCCGACCTCACAGCGGGAATATTTTCAAAGTCCCCGGTCGTGTCGGTCCCGACCGCTCGGCGCGAATATTTTCAAAGTCCCCGGTCCTGTCGGTCCCGACCGCTCGGCGCGAACAATTTCCAAGTTCCCGGTCGTGCCGGTCCGTACTTCTCGGTGCGAACATTATATATGTAGAACGTAATATAACCTAACCTAACCCAACCTAACCTCTCGGTGGTATTATTTTACAGAAAGCCGGGCGTGTCTACTCCTACTTCTCGGTGCGAATATTATGTATATAACATAATATAACCTAACCTAATGCAACCTGGTCGCTCGGTGCGAATATTTTCTAAATTCCCAGTCGTGTCGGTTCCGACCGCTCGGCGCGAATATTTTCAAAGTCGACGGTCGTGTCGGTCCCGACCGCTCGGCGCGAACAATTTCCAAGTTCCCGGTCGTGCCGGTCCGTACTTCTCGGTGCGAACATTATATATGTAGAACGTCATATAACCTAACCTAACCCAACCTAACCTCTCGGTGGTATTATTTTACAGAAAGCCGGGCGTGTCTACTCCTACTTCTCGGTGCGAATATTATGTATATAACATAATATAACCTAACCTAATGCAACCTGGTCGCTCGGTGCGAATATTTTCTAAATTCCCAGTCGTGTCGGTTCCGACCGCTCGGCGCGAATATTTTCTAAGTCCCCGGTCGTGTCGGTCCCGACCTCACAGCGGGAATATTTTCAAAGTCCCCTGTCGTGTCGGTCCCGACCGCTCGGCGCGAATATTTTCAAAGTCGACGGTCGTGTCGGTCCCGACCGCTCGGCGCGAACAATTTCCAAGTTCCCGGTCGTGCCGGTCCGTACTTCTCGGTGCGAACATTATATATGTAGAACGTAATATAACCTAACCTAACCCAACCTAACCTCTCGATGGTATTATTTTACAGAAAGCCGGGCGTGTCTACTCCTACTTCTCGGTGCGAATATTATGTATATAACATAATATAACCTAACCTAATGCAACCTGGTCGCTCGGTGCGAATATTTTCTAAATTCCCAGTCGTGTCGGTTCCGACCGCTCGGCGCGAATATTTTCTAAGTCCCCGGTCGTGTCGGTCCCGACCTCACAGCGGGAATATTTTCAAAGTCCCCGGTCGTGTCGGTCCCGACCGCTCGGCGCGAAAATTTTCAAAGTCCCCGGTCCTGTCGGTCCCGACCGCTCGGCGCGAACAATTTCCAAGTTCCCGGTCGTGCCGGTCCGTACTTCTCGGTGCGAACATTATATATGTAGAACGTAATATAACCTAACCTAACCCAACCTAACCTCTCGGTGGTATTATTTTACAGAAAGCCGGGCGTGTCTACTCCTACTTCTCGGTGCGAATATTATGTATATAACATAATATAACCTAACCTAATGCAACCTGGTCGCTCGGTGCGAATATTTTCTAAATTCCCAGTCGTGTCGGTTCCGACCGCTCGGCGCGAATATTTTCAAAGTCGACGGTCGTGTCGGTCCCGACCGCTCGGCGCGAACAATTTCCAAGTTCCCGGTCGTGCCGGTCCGTACTTCTCGGTGCGAACATTATATATGTAGAACGTAATATAACCTAACCTAACCCAACCTAACCTCTCGATGGTATTATTTTACAGAAAGCCGGGCGTGTCTACTCCTACTTCTCGGTGCGAATATTATGTATATAACATAATATAACCTAACCTAATGCAACCTGGTCGCTCGGTGCGAATATTTTCTAAATTCCCAGTCGTGTCGGTTCCGACCGCTCGGCGCGAATATTTTCTAAGTCCCCGGTCGTGTCGGTCCCGACCTCACAGCGGGAATATTTTCAAAGTCCCCGGTCGTGTCGGTCCCGACCGCTCGGCGCGAATATTTTCAAAGTCGACGGTCGTGTCGGTCCCGACCGCTCGGCGCGAACAATTTCCAAGTTCCCGGTCGTGCCGGTCCGTACTTCTCGGTGCGAACATTATATATGTAGAACGTAATATAACCTAACCTAACCCAACCTAACCTCTCGGTGGTATTATTTTACAGAAAGCCGGGCGTGTCTATTCCTACTTCTCGGTGCGAATATTATGTATATAACATAATATAACCTAACCTAATGCAACCTGGTCGCTCGGTGCGAATATTTTCTAAATTCCCAGTCGTGTCGGTTCCGACCGCTCGGCGCGAATATTTTCTAAGTCCCCGGTCGTGTCGGTCCCGACCTCACAGCGGGAATATTTTCAAAGTCCCCGGTCGTGTCGGCCCCGACCGCTCGGCGCGAATATTTTCAAAGTCCCCGGTCGTGTCGGTCCCGACCGCTCGGCGCGAATATTTTCAAAGTCCCCGGTCGTGTCGGTCCCGACCGCTCGGCGCGAATATTTTCAAAGTCCCCGGTCGTGTCGGTCCCGACCGCTCGGCGCGAACCATTTCCAAGTTCCCGGTCGTGCCGGTCCGTACTTCTCGGTGCGAACATTATATATGTAGAACGTAATATAACCTAACCTAACCCAACCTAACCTCTCGGTGGTATTATTTTACAGAAAGCCGGGCGTGTCTACTCCTACTTCTCGGTGCGAATATTATGTATATAACATAATATAACCTAACCTAATGCAACCTGGTCGCTCGGTGCGAAAATTTTCTAAATTCCCAGTCGTGTCGGTTCCGACCGCTCGGCGCGAATATTTTCTAAGTCCCCGGTCGTGTCGGTCCCGACCTCACAGCGGGAATATTTTCAAAGTCCCCGGTCGTGTCGGTCCCGACCGCTCGGCGCGAATATTTTCAAAGTCCCCGGTCGTGTCGGTCCCGACCGCTCGGCGCGAACAATTTCCAAGTTCCCGGTCGTGCCGGTCCGTACTTCTCGGTGCGAACATTATATATGTAGAACGTAATATAACCTAACCTAACCCAACCTAACCTCTCGGTGGTATTATTTTACAGAAAGCCGGGCGTGTCTACTCCTACTTCTCGGTGCGAATATTATGTATATAACATAATATAACCTAACCTAATGCAACCTGGTCGCTCGGTGCGAATATTTTCTAAATTCCCAGTCGTGTCGGTTCCGACCGCTCGGCGCGAATATTTTCTAAGTCCCCGGTCGTGTCGGTCCCGACCTCACAGCGGGAATATTTTCAAAGTCCCCGGTCGTGTCGGTCCCGACCGCTCGGCGCGAATATTTTCAAAGTCGACGGTCGTGTCGGTCCCGACCGCTCGGCGCGAACAATTTCCAAGTTCCCGGTCGTGCCGGTCCGTACTTCTCGGTGCGAACATTATATATGTAGAACGTAATATAACCTAACCTAACCCAACCTAACCTCTCGATGGTATTATTTTACAGAAAGCCGGGCGTGTCTACTCCTACTTCTCGGTGCGAATATTATGTATATAACATAATATAACCTAACCTAATGCAACCTGGTCGCTCGGTGCGAATATTTTCTAAATTCCCAGTCGTGTCGGTTCCGACCGCTCGGCGCGAATATTTTCTAAGTCCCCGGTCGTGTCGGTCCCGACCTCACAGCGGGAATATTTTCAAAGTCCCCGGTCGTGTCGGTCCCGACCGCTCGGCGCGAATATTTTCAAAGTCCCCGGTCGTGTCGGTCCCGACCGCTCGGCGCGAACAATTTCCAAGTTCCCGGTCGTGCCGGTCCGTACTTCTCGGTGCGAACATTATATATGTAGAACGTAATATAACCTAACCTAACCCAACCTAACCTCTCGGTGGTATTATTTTACAGAAAGCCGGGCGTGTCTAC
Source organism: Xylocopa violacea (assembly GCA_963969225.1). Lineage (NCBI taxonomy): Eukaryota > Metazoa > Arthropoda > Insecta > Hymenoptera > Apidae > Xylocopa > Xylocopa violacea. The sequence goes on from CAXAJV010001299.1 coordinate 513,947, forward strand.
TCCTACTTCTCGGTGCGAATATTATGTATATAACATAATATAACCTAACCTAATGCAACCTGGTCGCTCGGTGCGAATATTTTCTAAATTCCCAGTCGTGTCGGTTCCGACCGCTCGGCGCGAATATTTTCAAAGTCGACGGTCGTGTCGGTCCCGACCGCTCGGCGCGAACAATTTCCAAGTTCCCGGTCGTGCCGGTCCGTACTTCTCGGTGCGAACATTATATATGTAGAACGTAATATAACCTAACCTAACCCAACCTAACCTCTCGATGGTATTATTTTACAGAAAGCCGGGCGTGTCTACTCCTACTTCTCGGTGCGAATATTATGTATATAACATAATATAACCTAACCTAATGCAACCTGGTCGCTCGGTGCGAATATTTTCTAAATTCCCAGTCGTGTCGGTTCCGACCGCTCGGCGCGAATATTTTCTAAGTCCCCGGTCGTGTCGGTCCCGACCTCACAGCGGGAATATTTTCAAAGTCCCCGGTCGTGTCGGTCCCGACCGCTCGGCGCGAATATTTTCAAAGTCCCCGGTCGTGTCGGTCCCGACCGCTCGGCGCGAACAATTTCCAAGTTCCCGGTCGTGCCGGTCCGTACTTCTCGGTGCGAACATTATATATGTAGAACGTAATATAACCTAACCTAACCCAACCTAACCTCTCGGTGGTATTATTTTACAGAAAGCCGGGCGTGTCTACTCCTACTTCTCGGTGCGAATATTATGTATATAACATAATATAACCTAACCTAATGCAACCTGGTCGCTCGGTGCGAATATTTTCTAAATTCCCAGTCGTGTCGGTTCCGACCGCTCGGCGCGAATATTTTCTAAGTCCCCGGTCGTGTCGGTCCCGACCTCACAGCGGGAATATTTTCAAAGTCCCCGGTCGTGTCGGTCCCGACCGCTCGGCGCGAATATTTTCAAAGTCCCCGGTCGTGTCGGTCCCGACCGCTCGGCGCGAACAATTTCCAAGTTCCCGGTCGTGCCGGTCCGTACTTCTCGGTGCGAACATTATATATGTAGAACGTAATATAACCTAACCTAACCCAACCTAACCTCTCGGTGGTATTATTTTACAGAAAGCCGGGCGTGTCTACTCCTACTTCTCGGTGCGAATATTATGTATATAACATAATATAACCTAACCTAATGCAACCTGGTCGCTCGGTGCGAATATTTTCTAAATTCCCAGTCGTGTCGGTTCCGACCGCTCGGCGCGAATATTTTCTAAGTCCCCGGTCGTGTCGGTCCCGACCTCACAGCGGGAATATTTTCAAAGTCCCCTGTCGTGTCGGTCCCGACCGCTCGGCGCGAATATTTTCAAAGTCGACGGTCGTGTCGGTCCCGACCGCTCGGCGCGAACAATTTCCAAGTTCCCGGTCGTGCCGGTCCGTACTTCTCGGTGCGAACATTATATATGTAGAACGTAATATAACCTAACCTAACCCAACCTAACCTCTCGATGGTATTATTTTACAGAAAGCCGGGCGTGTCTACTCCTACTTCTCGGTGCGAATATTATGTATATAACATAATATAACCTAACCTAATGCAACCTGGTCGCTCGGTGCGAATATTTTCTAAATTCCCAGTCGTGTCGGTTCCGACCGCTCGGCGCGAATATTTTCTAAGTCCCCGGTCGTGTCGGTCCCGACCTCACAGCGGGAATATTTTCAAAGTCCCCGGTCGTGTCGGTCCCGACCGCTCGGCGCGAATATTTTCAAAGTCCCCGGTCGTGTCGGTCCCGACCGCTCGGCGCGAACAATTTCCAAGTTCCCGGTCGTGCCGGTCCGTACTTCTCGGTGCGAACATTATATATGTAGAACGTAATATAACCTAACCTAACCCAACCTAACCTCTCGGTGGTATTATTTTACAGAAAGCCGGGCGTGTCTACTCCTACTTCTCGGTGCGAATATTATGTATATAACATAATATAACCTAACCTAATGCAACCTGGTCGCTCGGTGCGAATATTTTCTAAATTCCCAGTCGTGTCGGTTCCGACCGCTCGGCGCGAATATTTTCTAAGTCCCCGGTCGTGTCGGTCCCGACCTCACAGCGGGAATATTTTCAAAGTCCCCGGTCGTGTCGGTCCCGACCGCTCGGCGCGAATATTTTCAAAGTCCCCGGTCCTGTCGGTCCCGACCGCTCGGCGCGAACAATTTCCAAGTTCCCGGTCGTGCCGGTCCGTACTTCTCGGTGCGAACATTATATATGTAGAACGTAATATAACCTAACCTAACCCAACCTAACCTCTCGGTGGTATTATTTTACAGAAAGCCGGGCGTGTCTACTCCTACTTCTCGGTGCGAATATTATGTATATAACATAATATAACCTAACCTAATGCAACCTGGTCGCTCGGTGCGAATATTTTCTAAATTCCCAGTCGTGTCGGTTCCGACCGCTCGGCGCGAATATTTTCAAAGTCGACGGTCGTGTCGGTCCCGACCGCTCGGCGCGAACAATTTCCAAGTTCCCGGTCGTGCCGGTCCGTACTTCTCGGTGCGAACATTATATATGTAGAACGTAATATAACCTAACCTAACCCAACCTAACCTCTCGGTGGTATTATTTTACAGAAAGCCGGGCGTGTCTACTCCTACTTCTCGGTGCGAATATTATGTATATAACATAATATAACCTAACCTAATGCAACCTGGTCGCTCGGTGCGAATATTTTCTAAATTCCCAGTCGTGTCGGTTCCGACCGCTCGGCGCGAATATTTTCTAAGTCCCCGGTCGTGTCGGTCCCGACCTCACAGCGGGAATATTTTCAAAGTCCCCTGTCGTGTCGGTCCCGACCGCTCGGCGCGAATATTTTCAAAGTCGACGGTCGTGTCGGTCCCGACCGCTCGGCGCGAACAATTTCCAAGTTCCCGGTCGTGCCGGTCCGTACTTCTCGGTGCGAACATTATATATGTAGAACGTAATATAACCTAACCTAACCCAACCTAACCTCTCGATGGTATTATTTTACAGAAAGCCGGGCGTGTCTACTCCTACTTCTCGGTGCGAATATTATGTATATAACATAATATAACCTAACCTAATGCAACCTGGTCGCTCGGTGCGAATATTTTCTAAATTCCCAGTCGTGTCGGTTCCGACCGCTCGGCGCGAATATTTTCTAAGTCCCCGGTCGTGTCGGTCCCGACCTCACAGCGGGAATATTTTCAAAGTCCCCGGTCGTGTCGGTCCCGACCGCTCGGCGCGAATATTTTCAAAGTCCCCGGTCGTGTCGGTCCCGACCGCTCGGCGCGAACAATTTCCAAGTTCCCGGTCGTGCCGGTCCGTACTTCTCGGTGCGAACATTATATATGTAGAACGTAATATAACCTAACCTAACCCAACCTAACCTCTCGGTGGTATTATTTTACAGAAAGCCGGGCGTGTCTACTCCTACTTCTCGGTGCGAATATTATGTATATAACATAATATAACCTAACCTAATGCAACCTGGTCGCTCGGTGCGAATATTTTCTAAATTCCCAGTCGTGTCGGTTCCGACCGCTCGGCGCGAATATTTTCTAAGTCCCCGGTCGTGTCGGTCCCGACCTCACAGCGGGAATATTTTCAAAGTCCCCGGTCGTGTCGGTCCCGACCGCTCGGCGCGAATATTTTCAAAGTCCCCGGTCCTGTCGGTCCCGACCGCTCGGCGCGAACAATTTCCAAGTTCCCGGTCGTGCCGGTCCGTACTTCTCGGTGCGAACATTATATATGTAGAACGTAATATAACCTAACCTAACCCAACCTAACCTCTCGGTGGTATTATTTTACAGAAAGCCGGGCGTGTCTACTCCTACTTCTCGGTGCGAATATTATGTATATAACATAATATAACCTAACCTAATGCAACCTGGTCGCTCGGTGCGAATATTTTCTAAATTCCCAGTCGTGTCGGTTCCGACCGCTCGGCGCGAATATTTTCAAAGTCGACGGTCGTGTCGGTCCCGACCGCTCGGCGCGAACAATTTCCAAGTTCCCGGTCGTGCCGGTCCGTACTTCTCGGTGCGAACATTATATATGTAGAACGTAATATAACCTAACCTAACCCAACCTAACCTCTCGATGGTATTATTTTACAGAAAGCCGGGCGTGTCTACTCCTACTTCTCGGTGCGAATATTATGTATATAACATAATATAACCTAACCTAATGCAACCTGGTCGCTCGGTGCGAATATTTTCTAAATTCCCAGTCGTGTCGGTTCCGACCGCTCGGCGCGAATATTTTCTAAGTCCCCGGTCGTGTCGGTCCCGACCTCACAGCGGGAATATTTTCAAAGTCCCCGGTCGTGTCGGTCCCGACCGCTCGGCGCGAATATTTTCAAAGTCGACGGTCGTGTCGGTCCCGACCGCTCGGCGCGAACAATTTCCAAGTTCCCGGTCGTGCCGGTCCGTACTTCTCGGTGCGAACATTATATATGTAGAACGTAATATAACCTAACCTAACCCAACCTAACCTCTCGGTGGTATTATTTTACAGAAAGCCGGGCGTGTCTATTCCTACTTCTCGGTGCGAATATTATGTATATAACATAATATAACCTAACCTAATGCAACCTGGTCGCTCGGTGCGAATATTTTCTAAATTCCCAGTCGTGTCGGTTCCGACCGCTCGGCGCGAATATTTTCTAAGTCCCCGGTCGTGTCGGTCCCGACCTCACAGCGGGAATATTTTCAAAGTCCCCGGTCGTGTCGGCCCCGACCGCTCGGCGCGAATATTTTCAAAGTCCCCGGTCGTGTCGGTCCCGACCGCTCGGCGCGAATATTTTCAAAGTCCCCGGTCGTGTCGGTCCCGACCGCTCGGCGCGAATATTTTCAAAGTCCCCGGTCGTGTCGGTCCCGACCGCTCGGCGCGAACCATTTCCAAGTTCCCGGTCGTGCCGGTCCGTACTTCTCGGTGCGAACATTATATATGTAGAACGTAATATAACCTAACCTAACCCAACCTAACCTCTCGGTGGTATTATTTTACAGAAAGCCGGGCGTGTCTACTCCTACTTCTCGGTGCGAATATTATGTATATAACATAATATAACCTAACCTAATGCAACCTGGTCGCTCGGTGCGAAAATTTTCTAAATTCCCAGTCGTGTCGGTTCCGACCGCTCGGCGCGAATATTTTCTAAGTCCCCGGTCGTGTCGGTCCCGACCTCACAGCGGGAATATTTTCAAAGTCCCCGGTCGTGTCGGTCCCGACCGCTCGGCGCGAATATTTTCAAAGTCCCCGGTCCTGTCGGTCCCGACCGCTCGGCGCGAACAATTTCCAAGTTCCCGGTCGTGCCGGTCCGTACTTCTCGGTGCGAACATTATATATGTAGAACGTAATATAACCTAACCTAACCCAACCTAACCTCTCGGTGGTATTATTTTACAGAAAGCCGGGCGTGTCTACTCCTACTTCTCGGTGCGAATATTATGTATATAACATAATATAACCTAACCTAATGCAACCTGGTCGCTCGGTGCGAATATTTTCTAAATTCCCAGTCGTGTCGGTTCCGACCGCTCGGCGCGAATATTTTCAAAGTCGACGGTCGTGTCGGTCCCGACCGCTCGGCGCGAACAATTTCCAAGTTCCCGGTCGTGCCGGTCCGTACTTCTCGGTGCGAACATTATATATGTAGAACGTAATATAACCTAACCTAACCCAACCTAACCTCTCGATGGTATTATTTTACAGAAAGCCGGGCGTGTCTACTCCTACTTCTCGGTGCGAATATTATGTATATAACATAATATAACCTAACCTAATGCAACCTGGTCGCTCGGTGCGAATATTTTCTAAATTCCCAGTCGTGTCGGTTCCGACCGCTCGGCGCGAATATTTTCTAAGTCCCCGGTCGTGTCGGTCCCGACCTCACAGCGGGAATATTTTCAAAGTCCCCGGTCGTGTCGGTCCCGACCGCTCGGCGCGAATATTTTCAAAGTCGACGGTCGTGTCGGTCCCGACCGCTCGGCGCGAACAATTTCCAAGTTCCCGGTCGTGCCGGTCCGTACTTCTCGGTGCGAACATTATATATGTAGAACGTAATATAACCTAACCTAACCCAACCTAACCTCTCGGTGGTATTATTTTACAGAAAGCCGGGCGTGTCTATTCCTACTTCTCGGTGCGAATATTATGTATATAACATAATATAACCTAACCTAATGCAACCTGGTCGCTCGGTGCGAATATTTTCTAAATTCCCAGTCGTGTCGGTTCCGACCGCTCGGCGCGAATATTTTCAAAGTCGACGGTCGTGTCGGTCCCGACCGCTCGGCGCGAACAATTTCCAAGTTCCCGGTCGTGCCGGTCCGTACTTCTCGGTGCGAACATTATATATGTAGAACGTAATATAACCTAACCTAACCCAACCTAACCTCTCGGTGGTATTATTTTACAGAAAGCCGGGCGTGTCTACTCCTACTTCTCGGTGCGAATATTATGTATATAACATAATATAACCTAACCTAATGCAACCTGGTCGCTCGGTGCGAATATTTTCTAAATTCCCAGTCGTGTCGGTTCCGACCGCTCGGCGCGAATATTTTCTAAGTCCCCGGTCGTGTCGGTCCCGACCTCACAGCGGGAATATTTTCAAAGTCCCCTGTCGTGTCGGTCCCGACCGCTCGGCGCGAATATTTTCAAAGTCGACGGTCGTGTCGGTCCCGACCGCTCGGCGCGAACAATTTCCAAGTTCCCGGTCGTGCCGGTCCGTACTTCTCGGTGCGAACATTATATATGTAGAACGTAATATAACCTAACCTAACCCAACCTAACCTCTCGATGGTATTATTTTACAGAAAGCCGGGCGTGTCTACTCCTACTTCTCGGTGCGAATATTATGTATATAACATAATATAACCTAACCTAATGCAACCTGGTCGCTCGGTGCGAATATTTTCTAAATTCCCAGTCGTGTCGGTTCCGACCGCTCGGCGCGAATATTTTCTAAGTCCCCGGTCGTGTCGGTCCCGACCTCACAGCGGGAATATTTTCAAAGTCCCCGGTCGTGTCGGTCCCGACCGCTCGGCGCGAATATTTTCAAAGTCCCCGGTCGTGTCGGTCCCGACCGCTCGGCGCGAACAATTTCCAAGTTCCCGGTCGTGCCGGTCCGTACTTCTCGGTGCGAACATTATATATGTAGAACGTAATATAACCTAACCTAACCCAACCTAACCTCTCGGTGGTATTATTTTACAGAAAGCCGGGCGTGTCTACTCCTACTTCTCGGTGCGAATATTATGTATATAACATAATATAACCTAACCTAATGCAACCTGGTCGCTCGGTGCGAATATTTTCTAAATTCCCAGTCGTGTCGGTTCCGACCGCTCGGCGCGAATATTTTCTAAGTCCCCGGTCGTGTCGGTCCCGACCTCACAGCGGGAATATTTTCAAAGTCCCCGGTCGTGTCGGTCCCGACCGCTCGGCGCGAATATTTTCAAAGTCCCCGGTCCTGTCGGTCCCGACCGCTCGGCGCGAACAATTTCCAAGTTCCCGGTCGTGCCGGTCCGTACTTCTCGGTGCGAACATTATATATGTAGAACGTAATATAACCTAACCTAACCCAACCTAACCTCTCGGTGGTATTATTTTACAGAAAGCCGGGCGTGTCTACTCCTACTTCTCGGTGCGAATATTATGTATATAACATAATATAACCTAACCTAATGCAACCTGGTCGCTCGGTGCGAATATTTTCTAAATTCCCAGTCGTGTCGGTTCCGACCGCTCGGCGCGAATATTTTCTAAGTCCCCGGTCGTGTCGGTCCCGACCTCACAGCGGGAATATTTTCAAAGTCCCCGGTCGTGTCGGCCCCGACCGCTCGGCGCGAATATTTTCAAAGTCCCCGGTCGTGTCGGTCCCGACCGCTCGGCGCGAATATTTTCAAAGTCCCCGGTCGTGTCGGTCCCGACCGCTCGGCGCGAATATTTTCAAAGTCCCCGGTCGTGTCGGTCCCGACCGCTCGGCGCGAACCATTTCCAAGTTCCCGGTCGTGCCGGTCCGTACTTCTCGGTGCGAACATTATATATGTAGAACGTAATATAACCTAACCTAACCCAACCTAACCTCTCGGTGGTATTATTTTACAGAAAGCCGGGCGTGTCTACTCCTACTTCTCGGTGCGAATATTATGTATATAACATAATATAACCTAACCTAATGCAACCTGGTCGCTCGGTGCGAAAATTTTCTAAATTCCCAGTCGTGTCGGTTCCGACCGCTCGGCGCGAATATTTTCTAAGTCCCCGGTCGTGTCGGTCCCGACCTCACAGCGGGAATATTTTCAAAGTCCCCGGTCGTGTCGGTCCCGACCGCTCGGCGCGAATATTTTCAAAGTCCCCGGTCCTGTCGGTCCCGACCGCTCGGCGCGAACAATTTCCAAGTTCCCGGTCGTGCCGGTCCGTACTTCTCGGTGCGAACATTATATATGTAGAACGTAATATAACCTAACCTAACCCAACCTAACCTCTCGGTGGTATTATTTTACAGAAAGCCGGGCGTGTCTACTCCTACTTCTCGGTGCGAATATTATGTATATAACATAATATAACCTAACCTAATGCAACCTGGTCGCTCGGTGCGAATATTTTCTAAATTCCCAGTCGTGTCGGTTCCGACCGCTCGGCGCGAATATTTTCAAAGTCGACGGTCGTGTCGGTCCCGACCGCTCGGCGCGAACAATTTCCAAGTTCCCGGTCGTGCCGGTCCGTACTTCTCGGTGCGAACATTATATATGTAGAACGTAATATAACCTAACCTAACCCAACCTAACCTCTCGATGGTATTATTTTACAGAAAGCCGGGCGTGTCTACTCCTACTTCTCGGTGCGAATATTATGTATATAACATAATATAACCTAACCTAATGCAACCTGGTCGCTCGGTGCGAATATTTTCTAAATTCCCAGTCGTGTCGGTTCCGACCGCTCGGCGCGAATATTTTCTAAGTCCCCGGTCGTGTCGGTCCCGACCTCACAGCGGGAATATTTTCAAAGTCCCCGGTCGTGTCGGTCCCGACCGCTCGGCGCGAATATTTTCAAAGTCGACGGTCGTGTCGGTCCCGACCGCTCGGCGCGAACAATTTCCAAGTTCCCGGTCGTGCCGGTCCGTACTTCTCGGTGCGAACATTATATATGTAGAACGTAATATAACCTAACCTAACCCAACCTAACCTCTCGGTGGTATTATTTTACAGAAAGCCGGGCGTGTCTATTCCTACTTCTCGGTGCGAATATTATGTATATAACATAATATAACCTAACCTAATGCAACCTGGTCGCTCGGTGCGAATATTTTCTAAATTCCCAGTCGTGTCGGTTCCGACCGCTCGGCGCGAATATTTTCAAAGTCGACGGTCGTGTCGGTCCCGACCGCTCGGCGCGAACAATTTCCAAGTTCCCGGTCGTGCCGGTCCGTACTTCTCGGTGCGAACATTATATATGTAGAACGTAATATAACCTAACCTAACCCAACCTAACCTCTCGGTGGTATTATTTTACAGAAAGCCGGGCGTGTCTACTCCTACTTCTCGGTGCGAATATTATGTATATAACATAATATAACCTAACCTAATGCAACCTGGTCGCTCGGTGCGAATATTTTCTAAATTCCCAGTCGTGTCGGTTCCGACCGCTCGGCGCGAATATTTTCTAAGTCCCCGGTCGTGTCGGTCCCGACCTCACAGCGGGAATATTTTCAAAGTCCCCTGTCGTGTCGGTCCCGACCGCTCGGCGCGAATATTTTCAAAGTCGACGGTCGTGTCGGTCCCGACCGCTCGGCGCGAACAATTTCCAAGTTCCCGGTCGTGCCGGTCCGTACTTCTCGGTGCGAACATTATATATGTAGAACGTAATATAACCTAACCTAACCCAACCTAACCTCTCGATGGTATTATTTTACAGAAAGCCGGGCGTGTCTACTCCTACTTCTCGGTGCGAATATTATGTATATAACATAATATAACCTAACCTAATGCAACCTGGTCGCTCGGTGCGAATATTTTCTAAATTCCCAGTCGTGTCGGTTCCGACCGCTCGGCGCGAATATTTTCTAAGTCCCCGGTCGTGTCGGTCCCGACCTCACAGCGGGAATATTTTCAAAGTCCCCGGTCGTGTCGGTCCCGACCGCTCGGCGCGAATATTTTCAAAGTCCCCGGTCGTGTCGGTCCCGACCGCTCGGCGCGAACAATTTCCAAGTTCCCGGTCGTGCCGGTCCGTACTTCTCGGTGCGAACATTATATATGTAGAACGTAATATAACCTAACCTAACCCAACCTAACCTCTCGGTGGTATTATTTTACAGAAAGCCGGGCGTGTCTACTCCTACTTCTCGGTGCGAATATTATGTATATAACATAATATAACCTAACCTAATGCAACCTGGTCGCTCGGTGCGAATATTTTCTAAATTCCCAGTCGTGTCGGTTCCGACCGCTCGGCGCGAATATTTTCTAAGTCCCCGGTCGTGTCGGTCCCGACCTCACAGCGGGAATATTTTCAAAGTCCCCGGTCGTGTCGGTCCCGACCGCTCGGCGCGAATATTTTCAAAGTCCCCGGTCCTGTCGGTCCCGACCGCTCGGCGCGAACAATTTCCAAGTTCCCGGTCGTGCCGGTCCGTACTTCTCGGTGCGAACATTATATATGTAGAACGTAATATAACCTAACCTAACCCAACCTAACCTCTCGGTGGTATTATTTTACAGAAAGCCGGGCGTGTCTACTCCTACTTCTCGGTGCGAATATTATGTATATAACATAATATAACCTAACCTAATGCAACCTGGTCGCTCGGTGCGAATATTTTCTAAATTCCCAGTCGTGTCGGTTCCGACCGCTCGGCGCGAATATTTTCAAAGTCGACGGTCGTGTCGGTCCCGACCGCTCGGCGCGAACAATTTCCAAGTTCCCGGTCGTGCCGGTCCGTACTTCTCGGTGCGAACATTATATATGTAGAACGTAATATAACCTAACCTAACCCAACCTAACCTCTCGATGGTATTATTTTACAGAAAGCCGGGCGTGTCTACTCCTACTTCTCGGTGCGAATATTATGTATATAACATAATATAACCTAACCTAATGCAACCTGGTCGCTCGGTGCGAATATTTTCTAAATTCCCAGTCGTGTCGGTTCCGACCGCTCGGCGCGAATATTTTCTAAGTCCCCGGTCGTGTCGGTCCCGACCTCACAGCGGGAATATTTTCAAAGTCCCCGGTCGTGTCGGTCCCGACCGCTCGGCGCGAATATTTTCAAAGTCGACGGTCGTGTCGGTCCCGACCGCTCGGCGCGAACAATTTCCAAGTTCCCGGTCGTGCCGGTCCGTACTTCTCGGTGCGAACATTATATATGTAGAACGTAATATAACCTAACCTAACCCAACCTAACCTCTCGGTGGTATTATTTTACAGAAAGCCGGGCGTGTCTATTCCTACTTCTCGGTGCGAATATTATGTATATAACATAATATAACCTAACCTAATGCAACCTGGTCGCTCGGTGCGAATATTTTCTAAATTCCCAGTCGTGTCGGTTCCGACCGCTCGGCGCGAATATTTTCTAAGTCCCCGGTCGTGTCGGTCCCGACCTCACAGCGGGAATATTTTCAAAGTCCCCGGTCGTGTCGGCCCCGACCGCTCGGCGCGAATATTTTCAAAGTCCCCGGTCGTGTCGGTCCCGACCGCTCGGCGCGAATATTTTCAAAGTCCCCGGTCGTGTCGGTCCCGACCGCTCGGCGCGAATATTTTCAAAGTCCCCGGTCGTGTCGGTCCCGACCGCTCGGCGCGAACCATTTCCAAGTTCCCGGTCGTGCCGGTCCGTACTTCTCGGTGCGAACATTATATATGTAGAACGTAATATAACCTAACCTAACCCAACCTAACCTCTCGGTGGTATTATTTTACAGAAAGCCGGGCGTGTCTACTCCTACTTCTCGGTGCGAATATTATGTATATAACATAATATAACCTAACCTAATGCAACCTGGTCGCTCGGTGCGAAAATTTTCTAAATTCCCAGTCGTGTCGGTTCCGACCGCTCGGCGCGAATATTTTCTAAGTCCCCGGTCGTGTCGGTCCCGACCTCACAGCGGGAATATTTTCAAAGTCCCCGGTCGTGTCGGTCCCGACCGCTCGGCGCGAATATTTTCAAAGTCCCCGGTCCTGTCGGTCCCGACCGCTCGGCGCGAACAATTTCCAAGTTCCCGGTCGTGCCGGTCCGTACTTCTCGGTGCGAACATTATATATGTAGAACGTAATATAACCTAACCTAACCCAACCTAACCTCTCGGTGGTATTATTTTACAGAAAGCCGGGCGTGTCTACTCCTACTTCTCGGTGCGAATATTATGTATATAACATAATATAACCTAACCTAATGCAACCTGGTCGCTCGGTGCGAATATTTTCTAAATTCCCAGTCGTGTCGGTTCCGACCGCTCGGCGCGAATATTTTCAAAGTCGACGGTCGTGTCGGTCCCGACCGCTCGGCGCGAACAATTTCCAAGTTCCCGGTCGTGCCGGTCCGTACTTCTCGGTGCGAACATTATATATGTAGAACGTAATATAACCTAACCTAACCCAACCTAACCTCTCGATGGTATTATTTTACAGAAAGCCGGGCGTGTCTACTCCTACTTCTCGGTGCGAATATTATGTATATAACATAATATAACCTAACCTAATGCAACCTGGTCGCTCGGTGCGAATATTTTCTAAATTCCCAGTCGTGTCGGTTCCGACCGCTCGGCGCGAATATTTTCTAAGTCCCCGGTCGTGTCGGTCCCGACCTCACAGCGGGAATATTTTCAAAGTCCCCGGTCGTGTCGGTCCCGACCGCTCGGCGCGAATATTTTCAAAGTCGACGGTCGTGTCGGTCCCGACCGCTCGGCGCGAACAATTTCCAAGTTCCCGGTCGTGCCGGTCCGTACTTCTCGGTGCGAACATTATATATGTAGAACGTAATATAACCTAACCTAACCCAACCTAACCTCTCGGTGGTATTATTTTACAGAAAGCCGGGCGTGTCTATTCCTACTTCTCGGTGCGAATATTATGTATATAACATAATATAACCTAACCTAATGCAACCTGGTCGCTCGGTGCGAATATTTTCTAAATTCCCAGTCGTGTCGGTTCCGACCGCTCGGCGCGAATATTTTCTAAGTCCCCGGTCGTGTCGGTCCCGACCTCACAGCGGGAATATTTTCAAAGTCCCCGGTCGTGTCGGCCCCGACCGCTCGGCGCGAATATTTTCAAAGTCCCCGGTCGTGTCGGTCCCGACCGCTCGGCGCGAATATTTTCAAAGTCCCCGGTCGTGTCGGTCCCGACCGCTCGGCGCGAATATTTTCAAAGTCCCCGGTCGTGTCGGTCCCGACCGCTCGGCGCGAACCATTTCCAAGTTCCCGGTCGTGCCGGTCCGTACTTCTCGGTGCGAACATTATATATGTAGAACGTAATATAACCTAACCTAACCCAACCTAACCTCTCGGTGGTATTATTTTACAGAAAGCCGGGCGTGTCTACTCCTACTTCTCGGTGCGAATATTATGTATATAACATAATATAACCTAACCTAATGCAACCTGGTCGCTCGGTGCGAAAATTTTCTAAATTCCCAGTCGTGTCGGTTCCGACCGCTCGGCGCGAATATTTTCTAAGTCCCCGGTCGTGTCGGTCCCGACCTCACAGCGGGAATATTTTCAAAGTCCCCGGTCGTGTCGGTCCCGACCGCTCGGCGCGAATATTTTCAAAGTCCCCGGTCCTGTCGGTCCCGACCGCTCGGCGCGAACAATTTCCAAGTTCCCGGTCGTGCCGGTCCGTACTTCTCGGTGCGAACATTATATATGTAGAACGTAATATAACCTAACCTAACCCAACCTAACCTCTCGGTGGTATTATTTTACAGAAAGCCGGGCGTGTCTACTCCTACTTCTCGGTGCGAATATTATGTATATAACATAATATAACCTAACCTAATGCAACCTGGTCGCTCGGTGCGAATATTTTCTAAATTCCCAGTCGTGTCGGTTCCGACCGCTCGGCGCGAATATTTTCAAAGTCGACGGTCGTGTCGGTCCCGACCGCTCGGCGCGAACAATTTCCAAGTTCCCGGTCGTGCCGGTCCGTACTTCTCGGTGCGAACATTATATATGTAGAACGTAATATAACCTAACCTAACCCAACCTAACCTCTCGATGGTATTATTTTACAGAAAGCCGGGCGTGTCTACTCCTACTTCTCGGTGCGAATATTATGTATATAACATAATATAACCTAACCTAATGCAACCTGGTCGCTCGGTGCGAATATTTTCTAAATTCCCAGTCGTGTCGGTTCCGACCGCTCGGCGCGAATATTTTCTAAGTCCCCGGTCGTGTCGGTCCCGACCTCACAGCGGGAATATTTTCAAAGTCCCCGGTCGTGTCGGTCCCGACCGCTCGGCGCGAATATTTTCAAAGTCGACGGTCGTGTCGGTCCCGACCGCTCGGCGCGAACAATTTCCAAGTTCCCGGTCGTGCCGGTCCGTACTTCTCGGTGCGAACATTATATATGTAGAACGTAATATAACCTAACCTAACCCAACCTAACCTCTCGGTGGTATTATTTTACAGAAAGCCGGGCGTGTCTATTCCTACTTCTCGGTGCGAATATTATGTATATAACATAATATAACCTAACCTAATGCAACCTGGTCGCTCGGTGCGAATATTTTCTAAATTCCCAGTCGTGTCGGTTCCGACCGCTCGGCGCGAATATTTTCTAAGTCCCCGGTCGTGTCGGTCCCGACCTCACAGCGGGAATATTTTCAAAGTCCCCGGTCGTGTCGGCCCCGACCGCTCGGCGCGAATATTTTCAAAGTCCCCGGTCGTGTCGGTCCCGACCGCTCGGCGCGAATATTTTCAAAGTCCCCGGTCGTGTCGGTCCCGACCGCTCGGCGCGAATATTTTCAAAGTCCCCGGTCGTGTCGGTCCCGACCGCTCGGCGCGAACCATTTCCAAGTTCCCGGTCGTGCCGGTCCGTACTTCTCGGTGCGAACATTATATATGTAGAACGTAATATAACCTAACCTAACCCAACCTAACCTCTCGGTGGTATTATTTTACAGAAAGCCGGGCGTGTCTACTCCTACTTCTCGGTGCGAATATTATGTATATAACATAATATAACCTAACCTAATGCAACCTGGTCGCTCGGTGCGAATATTTTCTAAATTCCCAGTCGTGTCGGTTCCGACCGCTCGGCGCGAATATTTTCTAAGTCCCCGGTCGTGTCGGTCCCGACCTCACAGCGGGAATATTTTCAAAGTCCCCGGTCGTGTCGGTCCCGACCGCTCGGCGCGAATATTTTCAAAGTCCCCGGTCGTGTCGGTCCCGACCGCTCGGCGCGAACAATTTCCAAGTTCCCGGTCGTGCCGGTCCGTACTTCTCGGTGCGAACATTATATATGTAGAACGTAATATAACCTAACCTAACCCAACCTAACCTCTCGGTGGTATTATTTTACAGAAAGCCGGGCGTGTCTACTCCTACTTCTCGGTGCGAATATTATGTATATAACATAATATAACCTAACCTAATGCAACCTGGTCGCTCGGTGCGAATATTTTCTAAATTCCCAGTCGTGTCGGTTCCGACCGCTCGGCGCGAATATTTTCAAAGTCGACGGTCGTGTCGGTCCCGACCGCTCGGCGCGAACAATTTCCAAGTTCCCGGTCGTGCCGGTCCGTACTTCTCGGTGCGAACATTATATATGTAGAACGTAATATAACCTAACCTAACCCAACCTAACCTCTCGATGGTATTATTTTACAGAAAGCCGGGCGTGTCTACTCCTACTTCTCGGTGCGAATATTATGTATATAACATAATATAACCTAACCTAATGCAACCTGGTCGCTCGGTGCGAATATTTTCTAAATTCCCAGTCGTGTCGGTTCCGACCGCTCGGCGCGAATATTTTCTAAGTCCCCGGTCGTGTCGGTCCCGACCTCACAGCGGGAATATTTTCAAAGTCCCCGGTCGTGTCGGTCCCGACCGCTCGGCGCGAATATTTTCAAAGTCGACGGTCGTGTCGGTCCCGACCGCTCGGCGCGAACAATTTCCAAGTTCCCGGTCGTGCCGGTCCGTACTTCTCGGTGCGAACATTATATATGTAGAACGTAATATAACCTAACCTAACCCAACCTAACCTCTCGGTGGTATTATTTTACAGAAAGCCGGGCGTGTCTATTCCTACTTCTCGGTGCGAATATTATGTATATAACATAATATAACCTAACCTAATGCAACCTGGTCGCTCGGTGCGAATATTTTCTAAATTCCCAGTCGTGTCGGTTCCGACCGCTCGGCGCGAATATTTTCTAAGTCCCCGGTCGTGTCGGTCCCGACCTCACAGCGGGAATATTTTCAAAGTCCCCGGTCGTGTCGGCCCCGACCGCTCGGCGCGAATATTTTCAAAGTCCCCGGTCGTGTCGGTCCCGACCGCTCGGCGCGAATATTTTCAAAGTCCCCGGTCGTGTCGGTCCCGACCGCTCGGCGCGAATATTTTCAAAGTCCCCGGTCGTGTCGGTCCCGACCGCTCGGCGCGAACCATTTCCAAGTTCCCGGTCGTGCCGGTCCGTACTTCTCGGTGCGAACATTATATATGTAGAACGTAATATAACCTAACCTAACCCAACCTAACCTCTCGGTGGTATTATTTTACAGAAAGCCGGGCGTGTCTACTCCTACTTCTCGGTGCGAATATTATGTATATAACATAATATAACCTAACCTAATGCAACCTGGTCGCTCGGTGCGAAAATTTTCTAAATTCCCAGTCGTGTCGGTTCCGACCGCTCGGCGCGAATATTTTCTAAGTCCCCGGTCGTGTCGGTCCCGACCTCACAGCGGGAATATTTTCAAAGTCCCCGGTCGTGTCGGTCCCGACCGCTCGGCGCGAATATTTTCAAAGTCCCCGGTCGTGTCGGTCCCGACCGCTCGGCGCGAACAATTTCCAAGTTCCCGGTCGTGCCGGTCCGTACTTCTCGGTGCGAACATTATATATGTAGAACGTAATATAACCTAACCTAACCCAACCTAACCTCTCGGTGGTATTATTTTACAGAAAGCCGGGCGTGTCTACTCCTACTTCTCGGTGCGAATATTATGTATATAACATAATATAACCTAACCTAATGCAACCTGGTCGCTCGGTGCGAATATTTTCTAAATTCCCAGTCGTGTCGGTTCCGACCGCTCGGCGCGAATATTTTCTAAGTCCCCGGTCGTGTCGGTCCCGACCTCACAGCGGGAATATTTTCAAAGTCCCCGGTCGTGTCGGTCCCGACCGCTCGGCGCGAATATTTTCAAAGTCCCCGGTCGTGTCGGTCCCGACCGCTCGGCGCGAACAATTTCCAAGTTCCCGGTCGTGCCGGTCCGTACTTCTCGGTGCGAACATTATATATGTAGAACGTAATATAACCTAACCTAACCCAACCTAACCTCTCGGTGGTATTATTTTACAGAAAGCCGGGCGTGTCTACTCCTACTTCTCGGTGCGAATATTATGTATATAACATAATATAACCTAACCTAATGCAACCTGGTCGCTCGGTGCGAATATTTTCTAAATTCCCAGTCGTGTCGGTTCCGACCGCTCGGCGCGAATATTTTCTAAGTCCCCGGTCGTGTCGGTCCCGACCTCACAGCGGGAATATTTTCAAAGTCCCCGGTCGTGTCGGTCCCGACCGCTCGGCGCGAATATTTTCAAAGTCGACGGTCGTGTCGGTCCCGACCGCTCGGCGCGAACAATTTCCAAGTTCCCGGTCGTGCCGGTCCGCACTTCTCGGTGCGAACATTATATATGTAGAACGTAATATAACCTAACCTAACCCAACCTAACCTCTCGATGGTATTATTTTACAGAAAGCCGGGCGTGTCTACTCCTACTTCTCGGTGCGAATATTATGTATATAACATAATATAACCTAACCTAATGCAACCTGGTCGCTCGGTGCGAATATTTTCTAAATTCCCAGTCGTGTCGGTTCCGACCGCTCGGCGCGAATATTTTCTAAGTCCCCGGTCGTGTCGGTCCCGACCTCACAGCGGGAATATTTTCAAAGTCCCCGGTCGTGTCGGTCCCGACCGCTCGGCGCGAATATTTTCAAAGTCCCCGGTCGTGTCGGTCCCGACCGCTCGGCGCGAACAATTTCCAAGTTCCCGGTCGTGCCGGTCCGTACTTCTCGGTGCGAACATTATATATGTAGAACGTAATATAACCTAACCTAACCCAACCTAACCTCTCGGTGGTATTATTTTACAGAAAGCCGGGCGTGTCTACTCCTACTTCTCGGTGCGAATATTATGTATATAACATAATATAACCTAACCTAATGCAACCTGGTCGCTCGGTGCGAATATTTTCTAAATTCCCAGTCGTGTCGGTTCCGACCGCTCGGCGCGAATATTTTCTAAGTCCCCGGTCGTGTCGGTCCCGACCTCACAGCGGGAATATTTTCAAAGTCCCCGGTCGTGTCGGTCCCGACCGCTCGGCGCGAATATTTTCAAAGTCCCCGGTCGTGTCGGTCCCGACCGCTCGGCGCGAACAATTTCCAAGTTCCCGGTCGTGCCGGTCCGTACTTCTCGGTGCGAACATTATATATGTAGAACGTAATATAACCTAACCTAACCCAACCTAACCTCTCGGTGGTATTATTTTACAGAAAGCCGGGCGTGTCTACTCCTACTTCTCGGTGCGAATATTATGTATATAACATAATATAACCTAACCTAATGCAACCTGGTCGCTCGGTGCGAATATTTTCTAAATTCCCAGTCGTGTCGGTTCCGACCGCTCGGCGCGAATATTTTCTAAGTCCCCGGTCGTGTCGGTCCCGACCTCACAGCGGGAATATTTTCAAAGTCCCCGGTCGTGTCGGTCCCGACCGCTCGGCGCGAATATTTTCAAAGTCCCCGGTCCTGTCGGTCCCGACCGCTCGGCGCGAACAATTTCCAAGTTCCCGGTCGTGCCGGTCCGTACTTCTCGGTGCGAACATTATATATGTAGAACGTAATATAACCTAACCTAACCCAACCTATCCTCTCGGTGGTATTATTTTACAGAAAGCCGGGCATGTCTACTCCTACTTCTCGGTGCGAATATTATGTATATAACATAATATAACCTAACCTAATGCAACCTGGTCGCTCGGTGCGAATATTTTCTAAATTCCCAGTCGTGTCGGTTCCGACCGCTCGGCGCGAATATTTTCTAAGTCCCCGGTCGTGTCGGTCCCGACCTCACAGCGGGAATATTTTCAAAGTCCCCGGTCGTGTCGGTCCCGACCGCTCGGCGCGAATATTTTCAAAGTCCCCGGTCGTGTCGGTCCCGACCGCTCGGCGCGAACAATTTCCAAGTTCCCGGTCGTGCCGGTCCGTACTTCTCGGTGCGAACATTATATATGTAGAACGTAATATAACCTAACCTAACCCAACCTAACCTCTCGGTGGTATTATTTTACAGAAAGCCGGGCGTGTCTACTCCTACTTCTCGGTGCGAATATTATGTATATAACATAATATAACCTAACCTAATGCAACCTGGTCGCTCGGTGCGAATATTTTCTAAATTCCCAGTCGTGTCGTTTCCGACCGCTCGGCGCGAATATTTTCAAAGTCCCCGGTCGTGTCGGTCCCGACCGCTCGGCGCGAACAATTTCCAAGTTCCCGGTCGTGCCGGTCCGTACTTCTCGGTGCGAACATTATATATGTAGAACGTAATATAACCTAACCTAACCCAACCTAACCTCTCGGTGGTATTATTTTACAGAAAGCCGGGCGTGTCTACTCCTACTTCTCGGTGCGAATATTATGTATAGAACATAATATAACCTAACCTAATGCAACCTGGTCGCTCGGTGCGAATATTTTCTAAATTCCCAGTCGTGTCGGTTCCGACCGCTCGGCGCGAATATTTTCTAAGTCCCCGGTCGTGTCGGTCCCGACCTCACAGCGGGAATATTTTCAAAGTCCCCGGTCGTGTCGGTCCCGACCGCTCGGCGCGAATATTTTCAAAGTCGACGGTCGTGTCGGTCCCGACCGCTCGGCGCGAACAATTTCCAAGTTCCCAGTCGTGCCGGTCCGTACTTCTCGGTGCGAACATTATATATGTAGAACGTAATATAACCTAACCTAACCCAACCTAACCTCTCGGTGGTATTATTTTACAGAAAGCCGGGCGTGTCTACTTCTACTTCTCGGTGCGAATATTATGTATATAACATAATATAACCTAACCTAATGCAACCTGGTCGCTCGGTGCGAATATTTTCTAAATTCCCAGTCGTGTCGGTTCCGACCGCTCGGCGCGAATATTTTCAAAGTCCCCGGTCGTGTCGGTCCCGACCGCTCGGCGCGAACAATTTCCAAGTTCCCGGTCGTGCCGGTCCGTACTTCTCGGTGCGAACATTATGTATGTAGAACGTAATATAACCTAACCTAACCCAACCTAACCTCTCGGTCGTATTATTTTACAGAAAGCCGGGCGTGTCTACTCCTACTTCTCGGTGCGAATATTATGTATATAACATAATATAACCTAACCTAATGCAACCTGGTCGCTCGGTGCGAATATTTTCTAAATTCCCAGTCGTGTCGGTTCCGACCGCTCGGCGCGAACAATTTCCAAGTTCCCGGTCGTGCCGGTCCGTACTTCTCGGTGCGAACATTATATATGTAGAACGTAATATAACCTAACCTAACCCAACCTAACCTCTCGGTGGTATTATTTTACAGAAAGCCGGGCGTGTCTACTCCTACTTCTCGGTGCGAATATTATGTATATAACATAATATAACCTAACCTAATGCAACCTGGTCGCTCGGTGCGAATATTTTCTAAATTCCCAGTCGTGTCGGTTCCGACCGCTCGGCGCGAATATTTTCTAAGTCCCCGGTCGTGTCGGTCCCGACCTCACAGCGGGAATATTTTCAAAGTCCCCGGTCGTGTCGGTCCCGACCGCTCGGCGCGAATATTTTCAAAGTCGACGGTCGTGTCGGTCCCGACCGCTCGGCGCGAACAATTTCCAAGTTCCCGGTCGTGCCGGTCCGTACTTCTCGGTGCGAACATTATATATGTAGAACGTAATATAACCTAACCTAACCCAACCTAACCTCTCGGTGGTATTATTTTACAGAAAGCCGGGCGTGTCTACTCCTACTTCTCGGTGCGAATATTATGTATATAACATAATATAACCTAACCTAATGCAACCTGGTCGCTCGGTGCGAATATTTTCTAAATTCCCAGTCGTGTCGGTTCCGACCGCTCGGCGCGAATATTTTCTAAGTCCCCGGTCGTGTCGGTCCCGACCTCACAGCGGGAATATTTTCAAAGTCCCCGGTCGTGTCGGCCCCGACCGCTCGGCGCGAATATTTTCAAAGTCCCCGGTCGTGTCGGTCCCGACCGCTCGGCGCGAATATTTTCAAAGTCCCCGGTCGTGTCGGTCCCGACCGCTCGGCGCGAATATTTTCAAAGTCCCCGGTCGTGTCGGTCCCGACCGCTCGGCGCGAACCATTTCCAAGTTCCCGGTCGTGCCGGTCCGTACTTCTCGGTGCGAACATTATATATGTAGAACGTAATATAACCTAACCTAACCCAACCTAACCTCTCGGTGGTATTATTTTACAGAAAGCCGGGCGTGTCTACTCCTACTTCTCGGTGCGAATATTATGTATATAACATAATATAACCTAACCTAATGCAACCTGGTCGCTCGGTGCGAATATTTTCTAAATTCCCAGTCGTGTCGGTTCCGACCGCTCGGCGCGAATATTTTCTAAGTCCCCGGTCGTGTCGGTCCCGACCTCACAGCGGGAATATTTTCAAAGTCCCCGGTCGTGTCGGTCCCGACCGCTCGGCGCGAATATTTTCAAAGTCCCCGGTCGTGTCGGTCCCGACCGCTCGGCGCGAACAATTTCCAAGTTCCCGGTCGTGCCGTTCCGTACTTCTCGGTGCGAACATTATATATGTAGAACGTAATATAACCTAACCTAACCCAACCTAACCTCTCGGTGGTATTATTTTACAGAAAGCCGGGCGTGTCTACTCCTACTTCTCGGTGCGAATATTATGTATATAAAATAATATAACCTAACCTAATGCAACCTGGTCGCTCGGTGCGAATATTTTCTAAATTCCCAGTCGTGTCGGTTCCGACCGCTCGGCGCGAATATTTTCTAAGTCCCCGGTCGTGTCGGTCCCGACCTCACAGCGGGAATATTTTCAAAGTCCCCGGTCGTGTCGGTCCCGACCGCTCGGCGCGAATATTTTCAAAGTCGACGGTCGTGTCGGTCCCGACCGCTCGGCGCGAACAATTTCCAAGTTCCCGGTCGTGCCGGTCCGTACTTCTCGGTGCGAACATTATATATGTAGAACGTAATATAACCTAACCTAACCCAACCTAACCTCTCGGTGGTATTATTTTACAGAAAGCCGGGCGTGTCTACTCCTACTTCTCGGTGCGAATATTATGTATATAACATAATATAACCTAACCTAATGCAACCTGGTCGCTCGGTGCGAATATTTTCTAAATTCCCAGTCGTGTCGGTTCCGACCGCTCGGCGCGAATATTTTCTAAGTCCCCGGTCGTGTCGGTCCCGACCTCACAGCGGGAATATTTTCAAAGTCCCCGGTCGTGTCGGTCCCGACCGCTCGGCGCGAATATTTTCAAAGTCCCCGGTCGTGTCGGTCCCGACCGCTCGGCGCGAACAATTTCCAAGTTCCCGGTCGTGCCGGTCCGTACTTCTCGGTGCGAACATTATATATGTAGAACGTAATATAACCTAACCTAACCCAACCTAACCTCTCGGTGGTATTATTTTACAGAAAGCCGGGCGTGTCTACTCCTACTTCTCGGTGCGAATATTATGTATATAACATAATATAACCTAACCTAATGCAACCTGGTCGCTCGGTGCGAATATTTTCTAAATTCCCAGTCGTGTCGGTTCCGACCGCTCGGCGCGAATATTTTCTAAGTCCCCGGTCGTGTCGGTCCCGACCTCACAGCGGGAATATTTTCAAAGTCCCCGGTCGTGTCGGTCCCGACCGCTCGGCGCGAATATTTTCAAAGTCCCCGGTCGTGTCGGTCCCGACCGCTCGGCGCGAACAATTTCCAAGTTCCCGGTCGTGCCGGTCCGTACTTCTCGGTGCGAACATTATATATGTAGAACGTAATATAACCTAACCTAACCCAACCTAACCTCTCGATGGTATTATTTTACAGAAAGCCGGGCGTGTCTACTCCTACTTCTCGGAGCGAATATTATGTATATAACATAATATAACCTAACCTAATGCAACCTGGTCGCTCGGTGCGAATATTTTCTAAATTCCCAGTCGTGTCGGTTCCGACCGCTCGGCGCGAATATTTTCTAAGTCCCCGGTCGTGTCGGTCCCGACCTCACAGCGGGAATATTTTCAAAGTCCCCGGTCGTGTCGGTCCCGACCGCTCGGCGCGAATATTTTCAAAGTCGACGGTCGTGTCGGTCCCGACCGCTCGGCGCGAACAATTTCCAAGTTCCCGGTCGTGCCGGTCCGTACTTCTCGGTGCGAACATTATATATGTAGAACGTAATATAACCTAACCTAACCCAACCTAACCTCTCGGTGGTATTATTTTACAGAAAGCCGGGCGTGTCTACTCCTACTTCTCGGTGCGAATATTATGTATATAACATAATATAACCTAACCTAATGCAACCTGGTCGCTCGGTGCGAATATTTTCTAAATTCCCAGTCGTGTCGGTTCCGACCGCTCGGCGCGAATATTTTCTAAGTCCCCGGTCGTGTCGGTCCCGACCTCACAGCGGGAATATTTTCAAAGTCCCCGGTCGTGTCGGTCCCGACCGCTCGGCGCGAATATTTTCAAAGTCCCCGGTCGTGTCGGTCCCGACCGCTCGGCGCGAACAATTTCCAAGTTCCCGGTCGTGCCGGTCCGTACTTCTCGGTGCGAACATTATATATGTAGAACGTAATATAACCTAACCTTACCCAACCTAACCTCTCGGTGGTATTATTTTACAGAAAGCCGGGCGTGTCTACTCCTACTTCTCGGTGCGAATATTATGTATATAACATAATATAACCTAACCTAATGCAACCTGGTCGCTCGGTGCGAATATTTTCTAAATTCCCAGTCGTGTCGGTTCCGACCGCTCGGCGCGAATATTTTCTAAGTCCCCGGTCGTGTCGGTCCCGACCTCACAGCGGGAATATTTTCAAAGTCCCCGGTCGTGTCGGTCCCGACCGCTCGGCGCGAATATTTTCAAAGTCGACGGTCGTGTCGGTCCCGACCGCTCGGCGCGAACAATTTCCAAGTTCCCGGTCGTGCCGGTCCGCACTTCTCGGTGCGAACATTATATATGTAGAACGTAATATAACCTAACCTAACCCAACCTAACCTCTCGATGGTATTATTTTACAGAAAGCCGGGCGTGTCTACTCCTACTTCTCGGTGCGAATATTATGTATATAACATAATATAACCTAACCTAATGCAACCTGGTCGCTCGGTGCGAATATTTTCTAAATTCCCAGTCGTGTCGGTTCCGACCGCTCGGCGCGAATATTTTCTAAGTCCCCGGTCGTGTCGGTCCCGACCTCACAGCGGGAATATTTTCAAAGTCCCCGGTCGTGTCGGTCCCGACCGCTCGGCGCGAATATTTTCAAAGTCCCCGGTCGTGTCGGTCCCGACCGCTCGGCGCGAACAATTTCCAAGTTCCCGGTCGTGCCGGTCCGTACTTCTCGGTGCGAACATTATATATGTAGAACGTAATATAACCTAACCTAACCCAACCTAACCTCTCGGTGGTATTATTTTACAGAAAGCCGGGCGTGTCTACTCCTACTTCTCGGTGCGAATATTATGTATATAACATAATATAACCTAACCTAATGCAACCTGGTCGCTCGGTGCGAATATTTTCTAAATTCCCAGTCGTGTCGGTTCCGACCGCTCGGCGCGAATATTTTCTAAGTCCCCGGTCGTGTCGGTCCCGACCTCACAGCGGGAATATTTTCAAAGTCCCCGGTCGTGTCGGTCCCGACCGCTCGGCGCGAATATTTTCAAAGTCCCCGGTCGTGTCGGTCCCGACCGCTCGGCGCGAACAATTTCCAAGTTCCCGGTCGTGCCGGTCCGTACTTCTCGGTGCGAACATTATATATGTAGAACGTAATATAACCTAACCTAACCCAACCTAACCTCTCGGTGGTATTATTTTACAGAAAGCCGGGCGTGTCTACTCCTACTTCTCGGTGCGAATATTATGTATATAAAATAATATAACCTAACCTAATGCAACCTGGTCGCTCGGTGCGAATATTTTCTAAATTCCCAGTCGTGTCGGTTCCGACCGCTCGGCGCGAATATTTTCTAAGTCCCCGGTCGTGTCGGTCCCGACCTCACAGCGGGAATATTTTCAAAGTCCCCGGTCGTGTCGGTCCCGACCGCTCGGCGCGAATATTTTCAAAGTCCCCGGTCCTGTCGGTCCCGACCGCTCGGCGCGAACAATTTCCAAGTTCCCGGTCGTGCCGGTCCGTACTTCTCGGTGCGAACATTATATATGTAGAACGTAATATAACCTAACCTAACCCAACCTATCCTCTCGGTGGTATTATTTTACAGAAAGCCGGGCATGTCTACTCCTACTTCTCGGTGCGAATATTATGTATATAACATAATATAACCTAACCTAATGCAACCTGGTCGCTCGGTGCGAATATTTTCTAAATTCCCAGTCGTGTCGGTTCCGACCGCTCGGCGCGAATATTTTCTAAGTCCCCGGTCGTGTCGGTCCCGACCTCACAGCGGGAATATTTTCAAAGTCCCCGGTCGTGTCGGTCCCGACCGCTCGGCGCGAATATTTTCAAAGTCCCCGGTCGTGTCGGTCCCGACCGCTCGGCGCGAACAATTTCCAAGTTCCCGGTCGTGCCGGTCCGTACTTCTCGGTGCGAACATTATATATGTAGAACGTAATATAACCTAACCTAACCCAACCTAACCTCTCGGTGGTATTATTTTACAGAAAGCCGGGCGTGTCTACTCCTACTTCTCGGTGCGAATATTATGTATATAACATAATATAACCTAACCTAATGCAACCTGGTCGCTCGGTGCGAATATTTTCTAAATTCCCAGTCGTGTCGTTTCCGACCGCTCGGCGCGAATATTTTCAAAGTCCCCGGTCGTGTCGGTCCCGACCGCTCGGCGCGAACAATTTCCAAGTTCCCGGTCGTGCCGGTCCGTACTTCTCGGTGCGAACATTATATATGTAGAACGTAATATAACCTAACCTAACCCAACCTAACCTCTCGGTGGTATTATTTTACAGAAAGCCGGGCGTGTCTACTCCTACTTCTCGGTGCGAATATTATGTATAGAACATAATATAACCTAACCTAATGCAACCTGGTCGCTCGGTGCGAATATTTTCTAAATTCCCAGTCGTGTCGGTTCCGACCGCTCGGCGCGAATATTTTCTAAGTCCCCGGTCGTGTCGGTCCCGACCTCACAGCGGGAATATTTTCAAAGTCCCCGGTCGTGTCGGTCCCGACCGCTCGGCGCGAATATTTTCAAAGTCGACGGTCGTGTCGGTCCCGACCGCTCGGCGCGAACAATTTCCAAGTTCCCAGTCGTGCCGGTCCGTACTTCTCGGTGCGAACATTATATATGTAGAACGTAATATAACCTAACCTAACCCAACCTAACCTCTCGGTGGTATTATTTTACAGAAAGCCGGGCGTGTCTACTTCTACTTCTCGGTGCGAATATTATGTATATAACATAATATAACCTAACCTAATGCAACCTGGTCGCTCGGTGCGAATATTTTCTAAATTCCCAGTCGTGTCGGTTCCGACCGCTCGGCGCGAATATTTTCAAAGTCCCCGGTCGTGTCGGTCCCGACCGCTCGGCGCGAACAATTTCCAAGTTCCCGGTCGTGCCGGTCCGTACTTCTCGGTGCGAACATTATGTATGTAGAACGTAATATAACCTAACCTAACCCAACCTAACCTCTCGGTCGTATTATTTTACAGAAAGCCGGGCGTGTCTACTCCTACTTCTCGGTGCGAATATTATGTATATAACATAATATAACCTAACCTAATGCAACCTGGTCGCTCGGTGCGAATATTTTCTAAATTCCCAGTCGTGTCGGTTCCGACCGCTCGGCGCGAACAATTTCCAAGTTCCCGGTCGTGCCGGTCCGTACTTCTCGGTGCGAACATTATATATGTAGAACGTAATATAACCTAACCTAACCCAACCTAACCTCTCGGTGGTATTATTTTACAGAAAGCCGGGCGTGTCTACTCCTACTTCTCGGTGCGAATATTATGTATATAACATAATATAACCTAACCTAATGCAACCTGGTCGCTCGGTGCGAATATTTTCTAAATTCCCAGTCGTGTCGGTTCCGACCGCTCGGCGCGAATATTTTCTAAGTCCCCGGTCGTGTCGGTCCCGACCTCACAGCGGGAATATTTTCAAAGTCCCCGGTCGTGTCGGTCCCGACCGCTCGGCGCGAATATTTTCAAAGTCGACGGTCGTGTCGGTCCCGACCGCTCGGCGCGAACAATTTCCAAGTTCCCGGTCGTGCCGGTCCGTACTTCTCGGTGCGAACATTATATATGTAGAACGTAATATAACCTAACCTAACCCAACCTAACCTCTCGGTGGTATTATTTTACAGAAAGCCGGGCGTGTCTACTCCTACTTCTCGGTGCGAATATTATGTATATAACATAATATAACCTAACCTAATGCAACCTGGTCGCTCGGTGCGAATATTTTCTAAATTCCCAGTCGTGTCGGTTCCGACCGCTCGGCGCGAATATTTTCTAAGTCCCCGGTCGTGTCGGTCCCGACCTCACAGCGGGAATATTTTCAAAGTCCCCGGTCGTGTCGGCCCCGACCGCTCGGCGCGAATATTTTCAAAGTCCCCGGTCGTGTCGGTCCCGACCGCTCGGCGCGAATATTTTCAAAGTCCCCGGTCGTGTCGGTCCCGACCGCTCGGCGCGAATATTTTCAAAGTCCCCGGTCGTGTCGGTCCCGACCGCTCGGCGCGAACCATTTCCAAGTTCCCGGTCGTGCCGGTCCGTACTTCTCGGTGCGAACATTATATATGTAGAACGTAATATAACCTAACCTAACCCAACCTAACCTCTCGGTGGTATTATTTTACAGAAAGCCGGGCGTGTCTACTCCTACTTCTCGGTGCGAATATTATGTATATAACATAATATAACCTAACCTAATGCAACCTGGTCGCTCGGTGCGAATATTTTCTAAATTCCCAGTCGTGTCGGTTCCGACCGCTCGGCGCGAATATTTTCTAAGTCCCCGGTCGTGTCGGTCCCGACCTCACAGCGGGAATATTTTCAAAGTCCCCGGTCGTGTCGGTCCCGACCGCTCGGCGCGAATATTTTCAAAGTCCCCGGTCGTGTCGGTCCCGACCGCTCGGCGCGAACAATTTCCAAGTTCCCGGTCGTGCCGTTCCGTACTTCTCGGTGCGAACATTATATATGTAGAACGTAATATAACCTAACCTAACCCAACCTAACCTCTCGGTGGTATTATTTTACAGAAAGCCGGGCGTGTCTACTCCTACTTCTCGGTGCGAATATTATGTATATAAAATAATATAACCTAACCTAATGCAACCTGGTCGCTCGGTGCGAATATTTTCTAAATTCCCAGTCGTGTCGGTTCCGACCGCTCGGCGCGAATATTTTCTAAGTCCCCGGTCGTGTCGGTCCCGACCTCACAGCGGGAATATTTTCAAAGTCCCCGGTCGTGTCGGTCCCGACCGCTCGGCGCGAATATTTTCAAAGTCGACGGTCGTGTCGGTCCCGACCGCTCGGCGCGAACAATTTCCAAGTTCCCGGTCGTGCCGGTCCGTACTTCTCGGTGCGAACATTATATATGTAGAACGTAATATAACCTAACCTAACCCAACCTAACCTCTCGGTGGTATTATTTTACAGAAAGCCGGGCGTGTCTACTCCTACTTCTCGGTGCGAATATTATGTATATAACATAATATAACCTAACCTAATGCAACCTGGTCGCTCGGTGCGAATATTTTCTAAATTCCCAGTCGTGTCGGTTCCGACCGCTCGGCGCGAATATTTTCTAAGTCCCCGGTCGTGTCGGTCCCGACCTCACAGCGGGAATATTTTCAAAGTCCCC
Organism: Xylocopa violacea; assembly: GCA_963969225.1. Classification (NCBI taxonomy): domain Eukaryota; kingdom Metazoa; phylum Arthropoda; class Insecta; order Hymenoptera; family Apidae; genus Xylocopa; species Xylocopa violacea. Next base: position 543,194 of record CAXAJV010001299.1, read on the forward strand.
GGTCGTGTCGGTCCCGACCGCTCGGCGCGAATATTTTCAAAGTCCCCGGTCGTGTCGGTCCCGACCGCTCGGCGCGAACAATTTCCAAGTTCCCGGTCGTGCCGGTCCGTACTTCTCGGTGCGAACATTATATATGTAGAACGTAATATAACCTAACCTAACCCAACCTAACCTCTCGGTGGTATTATTTTACAGAAAGCCGGGCGTGTCTACTCCTACTTCTCGGTGCGAATATTATGTATATAACATAATATAACCTAACCTAATGCAACCTGGTCGCTCGGTGCGAATATTTTCTAAATTCCCAGTCGTGTCGGTTCCGACCGCTCGGCGCGAATATTTTCTAAGTCCCCGGTCGTGTCGGTCCCGACCTCACAGCGGGAATATTTTCAAAGTCCCCGGTCGTGTCGGTCCCGACCGCTCGGCGCGAATATTTTCAAAGTCCCCGGTCGTGTCGGTCCCGACCGCTCGGCGCGAACAATTTCCAAGTTCCCGGTCGTGCCGGTCCGTACTTCTCGGTGCGAACATTATATATGTAGAACGTAATATAACCTAACCTAACCCAACCTAACCTCTCGATGGTATTATTTTACAGAAAGCCGGGCGTGTCTACTCCTACTTCTCGGAGCGAATATTATGTATATAACATAATATAACCTAACCTAATGCAACCTGGTCGCTCGGTGCGAATATTTTCTAAATTCCCAGTCGTGTCGGTTCCGACCGCTCGGCGCGAATATTTTCTAAGTCCCCGGTCGTGTCGGTCCCGACCTCACAGCGGGAATATATTCAAAGTCCCCGGTCGTGTCGGTCCCGACCGCTCGGCGCGAATATTTTCAAAGTCGACGGTCGTGTCGGTCCCGACCGCTCGGCGCGAACAATTTCCAAGTTCCCGGTCGTGCCGGTCCGTACTTCTCGGTGCGAACATTATATATGTAGAACGTAATATAACCTAACCTAACCCAACCTAACCTCTCGGTGGTATTATTTTACAGAAAGCCGGGCGTGTCTACTCCTACTTCTCGGTGCGAATATTATGTATATAACATAATATAACCTAACCTAATGCAACCTGGTCGCTCGGTGCGAATATTTTCTAAATTCCCAGTCGTGTCGGTTCCGACCGCTCGGCGCGAATATTTTCTAAGTCCCCGGTCGTGTCGGTCCCGACCTCACAGCGGGAATATTTTCAAAGTCCCCGGTCGTGTCGGCCCCGACCGCTCGGCGCGAATATTTTCAAAGTCCCCGGTCGTGTCGGTCCCGACCGCTCGGCGCGAATATTTTCAAAGTCCCCGGTCGTGTCGGTCCCGACCGCTCGGCGCGAATATTTTCAAAGTCCCCGGTCGTGTCGGTCCCGACCGCTCGGCGCGAACCATTTCCAAGTTCCCGGTCGTGCCGGTCCGTACTTCTCGGTGCGAACATTATATATGTAGAACGTAATATAACCTAACCTAACCCAACCTAACCTCTCGGTGGTATTATTTTACAGAAAGCCGGGCGTGTCTACTCCTACTTCTCGGTGCGAATATTATGTATATAACATAATATAACCTAACCTAATGCAACCTGGTCGCTCGGTGCGAATATTTTCTAAATTCCCAGTCGTGTCGGTTCCGACCGCTCGGCGCGAATATTTTCTAAGTCCCCGGTCGTGTCGGTCCCGACCTCACAGCGGGAATATTTTCAAAGTCCCCGGTCGTGTCGGTCCCGACCGCTCGGCGCGAATATTTTCAAAGTCCCCGGTCGTGTCGGTCCCGACCGCTCGGCGCGAACAATTTCCCAGTTCCCGGTCGTGCCGTTCCGTACTTCTCGGTGCGAACATTATATATGTAGAACGTAATATAACCTAACCTAACCCAACCTAACCTCTCGGTGGTATTATTTTACAGAAAGCCGGGCGTGTCTACTCCTACTTCTCGGTGCGAATATTATGTATATAACATAATATAACCTAACCTAATGCAACCTGGTCGCTCGGTGCGAATATTTTCTAAATTCCCAGTCGTGTCGGTTCCGACCGCTCGGCGCGAATATTTTCTAAGTCCCCGGTCGTGTCGGTCCCGACCTCACAGCGGGAATATTTTCAAAGTCCCCGGTCGTGTCGGTCCCGACCGCTCGGCGCGAATATTTTCAAAGTCGACGGTCGTGTCGGTCCCGACCGCTCGGCGCGAACAATTTCCAAGTTCCCGGTCGTGCCGGTCCGTACTTCTCGGTGCGAACATTATATATGTAGAACGTAATATAACCTAACCTAACCCAACCTAACCTCTCGGTGGTATTATTTTACAGAAAGCCGGGCGTGTCTACTCCTACTTCTCGGTGCGAATATTATGTATATAACATAATATAACCTAACCTAATGCAACCTGGTCGCTCGGTGCGAATATTTTCTAAATTCCCAGTCGTGTCGGTTCCGACCGCTCGGCGCGAATATTTTCTAAGTCCCCGGTCGTGTCGGTCCCGACCTCACAGCGGGAATATTTTCAAAGTCCCCGGTCGTGTCGGTCCCGACCGCTCGGCGCGAATATTTTCAAAGTCGACGGTCGTGTCGGTCCCGACCGCTCGGCGCGAACAATTTCCAAGTTCCCGGTCGTGCCGGTCCGTACTTCTCGGTGCGAACATTATATATGTAGAACGTAATATAACCTAACCTAACCCAACCTAACCTCTCGGTGGTATTATTTTACAGAAAGCCGGGCGTGTCTACTCCTACTTCTCGGTGCGAATATTATGTATATAACATAATATAACCTAACCTAATGCAACCTGGTCGCTCGGTGCGAATATTTTCTAAATTCCCAGTCGTGTCGGTTCCGACCGCTCGGCGCGAATATTTTCTAAGTCCCCGGTCGTGTCGGTCCCGACCTCACAGCGGGAATATTTTCAAAGTCCCCGGTCGTGTCGGCCCCGACCGCTCGGCGCGAATATTTTCAAAGTCCCCGGTCGTGTCGGTCCCGACCGCTCGGCGCGAATATTTTCAAAGTCCCCGGTCGTGTCGGTCCCGACCGCTCGGCGCGAATATTTTCAAAGTCCCCGGTCGTGTCGGTCCCGACCGCTCGGCGCGAACCATTTCCAAGTTCCCGGTCGTGCCGGTCCGTACTTCTCGGTGCGAACATTATATATGTAGAACGTAATATAACCTAACCTAACCCAACCTAACCTCTCGGTGGTATTATTTTACAGAAAGCCGGGCGTGTCTACTCCTACTTCTCGGTGCGAATATTATGTATATAACATAATATAACCTAACCTAATGCAACCTGGTCGCTCGGTGCGAATATTTTCTAAATTCCCAGTCGTGTCGGTTCCGACCGCTCGGCGCGAATATTTTCTAAGTCCCCGGTCGTGTCGGTCCCGACCTCACAGCGGGAATATTTTCAAAGTCCCCGGTCGTGTCGGTCCCGACCGCTCGGCGCGAATATTTTCAAAGTCCCCGGTCGTGTCGGTCCCGACCGCTCGGCGCGAACAATTTCCCAGTTCCCGGTCGTGCCGTTCCGTACTTCTCGGTGCGAACATTATATATGTAGAACGTAATATAACCTAACCTAACCCAACCTAACCTCTCGGTGGTATTATTTTACAGAAAGCCGGGCGTGTCTACTCCTACTTCTCGGTGCGAATATTATGTATATAACATAATATAACCTAACCTAATGCAACCTGGTCGCTCGGTGCGAATATTTTCTAAATTCCCAGTCGTGTCGGTTCCGACCGCTCGGCGCGAATATTTTCTAAGTCCCCGGTCGTGTCGGTCCCGACCTCACAGCGGGAATATTTTCAAAGTCCCCGGTCGTGTCGGTCCCGACCGCTCGGCGCGAATATTTTCAAAGTCGACGGTCGTGTCGGTCCCGACCGCTCGGCGCGAACAATTTCCAAGTTCCCGGTCGTGCCGGTCCGTACTTCTCGGTGCGAACATTATATATGTAGAACGTAATATAACCTAACCTAACCCAACCTAACCTCTCGGTGGTATTATTTTACAGAAAGCCGGGCGTGTCTACTCCTACTTCTCGGTGCGAATATTATGTATATAACATAATATAACCTAACCTAATGCAACCTGGTCGCTCGGTGCGAATATTTTCTAAATTCCCAGTCGTGTCGGTTCCGACCGCTCGGCGCGAATATTTTCTAAGTCCCCGGTCGTGTCGGTCCCGACCTCACAGCGGGAATATTTTCAAAGTCCCCGGTCGTGTCGGTCCCGACCGCTCGGCGCGAATATTTTCAAAGTCCCCGGTCGTGTCGGTCCCGACCGCTCGGCGCGAACAATTTCCAAGTTCCCGGTCGTGCCGGTCCGTACTTCTCGGTGCGAACATTATATATGTAGAACGTAATATAACCTAACCTAACCCAACCTAACCTCTCGATGGTATTATTTTACAGAAAGCCGGGCGTGTCTACTCCTACTTCTCGGTGCGAATATTATGTATATAACATAATATAACCTAACCTAATGCAACCTGGTCGCTCGGTGCGAATATTTTCTAAATTCCCAGTCGTGTCGGTTCCGACCGCTCGGCGCGAATATTTTCTAAGTCCCCGGTCGTGTCGGTCCCGACCTCACAGCGGGAATATTTTCAAAGTCCCCGGTCGTGTCGGTCCCGACCGCTCGGCGCGAATATTTTCAAAGTCCCCGGTCCTGTCGGTCCCGACCGCTCGGCGCGAACAATTTCCAAGTTCCCGGTCGTGCCGGTCCGTACTTCTCGGTGCGAACATTATATATGTAGAACGTAATATAACCTAACCTAACCCAACCTAACCTCTCGGTGGTATTATTTTACAGAAAGCCGGGCATGTCTACTCCTACTTCTCGGTGCGAATATTATGTATATAACATAATATAACCTAACCTAATGCAACCTGGTCGCTCGGTGCGAATATTTTCTAAATTCCCAGTCGTGTCGGTTCCGACCGCTCGGCGCGAATATTTTCTAAGTCCCCGGTCGTGTCGGTCCCGACCTCACAGCGGGAATATTTTCAAAGTCCCCGGTCGTGTCGGTCCCGACCGCTCGGCGCGAATATTTTCAAAGTCCCCGGTCGTGTCGGTCCCGACCGCTCGGCGCGAACAATTTCCAAGTTCCCGGTCGTGCCGGTCCGTACTTCTCGGTGCGAACATTATATATGTAGAACGTAATATAACCTAACCTAACCCAACCTAACCTCTCGGTGGTATTATTTTACAGAAAGCCGGGCGTGTCTACTCCTACTTCTCGGTGCGAATATTATGTATATAACATAATATAACCTAACCTAATGCAACCTGGTCGCTCGGTGCGAATATTTTCTAAATTCCCAGTCGTGTCGGTTCCGACCGCTCGGCGCGAATATTTTCTAAGTCCCCGGTCGTGTCGGTCCCGACCTCACAGCGGGAATATTTTCAAAGTCCCCGGTCGTGTCGGTCCCGACCGCTCGGCGCGAATATTTTCAAAGTCCCCGGTCGTGTCGGTCCCGACCGCTCGGCGCGAACAATTTCCAAGTTCCCGGTCGTGCCGGTCCGTACTTCTCGGTGCGAACATTATATATGTAGAACGTAATATAACCTAACCTAACCCAACCTAACCTCTCGATGGTATTATTTTACAGAAAGCCGGGCGTGTCTACTCCTACTTCTCGGTGCGAATATTATGTATATAACATAATATAACCTAACCTAATGCAACCTGGTCGCTCGGTGCGAATATTTTCTAAATTCCCAGTCGTGTCGGTTCCGACCGCTCGGCGCGAATATTTTCTAAGTCCCCGGTCGTGTCGGTCCCGACCTCACAGCGGGAATATTTTCAAAGTCCCCGGTCGTGTCGGTCCCGACCGCTCGGCGCGAATATTTTCAAAGTCCCCGGTCCTGTCGGTCCCGACCGCTCGGCGCGAACAATTTCCAAGTTCCCGGTCGTGCCGGTCCGTACTTCTCGGTGCGAACATTATATATGTAGAACGTAATATAACCTAACCTAACCCAACCTAACCTCTCGGTGGTATTATTTTACAGAAAGCCGGGCATGTCTACTCCTACTTCTCGGTGCGAATATTATGTATATAACATAATATAACCTAACCTAATGCAACCTGGTCGCTCGGTGCGAATATTTTCTAAATTCCCAGTCGTGTCGGTTCCGACCGCTCGGCGCGAATATTTTCTAAGTCCCCGGTCGTGTCGGTCCCGACCGCTCGGCGCGAATATTTTCAAAGTCCCCGGTCGTGTCGGTCCCGACCGCTCGGCGCGAATATTTTCAAAGTCCCCGGTCGTGTCGGTCCCGACCGCTCGGCGCGAACCATTTCCAAGTTCCCGGTCGTGCCGGTCCGTACTTCTCGGTGCGAACATTATATATGTAGAACGTAATATAACCTAACCTAACCCAACCTAACCTCTCGGTGGTATTATTTTACAGAAAGCCGGGCGTGTCTACTCCTACTTCTCGGTGCGAATATTATGTATATAACATAATATAACCTAACCTAATGCAACCTGGTCGCTCGGTGCGAATATTTTCTAAATTCCCAGTCGTGTCGGTTCCGACCGCTCGGCGCGAATATTTTCTAAGTCCCCGGTCGTGTCGGTCCCGACCTCACAGCGGGAATATTTTCAAAGTCCCCGGTCGTGTCGGTCCCGACCGCTCGGCGCGAATATTTTCAAAGTCCCCGGTCGTGTCGGTCCCGACCGCTCGGCGCGAACAATTTCCAAGTTCCCGGTCGTGCCGGTCCGTACTTCTCGGTGCGAACATTATATATGTAGAACGTAATATAACCTAACCTAACCCAACCTAACCTCTCGATGGTATTATTTTACAGAAAGCCGGGCGTGTCTACTCCTACTTCTCGGTGCGAATATTATGTATATAACATAATATAACCTAACCTAATGCAACCTGGTCGCTCGGTGCGAATATTTTCTAAATTCCCAGTCGTGTCGGTTCCGACCGCTCGGCGCGAATATTTTCTAAGTCCCCGGTCGTGTCGGTCCCGACCTCACAGCGGGAATATTTTCAAAGTCCCCGGTCGTGTCGGTCCCGACCGCTCGGCGCGAATATTTTCAAAGTCCCCGGTCCTGTCGGTCCCGACCGCTCGGCGCGAACAATTTCCAAGTTCCCGGTCGTGCCGGTCCGTACTTCTCGGTGCGAACATTATATATGTAGAACGTAATATAACCTAACCTAACCCAACCTAACCTCTCGGTGGTATTATTTTACAGAAAGCCGGGCATGTCTACTCCTACTTCTCGGTGCGAATATTATGTATATAACATAATATAACCTAACCTAATGCAACCTGGTCGCTCGGTGCGAATATTTTCTAAATTCCCAGTCGTGTCGGTTCCGACCGCTCGGCGCGAATATTTTCTAAGTCCCCGGTCGTGTCGGTCCCGACCTCACAGCGGGAATATTTTCAAAGTCCCCGGTCGTGTCGGTCCCGACCGCTCGGCGCGAATATTTTCAAAGTCCCCGGTCGTGTCGGTCCCGACCGCTCGGCGCGAACAATTTCCAAGTTCCCGGTCGTGCCGGTCCGTACTTCTCGGTGCGAACATTATATATGTAGAACGTAATATAACCTAACCTAACCCAACCTAACCTCTCGGTGGTATTATTTTACAGAAAGCCGGGCGTGTCTACTCCTACTTCTCGGTGCGAATATTATGTATATAACATAATATAACCTAACCTAATGCAACCTGGTCGCTCGGTGCGAATATTTTCTAAATTCCCAGTCGTGTCGGTTCCGACCGCTCGGCGCGAATATTTTCTAAGTCCCCGGTCGTGTCGGTCCCGACCTCACAGCGGGAATATTTTCAAAGTCCCCGGTCGTGTCGGTCCCGACCGCTCGGCGCGAATATTTTCAAAGTCCCCGGTCGTGTCGGTCCCGACCGCTCGGCGCGAACAATTTCCAAGTTCCCGGTCGTGCCGGTCCGTACTTCTCGGTGCGAACATTATATATGTAGAACGTAATATAACCTAACCTAACCCAACCTAACCTCTCGATGGTATTATTTTACAGAAAGCCGGGCGTGTCTACTCCTACTTCTCGGTGCGAATATTATGTATATAACATAATATAACCTAACCTAATGCAACCTGGTCGCTCGGTGCGAATATTTTCTAAATTCCCAGTCGTGTCGGTTCCGACCGCTCGGCGCGAATATTTTCTAAGTCCCCGGTCGTGTCGGTCCCGACCTCACAGCGGGAATATTTTCAAAGTCCCCGGTCGTGTCGGTCCCGACCGCTCGGCGCGAATATTTTCAAAGTCCCCGGTCCTGTCGGTCCCGACCGCTCGGCGCGAACAATTTCCAAGTTCCCGGTCGTGCCGGTCCGTACTTCTCGGTGCGAACATTATATATGTAGAACGTAATATAACCTAACCTAACCCAACCTAACCTCTCGGTGGTATTATTTTACAGAAAGCCGGGCATGTCTACTCCTACTTCTCGGTGCGAATATTATGTATATAACATAATATAACCTAACCTAATGCAACCTGGTCGCTCGGTGCGAATATTTTCTAAATTCCCAGTCGTGTCGGTTCCGACCGCTCGGCGCGAATATTTTCTAAGTCCCCGGTCGTGTCGGTCCCGACCGCTCGGCGCGAATATTTTCAAAGTCCCCGGTCGTGTCGGTCCCGACCGCTCGGCGCGAATATTTTCAAAGTCCCCGGTCGTGTCGGTCCCGACCGCTCGGCGCGAACCATTTCCAAGTTCCCGGTCGTGCCGGTCCGTACTTCTCGGTGCGAACATTATATATGTAGAACGTAATATAACCTAACCTAACCCAACCTAACCTCTCGGTGGTATTATTTTACAGAAAGCCGGGCGTGTCTACTCCTACTTCTCGGTGCGAATATTATGTATATAACATAATATAACCTAACCTAATGCAACCTGGTCGCTCGGTGCGAATATTTTCTAAATTCCCAGTCGTGTCGGTTCCGACCGCTCGGCGCGAATATTTTCTAAGTCCCCGGTCGTGTCGGTCCCGACCTCACAGCGGGAATATTTTCAAAGTCCCCGGTCGTGTCGGTCCCGACCGCTCGGCGCGAATATTTTCAAAGTCCCCGGTCGTGTCGGTCCCGACCGCTCGGCGCGAACAATTTCCCAGTTCCCGGTCGTGCCGTTCCGTACTTCTCGGTGCGAACATTATATATGTAGAACGTAATATAACCTAACCTAACCCAACCTAACCTCTCGGTGGTATTATTTTACAGAAAGCCGGGCGTGTCTACTCCTACTTCTCGGTGCGAATATTATGTATATAACATAATATAACCTAACCTAATGCAACCTGGTCGCTCGGTGCGAATATTTTCTAAATTCCCAGTCGTGTCGGTTCCGACCGCTCGGCGCGAATATTTTCTAAGTCCCCGGTCGTGTCGGTCCCGACCTCACAGCGGGAATATTTTCAAAGTCCCCGGTCGTGTCGGTCCCGACCGCTCGGCGCGAATATTTTCAAAGTCGACGGTCGTGTCGGTCCCGACCGCTCGGCGCGAACAATTTCCAAGTTCCCGGTCGTGCCGGTCCGTACTTCTCGGTGCGAACATTATATATGTAGAACGTAATATAACCTAACCTAACCCAACCTAACCTCTCGGTGGTATTATTTTACAGAAAGCCGGGCGTGTCTACTCCTACTTCTCGGTGCGAATATTATGTATATAACATAATATAACCTAACCTAATGCAACCTGGTCGCTCGGTGCGAATATTTTCTAAATTCCCAGTCGTGTCGGTTCCGACCGCTCGGCGCGAATATTTTCTAAGTCCCCGGTCGTGTCGGTCCCGACCTCACAGCGGGAATATTTTCAAAGTCCCCGGTCGTGTCGGTCCCGACCGCTCGGCGCGAATATTTTCAAAGTCCCCGGTCGTGTCGGTCCCGACCGCTCGGCGCGAACAATTTCCAAGTTCCCGGTCGTGCCGGTCCGTACTTCTCGGTGCGAACATTATATATGTAGAACGTAATATAACCTAACCTAACCCAACCTAACCTCTCGATGGTATTATTTTACAGAAAGCCGGGCGTGTCTACTCCTACTTCTCGGTGCGAATATTATGTATATAACATAATATAACCTAACCTAATGCAACCTGGTCGCTCGGTGCGAATATTTTCTAAATTCCCAGTCGTGTCGGTTCCGACCGCTCGGCGCGAATATTTTCTAAGTCCCCGGTCGTGTCGGTCCCGACCTCACAGCGGGAATATTTTCAAAGTCCCCGGTCGTGTCGGTCCCGACCGCTCGGCGCGAATATTTTCAAAGTCCCCGGTCCTGTCGGTCCCGACCGCTCGGCGCGAACAATTTCCAAGTTCCCGGTCGTGCCGGTCCGTACTTCTCGGTGCGAACATTATATATGTAGAACGTAATATAACCTAACCTAACCCAACCTAACCTCTCGGTGGTATTATTTTACAGAAAGCCGGGCATGTCTACTCCTACTTCTCGGTGCGAATATTATGTATATAACATAATATAACCTAACCTAATGCAACCTGGTCGCTCGGTGCGAATATTTTCTAAATTCCCAGTCGTGTCGGTTCCGACCGCTCGGCGCGAATATTTTCTAAGTCCCCGGTCGTGTCGGTCCCGACCTCACAGCGGGAATATTTTCAAAGTCCCCGGTCGTGTCGGTCCCGACCGCTCGGCGCGAATATTTTCAAAGTCCCCGGTCGTGTCGGTCCCGACCGCTCGGCGCGAACAATTTCCAAGTTCCCGGTCGTGCCGGTCCGTACTTCTCGGTGCGAACATTATATATGTAGAACGTAATATAACCTAACCTAACCCAACCTAACCTCTCGGTGGTATTATTTTACAGAAAGCCGGGCGTGTCTACTCCTACTTCTCGGTGCGAATATTATGTATATAACATAATATAACCTAACCTAATGCAACCTGGTCGCTCGGTGCGAATATTTTCTAAATTCCCAGTCGTGTCGTTTCCGACCGCTCGGCGCGAATATTTTCAAAGTCCCCGGTCGTGTCGGTCCCGACCGCTCGGCGCGAACAATTTCCAAGTTCCCGGTCGTGCCGGTCCGTACTTCTCGGTGCGAACATTATATATGTAGAACGTAATATAACCTAACCTAACCCAACCTAACCTCTCGGTGGTATTATTTTACAGAAAGCCGGGCGTGTCTACTCCTACTTCTCGGTGCGAATATTATGTATATAACATAATATAACCTAACCTAATGCAACCTGGTCGCTCGGTGCGAATATTTTCTAAATTCCCAGTCGTGTCGGTTCCGACCGCTCGGCGCGAATATTTTCTAAGTCCCCGGTCGTGTCGGTCCCGACCTCACAGCGGGAATATTTTCAAAGTCCCCGGTCGTGTCGGTCCCGACCGCTCGGCGCGAATATTTTCAAAGTCCCCGGTCGTGTCGGTCCCGACCGCTCGGCGCGAACAATTTCCAAGTTCCCGGTCGTGCCGGTCCGTACTTCTCGGTGCGAACATTATATATGTAGAACGTAATATAACCTAACCTAACCCAACCTAACCTCTCGATGGTATTATTTTACAGAAAGCCGGGCGTGTCTACTCCTACTTCTCGGTGCGAATATTATGTATATAACATAATATAACCTAACCTAATGCAACCTGGTCGCTCGGTGCGAATATTTTCTAAATTCCCAGTCGTGTCGGTTCCGACCGCTCGGCGCGAATATTTTCTAAGTCCCCGGTCGTGTCGGTCCCGACCTCACAGCGGGAATATTTTCAAAGTCCCCGGTCGTGTCGGTCCCGACCGCTCGGCGCGAATATTTTCAAAGTCCCCGGTCCTGTCGGTCCCGACCGCTCGGCGCGAACAATTTCCAAGTTCCCGGTCGTGCCGGTCCGTACTTCTCGGTGCGAACATTATATATGTAGAACGTAATATAACCTAACCTAACCCAACCTAACCTCTCGGTGGTATTATTTTACAGAAAGCCGGGCATGTCTACTCCTACTTCTCGGTGCGAATATTATGTATATAACATAATATAACCTAACCTAATGCAACCTGGTCGCTCGGTGCGAATATTTTCTAAATTCCCAGTCGTGTCGGTTCCGACCGCTCGGCGCGAATATTTTCTAAGTCCCCGGTCGTGTCGGTCCCGACCTCACAGCGGGAATATTTTCAAAGTCCCCGGTCGTGTCGGTCCCGACCGCTCGGCGCGAATATTTTCAAAGTCCCCGGTCGTGTCGGTCCCGACCGCTCGGCGCGAACAATTTCCAAGTTCCCGGTCGTGCCGGTCCGTACTTCTCGGTGCGAACATTATATATGTAGAACGTAATATAACCTAACCTAACCCAACCTAACCTCTCGGTGGTATTATTTTACAGAAAGCCGGGCGTGTCTACTCCTACTTCTCGGTGCGAATATTATGTATATAACATAATATAACCTAACCTAATGCAACCTGGTCGCTCGGTGCGAATATTTTCTAAATTCCCAGTCGTGTCGTTTCCGACCGCTCGGCGCGAATATTTTCAAAGTCCCCGGTCGTGTCGGTCCCGACCTCACAGCGGGAATATTTTCAAAGTCCCCGGTCGTGTCGGTCCCGACCGCTCGGCGCGAATATTTTCAAAGTCCCCGGTCGTGTCGGTCCCGACCGCTCGGCGCGAACAATTTCCAAGTTCCCGGTCGTGCCGGTCCGTACTTCTCGGTGCGAACATTATATATGTAGAACGTAATATAACCTAACCTAACCCAACCTAACCTCTCGGTGGTATTATTTTACAGAAAGCCGGGCGTGTCTACTCCTACTTCTCGGTGCGAATATTATGTATATAACATAATATAACCTAACCTAATGCAACCTGGTCGCTCGGTGCGAATATTTTCTAAATTCCCAGTCGTGTCGTTTCCGACCGCTCGGCGCGAATATTTTCAAAGTCCCCGGTCGTGTCGGTCCCGACCTCACAGCGGGAATATTTTCAAAGTCCCCGGTCGTGTCGGTCCCGACCGCTCGGCGCGAATATTTTCAAAGTCCCCGGTCGTGTCGGTCCCGACCGCTCGGCGCGAACAATTTCCAAGTTCCCGGTCGTGCCGGTCCGTACTTCTCGGTGCGAACATTATATATGTAGAACGTAATATAACCTAACCTAACCCAACCTAACCTCTCGGTGGTATTATTTTACAGAAAGCCGGGCGTGTCTACTCCTACTTCTCGGTGCGAATATTATGTATATAACATAATATAACCTAACCTAATGCAACCTGGTCGCTCGGTGCGAATATTTTCTAAATTCCCAGTCGTGTCGGTTCCGACCGCTCGGCGCGAATATTTTCTAAGTCCCCGGTCGTGTCGGTCCCGACCTCACAGCGGGAATATTTTCAAAGTCCCCGGTCGTGTCGGTCCCGACCGCTCGGCGCGAATATTTTCAAAGTCCCCGGTCGTGTCGGTCCCGACCGCTCGGCGCGAACAATTTCCAAGTTCCCGGTCGTGCCGGTCCGTACTTCTCGGTGCGAACATTATATATGTAGAACGTAATATAACCTAACCTAACCCAACCTAACCTCTCGGTGGTATTATTTTACAGAAAGCCGGGCGTGTCTACTCCTACTTCTCGGTGCGAATATTATGTATATAACATAATATAACCTAACCTAATGCAACCTGGTCGCTCGGTGCGAATATTTTCTAAATTCCCAGTCGTGTCGGTTCCGACCGCTCGGCGCGAATATTTTCTAAGTCCCCGGTCGTGTCGGTCCCGACCTCACAGCGGGAATATTTTCAAAGTCCCCGGTCGTGTCGGTCCCGACCGCTCGGCGCGAATATTTTCAAAGTCGACGGTCGTGTCGGTGCCGACCGCTCGGCGCGAACAATTTCCAAGTTCCCGGTCGTGCCGGTCCGTACTTCTCGGTGCGAACATTATATATGTAGAACGTAATATAACCTAACCTAACCCAACCTAACCTCTCGGTGGTATTATTTTACAGAAAGCCGGGCGTGTCTACTCCTACTTCTCGGTGCGAATATTATGTATATAACATAATATAACCTAACCTAATGCAACCTGGTCGCTCGGTGCGAATATTTTCTAAATTCCCAGTCGTGTCGGTTCCGACCGCTCGGCGCGAATATTTTCTAAGTCCCCGGTCGTGTCGGTCCCGACCTCACAGCGGGAATATTTTCAAAGTCCCCGGTCGTGTCGGTCCCGACCGCTCGGCGCGAATATTTTCAAAGTCGACGGTCGTGTCGGTCCCGACCGCTCGGCGCGAACAATTTCCAAGTTCCCGGTCGTGCCGGTCCGTACTTCTCGGTGCGAACATTATATATGTAGAACGTAATATAACCTAACCTAACCCAACCTAACCTCTCGATGGTATTATTTTACAGAAAGCCGGGCGTGTCTACTCCTACTTCTCGGTGCGAATATTATGTATATAACATAATATAACCTAACCTAATGCAACCTGGTCGCTCGGTGCGAATATTTTCTAAATTCCCAGTCGTGTCGGTTCCGACCGCTCGGCGCGAATATTTTCTAAGTCCCCGGTCGTGTCGGTCCCGACCTCACAGCGGGAATATTTTCAAAGTCCCCGGTCGTGTCGGTCCCGACCGCTCGGCGCGAATATTTTCAAAGTCCCCTGTCGTGTCGGTCCCGACCGCTCGGCGCGAACAATTTCCAAGTTCCCGGTCGTGCCGGTCCGTACTTCTCGGTGCGAACATTATATATGTAGAACGTAATATAACCTAACCTAACCCAACCTAACCTCTCGGTGGTATTATTTTACAGAAAGCCGGGCGTGTCTACTCCTACTTCTCGGTGCGAATATTATGTATATAACATAATATAACCTAACCTAATGCAACCTGGTCGCTCGGTGCGAATATTTTCTAAATTCCCAGTCGTGTCGGTTCCGACCGCTCGGCGCGAATATTTTCTAAGTCCCCGGTCGTGTCGGTCCCGACCTCACAGCGGGAATATTTTCAAAGTCCCCGGTCGTGTCGGTCCCGACCGCTCGGCGCGAATATTTTCAAAGTCCCCGGTCCTGTCGGTCCCGACCGCTCGGCGCGAACAATTTCCAAGTTCCCGGTCGTGCCGGTCCGTACTTCTCGGTGCGAACATTATATATGTAGAACGTAATATAACCTAACCTAACCCAACCTAACCTCTCGGTGGTATTATTTTACAGAAAGCCGGGCATGTCTACTCCTACTTCTCGGTGCGAATATTATGTATATAACATAATATAACCTAACCTAATGCAACCTGGTCGCTCGGTGCGAATATTTTCTAAATTCCCAGTCGTGTCGGTTCCGACCGCTCGGCGCGAATATTTTCTAAGTCCCCGGTCGTGTCGGTCCCGACCTCACAGCGGGAATATTTTCAAAGTCCCCGGTCGTGTCGGTCCCGACCGCTCGGCGCGAATATTTTCAAAGTCCCCGGTCCTGTCGGTCCCGACCGCTCGGCGCGAATATTTTCTAAGTCCCCGGTCGTGCCGGTCCGTACTTCTCGGTGCGAACATTATGTATGTAGAACGTAATATAACCTAACCTAACCCAACCTAACCTCTCGGTCGTATTATTTTACAGAAAGCCGGGCGTGTCTACTCCTACTTCTCGGTGCGAATATTATGTATATAACATAATATAACCTAACCTAATGCAACCTGGTCGCTCGGTGCGAATATTTTCTAAATTCCCAGTCGTGTCGGTTCCGACCGCTCGGCGCGAACAATTTCCAAGTTCCCGGTCGTGCCGGTCCGTACTTCTCGGTGCGAACATTATATATGTAGAACGTAATATAACCTAACCTAACCCAACCTAACCTCTCGGTGGTATTATTTTACAGAAAGCCGGGCGTGTCTACTCCTACTTCTCGGTGCGAATATTATGTATATAACATAATATAACCTAACCTAATGCAACCTGGTCGCTCGGTGCGAATATTTTCTAAATTCCCAGTCGTGTCAGTTCCGACCGCTCGGCGCGAATATTTTCTAAGTCCCCGGTCGTGTCGGTCCCGACCGCTCGGCGCGAACCATTTCCAAGTTCCCGGTCGTGTCGGTCCCGACCGCTCGGCGCGAATATTTTCAAAGTCCCCGGTCGTGTCGGTCCCGACCGCTCGGCGCGAACCATTTCCAAGTTCCCGGTCGTGCCGGTCCGTACTTCTCGGTGCGAACATTATATATGTAGAACGTAATATAACCTAACCTAACCCAACCTAACCTCTCGGTGGTATTATTTTACAGAAAGCCGGGCGTGTCTACTCCTACTTCTCGGTGCGAATATTATGTATATAACATAATATAACCTAACCTAATGCAACCTGGTCGCTCGGTGCGAATATTTTCTAAATTCCCAGTCGTGTCGGTTCCGACCGCTCGGCGCGAATATTTTCTAAGTCCCCGGTCGTGTCGGTCCCGACCTCACAGCGGGAATATTTTCAAAGTCCCCGGTCGTGTCGGTCCCGACCGCTCGGCGCGAATATTTTCAAAGTCCCCGGTCGTGTCGGTCCCGACCGCTCGGCGCGAACAATTTCCAAGTTCCCGGTCGTGCCGGTCCGTACTTCTCGGTGCGAACATTATATATGTAGAACGTAATATAACCTAACCTAACCCAACCTAACCTCTCGGTGGTATTATTTTACAGAAAGCCGGGCGTGTCTACTCCTACTTCTCGGTGCGAATATTATGTATATAAAATAATATAACCTAACCTAATGCAACCTGGTCGCTCGGTGCGAATATTTTCTAAATTCCCAGTCGTGTCGGTTCCGACCGCTCGGCGCGAATATTTTCTAAGTCCCCGGTCGTGTCGGTCCCGACCTCACAGCGGGAATATTTTCAAAGTCCCCGGTCGTGTCGGTCCCGACCGCTCGGCGCGAATATTTTCAAAGTCCCCTGTCGTGTCGGTCCCGACCGCTCGGCGCGAACAATTTCCAAGTTCCCGGTCGTGCCGGTCCGTACTTCTCGGTGCGAACATTATATATGTAGAACGTAATATAACCTAACCTAACCCAACCTAACCTCTCGGTGGTATTATTTTACAGAAAGCCGGGCGTGTCTACTCCTACTTCTCGGTGCGAATATTATGTATATAACATAATATAACCTAACCTAATGCAACCTGGTCGCTCGGTGCGAATATTTTCTAAATTCCCAGTCGTGTCGGTTCCGACCGCTCGGCGCGAATATTTTCTAAGTCCCCGGTCGTGTCGGTCCCGACCTCACAGCGGGAATATTTTCAAAGTCCCCGGTCGTGTCGGTCCCGACCGCTCGGCGCGAATATTTTCAAAGTCCCCGGTCCTGTCGGTCCCGACCGCTCGGCGCGAACAATTTCCAAGTTCCCGGTCGTGCCGGTCCGTACTTCTCGGTGCGAACATTATATATGTAGAACGTAATATAACCTAACCTAACCCAACCTAACCTCTCGGTGGTATTATTTTACAGAAAGCCGGGCATGTCTACTCCTACTTCTCGGTGCGAATATTATGTATATAACATAATATAACCTAACCTAATGCAACCTGGTCGCTCGGTGCGAATATTTTCTAAATTCCCAGTCGTGTCGGTTCCGACCGCTCGGCGCGAATATTTTCTAAGTCCCCGGTCGTGTCGGTCCCGACCTCACAGCGGGAATATTTTCAAAGTCCCCGGTCGTGTCGGTCCCGACCGCTCGGCGCGAATATTTTCAAAGTCGACGGTCGTGTCGGTCCCGACCGCTCGGCGCGAACAATTTCCAAGTTCCCGGTCGTGCCGGTCCGTACTTCTCGGTGCGAACATTATATATGTAGAACGTAATATAACCTAACCTAACCCAACCTAACCTCTCGGTGGTATTATTTTACAGAAAGCCGGGCGTGTCTACTCCTACTTCTCGGTGCGAATATTATGTATATAACATAATATAACCTAACCTAATGCAACCTGGTCGCTCGGTGCGAATATTTTCTAAATTCCCAGTCGTGTCGGTTCCGACCGCTCGGCGCGAATATTTTCTAAGTCCCCGGTCGTGTCGGTCCCGACCTCACAGCGGGAATATTTTCAAAGTCCCCGGTCGTGTCGGTCCCGACCGCTCGGCGCGAATATTTTCAAAGTCGACGGTCGTGTCGGTCCCGACCGCTCGGCGCGAACAATTTCCAAGTTCCCGGTCGTGCCGGTCCGTACTTCTCGGTGCGAACATTATATATGTAGAACGTAATATAACCTAACCTAACCCAACCTAACCTCTCGATGGTATTATTTTACAGAAAGCCGGGCGTGTCTACTCCTACTTCTCGGTGCGAATATTATGTATATAACATAATATAACCTAACCTAATGCAACCTGGTCGCTCGGTGCGAATATTTTCTAAATTCCCAGTCGTGTCGGTTCCGACCGCTCGGCGCGAATATTTTCTAAGTCCCCGGTCGTGTCGGTCCCGACCTCACAGCGGGAATATTTTCAAAGTCCCCGGTCGTGTCGGTCCCGACCGCTCGGCGCGAATATTTTCAAAGTCCCCTGTCGTGTCGGTCCCGACCGCTCGGCGCGAACAATTTCCAAGTTCCCGGTCGTGCCGGTCCGTACTTCTCGGTGCGAACATTATATATGTAGAACGTAATATAACCTAACCTAACCCAACCTAACCTCTCGGTGGTATTATTTTACAGAAAGCCGGGCGTGTCTACTCCTACTTCTCGGTGCGAATATTATGTATATAACATAATATAACCTAACCTAATGCAACCTGGTCGCTCGGTGCGAATATTTTCTAAATTCCCAGTCGTGTCGGTTCCGACCGCTCGGCGCGAATATTTTCTAAGTCCCCGGTCGTGTCGGTCCCGACCTCACAGCGGGAATATTTTCAAAGTCCCCGGTCGTGTCGGTCCCGACCGCTCGGCGCGAATATTTTCAAAGTCCCCGGTCCTGTCGGTCCCGACCGCTCGGCGCGAACAATTTCCAAGTCCCCGGTCGTGCCGGTCCGTACTTCTCGGTGCGAACATTATGTATGTAGAACGTAATATAACCTAACCTAACCCAACCTAACCTCTCGGTCGTATTATTTTACAGAAAGCCGGGCGTGTCTACTCCTACTTCTCGGTGCGAATATTATGTATATAACATAATATAACCTAACCTAATGCAACCTGGTCGCTCGGTGCGAATATTTTCTAAATTCCCAGTCGTGTCGGTTCCGACCGCTCGGCGCGAATATTTTCTAAGTCCCCGGTCGTGTCGGTCCCGACCTCACAGCGGGAATATTTTCAAAGTCCCCGGTCGTGTCGGTCCCGACCGCTCGGCGCGAATATTTTCAAAGTCCCCGGTCGTGTCGGTCCCGACCGCTCGGCGCGAACAATTTCCAAGTTCCCGGTCGTGCCGGTCCGTACTTCTCGGTGCGAACATTATATATGTAGAACGTAATATAACCTAACCTAACCCAACCTAACCTCTCGGTGGTATTATTTTACAGAAAGCCGGGCGTGTCTACTCCTACTTCTCGGTGCGAATATTATGTATATAACATAATATAACCTAACCTAATGCAACCTGGTCGCTCGGTGCGAATATTTTCTAAATTCCCAGTCGTGTCGGTTCCGACCGCTCGGCGCGAATATTTTCTAAGTCCCCGGTCGTGTCGGTCCCGACCGCTCGGCGCGAACCATTTCCAAGTTCCCGGTCGTGCCGGTCCGTACTTCTCGGTGCGAACATTATATATGTAGAACGTAATATAACCTAACCTAACCCAACCTAACCTATCGGTGGTATTATTTTACAGAAAGCCGGGCGTGTCTACTCCTACTTCTCGGTGCGAATATTATGTATATAACATAATATAACCTAACCTAATGCAACCTGGTCGCTCGGTGCGAATATTTTCTAAATTCCCAGTCGTGTCGGTTCCGACCGCTCGGCGCGAATATTTTCTAAGTCCCCGGTCGTGTCGGTCCCGACCTCACAGGGGGAATATTTTCAAAGTCCCCGGTCGTGTCGGTCCCGACCGCTCGGCGCGAATATTTTCAAAGTCGACGGTCGTGTCGGTCCCGACCGCTCGGCGCGAACAATTTCCAAGTTCCCGGTCGTGCCGGTCCGTACTTCTCGGTGCGAACATTATATATGTAGAACGTAATATAACCTAACCTAACCCAACCTAACCTCTCGGTGGTATTATTTTACAGAAAGCCGGGCGTGTCTACTCCTACTTCTCGGTGCGAATATTATGTATATAACATAATATAACCTAACCTAATGCAACCTGGTCGCTCGGTGCGAATATTTTCTAAATTCCCAGTCGTGTCGGTTCCGACCGCTCGGCGCGAATATTTTCTAAGTCCCCGGTCGTGTCGGTCCCGACCTCACAGCGGGAATATTTTCAAAGTCCCCGGTCGTGTCGGCCCCGACCGCTCGGCGCGAATATTTTCAAAGTCCCCGGTCGTGTCGGTCCCGACCGCTCGGCGCGAATATTTTCAAAGTCCCCGGTCGTGTCGGTCCCGACCGCTCGGCGCGAATATTTTCAAAGTCCCCGGTCGTGTCGGTCCCGACCGCTCGGCGCGAACCATTTCCAAGTTCCCGGTCGTGCCGGTCCGTACTTCTCGGTGCGAACATTATATATGTAGAACGTAATATAACCTAACCTAACCCAACCTAACCTCTCGGTGGTATTATTTTACAGAAAGCCGGGCGTGTCTACTCCTACTTCTCGGTGCGAATATTATGTATATAACATAATATAACCTAACCTAATGCAACCTGGTCGCTCGGTGCGAATATTTTCTAAATTCCCAGTCGTGTCGGTTCCGACCGCTCGGCGCGAATATTTTCTAAGTCCCCGGTCGTGTCGGTCCCGACCTCACAGCGGGAATATTTTCAAAGTCCCCGGTCGTGTCGGTCCCGACCGCTCGGCGCGAATATTTTCAAAGTCCCCGGTCGTGTCGGTCCCGACCGCTCGGCGCGAACAATTTCCAAGTTCCCGGTCGTGCCGGTCCGTACTTCTCGGTGCGAACATTATATATGTAGAACGTAATATAACCTAACCTAACCCAACCTAACCTCTCGGTGGTATTATTTTACAGAAAGCCGGGCGTGTCTACTCCTACTTCTCGGTGCGAATATTATGTATATAACATAATATAACCTAACCTAATGCAACCTGGTCGCTCGGTGCGAATATTTTCTAAATTCCCAGTCGTGTCGGTTCCGACCGCTCGGCGCGAATATTTTCTAAGTCCCCGGTCGTGTCGGTCCCGACCTCACAGCGGGAATATTTTCAAAGTCCCCGGTCGTGTCGGTCCCGACCGCTCGGCGCGAATATTTTCAAAGTCCCCGGTCGTGTCGGTCCCGACCGCTCGGCGCGAACAATTTCCAAGTTCCCGGTCGTGCCGGTCCGTACTTCTCGGTGCGAACATTATATATGTAGAACGTAATATAACCTAACCTAACCCAACCTAACCTCTCGGTGGTATTATTTTACAGAAAGCCGGGCGTGTCTACTCCTACTTCTCGGTGCGAATATTATGTATATAAAATAATATAACCTAACCTAATGCAACCTGGTCGCTCGGTGCGAATATTTTCTAAATTCCCAGTCGTGTCGGTTCCGACCGCTCGGCGCGAATATTTTCTAAGTCCCCGGTCGTGTCGGTCCCGACCTCACAGCGGGAATATTTTCAAAGTCCCCGGTCGTGTCGGTCCCGACCGCTCGGCGCGAATATTTTCAAAGTCCCCGGTCGTGTCGGTCCCGACCGCTCGGCGCGAACAATTTCCAAGTTCCCGGTCGTGCCGGTCCGTACTTCTCGGTGCGAACATTATATATGTAGAACGTAATATAACCTAACCTAACCCAACCTAACCTCTCGGTGGTATTATTTTACAGAAAGCCGGGCGTGTCTACTCCTACTTCTCGGTGCGAATATTATGTATATAACATAATATAACCTAACCTAATGCAACCTGGTCGCTCGGTGCGAATATTTTCTAAATTCCCAGTCGTGTCGGTTCCGACCGCTCGGCGCGAATATTTTCTAAGTCCCCGGTCGTGTCGGTCCCGACCTCACAGCGGGAATATTTTCAAAGTCCCCGGTCGTGTCGGTCCCGACCGCTCGGCGCGAATATTTTCAAAGTCGACGGTCGTGTCGGTCCCGACCGCTCGGCGCGAACAATTTCCAAGTTCCCGGTCGTGCCGGTCCGTACTTCTCGGTGCGAACATTATATATGTAGAACGTAATATAACCTAACCTAACCCAACCTAACCTCTCGGTGGTATTATTTTACAGAAAGCCGGGCGTGTCTACTCCTACTTCTCGGTGCGAATATTATGTATATAACATAATATAACCTAACCTAATGCAACCTGGTCGCTCGGTGCGAATATTTTCTAAATTCCCAGTCGTGTCGGTTCCGACCGCTCGGCGCGAATATTTTCTAAGTCCCCGGTCGTGTCGGTCCCGACCTCACAGCGGGAATATTTTCAAAGTCCCCGGTCGTGTCGGTCCCGACCGCTCGGCGCGAATATTTTCAAAGTCGACGGTCGTGTCGGTCCCGACCGCTCGGCGCGAACAATTTCCAAGTTCCCGGTCGTGCCGGTCCGTACTTCTCGGTGCGAACATTATATATGTAGAACGTAATATAACCTAACCTAACCCAACCTAACCTCTCGGTGGTATTATTTTACAGAAAGCCGGGCGTGTCTACTCCTACTTCTCGGTGCGAATATTATGTATATAACATAATATAACCTAACCTAATGCAACCTGGTCGCTCGGTGCGAATATTTTCTAAATTCCCAGTCGTGTCGGTTCCGACCGCTCGGCGCGAATATTTTCTAAGTCCCCGGTCGTGTCGGTCCCGACCTCACAGCGGGAATATTTTCAAAGTCCCCGGTCGTGTCGGTCCCGACCGCTCGGCGCGAATATTTTCAAAGTCCCCGGTCGTGTCGGTCCCGACCGCTCGGCGCGAACAATTTCCAAGTTCCCGGTCGTGCCGGTCCGTACTTCTCGGTGCGAACATTATATATGTAGAACGTAATATAACCTAACCTAACCCAACCTAACCTCTCGGTGGTATTATTTTACAGAAAGCCGGGCGTGTCTACTCCTACTTCTCGGTGCGAATATTATGTATATAAAATAATATAACCTAACCTAATGCAACCTGGTCGCTCGGTGCGAATATTTTCTAAATTCCCAGTCGTGTCGGTTCCGACCGCTCGGCGCGAATATTTTCTAAGTCCCCGGTCGTGTCGGTCCCGACCTCACAGCGGGAATATTTTCAAAGTCCCCGGTCGTGTCGGTCCCGACCGCTCGGCGCGAATATTTTCAAAGTCCCCGGTCGTGTCGGTCCCGACCGCTCGGCGCGAACAATTTCCAAGTTCCCGGTCGTGCCGGTCCGTACTTCTCGGTGCGAACATTATATATGTAGAACGTAATATAACCTAACCTAACCCAACCTAACCTCTCGGTGGTATTATTTTACAGAAAGCCGGGCGTGTCTACTCCTACTTCTCGGTGCGAATATTATGTATATAACATAATATAACCTAACCTAATGCAACCTGGTCGCTCGGTGCGAATATTTTCTAAATTCCCAGTCGTGTCGGTTCCGACCGCTCGGCGCGAATATTTTCTAAGTCCCCGGTCGTGTCGGTCCCGACCTCACAGCGGGAATATTTTCAAAGTCCCCGGTCGTGTCGGTCCCGACCGCTCGGCGCGAATATTTTCAAAGTCGACGGTCGTGTCGGTCCCGACCGCTCGGCGCGAACAATTTCCAAGTTCCCGGTCGTGCCGGTCCGTACTTCTCGGTGCGAACATTATATATGTAGAACGTAATATAACCTAACCTAACCCAACCTAACCTCTCGGTGGTATTATTTTACAGAAAGCCGGGCGTGTCTACTCCTACTTCTCGGTGCGAATATTATGTATATAACATAATATAACCTAACCTAATGCAACCTGGTCGCTCGGTGCGAATATTTTCTAAATTCCCAGTCGTGTCGGTTCCGACCGCTCGGCGCGAATATTTTCTAAGTCCCCGGTCGTGTCGGTCCCGACCTCACAGCGGGAATATTTTCAAAGTCCCCGGTCGTGTCGGTCCCGACCGCTCGGCGCGAATATTTTCAAAGTCGACGGTCGTGTCGGTCCCGACCGCTCGGCGCGAACAATTTCCAAGTTCCCGGTCGTGCCGGTCCGTACTTCTCGGTGCGAACATTATATATGTAGAACGTAATATAACCTAACCTAACCCAACCTAACCTCTCGGTGGTATTATTTTACAGAAAGCCGGGCGTGTCTACTCCTACTTCTCGGTGCGAATATTATGTATATAACATAATATAACCTAACCTAATGCAACCTGGTCGCTCGGTGCGAATATTTTCTAAATTCCCAGTCGTGTCGGTTCCGACCGCTCGGCGCGAATATTTTCTAAGTCCCCGGTCGTGTCGGTCCCGACCTCACAGCGGGAATATTTTCAAAGTCCCCGGTCGTGTCGGCCCCGACCGCTCGGCGCGAATATTTTCAAAGTCCCCGGTCGTGTCGGTCCCGACCGCTCGGCGCGAATATTTTCAAAGTCCCCGGTCGTGTCGGTCCCGACCGCTCGGCGCGAATATTTTCAAAGTCCCCGGTCGTGTCGGTCCCGACCGCTCGGCGCGAACCATTTCCAAGTTCCCGGTCGTGCCGGTCCGTACTTCTCGGTGCGAACATTATATATGTAGAACGTAATATAACCTAACCTAACCCAACCTAACCTCTCGGTGGTATTATTTTACAGAAAGCCGGGCGTGTCTACTCCTACTTCTCGGTGCGAATATTATGTATATAACATAATATAACCTAACCTAATGCAACCTGGTCGCTCGGTGCGAATATTTTCTAAATTCCCAGTCGTGTCGGTTCCGACCGCTCGGCGCGAATATTTTCTAAGTCCCCGGTCGTGTCGGTCCCGACCTCACAGCGGGAATATTTTCAAAGTCCCCGGTCGTGTCGGTCCCGACCGCTCGGCGCGAATATTTTCAAAGTCCCCGGTCGTGTCGGTCCCGACCGCTCGGCGCGAACAATTTCCAAGTTCCCGGTCGTGCCGGTCCGTACTTCTCGGTGCGAACATTATATATGTAGAACGTAATATAACCTAACCTAACCCAACCTAACCTCTCGGTGGTATTATTTTACAGAAAGCCGGGCGTGTCTACTCCTACTTCTCGGTGCGAATATTATGTATATAAAATAATATAACCTAACCTAATGCAACCTGGTCGCTCGGTGCGAATATTTTCTAAATTCCCAGTCGTGTCGGTTCCGACCGCTCGGCGCGAATATTTTCTAAGTCCCCGGTCGTGTCGGTCCCGACCTCACAGCGGGAATATTTTCAAAGTCCCCGGTCGTGTCGGTCCCGACCGCTCGGCGCGAATATTTTCAAAGTCCCCGGTCGTGTCGGTCCCGACCGCTCGGCGCGAACAATTTCCAAGTTCCCGGTCGTGCCGGTCCGTACTTCTCGGTGCGAACATTATATATGTAGAACGTAATATAACCTAACCTAACCCAACCTAACCTCTCGGTGGTATTATTTTACAGAAAGCCGGGCGTGTCTACTCCTACTTCTCGGTGCGAATATTATGTATATAACATAATATAACCTAACCTAATGCAACCTGGTCGCTCGGTGCGAATATTTTCTAAATTCCCAGTCGTGTCGGTTCCGACCGCTCGGCGCGAATATTTTCTAAGTCCCCGGTCGTGTCGGTCCCGACCTCACAGCGGGAATATTTTCAAAGTCCCCGGTCGTGTCGGTCCCGACCGCTCGGCGCGAATATTTTCAAAGTCCCCGGTCGTGTCGGTCCCGACCGCTCGGCGCGAACAATTTCCAAGTTCCCGGTCGTGCCGGTCCGTACTTCTCGGTGCGAACATTATATATGTAGAACGTAATATAACCTAACCTAACCCAACCTAACCTCTCGGTGGTATTATTTTACAGAAAGCCGGGCGTGTCTACTCCTACTTCTCGGTGCGAATATTATGTATATAACATAATATAACCTAACCTAATGCAACCTGGTCGCTCGGTGCGAATATTTTCTAAATTCCCAGTCGTGTCGGTTCCGACCGCTCGGCGCGAATATTTTCTAAGTCCCCGGTCGTGTCGGTCCCGACCTCACAGGGGGAATATTTTCAAAGTCCCCGGTCGTGTCGGTTCCGACCGCTCGGCGCGAATATTTTCAAAGTCGACGGTCGTGTCGGTCCCGACCGCTCGGCGCGAACAATTTCCAAGTTCCCGGTCGTGCCGGTCCGTACTTCTCGGTGCGAACATTATATATGTAGAACGTAATATAACCTAACCTAACCCAACCTAACCTCTCGGTGGTATTATTTTACAGAAAGCCGGGCGTGTCTACTCCTACTTCTCGGTGCGAATATTATGTATATAACATAATATAACCTAACCTAATGCAACCTGGTCGCTCGGTGCGAATATTTTCTAAATTCCCAGTCGTGTCGGTTCCGACCGCTCGGCGCGAATATTTTCTAAGTCCCCGGTCGTGTCGGTCCCGACCTCACAGCGGGAATATTTTCAAAGTCCCCGGTCGTGTCGGTCCCGACCGCTCGGCGCGAATATTTTCAAAGTCCCCGGTCGTGTCGGTCCCGACCGCTCGGCGCGAACAATTTCCAAGTTCCCGGTCGTGCCGGTCCGTACTTCTCGGTGCGAACATTATATATGTAGAACGTAATATAACCTAACCTAACCCAACCTAACCTCTCGGTGGTATTATTTTACAGAAAGCCGGGCGTGTCTACTCCTACTTCTCGGTGCGAATATTATGTATATAAAATAATATAACCTAACCTAATGCAACCTGGTCGCTCGGTGCGAATATTTTCTAAATTCCCAGTCGTGTCGGTTCCGACCGCTCGGCGCGAATATTTTCTAAGTCCCCGGTCGTGTCGGTCCCGACCTCACAGCGGGAATATTTTCAAAGTCCCCGGTCGTGTCGGTCCCGACCGCTCGGCGCGAATATTTTCAAAGTCCCCGGTCGTGTCGGTCCCGACCGCTCGGCGCGAACAATTTCCAAGTTCCCGGTCGTGCCGGTCCGTACTTCTCGGTGCGAACATTATATATGTAGAACGTAATATAACCTAACCTAACCCAACCTAACCTCTCGGTGGTATTATTTTACAGAAAGCCGGGCGTGTCTACTCCTACTTCTCGGTGCGAATATTATGTATATAACATAATATAACCTAACCTAATGCAACCTGGTCGCTCGGTGCGAATATTTTCTAAATTCCCAGTCGTGTCGGTTCCGACCGCTCGGCGCGAATATTTTCTAAGTCCCCGGTCGTGTCGGTCCCGACCTCACAGGGGGAATATTTTCAAAGTCCCCGGTCGTGTCGGTCCCGACCGCTCGGCGCGAATATTTTCAAAGTCGACGGTCGTGTCGGTCCCGACCGCTCGGCGCGAACAATTTCCAAGTTCCCGGTCGTGCCGGTCCGTACTTCTCGGTGCGAACATTATATATGTAGAACGTAATATAACCTAACCTAACCCAACCTAACCTCTCGGTGGTATTATTTTACAGAAAGCCGGGCGTGTCTACTCCTACTTCTCGGTGCGAATATTATGTATATAACATAATATAACCTAACCTAATGCAACCTGGTCGCTCGGTGCGAATATTTTCTAAATTCCCAGTCGTGTCGGTTCCGACCGCTCGGCGCGAATATTTTCTAAGTCCCCGGTCGTGTCGGTCCCGACCTCACAGCGGGAATATTTTCAAAGTCCCCGGTCGTGTCGGCCCCGACCGCTCGGCGCGAATATTTTCAAAGTCCCCGGTCGTGTCGGTCCCGACCGCTCGGCGCGAATATTTTCAAAGTCCCCGGTCGTGTCGGTCCCGACCGCTCGGCGCGAATATTTTCAAAGTCCCCGGTCGTGTCGGTCCCGACCGCTCGGCGCGAACCATTTCCAAGTTCCCGGTCGTGCCGGTCCGTACTTCTCGGTGCGAACATTATATATGTAGAACGTAATATAACCTAACCTAACCCAACCTAACCTCTCGGTGGTATTATTTTACAGAAAGCCGGGCGTGTCTACTCCTACTTCTCGGTGCGAATATTATGTATATAACATAATATAACCTAACCTAATGCAACCTGGTCGCTCGGTGCGAATATTTTCTAAATTCCCAGTCGTGTCGGTTCCGACCGCTCGGCGCGAATATTTTCAAAGTCCCCGGTCGTGTCGGTCCCGACCTCACAGCGGGAATATTTTCAAAGTCCCCGGTCGTGTCGGTCCCGACCGCTCGGCGCGAATATTTTCAAAGTCCCCGGTCGTGTCGGTCCCGACCGCTCGGCGCGAACAATTTCCAAGTTCCCGGTCGTGCCGGTCCGTACTTCTCGGTGCGAACATTATATATGTAGAACGTAATATAACCTAACCTAACCCAACCTAACCTCTCGGTGGTATTATTTTACAGAAAGCCGGGCGTGTCTACTCCTACTTCTCGGTGCGAATATTATGTATATAAAATAATATAACCTAACCTAATGCAACCTGGTCGCTCGGTGCGAATATTTTCTAAATTCCCAGTCGTGTCGGTTCCGACCGCTCGGCGCGAATATTTTCTAAGTCCCCGGTCGTGTCGGTCCCGACCTCACAGCGGGAATATTTTCAAAGTCCCCGGTCGTGTCGGTCCCGACCGCTCGGCGCGAATATTTTCAAAGTCCCCGGTCGTGTCGGTCCCGACCGCTCGGCGCGAACAATTTCCAAGTTCCCGGTCGTGCCGGTCCGTACTTCTCGGTGCGAACATTATATATGTAGAACGTAATATAACCTAACCTAACCCAACCTAACCTCTCGGTGGTATTATTTTACAGAAAGCCGGGCGTGTCTACTCCTACTTCTCGGTGCGAATATTATGTATATAACATAATATAACCTAACCTAATGCAACCTGGTCGCTCGGTGCGAATATTTTCTAAATTCCCAGTCGTGTCGGTTCCGACCGCTCGGCGCGAATATTTTCTAAGTCCCCGGTCGTGTCGGTCCCGACCTCACAGCGGGAATATTTTCAAAGTCCCCGGTCGTGTCGGTCCCGACCGCTCGGCGCGAATATTTTCAAAGTCGACGGTCGTGTCGGTCCCGACCGCTCGGCGCGAACAATTTCCAAGTTCCCGGTCGTGCCGGTCCGTACTTCTCGGTGCGAACATTATATATGTAGAACGTAATATAACCTAACCTAACCCAACCTAACCTCTCGGTGGTATTATTTTACAGAAAGCCGGGCGTGTCTACTCCTACTTCTCGGTGCGAATATTATGTATATAACATAATATAACCTAACCTAATGCAACCTGGTCGCTCGGTGCGAATATTTTCTAAATTCCCAGTCGTGTCGGTTCCGACCGCTCGGCGCGAATATTTTCTAAGTCCCCGGTCGTGTCGGTCCCGACCTCACAGCGGGAATATTTTCAAAGTCCCCGGTCGTGTCGGTCCCGACCGCTCGGCGCGAATATTTTCAAAGTCGACGGTCGTGTCGGTCCCGACCGCTCGGCGCGAACAATTTCCAAGTTCCCGGTCGTGCCGGTCCGTACTTCTCGGTGCGAACATTATATATGTAGAACGTAATATAACCTAACCTAACCCAACCTAACCTCTCGGTGGTATTATTTTACAGAAAGCCGGGCGTGTCTACTCCTACTTCTCGGTGCGAATATTATGTATATAACATAATATAACCTAACCTAATGCAACCTGGTCGCTCGGTGCGAATATTTTCTAAATTCCCAGTCGTGTCGGTTCCGACCGCTCGGCGCGAATATTTTCTAAGTCCCCGGTCGTGTCGGTCCCGACCTCACAGCGGGAATATTTTCAAAGTCCCCGGTCGTGTCGGTCCCGACCGCTCGGCGCGAATATTTTCAAAGTCCCCGGTCGTGTCGGTCCCGACCGCTCGGCGCGAACAATTTCCAAGTTCCCGGTCGTGCCGGTCCGTACTTCTCGGTGCGAACATTATATATGTAGAACGTAATATAACCTAACCTAACCCAACCTAACCTCTCGGTGGTATTATTTTACAGAAAGCCGGGCGTGTCTACTCCTACTTCTCGGTGCGAATATTATGTATATAAAATAATATAACCTAACCTAATGCAACCTGGTCGCTCGGTGCGAATATTTTCTAAATTCCCAGTCGTGTCGGTTCCGACCGCTCGGCGCGAATATTTTCTAAGTCCCCGGTCGTGTCGGTCCCGACCGCTCGGCGCGAACCATTTCCAAGTTCCCGGTCGTGCCGGTCCGTACTTCTCGGTGCGAACATTATATATGTAGAACGTAATATAACCTAACCTAACCCAACCTAACCTCTCGGTGGTATTATTTTACAGAAAGCCGGGCGTGTCTACTCCTACTTCTCGGTGCGAATATTATGTATATAACATAATATAACCTAACCTAATGCAACCTGGTCGCTCGGTGCGAATATTTTCTAAATTCCCAGTCGTGTCGGTTCCGACCGCTCGGCGCGAATATTTTCTAAGTCCCCGGTCGTGTCGGTCCCGACCTCACAGGGGGAATATTTTCAAAGTCCCCGGTCGTGTCGGTCCCGACCGCTCGGCGCGAATATTTTCAAAGTCGACGGTCGTGTCGGTCCCGACCGCTCGGCGCGAACAATTTCCAAGTTCCCGGTCGTGCCGGTCCGTACTTCTCGGTGCGAACATTATATATGTAGAACGTAATATAACCTAACCTAACCCAACCTAACCTCTCGGTGGTATTATTTTACAGAAAGCCGGGCGTGTCTACTCCTACTTCTCGGTGCGAATATTATGTATATAACATAATATAACCTAACCTAATGCAACCTGGTCGCTCGGTGCGAATATTTTCTAAATTCCCAGTCGTGTCGGTTCCGACCGCTCGGCGCGAATATTTTCTAAGTCCCCGGTCGTGTCGGTCCCGACCTCACAGCGGGAATATTTTCAAAGTCCCCGGTCGTGTCGGCCCCGACCGCTCGGCGCGAATATTTTCAAAGTCCCCGGTCGTGTCGGTCCCGACCGCTCGGCGCGAATATTTTCAAAGTCCCCGGTCGTGTCGGTCCCGACCGCTCGGCGCGAATATTTTCAAAGTCCCCGGTCGTGTCGGTCCCGACCGCTCGGCGCGAACCATTTCCAAGTTCCCGGTCGTGCCGGTCCGTACTTCTCGGTGCGAACATTATATATGTAGAACGTAATATAACCTAACCTAACCCAACCTAACCTCTCGGTGGTATTATTTTACAGAAAGCCGGGCGTGTCTACTCCTACTTCTCGGTGCGAATATTATGTATATAACATAATATAACCTAACCTAATGCAACCTGGTCGCTCGGTGCGAATATTTTCTAAATTCCCAGTCGTGTCGGTTCCGACCGCTCGGCGCGAATATTTTCAAAGTCCCCGGTCGTGTCGGTCCCGACCTCACAGCGGGAATATTTTCAAAGTCCCCGGTCGTGTCGGTCCCGACCGCTCGGCGCGAATATTTTCAAAGTCCCCGGTCGTGTCGGTCCCGACCGCTCGGCGCGAACAATTTCCAAGTTCCCGGTCGTGCCGGTCCGTACTTCTCGGTGCGAACATTATATATGTAGAACGTAATATAACCTAACCTAACCCAACCTAACCTCTCGGTGGTATTATTTTACAGAAAGCCGGGCGTGTCTACTCCTACTTCTCGGTGCGAATATTATGTATATAAAATAATATAACCTAACCTAATGCAACCTGGTCGCTCGGTGCGAATATTTTCTAAATTCCCAGTCGTGTCGGTTCCGACCGCTCGGCGCGAATATTTTCTAAGTCCCCGGTCGTGTCGGTCCCGACCTCACAGCGGGAATATTTTCAAAGTCCCCGGTCGTGTCGGTCCCGACCGCTCGGCGCGAATATTTTCAAAGTCCCCGGTCGTGTCGGTCCCGACCGCTCGGCGCGAACAATTTCCAAGTTCCCGGTCGTGCCGGTCCGTACTTCTCGGTGCGAACATTATATATGTAGAACGTAATATAACCTAACCTAACCCAACCTAACCTCTCGGTGGTATTATTTTACAGAAAGCCGGGCGTGTCTACTCCTACTTCTCGGTGCGAATATTATGTATATAACATAATATAACCTAACCTAATGCAACCTGGTCGCTCGGTGCGAATATTTTCTAAATTCCCAGTCGTGTCGGTTCCGACCGCTCGGCGCGAATATTTTCTAAGTCCCCGGTCGTGTCGGTCCCGACCTCACAGCGGGAATATTTTCAAAGTCCCCGGTCGTGTCGGTCCCGACCGCTCGGCGCGAATATTTTCAAAGTCGACGGTCGTGTCGGTCCCGACCGCTCGGCGCGAACAATTTCCAAGTTCCCGGTCGTGCCGGTCCGTACTTCTCGGTGCGAACATTATATATGTAGAACGTAATATAACCTAACCTAACCCAACCTAACCTCTCGGTGGTATTATTTTACAGAAAGCCGGGCGTGTCTACTCCTACTTCTCGGTGCGAATATTATGTATATAACATAATATAACCTAACCTAATGCAACCTGGTCGCTCGGTGCGAATATTTTCTAAATTCCCAGTCGTGTCGGTTCCGACCGCTCGGCGCGAATATTTTCTAAGTCCCCGGTCGTGTCGGTCCCGACCTCACAGCGGGAATATTTTCAAAGTCCCCGGTCGTGTCGGTCCCGACCGCTCGGCGCGAATATTTTCAAAGTCGACGGTCGTGTCGGTCCCGACCGCTCGGCGCGAACAATTTCCAAGTTCCCGGTCGTGCCGGTCCGTACTTCTCGGTGCGAACATTATATATGTAGAACGTAATATAACCTAACCTAACCCAACCTAACCTCTCGGTGGTATTATTTTACAGAAAGCCGGGCGTGTCTACTCCTACTTCTCGGTGCGAATATTATGTATATAACATAATATAACCTAACCTAATGCAACCTGGTCGCTCGGTGCGAATATTTTCTAAATTCCCAGTCGTGTCGGTTCCGACCGCTCGGCGCGAATATTTTCTAAGTCCCCGGTCGTGTCGGTCCCGACCTCACAGCGGGAATATTTTCAAAGTCCCCGGTCGTGTCGGTCCCGACCGCTCGGCGCGAATATTTTCAAAGTCCCCGGTCGTGTCGGTCCCGACCGCTCGGCGCGAACAATTTCCAAGTTCCCGGTCGTGCCGGTCCGTACTTCTCGGTGCGAACATTATATATGTAGAACGTAATATAACCTAACCTAACCCAACCTAACCTCTCGGTGGTATTATTTTACAGAAAGCCGGGCGTGTCTACTCCTACTTCTCGGTGCGAATATTATGTATATAAAATAATATAACCTAACCTAATGCAACCTGGTCGCTCGGTGCGAATATTTTCTAAATTCCCAGTCGTGTCGGTTCCGACCGCTCGGCGCGAATATTTTCTAAGTCCCCGGTCGTGTCGGTCCCGACCTCACAGCGGGAATATTTTCAAAGTCCCCGGTCGTGTCGGTCCCGACCGCTCGGCGCGAATATTTTCAAAGTCCCCGGTCGTGTCGGTCCCGACCGCTCGGCGCGAACAATTTCCAAGTTCCCGGTCGTGCCGGTCCGTACTTCTCGGTGCGAACATTATATATGTAGAACGTAATATAACCTAACCTAACCCAACCTAACCTCTCGGTGGTATTATTTTACAGAAAGCCGGGCGTGTCTACTCCTACTTCTCGGTGCGAATATTATGTATATAACATAATATAACCTAACCTAATGCAACCTGGTCGCTCGGTGCGAATATTTTCTAAATTCCCAGTCGTGTCGGTTCCGACCGCTCGGCGCGAATATTTTCTAAGTCCCCGGTCGTGTCGGTCCCGACCTCACAGCGGGAATATTTTCAAAGTCCCCGGTCGTGTCGGTCCCGACCGCTCGGCGCGAATATTTTCAAAGTCGACGGTCGTGTCGGTCCCGACCGCTCGGCGCGAACAATTTCCAAGTTCCCGGTCGTGCCGGTCCGTACTTCTCGGTGCGAACATTATATATGTAGAACGTAATATAACCTAACCTAACCCAACCTAACCTCTCGGTGGTATTATTTTACAGAAAGCCGGGCGTGTCTACTCCTACTTCTCGGTGCGAATATTATGTATATAACATAATATAACCTAACCTAATGCAACCTGGTCGCTCGGTGCGAATATTTTCTAAATTCCCAGTCGTGTCGGTTCCGACCGCTCGGCGCGAATATTTTCTAAGTCCCCGGTCGTGTCGGTCCCGACCTCACAGCGGGAATATTTTCAAAGTCCCCGGTCGTGTCGGTCCCGACCGCTCGGCGCGAATATTTTCAAAGTCGACGGTCGTGTCGGTCCCGACCGCTCGGCGCGAACAATTTCCAAGTTCCCGGTCGTGCCGGTCCGTACTTCTCGGTGCGAACATTATATATGTAGAACGTAATATAACCTAACCTAACCCAACCTAACCTCTCGGTGGTATTATTTTACAGAAAGCCGGGCGTGTCTACTCCTACTTCTCGGTGCGAATATTATGTATATAACATAATATAACCTAACCTAATGCAACCTGGTCGCTCGGTGCGAATATTTTCTAAATTCCCAGTCGTGTCGGTTCCGACCGCTCGGCGCGAATATTTTCTAAGTCCCCGGTCGTGTCGGTCCCGACCTCACAGCGGGAATATTTTCAAAGTCCCCGGTCGTGTCGGCCCCGACCGCTCGGCGCGAATATTTTCAAAGTCCCCGGTCGTGTCGGTCCCGACCGCTCGGCGCGAATATTTTCAAAGTCCCCGGTCGTGTCGGTCCCGACCGCTCGGCGCGAATATTTTCAAAGTCCCCGGTCGTGTCGGTCCCGACCGCTCGGCGCGAACCATTTCCAAGTTCCCGGTCGTGCCGGTCCGTACTTCTCGGTGCGAACATTATATATGTAGAACGTAATATAACCTAACCTAACCCAACCTAACCTCTCGGTGGTATTATTTTACAGAAAGCCGGGCGTGTCTACTCCTACTTCTCGGTGCGAATATTATGTATATAACATAATATAACCTAACCTAATGCAACCTGGTCGCTCGGTGCGAATATTTTCTAAATTCCCAGTCGTGTCGGTTCCGACCGCTCGGCGCGAATATTTTCTAAGTCCCCGGTCGTGTCGGTCCCGACCTCACAGCGGGAATATTTTCAAAGTCCCCGGTCGTGTCGGTCCCGACCGCTCGGCGCGAATATTTTCAAAGTCCCCGGTCGTGTCGGTCCCGACCGCTCGGCGCGAACAATTTCCAAGTTCCCGGTCGTGCCGGTCCGTACTTCTCGGTGCGAACATTATATATGTAGAACGTAATATAACCTAACCTAACCCAACCTAACCTCTCGGTGGTATTATTTTACAGAAAGCCGGGCGTGTCTACTCCTACTTCTCGGTGCGAATATTATGTATATAACATAATATAACCTAACCTAATGCAACCTGGTCGCTCGGTGCGAATATTTTCTAAATTCCCAGTCGTGTCGGTTCCGACCGCTCGGCGCGAATATTTTCTAAGTCCCCGGTCGTGTCGGTCCCGACCTCACAGCGGGAATATTTTCAAAGTCCCCGGTCGTGTCGGTCCCGACCGCTCGGCGCGAATATTTTCAAAGTCCCCGGTCGTGTCGGTCCCGACCGCTCGGCGCGAACAATTTCCAAGTTCCCGGTCGTGCCGGTCCGTACTTCTCGGTGCGAACATTATATATGTAGAACGTAATATAACCTAACCTAACCCAACCTAACCTCTCGGTGGTATTATTTTACAGAAAGCCGGGCGTGTCTACTCCTACTTCTCGGTGCGAATATTATGTATATAACATAATATAACCTAACCTAATGCAACCTGGTCGCTCGGTGCGAATATTTTCTAAATTCCCAGTCGTGTCGGTTCCGACCGCTCGGCGCGAATATTTTCTAAGTCCCCGGTCGTGTCGGTCCCGACCTCACAGCGGGAATATTTTCAAAGTCCCCGGTCGTGTCGGTCCCGACCGCTCGGCGCGAATATTTTCAAAGTCCCCGGTCGTGTCGGTCCCGACCGCTCGGCGCGAACAATTTCCAAGTTCCCGGTCGTGCCGGTCCGTACTTCTCGGTGCGAACATTATATATGTAGAACGTAATATAACCTAACCTAACCCAACCTAACCTCTCGGTGGTATTATTTTACAGAAAGCCGGGCGTGTCTACTCCTACTTCTCGGTGCGAATATTATGTATATAAAATAATATAACCTAACCTAATGCAACCTGGTCGCTCGGTGCGAATATTTTCTAAATTCCCAGTCGTGTCGGTTCCGACCGCTCGGCGCGAATATTTTCTAAGTCCCCGGTCGTGTCGGTCCCGACCTCACAGCGGGAATATTTTCAAAGTCCCCGGTCGTGTCGGTCCCGACCGCTCGGCGCGAATATTTTCAAAGTCCCCGGTCGTGTCGGTCCCGACCGCTCGGCGCGAACAATTTCCAAGTTCCCGGTCGTGCCGGTCCGTACTTCTCGGTGCGAACATTATATATGTAGAACGTAATATAACCTAACCTAACCCAACCTAACCTCTCGGTGGTATTATTTTACAGAAAGCCGGGCGTGTCTACTCCTACTTCTCGGTGCGAATATTATGTATATAACATAATATAACCTAACCTAATGCAACCTGGTCGCTCGGTGCGAATATTTTCTAAATTCCCAGTCGTGTCGGTTCCGACCGCTCGGCGCGAATATTTTCTAAGTCCCCGGTCGTGTCGGTCCCGACCTCACAGCGGGAATATTTTCAAAGTCCCCGGTCGTGTCGGTCCCGACCGCTCGGCGCGAATATTTTCAAAGTCGACGGTCGTGTCGGTCCCGACCGCTCGGCGCGAACAATTTCCAAGTTCCCGGTCGTGCCGGTCCGTACTTCTCGGTGCGAACATTATATATGTAGAACGTAATATAACCTAACCTAACCCAACCTAACCTCTCGGTGGTATTATTTTACAGAAAGCCGGGCGTGTCTACTCCTACTTCTCGGTGCGAATATTATGTATATAACATAATATAACCTAACCTAATGCAACCTGGTCGCTCGGTGCGAATATTTTCTAAATTCCCAGTCGTGTCGGTTCCGACCGCTCGGCGCGAATATTTTCTAAGTCCCCGGTCGTGTCGGTCCCGACCTCACAGCGGGAATATTTTCAAAGTCCCCGGTCGTGTCGGTCCCGACCGCTCGGCGCGAATATTTTCAAAGTCGACGGTCGTGTCGGTCCCGACCGCTCGGCGCGAACAATTTCCAAGTTCCCGGTCGTGCCGGTCCGTACTTCTCGGTGCGAACATTATATATGTAGAACGTAATATAACCTAACCTAACCCAACCTAACCTCTCGGTGGTATTATTTTACAGAAAGCCGGGCGTGTCTACTCCTACTTCTCGGTGCGAATATTATGTATATAACATAATATAACCTAACCTAATGCAACCTGGTCGCTCGGTGCGAATATTTTCTAAATTCCCAGTCGTGTCGGTTCCGACCGCTCGGCGCGAATATTTTCTAAGTCCCCGGTCGTGTCGGTCCCGACCTCACAGCGGGAATATTTTCAAAGTCCCCGGTCGTGTCGGCCCCGACCGCTCGGCGCGAATATTTTCAAAGTCCCCGGTCGTGTCGGTCCCGACCGCTCGGCGCGAATATTTTCAAAGTCCCCGGTCGTGTCGGTCCCGACCGCTCGGCGCGAATATTTTCAAAGTCCCCGGTCGTGTCGGTCCCGACCGCTCGGCGCGAACCATTTCCAAGTTCCCGGTCGTGCCGGTCCGTACTTCTCGGTGCGAACATTATATATGTAGAACGTAATATAACCTAACCTAACCCAACCTAACCTCTCGGTGGTATTATTTTACAGAAAGCCGGGCGTGTCTACTCCTACTTCTCGGTGCGAATATTATGTATATAACATAATATAACCTAACCTAATGCAACCTGGTCGCTCGGTGCGAATATTTTCTAAATTCCCAGTCGTGTCGGTTCCGACCGCTCGGCGCGAATATTTTCTAAGTCCCCGGTCGTGTCGGTCCCGACCTCACAGCGGGAATATTTTCAAAGTCCCCGGTCGTGTCGGTCCCGACCGCTCGGCGCGAATATTTTCAAAGTCGACGGTCGTGTCGGTCCAGACCGCTCGGCGCGAACAATTTCCAAGTTCCCGGTCGTGCCGGTCCGTACTTCTCGGTGCGAACATTATATATGTAGAACGTAATATAACCTAACCTAACCCAACCTAACCTCTCGGTGGTATTATTTTACAGAAAGCCGGGCGTGTCTACTCCTACTTCTCGGTGCGAATATTATGTATATAACATAATATAACCTAACCTAATGCAACCTGGTCGCTCGGTGCGAATATTTTCTAAATTCCCAGTCGTGTCGGTTCCGACCGCTCGGCGCGAATATTTTCTAAGTCCCCGGTCGTGTCGGTCCCGACCTCACAGCGGGAATATTTTCAAAGTCCCCGGTCGTGTCGGTCCCGACCGCTCGGCGCGAATATTTTCAAAGTCGACGGTCGTGTCGGTCCCGACCGCTCGGCGCGAACAATTTCCAAGTTCCCGGTCGTGCCGGTCCGTACTTCTCGGTGCGAACATTATATATGTAGAACGTAATATAACCTAACCTAACCCAACCTAACCTCTCGGTGGTATTATTTTACAGAAAGCCGGGCGTGTCTACTCCTACTTCTCGGTGCGAATATTATGTATATAACATAATATAACCTAACCTAATGCAACCTGGTCGCTCGGTGCGAATATTTTCTAAATTCCCAGTCGTGTCAGTTCCGACCGCTCGGCGCGAATATTTTCTAAGTCCCCGGTCGTGTCGGTCCCGACCGCTCGGCGCGAACCATTTCCAAGTTCCCGGTCGTGTCGGTCCCGACCGCTCGGCGCGAATATTTTCAAAGTCCCCGGTCGTGTCGGTCCCGACCGCTCGGCGCGAACCATTTCCAAGTTCCCGGTCGTGCCGGTCCGTACTTCTCGGTGCGAACATTATATATGTAGAACGTAATATAACCTAACCTAACCCAACCTAACCTCTCGGTGGTATTATTTTACAGAAAGCCGGGCGTGTCTACTCCTACTTCTCGGTGCGAATATTATGTATATAACATAATATAACCTAACCTAATGCAACCTGGTCGCTCGGTGCGAATATTTTCTAAATTCCCAGTCGTGTCGGTTCCGACCGCTCGGCGCGAATATTTTCTAAGTCCCCGGTCGTGTCGGTCCCGACCTCACAGCGGGAATATTTTCAAAGTCCCCGGTCGTGTCGGTCCCGACCGCTCGGCGCGAATATTTTCAAAGTCGACGGTCGTGTCGGTCCAGACCGCTCGGCGCGAACAATTTCCAAGTTCCCGGTCGTGCCGGTCCGTACTTCTCGGTGCGAACATTATATATGTAGAACGTAATATAACCTAACCTAACCCAACCTAACCTCTCGGTGGTATTATTTTACAGAAAGCCGGGCGTGTCTACTCCTACTTCTCGGTGCGAATATTATGTATATAACATAATATAACCTAACCTAATGCAACCTGGTCGCTCGGTGCGAATATTTTCTAAATTCCCAGTCGTGTCGGTTCCGACCGCTCGGCGCGAATATTTTCTAAGTCCCCGGTCGTGTCGGTCCCGACCTCACAGCGGGAATATTTTCAAAGTCCCCGGTCGTGTCGGTCCCGACCGCTCGGCGCGAATATTTTCAAAGTCGACGGTCGTGTCGGTCCCGACCGCTCGGCGCGAACAATTTCCAAGTTCCCGGTCGTGCCGGTCCGTACTTCTCGGTGCGAACATTATATATGTAGAACGTAATATAACCTAACCTAACCCAACCTAACCTCTCGGTGGTATTATTTTACAGAAAGCCGGGCGTGTCTACTCCTACTTCTCGGTGCGAATATTATGTATATAACATAATATAACCTAACCTAATGCAACCTGGTCGCTCGGTGCGAATATTTTCTAAATTCCCAGTCGTGTCAGTTCCGACCGCTCGGCGCGAATATTTTCTAAGTCCCCGGTCGTGTCGGTCCCGACCGCTCGGCGCGAACCATTTCCAAGTTCCCGGTCGTGTCGGTCCCGACCGCTCGGCGCGAATATTTTCAAAGTCCCCGGTCGTGTCGGTCCCGACCGCTCGGCGCGAACCATTTCCAAGTTCCCGGTCGTGCCGGTCCGTACTTCTCGGTGCGAACATTATATATGTAGAACGTAATATAACCTAACCTAACCCAACCTAACCTCTCGGTGGTATTATTTTACAGAAAGCCGGGCGTGTCTACTCCTACTTCTCGGTGCGAATATTATGTATATAACATAATATAACCTAACCTAATGCAACCTGGTCGCTCGGTGCGAATATTTTCTAAATTCCCAGTCGTGTCGGTTCCGACCGCTCGGCGCGAATATTTTCTAAGTCCCCGGTCGTGTCGGTCCCGACCTCACAGCGGGAATATTTTCAAAGTCCCCGGTCGTGTCGGTCCCGACCGCTCGGCGCGAATATTTTCAAAGTCGACGGTCGTGTCGGTCCCGACCGCTCGGCGCGAACAATTTCCAAGTTCCCGGTCGTGCCGGTCCGTACTTCTCGGTGCGAACATTATATATGTAGAACGTAATATAACCTAACCTAACCCAACCTAACCTCTCGGTGGTATTATTTTACAGAAAGCCGGGCGTGTCTACTCCTACTTCTCGGTGCGAATATTATGTATATAACATAATATAACCTAACCTAATGCAACCTGGTCGCTCGGTGCGAATATTTTCTAAATTCCCAGTCGTGTCGGTTCCGACCGCTCGGCGCGAATATTTTCAAAGTCCCCGGTCGTGTCGGTCCCGACCGCTCGGCGCGAATATTTTCAAAGTCCCCGGTCGTGTCGGTCCCGACCGCTCGGCGCGAACCATTTCCAAGTTCCCGGTCGTGCCGGTCCGTACTTCTCGGTGCGAACATTATATATGTAGAACGTAATATAACCTAACCTAACCCAACCTAACCTCTCGGTGGTATTATTTTACAGAAAGCCGGGCGTGTCTACTCCTACTTCTCGGTGCGAATATTATGTATATAACATAATATAACCTAACCTAATGCAACCTGGTCGCTCGGTGCGAATATTTTCTAAATTCCCAGTCGTGTCGGTTCCGACCGCTCGGCGCGAATATTTTCTAAGTCCCCGGTCGTGTCGGTCCCGACCTCACAGCGGGAATATTTTCAAAGTCCCCGGTCGTGTCGGTCCCGACCGCTCGGCGCGAATATTTTCAAAGTCGACGGTCGTGTCGGTCCAGACCGCTCGGCGCGAACAATTTCCAAGTTCCCGGTCGTGCCGGTCCGTACTTCTCGGTGCGAACATTATATATGTAGAACGTAATATAACCTAACCTAACCCAACCTAACCTCTCGGTGGTATTATTTTACAGAAAGCCGGGCGTGTCTACTCCTACTTCTCGGTGCGAATATTATGTATATAACATAATATAACCTAACCTAATGCAACCTGGTCGCTCGGTGCGAATATTTTCTAAATTCCCAGTCGTGTCGGTTCCGACCGCTCGGCGCGAATATTTTCTAAGTCCCCGGTCGTGTCGGTCCCGACCTCACAGCGGGAATATTTTCAAAGTCCCCGGTCGTGTCGGTCCCGACCGCTCGGCGC
The DNA here is from genome assembly GCA_963969225.1 of Xylocopa violacea. Taxonomy (NCBI): domain Eukaryota; kingdom Metazoa; phylum Arthropoda; class Insecta; order Hymenoptera; family Apidae; genus Xylocopa; species Xylocopa violacea. The sequence continues at coordinate 584,704 of CAXAJV010001299.1, forward strand.
GAATATTTTCAAAGTCGACGGTCGTGTCGGTCCCGACCGCTCGGCGCGAACAATTTCCAAGTTCCCGGTCGTGCCGGTCCGTACTTCTCGGTGCGAACATTATATATGTAGAACGTAATATAACCTAACCTAACCCAACCTAACCTCTCGGTGGTATTATTTTACAGAAAGCCGGGCGTGTCTACTCCTACTTCTCGGTGCGAATATTATGTATATAACATAATATAACCTAACCTAATGCAACCTGGTCGCTCGGTGCGAATATTTTCTAAATTCCCAGTCGTGTCAGTTCCGACCGCTCGGCGCGAATATTTTCTAAGTCCCCGGTCGTGTCGGTCCCGACCGCTCGGCGCGAACCATTTCCAAGTTCCCGGTCGTGTCGGTCCCGACCGCTCGGCGCGAATATTTTCAAAGTCCCCGGTCGTGTCGGTCCCGACCGCTCGGCGCGAACCATTTCCAAGTTCCCGGTCGTGCCGGTCCGTACTTCTCGGTGCGAACATTATATATGTAGAACGTAATATAACCTAACCTAACCCAACCTAACCTCTCGGTGGTATTATTTTACAGAAAGCCGGGCGTGTCTACTCCTACTTCTCGGTGCGAATATTATGTATATAACATAATATAACCTAACCTAATGCAACCTGGTCGCTCGGTGCGAATATTTTCTAAATTCCCAGTCGTGTCGGTTCCGACCGCTCGGCGCGAATATTTTCTAAGTCCCCGGTCGTGTCGGTCCCGACCTCACAGCGGGAATATTTTCAAAGTCCCCGGTCGTGTCGGTCCCGACCGCTCGGCGCGAATATTTTCAAAGTCGACGGTCGTGTCGGTCCAGACCGCTCGGCGCGAACAATTTCCAAGTTCCCGGTCGTGCCGGTCCGTACTTCTCGGTGCGAACATTATATATGTAGAACGTAATATAACCTAACCTAACCCAACCTAACCTCTCGGTGGTATTATTTTACAGAAAGCCGGGCGTGTCTACTCCTACTTCTCGGTGCGAATATTATGTATATAACATAATATAACCTAACCTAATGCAACCTGGTCGCTCGGTGCGAATATTTTCTAAATTCCCAGTCGTGTCGGTTCCGACCGCTCGGCGCGAATATTTTCTAAGTCCCCGGTCGTGTCGGTCCCGACCTCACAGCGGGAATATTTTCAAAGTCCCCGGTCGTGTCGGTCCCGACCGCTCGGCGCGAATATTTTCAAAGTCGACGGTCGTGTCGGTCCCGACCGCTCGGCGCGAACAATTTCCAAGTTCCCGGTCGTGCCGGTCCGTACTTCTCGGTGCGAACATTATATATGTAGAACGTAATATAACCTAACCTAACCCAACCTAACCTCTCGGTGGTATTATTTTACAGAAAGCCGGGCGTGTCTACTCCTACTTCTCGGTGCGAATATTATGTATATAACATAATATAACCTAACCTAATGCAACCTGGTCGCTCGGTGCGAATATTTTCTAAATTCCCAGTCGTGTCAGTTCCGACCGCTCGGCGCGAATATTTTCTAAGTCCCCGGTCGTGTCGGTCCCGACCGCTCGGCGCGAACCATTTCCAAGTTCCCGGTCGTGTCGGTCCCGACCGCTCGGCGCGAATATTTTCAAAGTCCCCGGTCGTGTCGGTCCCGACCGCTCGGCGCGAACCATTTCCAAGTTCCCGGTCGTGCCGGTCCGTACTTCTCGGTGCGAACATTATATATGTAGAACGTAATATAACCTAACCTAACCCAACCTAACCTCTCGGTGGTATTATTTTACAGAAAGCCGGGCGTGTCTACTCCTACTTCTCGGTGCGAATATTATGTATATAACATAATATAACCTAACCTAATGCAACCTGGTCGCTCGGTGCGAATATTTTCTAAATTCCCAGTCGTGTCGGTTCCGACCGCTCGGCGCGAATATTTTCTAAGTCCCCGGTCGTGTCGGTCCCGACCTCACAGCGGGAATATTTTCAAAGTCCCCGGTCGTGTCGGTCCCGACCGCTCGGCGCGAATATTTTCAAAGTCGACGGTCGTGTCGGTCCCGACCGCTCGGCGCGAACAATTTCCAAGTTCCCGGTCGTGCCGGTCCGTACTTCTCGGTGCGAACATTATATATGTAGAACGTAATATAACCTAACCTAACCCAACCTAACCTCTCGGTGGTATTATTTTACAGAAAGCCGGGCGTGTCTACTCCTACTTCTCGGTGCGAATATTATGTATATAACATAATATAACCTAACCTAATGCAACCTGGTCGCTCGGTGCGAATATTTTCTAAATTCCCAGTCGTGTCGGTTCCGACCGCTCGGCGCGAATATTTTCAAAGTCCCCGGTCGTGTCGGTCCCGACCGCTCGGCGCGAATATTTTCAAAGTCCCCGGTCGTGTCGGTCCCGACCGCTCGGCGCGAACCATTTCCAAGTTCCCGGTCGTGCCGGTCCGTACTTCTCGGTGCGAACATTATATATGTAGAACGTAATATAACCTAACCTAACCCAACCTAACCTCTCGGTGGTATTATTTTACAGAAAGCCGGGCGTGTCTACTCCTACTTCTCGGTGCGAATATTATGTATATAACATAATATAACCTAACCTAATGCAACCTGGTCGCTCGGTGCGAATATTTTCTAAATTCCCAGTCGTGTCGGTTCCGACCGCTCGGCGCGAATATTTTCTAAGTCCCCGGTCGTGTCGGTCCCGACCTCACAGCGGGAATATTTTCAAAGTCCCCGGTCGTGTCGGTCCCGACCGCTCGGCGCGAATATTTTCAAAGTCCCCGGTCGTGTCGGTCCCGACCGCTCGGCGCGAACAATTTCCAAGTTCCCGGTCGTGCCGGTCCGTACTTCTCGGTGCGAACATTATATATGTAGAACGTAATATAACCTAACCTAACCCAACCTAACCTCTCGGTGGTATTATTTTACAGAAAGCCGGGCGTGTCTACTCCTACTTCTCGGTGCGAATATTATGTATATAAAATAATATAACCTAACCTAATGCAACCTGGTCGCTCGGTGCGAATATTTTCTAAATTCCCAGTCGTGTCGGTTCCGACCGCTTGGCGCGAATATTTTCTAAGTCCCCGGTCGTGTCGGTCCCGACCTCACAGCGGGAATATTTTCAAAGTCCCCGGTCGTGTCGGTCCCGACCGCTCGGCGCGAATATTTTCAAAGTCCCCGGTCGTGTCGGTCCCGACCGCTCGGCGCGAACAATTTCCAAGTTCCCGGTCGTGCCGGTCCGTACTTCTCGGTGCGAACATTATATATGTAGAACGTAATATAACCTAACCTAACCCAACCTAACCTCTCGGTGGTATTATTTTACAGAAAGCCGGGCGTGTCTACTCCTACTTCTCGGTGCGAATATTATGTATATAACATAATATAACCTAACCTAATGCAACCTGGTCGCTCGGTGCGAATATTTTCTAAATTCCCAGTCGTGTCGGTTCCGACCGCTCGGCGCGAATATTTTCTAAGTCCCCGGTCGTGTCGGTCCCGACCTCACAGCGGGAATATTTTCAAAGTCCCCGGTCGTGTCGGTCCCGACCGCTCGGCGCGAATATTTTCAAAGTCGACGGTCGTGTCGGTCCCGACCGCTCGGCGCGAACAATTTCCAAGTTCCCGGTCGTGCCGGTCCGTACTTCTCGGTGCGAACATTATATATGTAGAACGTAATATAACCTAACCTAACCCAACCTAACCTCTCGGTGGTATTATTTTACAGAAAGCCGGGCGTGTCTACTCCTACTTCTCGGTGCGAATATTATGTATATAACATAATATAACCTAACCTAATGCAACCTGGTCGCTCGGTGCGAATATTTTCTAAATTCCCAGTCGTGTCAGTTCCGACCGCTCGGCGCGAATATTTTCTAAGTCCCCGGTCGTGTCGGTCCCGACCGCTCGGCGCGAACCATTTCCAAGTTCCCGGTCGTGTCGGTCCCGACCGCTCGGCGCGAATATTTTCAAAGTCCCCGGTCGTGTCGGTCCCGACCGCTCGGCGCGAACCATTTCCAAGTTCCCGGTCGTGCCGGTCCGTACTTCTCGGTGCGAACATTATATATGTAGAACGTAATATAACCTAACCTAACCCAACCTAACCTCTCGGTGGTATTATTTTACAGAAAGCCGGGCGTGTCTACTCCTACTTCTCGGTGCGAATATTATGTATATAACATAATATAACCTAACCTAATGCAACCTGGTCGCTCGGTGCGAATATTTTCTAAATTCCCAGTCGTGTCGGTTCCGACCGCTCGGCGCGAATATTTTCTAAGTCCCCGGTCGTGTCGGTCCCGACCTCACAGCGGGAATATTTTCAAAGTCCCCGGTCGTGTCGGTCCCGACCGCTCGGCGCGAATATTTTCAAAGTCGACGGTCGTGTCGGTCCCGACCGCTCGGCGCGAACAATTTCCAAGTTCCCGGTCGTGCCGGTCCGTACTTCTCGGTGCGAACATTATATATGTAGAACGTAATATAACCTAACCTAACCCAACCTAACCTCTCGGTGGTATTATTTTACAGAAAGCCGGGCGTGTCTACTCCTACTTCTCGGTGCGAATATTATGTATATAACATAATATAACCTAACCTAATGCAACCTGGTCGCTCGGTGCGAATATTTTCTAAATTCCCAGTCGTGTCGGTTCCGACCGCTCGGCGCGAATATTTTCTAAGTCCCCGGTCGTGTCGGTCCCGACCTCACAGCGGGAATATTTTCAAAGTCCCCGGTCGTGTCGGCCCCGACCGCTCGGCGCGAATATTTTCAAAGTCCCCGGTCGTGTCGGTCCCGACCGCTCGGCGCGAATATTTTCAAAGTCCCCGGTCGTGTCGGTCCCGACCGCTCGGCGCGAATATTTTCAAAGTCCCCGGTCGTGTCGGTCCCGACCGCTCGGCGCGAACCATTTCCAAGTTCCCGGTCGTGCCGGTCCGTACTTCTCGGTGCGAACATTATATATGTAGAACGTAATATAACCTAACCTAACCCAACCTAACCTCTCGGTGGTATTATTTTACAGAAAGCCGGGCGTGTCTACTCCTACTTCTCGGTGCGAATATTATGTATATAACATAATATAACCTAACCTAATGCAACCTGGTCGCTCGGTGCGAATATTTTCTAAATTCCCAGTCGTGTCGGTTCCGACCGCTCGGCGCGAATATTTTCTAAGTCCCCGGTCGTGTCGGTCCCGACCTCACAGCGGGAATATTTTCAAAGTCCCCGGTCGTGTCGGTCCCGACCGCTCGGCGCGAATATTTTCAAAGTCCCCGGTCGTGTCGGTCCCGACCGCTCGGCGCGAACAATTTCCAAGTTCCCGGTCGTGCCGGTCCGTACTTCTCGGTGCGAACATTATATATGTAGAACGTAATATAACCTAACCTAACCCAACCTAACCTCTCGGTGGTATTATTTTACAGAAAGCCGGGCGTGTCTACTCCTACTTCTCGGTGCGAATATTATGTATATAAAATAATATAACCTAACCTAATGCAACCTGGTCGCTCGGTGCGAATATTTTCTAAATTCCCAGTCGTGTCGGTTCCGACCGCTTGGCGCGAATATTTTCTAAGTCCCCGGTCGTGTCGGTCCCGACCTCACAGCGGGAATATTTTCAAAGTCCCCGGTCGTGTCGGTCCCGACCGCTCGGCGCGAATATTTTCAAAGTCCCCGGTCGTGTCGGTCCCGACCGCTCGGCGCGAACAATTTCCAAGTTCCCGGTCGTGCCGGTCCGTACTTCTCGGTGCGAACATTATATATGTAGAACGTAATATAACCTAACCTAACCCAACCTAACCTCTCGGTGGTATTATTTTACAGAAAGCCGGGCGTGTCTACTCCTACTTCTCGGTGCGAATATTATGTATATAACATAATATAACCTAACCTAATGCAACCTGGTCGCTCGGTGCGAATATTTTCTAAATTCCCAGTCGTGTCGGTTCCGACCGCTCGGCGCGAATATTTTCTAAGTCCCCGGTCGTGTCGGTCCCGACCTCACAGCGGGAATATTTTCAAAGTCCCCGGTCGTGTCGGTCCCGACCGCTCGGCGCGAATATTTTCAAAGTCGACGGTCGTGTCGGTCCCGACCGCTCGGCGCGAACAATTTCCAAGTTCCCGGTCGTGCCGGTCCGTACTTCTCGGTGCGAACATTATATATGTAGAACGTAATATAACCTAACCTAACCCAACCTAACCTCTCGATGGTATTATTTTACAGAAAGCCGGGCGTGTCTACTCCTACTTCTCGGTGCGAATATTATGTATATAACATAATATAACCTAACCTAATGCAACCTGGTCGCTCGGTGCGAATATTTTCTAAATTCCCAGTCGTGTCGGTTCCGACCGCTCGGCGCGAATATTTTCTAAGTCCCCGGTCGTGTCGGTCCCGACCTCACAGCGGGAATATTTTCAAAGTCCCCGGTCGTGTCGGTCCCGACCGCTCGGCGCGAATATTTTCAAAGTCCCCTGTCGTGTCGGTCCCGACCGCTCGGCGCGAACAATTTCCAAGTTCCCGGTCGTGCCGGTCCGTACTTCTCGGTGCGAACATTATATATGTAGAACGTAATATAACCTAACCTAACCCAACCTAACCTCTCGGTGGTATTATTTTACAGAAAGCCGGGCGTGTCTACTCCTACTTCTCGGTGCGAATATTATGTATATAACATAATATAACCTAACCTAATGCAACCTGGTCGCTCGGTGCGAATATTTTCTAAATTCCCAGTCGTGTCGGTTCCGACCGCTCGGCGCGAATATTTTCTAAGTCCCCGGTCGTGTCGGTCCCGACCTCACAGCGGGAATATTTTCAAAGTCCCCGGTCGTGTCGGTCCCGACCGCTCGGCGCGAATATTTTCAAAGTCCCCGGTCCTGTCGGTCCCGACCGCTCGGCGCGAACAATTTCCAAGTTCCCGGTCGTGCCGGTCCGTACTTCTCGGTGCGAACATTATATATGTAGAACGTAATATAACCTAACCTAACCCAACCTAACCTCTCGGTGGTATTATTTTACAGAAAGCCGGGCATGTCTACTCCTACTTCTCGGTGCGAATATTATGTATATAACATAATATAACCTAACCTAATGCAACCTGGTCGCTCGGTGCGAATATTTTCTAAATTCCCAGTCGTGTCGGTTCCGACCGCTCGGCGCGAATATTTTCTAAGTCCCCGGTCGTGTCGGTCCCGACCTCACAGCGGGAATATTTTCAAAGTCCCCGGTCGTGTCGGTCCCGACCGCTCGGCGCGAATATTTTTAAAGTCCCCGGTCGTGTCGGTCCCGACCGCTCGGCGCGAACAATTTCCAAGTTCCCGGTCGTGCCGGTCCGTACTTCTCGGTGCGAACATTATATATGTAGAACGTAATATAACCTAACCTAACCCAACCTAACCTCTCGGTGGTATTATTTTACAGAAAGCCGGGCGTGTCTACTCCTACTTCTCGGTGCGAATATTATGTATATAACATAATATAACCTAACCTAATGCAACCTGGTCGCTCGGTGCGAATATTTTCTAAATTCCCAGTCGTGTCGTTTCCGACCGCTCGGCGCGAATATTTTCAAAGTCCCCGGTCGTGTCGGTCCCGACCGCTCGGCGCGAACAATTTCCAAGTTCCCGGTCGTGCCGGTCCGTACTTCTCGGTGCGAACATTATATATGTAGAACGTAATATAACCTAACCTAACCCAACCTAACCTCTCGGTGGTATTATTTTACAGAAAGCCGGGCGTGTCTACTCCTACTTCTCGGTGCGAATATTATGTATATAACATAATATAACCTAACCTAATGCAACCTGGTCGCTCGGTGCGAATATTTTCTAAATTCCCAGTCGTGTCGGTTCCGACCGCTCGGCGCGAATATTTTCTAAGTCCCCGGTCGTGTCGGTCCCGACCTCACAGCGGGAATATTTTCAAAGTCCCCGGTCGTGTCGGTCCCGACCGCTCGGCGCGAATATTTTCAAAGTCCCCGGTCGTGTCGGTCCCGACCGCTCGGCGCGAACAATTTCCAAGTTCCCGGTCGTGCCGGTCCGTACTTCTCGGTGCGAACATTATATATGTAGAACGTAATATAACCTAACCTAACCCAACCTAACCTCTCGGTGGTATTATTTTACAGAAAGCCGGGCGTGTCTACTCCTACTTCTCGGTGCGAATATTATGTATATAAAATAATATAACCTAACCTAATGCAACCTGGTCGCTCGGTGCGAATATTTTCTAAATTCCCAGTCGTGTCGGTTCCGACCGCTCGGCGCGAATATTTTCTAAGTCCCCGGTCGTGTCGGTCCCGACCTCACAGCGGGAATATTTTCAAAGTCCCCGGTCGTGTCGGTCCCGACCGCTCGGCGCGAATATTTTCAAAGTCCCCGGTCGTGTCGGTCCCGACCGCTCGGCGCGAACAATTTCCAAGTTCCCGGTCGTGCCGGTCCGTACTTCTCGGTGCGAACATTATATATGTAGAACGTAATATAACCTAACCTAACCCAACCTAACCTCTCGGTGGTATTATTTTACAGAAAGCCGGGCGTGTCTACTCCTACTTCTCGGTGCGAATATTATGTATATAACATAATATAACCTAACCTAATGCAACCTGGTCGCTCGGTGCGAATATTTTCTAAATTCCCAGTCGTGTCGGTTCCGACCGCTCGGCGCGAATATTTTCTAAGTCCCCGGTCGTGTCGGTCCCGACCTCACAGCGGGAATATTTTCAAAGTCCCCGGTCGTGTCGGTCCCGACCGCTCGGCGCGAATATTTTCAAAGTCGACGGTCGTGTCGGTCCCGACCGCTCGGCGCGAACAATTTCCAAGTTCCCGGTCGTGCCGGTCCGTACTTCTCGGTGCGAACATTATATATGTAGAACGTAATATAACCTAACCTAACCCAACCTAACCTCTCGGTGGTATTATTTTACAGAAAGCCGGGCGTGTCTACTCCTACTTCTCGGTGCGAATATTATGTATATAACATAATATAACCTAACCTAATGCAACCTGGTCGCTCGGTGCGAATATTTTCTAAATTCCCAGTCGTGTCGGTTCCGACCGCTCGGCGCGAATATTTTCTAAGTCCCCGGTCGTGTCGGTCCCGACCTCACAGCGGGAATATTTTCAAAGTCCCCGGTCGTGTCGGTCCCGACCGCTCGGCGCGAATATTTTCAAAGTCGACGGTCGTGTCGGTCCCGACCGCTCGGCGCGAACAATTTCCAAGTTCCCGGTCGTGCCGGTCCGTACTTCTCGGTGCGAACATTATATATGTAGAACGTAATATAACCTAACCTAACCCAACCTAACCTCTCGATGGTATTATTTTACAGAAAGCCGGGCGTGTCTACTCCTACTTCTCGGTGCGAATATTATGTATATAACATAATATAACCTAACCTAATGCAACCTGGTCGCTCGGTGCGAATATTTTCTAAATTCCCAGTCGTGTCGGTTCCGACCGCTCGGCGCGAACAATTTCCAAGTTCCCGGTCGTGCCGGTCCGTACTTCTCGGTGCGAACATTATATATGTAGAACGTAATATAACCTAACCTAACCCAACCTAACCTCTCGGTGGTATTATTTTACAGAAAGCCGGGCGTGTCTACTCCTACTTCTCGGTGCGAATATTATGTATATAACATAATATAACCTAACCTAATGCAACCTGGTCGCTCGGTGCGAATATTTTCTAAATTCCCAGTCGTGTCGGTTCCGACCGCTCGGCGCGAATATTTTCTAAGTCCCCGGTCGTGTCGGTCCCGACCTCACAGCGGGAATATTTTCAAAGTCCCCGGTCGTGTCGGTCCCGACCGCTCGGCGCGAATATTTTCAAAGTCGACGGTCGTGTCGGTCCCGACCGCTCGGCGCGAACAATTTCCAAGTTCCCGGTCGTGCCGGTCCGTACTTCTCGGTGCGAACATTATATATGTAGAACGTAATATAACCTAACCTAACCCAACCTAACCTCTCGGTGGTATTATTTTACAGAAAGCCGGGCGTGTCTACTCCTACTTCTCGGTGCGAATATTATGTATATAACATAATATAACCTAACCTAATGCAACCTGGTCGCTCGGTGCGAATATTTTCTAAATTCCCAGTCGTGTCGGTTCCGACCGCTCGGCGCGAATATTTTCTAAGTCCCCGGTCGTGTCGGTCCCGACCTCACAGCGGGAATATTTTCAAAGTCCCCGGTCGTGTCGGTCCCGACCGCTCGGCGCGAATATTTTCAAAGTCCCCGGTCGTGTCGGTCCCGACCGCTCGGCGCGAACAATTTCCAAGTTCCCGGTCGTGCCGGTCCGTACTTCTCGGTGCGAACATTATATATGTAGAACGTAATATAACCTAACCTAACCCAACCTAACCTCTCGGTGGTATTATTTTACAGAAAGCCGGGCGTGTCTACTCCTACTTCTCGGTGCGAATATTATGTATATAAAATAATATAACCTAACCTAATGCAACCTGGTCGCTCGGTGCGAATATTTTCTAAATTCCCAGTCGTGTCGGTTCCGACCGCTCGGCGCGAATATTTTCTAAGTCCCCGGTCGTGTCGGTCCCGACCTCACAGCGGGAATATTTTCAAAGTCCCCGGTCGTGTCGGTCCCGACCGCTCGGCGCGAATATTTTCAAAGTCCCCGGTCCTGTCGGTCCCGACCGCTCGGCGCGAACAATTTCCAAGTTCCCGGTCGTGCCGGTCCGTACTTCTCGGTGCGAACATTATATATGTAGAACGTAATATAACCTAACCTAACCCAACCTAACCTCTCGGTGGTATTATTTTACAGAAAGCCGGGCATGTCTACTCCTACTTCTCGGTGCGAATATTATGTATATAACATAATATAACCTAACCTAATGCAACCTGGTCGCTCGGTGCGAATATTTTCTAAATTCCCAGTCGTGTCGGTTCCGACCGCTCGGCGCGAATATTTTCTAAGTCCCCGGTCGTGTCGGTCCCGACCTCACAGCGGGAATATTTTCAAAGTCCCCGGTCGTGTCGGTCCCGACCGCTCGGCGCGAATATTTTCAAAGTCCCCGGTCGTGTCGGTCCCGACCGCTCGGCGCGAACAATTTCCAAGTTCCCGGTCGTGCCGGTCCGTACTTCTCGGTGCGAACATTATATATGTAGAACGTAATATAACCTAACCTAACCCAACCTAACCTCTCGGTGGTATTATTTTACAGAAAGCCGGGCGTGTCTACTCCTACTTCTCGGTGCGAATATTATGTATATAACATAATATAACCTAACCTAATGCAACCTGGTCGCTCGGTGCGAATATTTTCTAAATTCCCAGTCGTGTCGTTTCCGACCGCTCGGCGCGAATATTTTCAAAGTCCCCGGTCGTGTCGGTCCCGACCGCTCGGCGCGAACAATTTCCAAGTTCCCGGTCGTGCCGGTCCGTACTTCTCGGTGCGAACATTATATATGTAGAACGTAATATAACCTAACCTAACCCAACCTAACCTCTCGGTGGTATTATTTTACAGAAAGCCGGGCGTGTCTACTCCTACTTCTCGGTGCGAATATTATGTATATAACATAATATAACCTAACCTAATGCAACCTGGTCGCTCGGTGCGAATATTTTCTAAATTCCCAGTCGTGTCGGTTCCGACCGCTCGGCGCGAATATTTTCTAAGTCCCCGGTCGTGTCGGTCCCGACCTCACAGCGGGAATATTTTCAAAGTCCCCGGTCGTGTCGGTCCCGACCGCTCGGCGCGAATATTTTCAAAGTCCCCGGTCGTGTCGGTCCCGACCGCTCGGCGCGAACAATTTCCAAGTTCCCGGTCGTGCCGGTCCGTACTTCTCGGTGCGAACATTATATATGTAGAACGTAATATAACCTAACCTAACCCAACCTAACCTCTCGGTGGTATTATTTTACAGAAAGCCGGGCGTGTCTACTCCTACTTCTCGGTGCGAATATTATGTATATAACATAATATAACCTAACCTAATGCAACCTGGTCGCTCGGTGCGAATATTTTCTAAATTCCCAGTCGTGTCGGTTCCGACCGCTCGGCGCGAATATTTTCTAAGTCCCCGGTCGTGTCGGTCCCGACCTCACAGCGGGAATATTTTCAAAGTCCCCGGTCGTGTCGGTCCCGACCGCTCGGCGCGAATATTTTCAAAGTCGACGGTCGTGTCGGTCCCGACCGCTCGGCGCGAACAATTTCCAAGTTCCCGGTCGTGCCGGTCCGTACTTCTCGGTGCGAACATTATATATGTAGAACGTAATATAACCTAACCTAACCCAACCTAACCTCTCGATGGTATTATTTTACAGAAAGCCGGGCGTGTCTACTCCTACTTCTCGGTGCGAATATTATGTATATAACATAATATAACCTAACCTAATGCAACCTGGTCGCTCGGTGCGAATATTTTCTAAATTCCCAGTCGTGTCGGTTCCGACCGCTCGGCGCGAATATTTTCTAAGTCCCCGGTCGTGTCGGTCCCGACCTCACAGCGGGAATATTTTCAAAGTCCCCGGTCGTGTCGGCCCCGACCGCTCGGCGCGAATATTTTCAAAGTCCCCGGTCGTGTCGGTCCCGACCGCTCGGCGCGAATATTTTCAAAGTCCCCGGTCGTGTCGGTCCCGACCGCTCGGCGCGAATATTTTCAAAGTCCCCGGTCGTGTCGGTCCCGACCGCTCGGCGCGAACCATTTCCAAGTTCCCGGTCGTGCCGGTCCGTACTTCTCGGTGCGAACATTATATATGTAGAACGTAATATAACCTAACCTAACCCAACCTAACCTCTCGGTGGTATTATTTTACAGAAAGCCGGGCGTGTCTACTCCTACTTCTCGGTGCGAATATTATGTATATAACATAATATAACCTAACCTAATGCAACCTGGTCGCTCGGTGCGAATATTTTCTAAATTCCCAGTCGTGTCGTTTCCGACCGCTCGGCGCGAATATTTTCAAAGTCCCCGGTCGTGTCGGTCCCGACCGCTCGGCGCGAACAATTTCCAAGTTCCCGGTCGTGCCGGTCCGTACTTCTCGGTGCGAACATTATATATGTAGAACGTAATATAACCTAACCTAACCCAACCTAACCTCTCGGTGGTATTATTTTACAGAAAGCCGGGCGTGTCTACTCCTACTTCTCGGTGCGAATATTATGTATATAAAATAATATAACCTAACCTAATGCAACCTGGTCGCTCGGTGCGAATATTTTCTAAATTCCCAGTCGTGTCGGTTCCGACCGCTCGGCGCGAATATTTTCTAAGTCCCCGGTCGTGTCGGTCCCGACCTCACAGCGGGAATATTTTCAAAGTCCCCGGTCGTGTCGGTCCCGACCGCTCGGCGCGAATATTTTCAAAGTCCCCGGTCGTGTCGGTCCCGACCGCTCGGCGCGAACCATTTCCAAGTTCCCGGTCGTGCCGGTCCGTACTTCTCGGTGCGAACATTATATATGTAGAACGTAATATAACCTAACCTAACCCAACCTAACCTCTCGGTGGTATTATTTTACAGAAAGCCGGGCGTGTCTACTCCTACTTCTCGGTGCGAATATTATGTATATAACATAATATAACCTAACCTAATGCAACCTGGTCGCTCGGTGCGAATATTTTCTAAATTCCCAGTCGTGTCGTTTCCGACCGCTCGGCGCGAATATTTTCAAAGTCCCCGGTCGTGTCGGTCCCGACCGCTCGGCGCGAACAATTTCCAAGTTCCCGGTCGTGCCGGTCCGTACTTCTCGGTGCGAACATTATATATGTAGAACGTAATATAACCTAACCTAACCCAACCTAACCTCTCGGTGGTATTATTTTACAGAAAGCCGGGCGTGTCTACTCCTACTTCTCGGTGCGAATATTATGTATATAACATAATATAACCTAACCTAATGCAACCTGGTCGCTCGGTGCGAATATTTTCTAAATTCCCAGTCGTGTCGGTTCCGACCGCTCGGCGCGAATATTTTCTAAGTCCCCGGTCGTGTCGGTCCCGACCGCTCGGCGCGAATATTTTCAAAGTCCCCGGTCGTGTCGGTCCCGACCGCTCGGCGCGAACAATTTCCAAGTTCCCGGTCGTGCCGGTCCGTACTTCTCGGTGCGAACATTATATATGTAGAACGTAATATAACCTAACCTAACCCAACCTAACCTCTCGGTGGTATTATTTTACAGAAAGCCGGGCGTGTCTACTCCTACTTCTCGGTGCGAATATTATGTATATAACATAATATAACCTAACCTAATGCAACCTGGTCGCTCGGTGCGAATATTTTCTAAATTCCCAGTCGTGTCGGTTCCGACCGCTCGGCGCGAATATTTTCTAAGTCCCCGGTCGTGTCGGTCCCGACCTCACAGCGGGAATATTTTCAAAGTCCCCGGTCGTGTCGGCCCCGACCGCTCGGCGCGAATATTTTCAAAGTCCCCGGTCGTGTCGGTCCCGACCGCTCGGCGCGAATATTTTCAAAGTCCCCGGTCGTGTCGGTCCCGACCGCTCGGCGCGAACCATTTCCAAGTTCCCGGTCGTGCCGGTCCGTACTTCTCGGTGCGAACATTATATATGTAGAACGTAATATAACCTAACCTAACCCAACCTAACCTCTCGGTGGTATTATTTTACAGAAAGCCGGGCGTGTCTACTCCTACTTCTCGGTGCGAATATTATGTATATAACATAATATAACCTAACCTAATGCAACCTGGTCGCTCGGTGCGAATATTTTCTAAATTCCCAGTCGTGTCGGTTCCGACCGCTCGGCGCGAATATTTTCTAAGTCCCCGGTCGTGTCGGTCCCGACCTCACAGCGGGAATATTTTCAAAGTCCCCGGTCGTGTCGGTCCCGACCGCTCGGCGCGAATATTTTCAAAGTCCCCGGTCGTGTCGGTCCCGACCGCTCGGCGCGAACAATTTCCAAGTTCCCGGTCGTGCCGGTCCGTACTTCTCGGTGCGAACATTATATATGTAGAACGTAATATAACCTAACCTAACCCAACCTAACCTCTCGGTGGTATTATTTTACAGAAAGCCGGGCGTGTCTACTCCTACTTCTCGGTGCGAATATTATGTATATAAAATAATATAACCTAACCTAATGCAACCTGGTCGCTCGGTGCGAATATTTTCTAAATTCCCAGTCGTGTCGGTTCCGACCGCTCGGCGCGAATATTTTCTAAGTCCCCGGTCGTGTCGGTCCCGACCTCACAGCGGGAATATTTTCAAAGTCCCCGGTCGTGTCGGTCCCGACCGCTCGGCGCGAATATTTTCTAAGTCTCCGGTCGTGTCGGTCCCGACCTCACAGCGGGAATATTTTCAAAGTCCCCGGTCGTG